>JAHRHZ010000051.1:10927598-11007620 GCA_024137785.1 Ginglymostoma cirratum
GACCTGCCCCAGAAGCCGCACCCGGGCGACCTGCCCCAGAAGCCGCACCCGGGCGACCTGCCCCAAAAACCCAAAGATCTGCCTCCAAAACCACAGCCAGGAGAAATCCCTCAAAAACCCCACATAGGAGAAGTCATCCAAAAGTCCCAGCCTGGGGAGGTGTCCCAAAAGCCACAGGCTCAAGAGATTTCTCCAAAACCACAGTCAAGGGACATGCTGCAGAAACAGCCATCTGAAGATGCGAATGGTACATCTCCCAGTTTACCTGAAACCCCTGTACCCCTACCACGCAAGATAAATACAGTAAGTATACTTATTTCAAGTTCAATTTAATCCATAATCATGATTTTAAAGAATGAAGCAGGAAAAGGTTAACTAATTTGGGGGATGCTGGACAAAAGCAAACACAAACAGAAACTCCGGATCCAAATCATTGAAGATCAACCGGACAGCTTCGGAAAGTCATTAAAAGACGTTGGGCCTCAAAGGCAAGCAAATTAGAATGAACATTTATAAAACAATAGTTCGGCTTTGATTGTAATATTGTGTCCAATTCTAACAATCACAATTTAGAAAGGATAGGAAGACTTTAGAAATAGTGTAGAAAAGATCCATGAGAATTATTCCAATGATGAAGAACCTAAGTTACATAGATTAATTGGAGAGTTGTGGTGGAATTCCTTAGAGAAAAAAACATTAAGAGGATATTTGATTAGCGGTTTTCAATATCACAACCATTCTACACAAAATAGCAACTGGGAAATGTTTGAGAATTCGAGAAGGCATATTTAATGTGTTGGTCAGGAGAAAGAAGTAACTTGAGCAAAACCTTTATTGTGCAATTTAGCTTAGGATCTAGAATGTCTTGCCTGGAAGTGATAGAAGCAGTTTCAATCTTGATGTTCTAGAATCTGAGAATTGTAAAGGTACAGAAGATGGCCATTTGGCCCAATATTTTTTCCACTGCCCTCTAAATGAATAGACCCCACCTCATACCATTTTTCTGCCTTCTCACCTTAACAGAGCAGAGTCTAATTCCCTTCTGATTTCATTACATTCTAAGCCAGTGCATCACAAACCATGGCCTCTTGCTGCGCTGATAATGTTTTTTTTCTTATAATGCTTTTCTTAAAATGCTTATGCAGCTTTACCAATTACTTAAATCTGTGCCCTCTTGTTCTCCATTCTTCTTCCCATGGGAACAGTTTCTCCCTTACTACACTGTGATCCCTCATGATTTTGAATACCTCTATCAAATCTCCTCTCAGCCACCTTTTCTATAAGGAAAACAGCCACAACTTCTCCTATCTTCATAATTCAACCCTGAAATCATTCTTTCGAGTCTTTTCTGCATTCTATTTAGTGTCTTCATATCCTTCCAAAAGTGCAGTGCTCCAGCTCAGACCAAACTAGTGATTTATACAAGTTCAGCATAGCTTCCTCACTCTTGTACTCTGTGCTATTATTTATAAAGCCTAGTTTGCTGTATACTTTGTTAACTACTTTCTCAACCTGTCCTGCCGCCTTTAATGGCTTATGCACATATATGCCAAATTCTCTCTGCTTCTTTCGAATCGTGCTTTTCATTTTATATTGTCTCTCCATGTTCTTCATACTGAGATGTATCATTTCAGTTATGAGGATAGAGTCAAGAATTTGGGATCCTTCTTGAAAAGAAGAAGGCTGAGAGGAAATTTGATAGAGGTTTTCAAAATCATGAGCAGATTGAGTAGTATAGATAGGGAGAAGCTGTTCATGCTCGTAAAAAGAAAAGAAAAATAGGTGGCATAAATTTGAAGTGCTGTGCACAAGAAGCAAGAGTGATGTGAGAAAATACTTTTCTGTGCCCTGAGTTGTGGAGGCATTTTCGATGGAGTTATTCGAGAAAGCAGTGCATGCTTTTTAGGATAGTAATGGAAAACAAGGATATGGGGAAAAGGCAGGATATTGGCTCTTGGTAATAGAATTGGTGCAAGCATGATGGGTCAAACAGCTGCCTTTTGCACTATAATAGTTCTATGATCTATAACTTCACATTTCTTCTTATTAACCTTTGTCTGCTACCTGTGGTGTTTCCTCTAAGCTGCACAGCAGCTTCAAGATTCCATGTATGCTGATCAACATGTCAGCATATTGACTTATGGTTTTAAAAGTCGTCACTTTTCATGGACCTCGGAGGTCCATGCACCAAACAAAGAATAATAGAGGTTATTGATCACCTATCCACTCATTTCACCAACTTGTCCTCACAGTCAAATTGCTTCCAAGTTTCGTGGCATGTATAAACTTCGAAACTGTTCTGCACACAAAACATCCAGGTCATTAAGGTATATCTGGAAAAGTAAGGGTCCCAAGACTGATCCTTGGACATCTCCAGTATACATCTTCCTGCAATCTGGTAAGCGTGTACTAACCATTACTCATTTCCTGTCACCAGCCAATTTCAAGTGCATGTTGCTACCGTCCCTTTTAATCAAAAACTATAGTTTTGCTCACATGTCTGTTGTGCAATGCTGTATCAGATGCCTTTTGAAAATACACGTATGCCACATCAACAACATTACCCTCATCAATACCATTTGTAACCTCTTCCAAAAAACTCCAAGTTAGTTAAACACTATTTTCCCTTAAGAAACCCTTGCGAATGTTCCTTAATTAACCTGCAGTTGCCCGTGAGTGTTAATTTTATTACAAATTACTGTAAGCTTTTCCACCACCAAATTTAAACGGCCTGGCCTGTAATTGCTGAGCTTATTTTCAAACCCATTTTTGAACAAGAGTATAACATTTCGAATTCTTCAGTCCTCTAGGACCACACAAGGGAAAACATTATGGCTGGTGCTTGTGCAATTTTCACTGTCATGTCCATCAGTATCCATGGATTCATCTCATATGGTTCTGTTGCCTAAATGACATTTTAAGGACAGACAGCGTAAAAGTACCAACTCCTTTTCAGTTTAAACCCCTCTGGTGTCTGAATTAACTCCTTATCCACATGGCACGGTTAGTGTCTTCTTCCGTGGTAAAGATTGACGCAAAGTATTTAATACCTCCAGCAAGCATTCTGCCTCCATGCGTAAATCTGCTTTTCAGTCCCTTGCTGATCCTACTCCTCCTTTAACTGTTTAGGTCTGTTGAAGACTTTGCGATTCTGTTTTATGTTTGTTGCCAATTTCTCTCTATTTGCTTTTTCACCTCTTCTATAAACCCTCCATATTTACTATGGTTCCCAATTGTATTTCCTAACTGATGGCTGTCATAATTACACATTTCTTTTCTTAATGTCCATCTCATTTGCCATTCAGGAAGCTCTGAATTTGTTGCTCTACTTCTCCATTTCAAGACAATGTTCCCGTTGAATGTTCCCATTGTTCGTCTATCACTTCTCCTGCCAATCATTGACTCAAATTTATTCGGCACAGGTCTGTCCTTAAACCAAAAAATTTGGCTCTCCCTCACTTAGTTATTTTTACTGATTGTTCTTAGTTCTTTATTATTTTCCATAACCATTCTAAACCTTATGTTACAATGATCACAGTCCCATAAGTGTTTTCCTACTGACAATTACTGACAGGTGCTGGAACTACCTCATTCCCAAGAGCCAGGCACAACAGTGCCTGTTCTCTCATTGAAATTGACATATGCTATTATAGAAAATTTTCCTGAACGTACTATAGAAACTTGTTCCCTCTATTTGCTAATTAAAATAATTACTTCGGCCTTAACTTTGGCCAAACAGATTCTATCCTTGACCCCTGTGGGACATGCATTTTCTCCAGCATTGTGATGTTCCCAGTAATTGAGACCGTCTCCCTCTGTTTTCCTTCCTTTCTCATCTTTTCTGTATCCAGGAATATTTAACACCTAGTCCTGCCCTTCTCTGAGCTAGGTCTTTGTTTAAAAATATAATATTATATTTCAACATGACAGTTTATTCCTGTAACTTGGTGATTACTACTTTTGAGGTCTTGATTGTTAATTTCCTACCTAGCTGCCTAAATTCTAACTTCAGGACAACATTCCTCTTTCTGCTTTAGTCACTTTGTACAAATGTGGACGATGATTTCTGCCATTCATCTTCCCCAGCAGGTTTCCTTGCAGCCACTTCCTGACATCCTTGACCCCAGCACCAGGGAGCTGTTAGCACATCACTATGCTTTCCCAACAACACTGGGGAGAAAAAGCCTTTGCAGCCTGATAATATGTTGAAAATTTTTGCAATTTCGTTTCACCAAGCTTTGATATATAACTTCATATGTCTCACATTAGCCACCAAAAAATGTTTTGGTCAGTTCTAATAAAGAAAGTAATTGACCTGTGGCGTATGGCAATTTCAGTTTAAAACCTACAAACAAACTCAGTGATAGGCATAAAAAAAAATCCATATCTCATTCTTAAATGTCAAAACTGGTCCAAACTTAAAGTAATCAATTTATTCAGTGGAACCTGACAGATAACAACATATGGAAGTGAATTAAGTTGGTAACAGGAAATAGAAAAGCTGTGAGGAATCCTAGAAATAAGGTGAAACAAAGCCGAGCATTGAGTATGCCTTGAATGTGGAGTGATGTCAAAAAGAAAAAATTGAGGGCACTCCACCTGAATGCACACAGTATTCGCAAGTATATGATCTAAAGGCAAAAGTTAAGACAAATGATTATGATGTAATTTAGAATTACAGAAACATGGCTGCATAGCGACCATGACTGGGAACTGAATATTCAAGAATGTTTGACATAAGGGAAGGACGGACAAGAAGGAAATGCAGGGAAAGTTGCACTCATAATATGAGATGTTCAGTACATCAGTAAAAGAGAATCTCAAATCAAATAAAATGTATGGAATCTGGTGGAACTAAGAAACAGCAAGTGGTAGCAGACACTGGTTGGAGTTACTTATAGACCACTAGTGGTCTACATAGTAGTGGTTGTATGGGATATAGTATAAATAAGAAAATGAAAGAAGCTTGAAGCCTCAGCAACAGTAATCCGAGATGACAAGGTGAGGAGCTGGATGAACACAGCAGGCCAGGCAGCATCAGAGGAGCAGGAAAGCTGACGTTTTGGGCCTGGACCTTTCTTCAGAAATGGGAGAGGGGTAGGGTGCTCTGAAATAAATAGAGAGAGGGGAAGGCAGTGATAGAAGGTGGATAGTGGAGCAGATAGGTGGAGAGAAGACGGACAGGTCAAGGAGGCAGGGATGAAGCTAGTAAAGGTGAGTGTAGGTAGGGAGTTGGGATGGGGGTTGAGTCAGTGTCAGTGACTTGGAACAGTGTTAGATGATAAAGAAAAGAGACTTCTTGTGTAACACCAAAGTTGGATGAGCTACTTTGTTGAACTGCTGCAATCCATACAGAGTAGGGAGTTCCAGGATTTTGACTGAACCGTGGTATGGTAATCGCAGCATGGTTCCAAGTCAGGATGGTGTGTGGTTTGGACGGGTACTTGCAGGTGGTGATGCTCCTATGAATCTGCTGCCTTGTCTTTCTTCGTGTTAGAGGTCATGGGTTTGGAAGGTGTTGCTGCAGTCCACCTCTTGGATGGTGCACACTCTGCCACTGTTATGTAACTGGTGGAGGGAGTGAATATTGAAAATGGTGAATCAGGTGCCTATTGTATCTTGAAGCTGCACTCATCCAAGCAAACAGTGAGTATTCCTGACTCATGCCATGTGTTTGGTGAGTCAGAAGGTGAGTCCGGAATTACACAGTGCAGAATTCCTGATGTCTGACCTGCTGTTGTAGTTACAGTTTTAAAAAGTGGTCAAGTTCAGTTTCTGGTCAATGGTAAATCCTGGAAGTCAACATTGGGGTATTCAGTAAAGATACTGCCATTGAATATCAAGGAAAATGAAAATAGTTATTGCCTGACACTGGCATTTTGCAAATGTTACTTGGCAGTGAATGTGTTCCAGGTCTTGCGACATGTGGTTAGGACTATACCTATAGCTGAAAAGTGCTAAATGGTACTGGACATGTGCAGCCGTCCCAACTTTCAAATTTATGGTGGAGGGAAGATCATTGAAGTAGCAGAAGATGGTTAGACCTAGGACACTCCCCTAAGGAAAACCCGCAGAGGCATTCTAGGTATGAGATGGTCGGCCTTCTACAAACACAGTCATTTTCCTTTGTGCTAGGTATAACTCCAACCAGTGAAGGCTTTTTTTGGGTTCTTTCATGGGAAGTTTGAGCTGCTGGGATGATCAGCATTTGTTGCCCTTGAGAAGATGACCGTGAGCTCTTTTTTCACCTCTTCCCCCACCCAGTTTTAAGTGGCTCATTTTATGAAGGCTCCTTAATATCACACTCACTCAACTGCTGATTTTCAAGGGCTGTCATTCTCACCTCCATCCTGGAGTTCAACTCTTTTGACCATGTTCAAAGTATTTAAATGTTTTTATGATGCCATATGAAATACAAGGACTATTTTGGGACATTGGTTAAACCATCAGTGATTTTAAAATAGGTTAGGTGTATGGGGTTTCTTGAATAATAGAATGTGGTCTTATTGACTCAACAAAATCACCCATGCTGTTTGTAGCACTAATAATTACAAGATATTGCCTATTCAAGCTGATATCCTTGTTTTAAGAGTAAGCTCCAGTTGAAACTTCTCCTCTTCCTTCATCATGAATAGAAGAAAATACAATTGACAAAACACAATCAACCTATAGGTGAGAATAGCTTCTTACACGGCTCATCGGGAGAAATATTTTACAAAGCAAAGTTCTTAGATTGGAGACCAGTAAACCCTTAGATCTGAGCCACTTCCTTCCTTGGACCAGGCTGTATTAAGTCCAGGAAACTTTCCAAGATATGTAGAGAACCACACAAGAAGTCTCTTTTCCTTATCATCTAACACTGTTCCAAGTCACTGACACCTAGTATTGGTAACAAATTACACACTGCTGAGTGCACTTACTCTTCAGAGAGTTGATTCACTGTTTCCAATGAGAATTCCTTCTTCTAATATAAGACATAGGAGCAGAAGTAGACATTCAGCCCATCCAGTATGCTGTGCCATTCAATTAGATCATGGCAGATTAAATAATCCTTAGTTCCACTTTCCTGCATTTTCCCCAATAACCCTTATTTCCGGCACAGATTAAGAAAGAGAGGATCTGTTTTCTCTGCACTTTCAAACTGTTGCAAGTGACAAAATGGTTTATGATGCAGCAGTCAGGAAGCTTGAAGTCCTGTTGCAACACACTTGCATTGTTGTGTTGCCAATAGAATAAATGCAGGTCCCTAGCCATAACAATTTTGCTGGTTTCTAACAAGTTTCATGTCAAGATATGTTTTGAGAAAAATCTTCACATCATTGTGTAAAAGCAAAGGGAAATGAATTATGAATTTGAGAAATTAGTCAGTCATTGTGCACCCTTGCTTGCAAGATAGCATTAATTTGAACGTTGGTCCATTACATGAATATTATAGCGAAAGCAATAATTTTTCAATTTACACAAAAAAAATTTAGGACAAAGATCAAAGTTCTGATAAAAATCCTGTAAATTAAAACAGAATTTGATTTATTCCGCCCACATAAACTAATACCTGAAGGTTTTAGGAAAATAATTTTAGAAAAATGATCTTCCAAACTTTTTTTTAAAAGCTAGGAATCAATTTCGATAAAATTCAGTTATTTAGTTAGCTAAAACCTATCAGTTTCAACCACTGGTATAACTTGGTGCAGGAAGAACAGTACGACACAGTGGCATGAGTAAATAATTTTGGTGCTCAATGAACCAGAGTATCAGTCCCAGGGCATTTCTATTGCACAGTCCGAAAATACAGAAAAATATGTGTGTTTTTTGACTCCTGGTACATTCTTAGTTTCCATTGTCATGAAACCTGGACCTGGAAATGTCTGTTTCAAGAAATGGTTCCATGATTTCACTATTATGCAAAAACATAATAAAAACACAATACTGCAGATGCCAGCGAGCCAAATAAAAACGGAAGGTAGGGTTTAGGCCCGAAACGTCAAGTTTTCCTGCTCCTATGATGCTGCTTGACCTGCTGTGTTCATCCAGCCCCATGCTTGTTATCTCGGATTCTCCAGCATCTGCAGTACCTTTTATCTCTAAAAATGGAAGGTGCTGGATAAACTCGTCTGCAGAACAGATGCTCTAACAGACTGTTGAAACATTCCTGCTTGGGACAAGGGAGAATTTGTGTCAAAGCAGTGCTGTTTGATCTTGCATATCCATGTATTAATTCAGAGCTTAAACAGCATTGCCTTTCAATATATTCAACCCTAAAGGAAAGCTAAATAATTATTACAATGTATATTTTGTTGTCAGCAGTATGATAACAGCATGAAAACCGCACAATGCTCTGTGGACAGCTCTCAAACATTGTGACTACAGCACTACTTAGCTGTTTGAAGCTGCTTCTTAAACAGCAAGTAGCATTGAGATTAGGAACTTGCATAGAATTTCAAGTTAGCCATGAGAGTTTTGTGCAGTTCATCAGCAGTTTAATGGTGAACTGTTAGTTTGAATTGTGCGATAGGAATTCTATCTATACTCTTAAGAACACATTTCATAGATTCCCTCCAGAGTGAAAGCAGGCCATTCAGCCTATGGAGTCCACACTGACCTCAAAAGAGCGACCCCCACCCCAAGCCAGTCACTGTACCCCTGCACTTACCATGGCTAATCCACCTAGCATGCATGACCCTGAATACTTGGGCAATTCAGCACGACCAATCTACCTAACCTGCACATCCTTGGACCGTGCGAGGAAACTGGAGCGCACGGAGGAAACCCACGCAGGCACTGGGAGAATGTGCAAACTCTACACAGTTGGTCGCCCGAGGTTGGATCGAACCCAACCAGTACTAATCACTGTGCCACCATGCCGCCCATACAGGACATCAGATCATCATCATTTCATCCCTTTCCCAACTTCTTGAGAGTCCGTCAGACTAATGAGCACAGCCAATTTAACTGTAAGTGGCATTTGGCAAAGGGGATCTCATGCTTACAGCTACCAGGTGCCCATAAATGAAATCTGCTGTATATTCAATGTCCAAATAAAAATCAGAGTTTTAAAGATCATAAAAATTCATTGACAAGTAATCTGTTTACCAACACAAGTTACACGATTGTAGTTATACTAATTTTGTATTCAACGTGGAAATTGGAAAATAGGAACTTAGCAGTAAATGAAAAAGTTGTGTAATTAATACAGTAAAAATGGTGCAGCTAAACTTGTAATATCTTTATGATACATATCTTCTCCTGTGCCAAAGATGTTCTGTTTTCATGCTTAAATTTAATGCTGCAGTTGCTGACAATGACAAATGCATTTTTTATATGCAGTCTTAATAATCACGACTTCTCCTCAAAAGGCAAAGAACAAAATCCGCCGGGTAAAAACCATATATGACTGCCAAGCTGACAATGACGATGAACTTACCTTTATGGAGGGAGAAGTGATTGTTGTAACCGGTGAAGAGGACCAGGAGTGGTGGGTAAGTCTCAAGAGCAATTGTCTTAGAATGTTCAACTTTGGAACTTTTTATTAGCATTTTGTGCAATTAAAACAACTTTTTTTAAAGCCAGTCCTAAAAGTTTTTGTATCATGTATTTATATTAGAACTGTGAAAATGAGACGACAATCATTATCAGCCATAACCTTATCAAATGATGGAGCAGGCCTGGAGCTGAATGGTCCTACTCCTAATTGATATGTTTGCATGTATTCATTAAGAACCATATCCATATCCTCTACCTCAATATAGAGATTACTGTCATGGTCCTTACTGAGCCATACTGTTTCTTTAGTTTACTCTTGCTTTTAATATATTTACAAGAAATTCTCTAAGTATTCGTTAATTTTACTTGCCAATATTTTTTCATGACCTTGCTGTTTTATCGCACGCCTATACTTTTTATGTCGATGTTTTTTGCAGCAACAAGTCCTTAATATTTGTTGTAAACTTAACTTTTATTTATTCTACCCTTTTTCTTTAGGAGAACAAACTTGCTTTGACCGCTCACTTGATTTTTTTTCCCCTGATTGCTTCTAACTGATCTGATACTCATTTACTTCAAATAGCTGCCTACAATCCATTTTAACTAAATCACAAACTTCAGATTACTAAAATTAACTTTTCCCTAACTGGTAACTTTTATTCTGGATCTCCTTTTACATGACCACTTCAAATGCAACTGAATTATAATAACTTCCACAGATGGGTGGAGGGTTTGAGCTATCTGGAGAGGCTGAATAGGCTGGAGCTATTTTCCCTGGAGCCTCGGAAGCTGAGGGATGACCTTATCGAAGTTTTTAAAATCACGAGGGGCATGGATCGGGTGAATAGTCAAGGTCTTTTCCCCAGGTTAGGGGGATCCAAAACTAGAGGGCTTAGGTTTAAGGTGAGAGGGGAAAGATTTAAAAAGGGACCTAAGGGGCAACTGTTTCACACAGCGGGTGGTGTGCATATGAAATAAACTGCCAGAGGAAGTGGTGGAGGCTGATACGATAATAACATTTCAAAAGGCATCCGGACAGGTATATGAATAGGAAGGGTTTAGAGGAATATTGGGCACATGCTGGCAAATGGGACTAGATTAATTTAGGCTATCTGGTCAGCATCCACGAGTTGGACCGAAAAGTCTGTTTCAGTGTTGTACATGTTTATGACTGTATGTGCTCTCCAATGATGGCCATTCCCCAGCTTCATTCCCTAAAGCAAAATCACGAATCACACTCCCGTGCCTTGCTCAGTGCTAGCTAAAATGTTCTCCTGAATGTAAGTTTAGAATTCGGCTCCCTCTGTGCCTTTAAAACTAATTCTGTGCCAGTTAATATTATGGTACTTGCCCTCATATTTTTGAGCTCTAAAGGGTTGGCGTATTTATTTGCTCTTCTGTCTGCTTAGAGGTCTATCTATTGTTTGTAGCACACAAATGCCTGTCAATAACCATGGCCAACCAGAGAGTCTTAACAAATCCCCTTGATTTCAGTGATATTATCATTGTTTAACTGGCCACCAGCAGCACTCTGGGGTTACCATTGAAAATAAGCTCAACTGAATTAACTAAATAAATGCTATGACTACAAGAATGGGTTAACTGCTGAGAATTCTACAATAAACAACTCTTCCTGATTCCTCAAAGCCTGTCCACTATCTATAGGCACAAGTATGATAGAATACTCGCCACTTTCTTGCAAAGTGCAGCTCTCAAGAACAATCAAAAGCTTAGCATTGCTCAGGGCAAAGCAGAAAACTTATTCAGCACTCCCATCAGTCCTTAAAACATTCACTACCTCTACAATGCCACACTTCAGTATTTACCATCTACAAGAAGCACTGTAGTGATGTGCCAAACCTCCTTCGAAAGTATCTTCCAAACCTTGAACTCTAACAGCTAGAAGAACAAGGGCAACAAACACATTGAAACCATCTGCATGTTCCCTTTCAAGTTACACACCATCCTGACTTGGAGCTAAAATACCATTCATTTACTGTCGATAATTCTTTGCCCTTTTCTTGACACTTAACGGTGGGCAGCAAATATTGGCCTTAACAATGATGCTCATATCCCTCAAAAAAGGAAAAAGAATTACTCTTCCAGTCTTTGACTTTATCCTCTGGTTTAATCCATTTGGCCTCATTTAATGATCCTTTTATCATTTCATCTCTCCTGACAGGTATAAGTATTTCATTAATCAGTATTGCAATCACCCCACTTTTTCAATCTTTCTCTGAAATCGTGTAATGAAATGTTGAACTGCCCTCCTTTCAGTCATATCTCAATAAAAGCTTAAAAACATACCCCCATGTGTCTAACTGTGCACATACCTCATCTGCAGCACTCCCAAGAAGAATAGAGATATGGACTATTTTCTAAATGGGGAGAAAATTCAGAAGTCTGAAGTGCAAAGAGACTTGGGAGTTCTAGTCCAGGATTCTCTCAAGGTAAACTTGCAGGTTGAGTTAGTAGTTAGGAAGGCAAATGTGACTTTAGCATTTAGTTTGAGAGGACCTGAATATAAATGCAGGGATGTATTTCTGAGGCTGTATAAGGCTCTGGTCAGGCCATATTTGGAGTATTGTGCGCAGTTTTGGGCTCCATATCTCAGGAAAGATGTACTGGCGCTGGAGCAGTTCAGAGGAGGTTCCCGAGAATGGCCCAAGGAATGAAAAGCTTAACATATGAGGAACGTTTGAGGACTCTAGGTCTATACCCGATGGAGTTTGGAAGGATGAGGAGGAATCTAATTGAAACTTACAGAATACTGAATGGCCTGGACAGATGGGAAGATGTTTCCATTGGTACAAGAGACTAGGACCCGAGGGCAAAGCCTTAGACTAAAGGGAAGGCCTTTTAGAACAGAAATAAGGAGAAACTTCTTCAGCCAGAGAGTAGTGAATCTATGGAATTCATTGCCACAGAAGGCTGTGGAGGCCAGGTCACTGAGTACATTTAAGATGGAAATCGATAGGTTCTTGATTGTCAAGGGGATCAAGGGTTACGGGGAGAAAGCAGGACAATGGGGTTGAGAAACTTTTCAGCCATGATCGAATGGTGGAGCGGACTCAATGGGCTGAAAGGTCTAATTTCTGCTCCTATGTCTTATTGTCTTGTAGTCACTGTGTTCCTGAGAATCCCCACGAATTATGAAATTCACAAGTGTGGACCTCATTAAAAATTGCATTTACATAACTTATCTGCAGATGTTGATTTTTGTTGGTAGTTTTTTTTTGGTGCAGGTAGGTGAATTTGTGGATACAGAAAAGTTTACTGTATATACCAATATTCCCCTGTTGCCAGTGCTCTGGCCTTGGTCTTCGCTGTCTTCTAAACAGATTTATAAACTTCTGTCTTCTTTTTCCAACTTATCTTGCTTTTGAATGTAGTCTGAAGTTCCCACTCTGTCCACTTCTAGTCCAAAATAATGTGCACCCAGTGGTATTTACTCTCACTTGAAAGAATTTAGTGAATCAGTTTTTATTGCATGAGCCAGCAGCTTGTTCCTCAGATCTATTCTCTTGGAAAATACTCATTTCTTAATATTGCTGTGCCATTGCATAATATAAAAGTGTGACTCCGTACTCCAGTCTACTGAGTAGAAACAGTTAATTTACAGAAACACAGTTTAGTCCTTTCAAAGTGAAAGTTGTCATCATACCAGCAGACCATCAGAGAGAGGTGACTAGTGATGAGTTTAGAAGGGTACCATGCCTCAAAGGGTGAAATCGAGAAAGACATATAGTTTTCCTGGTGACTTCAGCTAGCACTCAAATTGAACCTGCATTGTTGGTGTCACCAAGTGGTCCAGCGAACTGTGCTAACCAACCCTTCCACCATTTGATCAAAACACTTTCAACATCACTATTTCTGTCAAGTATGATATTTTAAACTAGATATGAATCATGTGATCGCCCCTTGAATCCTTTCCAAAGCCCCAGTATTACCCACACAATGTGTGACGACCAAAATTAGCCACCATATTCCAACTGAGGCTTAACTGTGGTTTTGTACAAGGACAAAATTATGTGCTTTGTTTATAAAAATGAATTATCCTGCAAATGTACTTCAGTATCTAATTTACTAACCATAGCTTCATGACATTGGTCAGGAACTGTTTCAGATTGCTGAACTAATGGAGAGGTAGGAGATCCCAACTGTTCTTAGAATCATAGAATCCCTACAAGTGTGGAAGTATGCCATTTGGCCTATCAAGTCCATACCAACCCTCCAAAGAGCATCCCCCCAGGACCCACACCCCTGAATTATCCCTGTAACCCTGCATTTCCCATGGGTAATTTAGCATGGCCAATCCACCTTCACATCTTTGGACTGTGAGAGGAAATCAGAGCACCAGGAGGACACACACGCACACAGTGCTAACCCCTGAGCCACCATGCTGCTATATTTTTAGTTGAGAGAGGTGGATAGTGTCCAGATGATGGAAATAAGGGAATGAAATATGGTACATCAGAGTTCAATACACAACTGAAACAATAGAGCTGCTATTGTGCATCTCTTAATGATTGATCCATGGAGACATTAGTGGATGGCACAGTGAAGGCTAACCATTGTTGGTACATGACCAGGCGAGAAAAGTTGAGTTTACCATTCCACTTGAGGTTGCCTCCTTACCCTATCCCTAAGATTAGAAGATAATTGCAAATCAAAAACAGCCAAGATGGCTCATCAGGATGGAGCATCACGGAATCATAGAGGTCTAAAGCACAGAAAAAGGCCCTTAGACACAGTCTGTACCAGTCAAAAACAACCACTTAACTATTCTGATACCATTTCCCAGCACTTGGTTCTATGGGTATATAAAGAGACAGTAGCTGAACTAAGTGCAAGACCTTTGGATGGTGCAACTGGGGAACAAGTAATAGTGAACTAGGAAATGCAGATAATTGAAACCAATGTTATGCATGGTTTTCACAGTAGAGGACACTATAAATATCAGAAATATAACAGATGTGCGAGAAAAGATTGAGGGACGAAGCATTTGAGAAGCTAATACACTTCCAGTAAAGAAATCCTTTGAATCTTGAAACATTTAAATACAAGGTTGACTTAAAGAAATGTAGAGGCAGAAATCAAATCCTGTGAAATAATGATCCATATTTTGGGAAAACATTGGGAGCTGGGTTAGGTTGGAAGAGGGAGATATAAAGTAATACAGAACAAAGCAAGTGAAATAAATCTTTCCTTAAATCAGCCCCCAAACCACTGATCAATATGCTACCATGATTAGGGAAATACTAATATATTACATTCCACATCACTAAAACAAGACAAAAGTAAAAGATATGCTTAGGTATATTTGCATGATAATTTGATTTCTTTTCATACTTCCATAGCCTCAGTTTTGTGAATAATTTGCTGAACAGCACTATCTCGAGTGAGATATTTAACAACTGCTAATACAGGGGACAGATAGTGGAAAATGGAGGCCTAGGGTGGAGGAGTCCATAAGCAGAGGGCTTAGGTTTAAGGTGAGAGGGGAAAGATTTAAAAAAGGTCCTGAGTGGTAACTTCTTCACGCAGAGGGTGGTGCGTGAATGGAATGAGCTGTCAGAAGAAGTGGTGGAGGCGGATACAAATTACAATATTTAAAAAGGCATTTAAATGAGTATATAAATAGGAAGGGTTCAGATGGATATAGGCCAAGTACTGGTAAATGGGACTAGGTCAGATTGGAATGTCTGGTTGGTGCGGATGAGTTGAACGGAAGGGTTTCTGTGCTGTATGACTATGACGATTGACTTTGCCAGCCTTGGGTCTATGGAAATGTGTGCCAGGTGCTTTCCAGGGAATGTGAGATTCACCTTTATCAAGTATTCCTGCAATGAGGTGGGAGGAAAGATATGTTACTGAATTTACCTAGTGCATTTCACTCGGTAATACTGCTAAAACCAGATATTATGGAAGTGTGTTGGGTCTAGATTATAATAATCACTGCTCCTTACATTTGCAGCATTAGCATTAAGAATTGCTGTCCTCTGGAACACACGCAGAACTGAAGGTTATTCAATTAAGTGTGAGTCATACATGTGGCTACTCCTTACTAGACCCTAAAACATACAAGAAATTTCAAGAAAAACGTGAACTCACCTGACATTCATACCCTCTTGAAGGTCTCATTGTCTCTTCACTAATGTCAACTTCAGCGTCTGAGTTCCGATAAAGATCCCGACTCAGGACAGATCAGGGATTCAAATTTGGACCTTTTGTCCAACACAGCCTAAGAACACAGCTGCACTCCCTAACTCAATAAAAAGATTGCATTTGAATTCATGTGCAGTTAAAAACCAAAATTGCAGTCACAAGTGTTGCTCTGAGCACATTATAGTACGAAGGGGGAAATACCATGTAGTTGATGAGCTGCAGTGGTAGTGCTGCATAAACTCAGGAACAACATGATGACTTGGCAGTGGGAACTCGCCACAGTTCATCAGGTCCCTCCCCAGTTTCAATCAACATACTATACAGAGAATTTTATTTTAAAGACTTCCAAAAGTGCTCATCTGGCAGATGTTCTACAGGAGCTAAATGGGAATCCTTTTGGTGTTAAGGCCAATTCTAGTACCCTTCTCAACTACAGTTACCACAGCAAACAAATAATATCTCATCCATTCTGCACAGCCAAAGGCTTGATGACCCCAGGAATGGATTGACAAAGGATGGCTATGTCCCGTCTTGCACACACCTACACAGGGTGAAGTTTTTAGTGGGAATCCTGATCAAAGTTACTACTAAAACAAGTTCAGCACAGAATGGAAATTCAATCTGGGAAGCTCCTGGTCAGTATGACTTAACATTTCACTAAATTTGCAGTGCTTTTGAGGATCAATGTAGAGGCCTACTTATGGATTTTGATGAGGTCATACATCACCCTTCCCAAGTGGCAAATTTCCAGTCCCCTTGCAGTCCCCAAATCCTGTAGTATTCACACAGCCTCATTCATAGTTTTAGAATTTGGACTATTCGTTAGTTGCGACAGAAAATCTGAAGTCGTAATGTCAGGAGCAACAGACAATGAGCCAAGGACCTGTCTTTGTACAAATCACACACATCGTTATTAGCACAAGTATACAATGAGGATTAAATAAAAATACTGAATGTTTGCACTTTAGGTACAAGAGAAAATATTTGCATCTTGAGATACTAAACCTTCATTTCCTCAATTTTGACAGATTGGCTATATTGAGGGGCAGCCTGACAGAAGTGGTGTCTTTCCAGTGTCCTTCGTGCACATTTTATCTGATTAACATCCTACGAACTCCAACGTCACAGATTCACAACTGTGGATGCTTCCATCTGATGTTGTAAAGTGGCTGAAACTTGCTTATTCCTGTGCATATTTTGTACATAGATGATCAAGAAAATCATTTGAGACCCACCTTGTGAGGTGACTGTAAATATTGTTACTTGCCTTTGCCAGTATTATAATAGCCTTGGAACCAGGCACACCATTTCTGGTGTGCTGCAGCCATCCATGGCAACTAGCACTTACTAATCTTACCTATGCTGTTGATGGGATACATCTGCCTGCTTGTCAGATTTATAGGCAGCCTCATTTAGTAATTTCACTATATAAGCTTGACTTTTGTTCTTGACATCATCTCAGTATTCTAAATAAAGTTAAAAATAGCGGTTTTGCTGAGAATAGGTTCAGGTTTCAGTTTGCACTGATCCTTTTTGTCCTTCTGCTTTTAACATGGATGCTGTGCATACTCTCTTAATGTACTCATGGGATTATATGTGGTTTTGATTGTAAGTGATCAGACAAAGTTACTTGAGAATGAATGACTGGGAAACTTGTTAAAGTTTCTTTTACCTCACCTGAGGGCCGTGTTGAGACCTCTTAAGGATTTACACCCTGTTACAGATAAAAATCTGTTTGACAGATGGAAGTTACTACAAAACAGCCTTTAAGACGATCCATTGAGAATAATTGAAAATTCAAAGTTTATTTTCAGTTCTTCCAGGTCTGCTGTTAGGGATTGAAAGCAGTGCTTGGATAACCCTTTTGAGGGTTAGGTTTTCTGGGATGGAAAACTTCCATTTCTGTCTTATCTATTGACTTTTTAAGTGTTATTAACCTAAATAAATAGGTTAAGATCTATCTCAATCATCATTTCATTGTATTGGTTTAATTTATACTAAGATTCGGAAGTCTCTGAAGAGTCTTTATGATTTTAGATATGTTTGGTTGAATTACAGGACATTAGCACAAACAAGTCCAGTTTTAGCTGTGATAAAAGGGAACGTCACTGCCTCCTGCACCAGAGATGGATGGCCTTAACTCTTCGCAGTGGTAACAACACCTAGGAGTGTAGGTCCTCAAAAGTTGATATTTAGTCACAGATGCTCATTCAAGCAGTAAACAGTGCAAAAGCAACTGTACATACATTATGCAATGTGTGCAGTTTTCAATTTTAAATATATACATTGTATTACATATGTTTACAACATTTGGAACAGTACATCATTGCATGTAAAACTGTAAGCTGAAGATACTGTTCTGATACTTGCTAATTCTCCCTCCTTTTTGTTTTTTTAAAATACGTTACCATTGGACACTATAAAGTGCAGTTTCATTGCAAGTATGACTTTGACATTTGCTGTTTCAGATGCAGCATACATTTATATGAAACAGTCCTTGACTTTGAATATATTAACTTAATCATTGTATGAATAATTGACCATTTTTGAGAGGGGACTATACATGTTTTTAAACCAAATACCTACAAATTCAAACTGGTTACTTCTGTTCTGTGTCATAGAGAATGAATTGCATTCTTTGCACAATTCTTGAACTGCTTGGTGAACAAAAGTGACAGTGACTCTTTAGGTTGCTTAAGGCTTTAATAACTATACTGCTTCGTATTCATTACTGAAACTCATTTTAGAGACCAAAAAAATTCTGAAAGGAGTCTACTTACATTTCGTACCTGGCTAAGAAACAGGTAGGTCTTGATATGATTCTTGAAATATTTGGTTAGTTAGTGTGGAGTTAAGCTTAACTCTAATGACAACTGACTATATTCTTTAAAAGGATGTAATTTAATTCTTGATAAAAGGGTACTTATTTCAAGTAAGTTTAGATAAAAAGTAAATAATTAAATTGAATTACCTGTATCAAGACTTCTGGCCTGGTGCCGCAGTGGTCTTGTACAATACTGAACTGTTACCAGTACACTTATGTTGAAATGTTCAGCTCCACAGAATGTGGATAGACCCCAAATCTTAACCAGAAATTTGAAATTTTCACTTTTTAAATTTTTCTTCATTTTGATTTCAAGTGGAAGTGTGAACAAGCTATTGATGGTGGACTTTGTAATAAGTTCATTACAGGTAGTTGCCACAGTTAATGCATCAGATTGCCAGAGTTTGTTATAAGTCAGTGCATAATCAAAACAGCTGAAGATAAATATGTGATTAATCACATTCAGAAATGTGAACGGATTATGCATCAAGCTACAATTCTGCTATTGTTTATAAATGGATAACTTCTAACAATGATAAACAACTATTGTGGATTTTAGTACTTTGCTCTGGTTCTTTCAATGATGTATCCCTCTTATCCTTGATTAGGCTTCCCCTAAATTATGTACTCAGTAAATCAGGTGGTACAATCAACCTACTGAATGTAAAAGGTGTGCTATATGACCGCAGCTTACTATATCATGTGTTTGCATTCTTTATGTACAAAAATTGCTACGGGAAGATATTTTAAAAGCAAAATATTTATGTTCCAATGTTATATTGCAACATAAAATCCTATGAAGTATTATAAACTGAATGTATTTATTTTCTCATTTGTTCCATCAAAATTGCAAAAACTGGATATATCCTATGTACATGTTTTCCATTACCTAAGGCCTGTACAACAAATCAGTCAAAGTATTGTCAACCATTAAGGCAAAATTTGGTTAATTGCTGAATAATTTGGGGTTGATTTCACTGTTAGAATTATCAAACAACAGAAATGGCATGAAACAATTCAATCACATGAATTGCAGTTTTTCAATTCAAAAGTAAAAGTTTAATCAGTAACTCTGCCTTAAATATACGCAATTGGCATTGTATTTTGAAGGTGTCAATTTGTAGCTGGAACTATTGCAGTCATGCGGACAGTTTTTGCCACTATGTAAATGAATTGCTTAGTTCCAAATAGTGAACTGAAATTTGTACTGTTATGACCAGATGAGATGGGGTGGTTAGTCTGCTGTCCTTTTAATCCCCTCTTAGTTAGTCACAAATCTTTATTTCCTTCTCACGTGCACCTTTAATTATGTTTTAATTAGAATATAGCAATTTTGAAAATTAAGGAGCCAATTACAAGGCTTTCTTGAATAATGGAAGAGGAATTTTATTACAAACCAAAAATAAAACACATACAAATATAGTTTAAAACAATAATGTCTGGTACTGGCAGGAAGAATTGAAGGTGATATAAGCTTAAGTCCCTTAACTTGAGACGACAATTGTTTAATGTTTGACTTTATCCTCAGAAAAGTCAGTTGCCATTTGAGTTTGCAGTGAATTTTTTTTTTCCCTTCAATTTTATCTTTAACCGTGCATGGTTTTCAACATGCAAGAACAAGGCTTCTAGTCCTGCATGTTACCAAATCTTTCATTCTGACCCTGTGCTACTCCAAGTGTCAAAACTGTATCCCCAAATCTGGCTCCTGTTGACTAACCAAGCACAGGCAACCTTTCGCATTCAGTATGTGAAATTAGGAGATACTAGTTTCTTGACACCGGAGTCAGCCGACACACTTGAATTGCACCTTATTTTGTTCAAAGTAATGTTAGAGGTAAATCTAATTTCTCATTTAAGTGCTCTTTGTATTCATTTGATGGAATATAGAAGCAGAAGCATTTGAACTAGTTTTGTTTACTTTAAGATTAGCTTATTGCAGGAGACAATTTTCTTTAAGAATTGAAGACAATCCATTCTTTTTGTATTTTGATAAAGCTGTTAATCATGTATTTCAAGTTGAACCTTCAAATGTGTATAAACTAAACTAAAATCTTGATTCATTGGCTTTGCCTCAAAATATGGCACATGCAAGTTTTTTTCCCTGCATGTCATCATGGGATCTTCAAGATTTGAGGACAAAACCTCCCTTCCACTGGAATATAATTCTAGGTAACGTTCAACCTCATATCTCCATGCATAATATTTTCTGCAAGTTAAGAATACGACCAGCTGAGTTCTACTGGTCTGGGAAGTAAAAAAAGGTGATAAAGTGCAAATTATTGTCTTACAGTTCAAAGGCTCACAACACTAAGGCAAAGAAATTGTGCTTTTCCTTCTTCAAATGTCAACTTTAGAAAGGTTTCTTAAATGAGGCTTTTTAATAAAACTGCTTTCATTGAAATGTTCCAACAAAAGTATCGGGTCAAAGGGATAAGCACTTCCATCAGATGGTACTACATAACTTGAATATTTCCAAAAGTTTTCAAAGCTTTATCTTGCTCTGATAAAAGAATAATTTCAGGTGATCAGACCAAAACATTTGGTTGGCAAATAAAAACCAAAGAACTGCAGATGCTGAAAGTCAGGAAAAAAAACAAAACAGAAGTAGCTGGAAAAGCTCAGCAAGTCTGGCAACATCTGTCACTGGACCCAAAACACTAACTGATTTTCTGCACAAATGCTGCCAGACCTGCTGAGCTTTTCCAGCTACTTCTGTTTTTGTTCGGACATTGGTTGTTTAGTCTATTCTGGTTGGCTGAGGTATTGCCATAGGAGATTATAGGCTCCCTGTGTTTCAGGACAGTTCAAAACAGGTGAAAGGCTTGAACGTATGCCTTTCGTTTTCAGCAAAAATGTCTCACTTTTGACCATGTAATTTTGATAGCGTGGCTAATAACAAACATAATTGGTTCAGCAAGTGCTGCTTAAGGTGTAAAATCAGAAGCTATTATAAAAGTACAAAACAGGTCTGATAGCATCTGTGATGAGAAACCAGTTAACATTTCAGGTCTGCTGCCCCTTCCTCCGAACTGAGGAAAGGTCACTGGCTGTGAAACATTAACGGATTTCTCTTCATAGATGCTACCAGACCTGAGCTTTTCCGGTAATTTCTGTATGTATTTCTGATTTATGTAGCATGCAGTTTTGTTCTATAACAAAACCATCTGGTAGATATTGTTTTGGATAATTGGAATCTAAAGAAGTATTTTGTCTATTTCAAGAGATCACCACACCTTCACAACTGTATGATAATGGCAAGCCTGACCTGTGCATGGTGGCTGTTGTCCTGCAGATAAAAAAAATGGAACAGAGTAATGTTCGGTTTGCATTGAGCAAATGGCTTGAGGCTTATTTCCAGGATTTAAGATCAAAACCAAAGACCCACATTGTAGTTTGCAAAGCTAAGTAACTTGACAAGTGAGGGTATGTTTGCAGATAACAGTTTAAGAAATCATTTGTGGATTTCTCAAACATGAGGAATTGAGATCCTATAGTCTGAGCACATGTAAGAGATCCCTGTATTTAGCTACAAATATATCTGAGGTATGCTGGTTGGAATTCTTACATCAAGAATTGTTTTCTCAAGCATGGCTGGAAGAGTTTCTAGCATTGCTATCACTTTTGTTTTTTGAAAAAGTGTTAAATGCAGGACAGTACTTATTTCTGTGACCCCCTTTGTGTTGTTTCAGACTTGGAGTCTTGAACCAGAGCTCCATACTCCATGAGATGTCAGTAGTTGTGACCAACTACCCTTCTCACTATGCAATCATCCTTCCTTGTGTTCTGGCCTTACCAGTTGTATGAAGCTGCTGAGTATGGAAAGACTGGAGGAAATGTACTGAGGTGTTTCAGTATCATTACAGTGTGGCTTAGTACCACTGCTGAAAAAGTCCTTAAGCACGTAACTGCTAGGTGGTGAAGAAACAGAGAAAGGCTATTAAGCCTTATTTTTGCTACCAAAAAGATAAGTTTGCTGGGGACAGATGCCTGTTAAAACACTAAAAACAGGCTATGACTGTTACGTACACATCCTTCATAAAGAGATATTGCAAAGATCTAGAAATAACCCCAGCATACTTTCTGCTCCACGGCCAGCAAATTGGAAGATCAGTGGTTTGGTGATATACCAGGAGCAGAATCAGATACCAAGAGATGTCAGCCTCCTTGAACTACACAGGACTACTTGCACACCCTGAGAAAGCAAGGAAAGTCTTCCCAAAAGAAGATCAGATTTATGTTGTGTAGTCTTACCAGGAGAGGAGTGAACAATTAAGCAATTCACTGGAGGTGGTAGCTCCACAAAAAGTCCATTCTCAAGAGGAACCTTGTGGACAAAAGGGCAGCTGAAGCTTTTGTAAGCATCCTCACACTCTTGGTCTTTAGAGATCCACAGCAGATGCCAGCCTTCAGCCAATTATATTCATTCCCAAAGATGAAGAAACAGGCAGAGGTACTAGATGCAGAATACCCTGTGATCAAAAACTAGCTCTGCCACTAACCAAGCCATTCGATTTATTCCAGTCATTTACCTGGAAGTGTTGTAACGTGGGAAGTTTCTAAACCAATCTCCTCCTCCTCATCATCTACAAGGATTAGTAGTAATGGATGGTGTTGAGTGGCATTCATTCAACCCTTTAGTTTTTCCCTATTTTGTCCTTTACAAAATTCAAAAGCATTCCAATCCCCCATCTGCTTTTTAAAAGCAAGAGGTATTGCCTGTTCACCATTAAGTTTCCAAATTGAGCATGCCTAGTTGGCCTTTATAGCTTCCTGGAGAACTTTGATTACATTAAAATTTGAGTGACATTTAAAACTAAGTTGGATTCATGGTACAGTGATAGTACAGTCTGAGTCAGAAGACCTAGCTTTAAGATACAGCCACTCCAGATTTAAAAAACACTGCAGATGCTGAAAATCTAAAAATGCCAATAAGCAGATCTGTGCACGTATTAAGTCCAGTAGGGCTGATGAAATTTCAACTGTACTGATGAGTCATACAGCATAGAAACACCTTCAGTCCACACCCTGTTCCCAAATTAAACTGGCTTCACCTACCTGCATTTAGCCCATATCCCTCTAAACCTTTCCTATTAATGTAACCTGTCTGAATGTCCTTTAGTGTTGTGACCATCTACATCTACCATTTCCTCTGGCAGTTCATGCTGCATAATGCCTTAAAAATTGCCTCCTGTCCTTTTTCAAAGTCTCCCTCACCTTATGACCAAGTTTTGAATGCCCTAACCTTAGTGAAAAGGACCTTTGCTATTCACCTTGTTTAAAAAAGGTGAAGAGAACCCCTCAACCGCTTATGCTGCAGGAGGAAAGTCCCAGCCTATTTTAGAACTCAAACCCTCCATTTGGAGTAACATCCTGACAAATTTTCGGAACCTTCTCCAATTTCATATCCTTAGAACAAAGAACTGGGTAGTACTCCACTACACCAACATCTCAACTCACACTCAGTTGAATAAATGAAGCCAAGCGTGCTAAACTCCTTCCTAATTGCTGTCTACCTGTGATGCAATTTCAAGAAATTTACCTTAACCCCCTAGATACGTTCCACAACACTACCCAGGGCCCTACCATTAATTTGGATTAATGGAAAGTAATCTCCATTGACCCAATGGATCAAAGATTGTATCTTGATACCATTCTTCAGTATCTATTACTACCAATGTTGGTCACATCCACAAACTTACTAACCATGCTTCCTGTATTCTCATCCAAGTCATTTATACAAAAAAAAACCCAGTACTGATCCTTGTGGAACACCACTGGTCCCAGGCTCCAGAGGAAAAGCCACCCTCTACCCTACAAGAGGGTGTACCCATTTGGCAAGCTCATGCTGAATCCCATGTGATCTCATTCTACTAATTGGTGTACTACATGCAGAACCTTAGTCTTCAAGATCTACTGCTCTTCCCCTCAATCCTTTGTTACTTCAGAACAAACTTTTATTTTTTGAGGAAGAGTCATACTGGACTTGGACCATCAGCTGTTCTCTCCAAATGCTGCTAGACCTGGAGTTCCCTCCCCCACCCCAAGTGGGGTCACATCTGACCAGATCAATTAAAAATCAAAATATACCAACATTAAAATGTCCACTAGTTCCATTACCATTGCACTGTACAGGATTAGATTGGAAATATTGTTCATTAGTTGGTTGCTCAGCATCTGGCTCTGGAAAATATCTTGGATAGATTCTGATCTTTTTGTTCTATTGCCTTTGATCATAGACAGGACAAGTCTAATTAGTACAAAGGCCCCCCATGATTCCTGTATTACCCTAATACAGGCACCTCAATTTCTTGATTTATAATACAATTTGTTTATAGGCAAAGTGACAAGTTATCCCTTTTATTCCACCCAAGTTAAATCTTGGTACTTGGTCAATCAGAAAGTGCCCCCTAACCAAAATTCAAGGTGAATACCATATTGGGAGTTATTGTTACCCACATCCTAGTGGTTTTCTATCACATCTGGACCTTGTACCAGACTGATGTGTGCCACATTAAAGCTCTCTACATTTAACCTTACTGCAACAGGTTAAAGTAACTAACTATTTCAATTTGAAATTCCCAGTTTGTAGCTCACCCTTTCTACCCATGTTAGATTTCTTGTATGCCACTTGGATCTTGACTTAGTCTACCAGAGTCTTTATCTGGTGTGAAAAGAGAACAGTTGATTTGGTGTTTAGAGGGAGCAATAGCAGCTGACTGCAGTTCACAACAAGTTTCACTTTGATCATATGTTCAATATTGGGTATTGCATTTCAACATATACAAAATCATTTGTGGTGCAGTAGAAATGTCCTTACTTCTAGACCAGGAGGCTCACCTGTTCTGGGGGATCAGGAACCATCTGAACAGGTTGGTTAAACTTCTCTACAAGTATTGCAATATTTCACATGTGCTGTGTGGCATGATTGCAAGGGCAATCTGTATGCACTAGGTTTCAGTAGCATGATTTATTTAACAAAGAAACATTTGAAGGAGAGCTTTAGTGTGCTGAATTAAAAGCAAAGACAACTACACAACCACATGCATAGAGTTTATTACTGATTATGATTAATGCTAGCATTAACTACAGTGCCAAAAACACCATACCAAATTAAACAAAACATTACCAAAATTAAATCTGCCAAGTCTATTCTGAATGTGAATTTTTGTTGTTTGGAGAGCTTAAACTAGCTTCTGTGTCAGCTTTTTAGCAATTGATGCTTTATCCACAGACTTAATTACCCCAACAGCAACAGTCTGTTTTAAATCACGGACAGCAAAGCGACCTGCAAGGAAAAAAGACAGAAAAAAAAAGTTATGCTGATACTTAATCTACTGATCAGACTGTTCCAATGTGAAGTGATGATTGGGGAAAGAGAAGATGCAAAGAAAACTGGGTTTAGCAGTGCTCAACTTTATATCTTTAAATGGTATTTCACTTAATAGCTTATCTAGCAAATGTGGCCACTACACAGCAAGGTCTTAAATGACCAGATGTGTTAGTTAAGACAAAATGCATTGGATACAGCTAAAACAAAAAAGTTTGTTTCTGCTATAAGTCAATAGTAAACCTAAAAAACAGCAGATGCTACAAGTCAAACAAATTGCTGGAAACATCTGAGGAGAGAAATCTGAGTTAAAGTTTCAAGTTAAGGGACCCTTCCTTAAACCAAAAATCAGAATGTTGATTTCTCTCCAACTACTGCTAGACCAGAGTTTTCCAGCTAATTGCTTTTACATAAAGTTCTTGTCTACTGCTGAAATAAGAGGGACTTTTGATGGAATAGTGTTGCCAAGCTATACAAGTTGCTTATATTAACAGGGTTTGATAAAGTTGGTTGAGGGAGTTGTGTAGATCAGACAAGTATCTGCCAAATTTCCTTGAGCATTAAGTTAGAGACTCAATTCATTGCAGAAGCATACAGCAAATCTAGATAGTGTCACTGCTTATTAATTGTATTTTGCTGCAAGCCATAAAGATTCAGGTCTTTTCAGGAAGTGTCTTTGTTGGAAAGGTTCAAGAGATTAAACAGCTTCAAGCTAAGCATGTTCAAGTCATGCAAGGTGCCAGGACCATGTGGAAAGGACACCAGATGGGCAGTCAGAAGCACCTAAAAGAATTTGAGGGGGACCACCCAGAGACCACTAACATAGTAGTGTTAATTTTCTAGTGGATAACTGCTCTTTACAGTTTAAATAATTGCAAATTTAGGATTTAACTCAAGTTCTCTTATCAATTTGTATTATACAAGGTGGTGTAAATACATTAAGCATTAGGAAAAATGTTGCAGTTTCCAAAATATGGAGTTTCTGGATTCCAGATACATGAAACATGTCTGCAGTAAAGTGTCAAACTTGAAGCTTCAAGCACTGAAGTGGAGGCTACAATAAGGCATGAAGTTACTTTGACACTAGAAGGCAGTCATTTTAGGTTGAGGTCTTCTGATTGTCCTTGATCAAGGACAGGAGGGAGGATGTAGCCAAAAGCAGAATGCTTTCTGGACATCTGTAAGAGCCATTTGAAACTAAAAAAAAGGCGGCTACAAATACGAATGAGCCAATTGGCCAAGGGATTTTCGTGCAGGAAGCTAAGTGACTATATGATCCTTATCATTCATTGCTGAAGGGATTAAAACAGTTATCCAACTGACCAGACAACTATGTTGCCTGCCCAGAATTTGAAGGGGGAGGAACCAGTCATCATGAGTCAGTCCATGACCAAGGTCATGGACTAAGTGAGTTTCCAAGAGCCAAACTAGAAAGCTGGATTCTAAGCCAGGCAGTAAAGTGTCTCAGATGGAGAAACCAATTTCTCATGTCTCTGTTGGACCACTGGAACTAGGAGTGCAGTATTGGTTCTTCAATTTACAGATCTGATACAAATTTGTGTACGAGAGGAATGAATATGGTCTAGCTAAAAAAGTGTGACTCCAAAATAGACCCAAGTTAAATAGAAATAATGAACTGCAAATTAGATATTAACAGGAGTAGATACCTTTAGTCAAACATGGACCTCAGAATCACTACTCTGAAAAGCTGCTTGAGGTGTAGGTTAATACATGTTAGGAGTGTTTGATGGTATCATTGTTCCCCACCCCAGTTTGATTAGTCATTAGAAGTGAAACTGGACCCAAGGGTTAGATGCATGTTTCAACTAATACACCCCTCGCCAAACAGGCTTTTTATCCTACTTAAGAGCACTTTCATCATCCCTACTAGTTAATTTGCTGTTTTGCCCATTTCAGACTCAAATCCAAAGATCATTAAGATGGCTACAAAATTAAAGTGTTTTTGCAAAGCAAGAGAAATATTGAAATGAAATTTAGTGTACAGTACTCACCAAGAGGTGGATATTCAAAGAATGTTTCAACACAAAGTGGTTTAATTGGGATAAATTCCACTGTGGCAGCATCTCCAGATTTCAAGACCACAGGATTATCTTCTAGCTTCTGCCCAGAACGTCTGTCAAGCCTTTCTTTAAACTCAGAAAGCCTGCAGGTAACATGTGCAGTATGGCAGTCTACCACTGGAGAATAACCAACTTTGATATAGCCTGGATGATTCAGGACAATTATCTGCAAATGACAGTGGAGAATCAGTTCAATGCCTTTAAATGGTAGCTTGAACAGCCTTAATTGTGCTGCAGTGAAAATTATATGTCTGCATCTGCAGTTTGCAGTGATGCTTTAATTTGGCTAGGGATAAGAAATAAGCACAGGCCCAGCCAGCAACACATGCCATAGTAAATAAACAGCTTTCTTCCTAATTGCTGACTATCCCTCCTAGTCAGTTAGCTACAAAAAGTGTAAAATGAACTAATACATTCAACCAAAAGTAGCCAACCATTTCATGTATGAATGCTCTGTATTTATTCCCTCTGAAGAGGAGGAGATGGCTCTTCTACTATACATCAGGTATGAAACTTCTATTCAACAGTCTCAGGAGGTAGCTACTGTACACCAATGTCTTTATTCATTGTCAGCAGCATATAGACACATTAAAACCAGGAAAAACAAGTTGCTGGAAAAGCTTAGCAGGTCTGGTAGCATCTGAAGAAGTTAGTGGTTCTGGTCCTGGTCAATGACCCTTCATTAAAAATAATCCTGAGGGCAAAATTTTTGCCATCAATACTCAAACTGAATTTGCTGCTATTGTCAAAAACTGGACTAGTAATCCATTTGTTTCAGGGACCAAATTACATGGTTGCAACTTAACCAAATCACATGCCCTCAACCCAAAACCAGAGAAACCTCAAAACAAGTACATTTCAGGGTCAAAGCTAGCCAAGTCATTTTGTTGTTCCCTTAACAATAACCTGTTTAGTAGCCAATAGTCTTCATTGCATGTGCCAATACCTGCCCACCAAATGTGACTGACATTGTTTACTGTAGATTTTCAAAGATATTGTAGTCATACTTGTGCAGTGAAGCAGTTGGTCTGAGTCGGTGGATCATTTCTGCAATTCCCAGCCACATTACCACGATGAATAGCCTTCACAGATACATTTTTAATGTTGAAACCAACATTGAAGCCAGGGAAAGCTTCAGCAACAGGTTCGTGGTGCATCTCAATTGATTTCACTTCTGCTGTCAAGTTTACTGGGGCAAATGTCAGCACATTACCAGGCTTCAGGACTCCAGTTTCTATCCTTCCAACTGGAACAGTGCCAATGCCTAAAAAAGTTAAAAGTGACTTCAGCAATATCTTTCAATAAACTCATCTAGATTAGATTTAAAAATATAACCAGCACCTACAAAACAAGACAGACTCCTGTTCCTCTGTTCATTCAGCAAGAGTCATAACTCAATGTCATACTTCCCTTGTCCCCAGTAATCCCTTATTACACCTCAATGGATGTATCCAGTTCAAGTAGACAATCGGATAGTTGCTGTTTATGCAAGAGCTTTGAGAGATCTACCAGCCTCAGGGCCTTTTCATTGCTGAAAGTTGTTAAAATTCACTCATTCCTAGACTGCCCCAGTTACTTGATCCTCTTAATAGCTTCAAAGAGCTTTTACTTTAGAAAGTAAAAGGAAATACAACCCTTTACTGATGAATAATCTCCCAATTTTAACTGAAGAGTAAGGCACCAGATCTATATTACATTATCAATGTCAACAAATCCCAAGACATTGTGGGCAGTTCTGGGCACATTCTCCATACAGTCTCTACTAAGAGTAGAGGCAAGAATCCTATTAGCTTTCATTTTCTGGGCTATGAATGAAGTTAGTGAACTGTATCCCTGGAAGCACAAGTCCTTAGTGTACCCAAGGACAAACTTGTTTTACCAAAATAAAAATCCATTTGCCGATTTTCTTATTTTAGACATCCATCCACAGTTTGATAGTTATTGAATAGCACACAAGTTCCCAAATGATCCTGGTAGGATCTCTGGTCACATTTGGGAGTGCCCATTATCTGCCTTCCATTTGTTTCTAATTTCATAAGCTTCAAATAGGAGGACTTAAAATAGCCAATGATCTTTAAACATTAAGATGAATGTTGAGTACTGATCCACAAGATAGAAAAGGCAGAACCAAGGTCTTGGTAAGGGGACAGGTTTTAAACAGACTATGGTTGGGGTGTTTAGAGGAAGAGAAGTGTTTAGGGCTGGGGAGCTGAAGAAATGGCCACAAGTGGAAATTGGATGCTCCAAGAGCACATGATTAGATGACAATCTTAACCCTATTTGTGAAGTTGTATTGAGATATTGGTAGACGTGGATTATTAGAAATGCAGGTTGGTATGCTGAATAAAATGGCATTAATACCTAATGGCTGTAGTGGTCACTATAGCCATAGCTAGCTTTGAGGCAAGCACGTGGGATAAAGCTGCATGCACAAACTAGGCAACTGAAGACAGTCAAATTGGGAAATGAAGGCTTGCCTGCAAGCTAACTTGCCGAGGTTAATTAATCTGGACTCAAGAATACCCAGTTATACTTTAGCAACTGATTCTAATCAGAAGGAAAATTGCACGTCAAGAGCAGGGAGTCTTCGAGCATCTGACGACCCTGCATAGTTTAAAAAAATTGGACAAAGCCTTTCACAAAACTCCGGCAACTACAAATCCCACCTGATAAAACGACTGAAGTTTTTAGACTGATCAGTTGCTTAATTCTAGCGACTTAAGAAACTGGGTACCATTAAAAGTTTGAGATAACAAGGTGTGGGGCTGGATGAACACAGCAGGCCACCATTAAAAGTTTGACAATTTTCATGATTAGTTAAATTCCCTTTCAAGAAAACTTTCATAATTGACTCCTTCAATTTTAAGGAAGCGGTCTCAATTGAAGTGCAATAACAGAGTGCTTAAATACTAGCAAAACACTTCCTGTGGCTGACCGAGTGCGAAACAGAGGGCACACCAACTGTCTGTTCTTCCACTGTTGCGCTAGTACAGGAGCCAAGGTGATGTTTGGAGATACAACTGACTATAAACATTGTACACTACCACCACCCTAAGTGTTCGTACTCCTTAATTTGATAAAGCTATGTGTAGTCACTTCCGTTTCTTGGGGATATTGTAGAAAATTCTAAACACTAGTTGTTCTGATGCTTTATCAGAGTCGGAGTTTAAAAATGCCAGCTACAGCTACGTGCTATTGCTACTTGTTTATTTAAGCTCTACGTTTACAGAGAAGTCGCTAGACAGGTGTCATGAGAGTCATTCAACTCAAACCCTCAATGCCTCCCTCCACTGAAGTACCCCTTGTGCATGCATTCACGCAATTGCAGAACGTTTGGGCGGAATAGATAACTAACTTAAAAAGGAAAAAGAGCCGCGAATCGGAATTTAATTTGACGTTTGTGATCAAGGATCATGCAGGGAGCTACCTCCAATTTTGTAGACATCCTGCAGAGGCAAACGCAGGGGTTTGTTTAAAGAGCGTCCAGGAGGAAGGATCGAGTCGAGTACTTCCAGCAGGGTCTGGCCATTTGCATGTCCTTCTTTCCGTTTTATTTTCCATCCTCTGAACCAAGGCATCTACAAATAATCAGTTCAATAAAAACAATTACTGGAGTAATCAAACATGTAAAAAAACCTGAACGACGAACATCCAATTTTCTGAAACTTGGAAAATTGTCCATACGCTCGGAGGCAGCACTTAGACACCGGGAAACCACGGTTTTTAAAGGGATCAGGACTTTCAACTCAGTGCAATTATTGGTGTGCGTTATGTTACATTACATAATGTTACCGGGTCTGAAATAATGAATGTTGCTCGCTTACCCGAGGCATATAGGGCAGACACCTACCTTGGAACTGGGACTCAGCATATTCTCCCCATTCCAGCCACAAACCGGCACGAAGGGCACACTCGCCACATTGTAGCCGATCTTGCGAATATAAAAGCTCACGTTCCTCACCACTTCCTCGAACCTTCTCTGGCTGTACGGCGGTTGAGTTACATCCATCTTATTGACACAGACAAGGAGTTGTTTCACTCCGAGGGTGAAAGCGAGAAGGGCATGTTCCCGAGTCTGACCCGACCTCGAAATCCCAGCTTCGAGCTCACCTGGGGCGGCCGAGACAACGAGGAGAGCAACATCAGCCTGCAGAGTGCAGCAAGGACAGGAGAGAAAAAAATTGTATCAGAGATAATAGGTACTGCAGATGCTGGAGAATCCGAGATAACAAGGTGTGGAGCTGGATGAACACAGCAGGCCAAGCAGCATCACAGGAGCCGGAAAGCTTGACGTTTCGGGCCTAGACCCTTCATCAGAAATGGGGGAGGGGAAGAGGGTTCTGAAATAAATAGGGAGAGAGGGGGAGGCGGATAGGAGGCAGACAAGTCAAAGAGACGGAGATGGAGCCGGTAAAAGGTGGGGGCGGGTAGGGAGGAGATAGGTCAGTCCAGGGAGCGGGATGAGGTTGGGCTTGAGGTGGGAGGAGGCGATAGGAGAGAGGAAGAACAGGTTAGGGAGGCGGGGATGAGCTGGGCTGGTTTTGGGATTGGGGGGGGAATTTTTGAAGCTTGTGAGATCCACATTGATACCATTGGGCTGCAGGGTTCCCAGGCTGAATATGACTTGCTGTTCCTGCAGCCATCCTGGGCCTCCTGCAAGCTGCACCCGTTGTGGCCTCCTCTATATCGGGGAAACCAAGCGGAGGCTTGGGGACCGCTTTGCGGAACACCTGCGCTCAGTTCGCAACAAACAACTGCACCTCCCAGTCGCGAACCATTTCAACTCCCCCTCCCATTCCTCAGACGACATGTCCGTCCTGGGCTTCCTGCAGTGCCACAACGATGCTACCCGAAGGTTGCAGAAACAGCAAATCGTATTCAGCACAGGAGAGAAAAAGACCAGTTTCAGGAAGACTGCAGGATGACAGCTAGGAGAGCGCCATCTACTCGAGAGGAGAAGAAATGCTGGCGACAGAGCGACCAGGATTAACATTCAACTGTTCAAATCTTCAGTTTTGAACCATTTCTTCTTCCCTATTGTTTGTTTTCTAGAAACAACCAGGTCTTTCCAGTTTTTCTTTGTCTAATGCCAGGTCAGGGAACAGATTTAAAACAGACATCAAGTTGATGCTAGATTTGAACAGTTGACATTTTCGTCAATTTCAACTGGCTGTAGTTTAAAACGGTCCTGCAACTGTTCCTCTCGCTGTTTCTAACATCCACACTATCCTCGTACATTGGGGTGGTTTGAATGGTCTACTCAGTAGTGGTGCGCTGTGAGTACTGTTAACAAAAGAGCGACGCATAATACTCAATTTATATTTAACGCTGGTGTTTCACGGGATCCTCCGAGAGGAAGGGTTATGAAGCGGGTATGATTGGATTGAAGTGGTACCTGGGACGTTCCAGTCAGCATGTTTTTGATGAAATCGCGATGGCCGGGAGCATCGATGATGGTGAAGTAGAATCTCTGGGTATGAAATTTCCAGAGTGAAATGTCTATTGTGATACCTCTTTCCCGTTCAGCTTTCAGTTTATCCAAAACCCAGGCGTATTTAAAGGATCCTTTTCCAATCTACGCAAATAAGAGTGCACTTTTTGAAAATTCAGTTTCGAGGACTTTAAAACGTAGATCTAAACACTTCAAACTACTTTTATAGAAGTAAAATTGGCCATAGGGGATAACGCATTTAAACTTTAGAACGATATAGTAATCCGATAAGCCTACCACAGATATAAATATTTGCAGCAAGTAATCATGTTCTACGAGCACATGTTAAATAATTTTAGAAACAATCACACCTGTACTGCTGCTTGTTCTAGTTTTTCGATCGCCCGCCGCTCAATCCCACCACATTTATAAATTAGGTGCCCTGTAGTGGTGGATTTGCCAGAATCGACATGGCCAATGATGACAAGATTAATATGCGGCTTCTCCTTCCCCATTTTTTGTTGAATTCTAGAAAACAGAAATCTATTTTTTCTGTCGAGATTTTTATATTTGGCACAGATACCTGGACCCAGAAATAAACGTGGGGTTGCACGTGGAGAAACCACAGACTGATCGATTAATGAGCTCAATGATAAAGGAAACACGACCGCCACAGCAAAACAAAACTTTATTTGACGCTTTGCTGCTGCTTGGCCTGGCTCCTCTGACTAATCGGACAATTTATGTCGTTAGAGAGTTGTCATGTCTGAGAATGTTTACAGCTGATCTCCATCGGTGTCTAATCCCAGCTCAAGGATCCGAGTTACAATAGACAGTGCATTGATGGTACATGTGAGCGGTTAATATTTCAATCTATTTTAAACGGCCGCAGTTTGGATAAAACTCAAGGACCATTTTATATTATGCTGGCCACTAGTAATAAGCGTATTGTATTTGTGCAGCTTTTAAGGGAACGTTAAAGAAAAAGAAGATATAGTATGAAAGAAATGTTTTACACTGAAAATATGTTCGATGTTTTTGCTTTTTGAAACATCGAGAAATTGACGTTTGGCAAATACATTTTAAAACAAATTACTTTTGATTTGTTTATTGTCACGTGTGCTGAAATACAGTGAAAAGCTTTGTTTTTAGGAGGTACAGCCAGATCATAGTAAGCCAAGGATGTACAGATTTTAAAAAAAAAATGAGGTAAACAGGTTACATTGCACAGGCTATGCGCTAGGCAAGATCAGGGTTATTTGCGGCTAGAGAGTCCATTCGTCAGTCTGACAACTGCCAGGAGGAAGCTATTCCTGAACCTGCTTCAGTAGGTGTTCAGGCTTCTGTATCGTCTGCTTGATGGAAAAAGTTGTAGGAGATCATTACCAGGGTGCAATGGGTCTTTGATGATGTTGACTGCCTTTCCACCACAGAGAGTGGTGTAAATAGAGTCCATGGATGGAATATTGGAAATAGTCTGGGATGTGCACACCACCTTCTGTAGTTTCTTACAGTCCATGTAAGAGCATTTGCCGCACCAGGCCATTCTGCACCTGGATGGTTTGCTTTCACTGGTGCTTGTGTAGAAGTTGATGAGGGACCTTAAGGACATACCAAATTTCCTGAGCTGTTGTACTTGAAAACTAATCTGTAAAGAGCAAAGATTGGGTTTAAAAAAACGTAAGGAGCTAGCCTTCAAAGCAAAGGCAGGACTAAAAAATAACGCATGAGGCAAAGACACTAAAGGATATTCTGTAACTTTTTTAAAATGAGGGATATTAAGAGCAAACTCCTAGAATTGTAAACAAGCATTGGTAAGTTCTGTTTTTATACTAAAAGACTTCAGATGCTGCATAGAGCTGAAATATGTGGTAATAGAATTAACTTACAAAAAAGACCTACCATTCAAAGTGAGAGGTGTTGCTGGGTTGTAGGTGGCAACCAATACTTAAAAAGTGGGGATATTTTCAAGGAAGTCTGAATTTAATGCTACTTGGTAGGATGTTAAGAAAGGAGCTAATTTTGATTAGGAGCAGGTATATACTGGCGCATCTATCTGAGAGGCTTGTAGGCAAGAATGGAGATAGTGTGAGGCCTAATAAACAAAAAGGTCAGATTTTCAATGTGGTATTGGAGATTGAACATAAGTTGATTTGAAGGTGACATTTAGGGAAGTGTGATTTGATTTCAGGTGAATTGTAGATAAAGGTTTTGAATTACTTGGAGTTTATGTAGCTTGGACCACATTGACCTGCTCATGAGCATATTGGCAAGGTCAACCTCCTCTCTGATGAAGCTGAAATATATGTCGAGAAATATTTTTGAAAGAGTCAATTCCTCACAAGAAGTTTCTAGTACCTGTTAATGGCTTAATTTATCCTAGTTTTAATCTAAATTGTTCACCTCTTAAATTTTACAGTTGTGTATATTCCCCAGATGTACGTTCATTAAAATTACAGTACCCTGGATATAAATATGGCTTATCATTATACATTAGGATTAGAGTTAACTTTATTGTCACATGTACACATGAGTACAGTGAAAAGTTTACAAGTCGCCACTCATGGCTCTATCTTGGGTCCCTAGGTACAAATTCTTAGGGGAAAAAATTGGAAAGATTAAAAAGTCCAGCAATAAATTAGAAAAGCAGAAATAAGAATTCAAAATCAGCACTTTCTTATTGGAGCTATTCATCAATGGAGCCTTTCAGATGCTGAATTGAAGATTTGCTGCCAAAGGTCAATTTAGAATTGAAGTAAAAGTTCACAATTTTACTGTGAACAAGTTTGAGATTTCTCGAATCAAGGGGAAAGATTTCAGATTGGGCCATCCAAAGGGACACTGCAGCCCTAAAAATCAGTGACGTTTTCCAGAATATTAAACTCCAGCCAGTTATAGGGTTGTTCATTTCAGTAGAAACAAACCAAATACTTTCACGGTATGAATCCTGCACATGATTAACATGGGCGAAAGAAGCAGAATCAAAACCCTACTCTGTGAATTTGCTGGTGTGATTGAAGGGTGGATGAATGAGTGAATCTCTTCCCCCACCCCTCCAGAAGAGGCCTCACCAACATCCTGTACAACTTCAACATGACATCTGAACTACTAAACTCCTATATGTACGTGACAATGTAGAATAAAATCATGATGTCTCCACATGCAACAATTTACACTCATTATAAATTCTCAGATGTTAAAAACAAGTTTGAATTCTATTTAGTATTCCAATATTAAAATTGCCTGGTTCCTATGGGAATTATACAGGACTGCAAGCCCTTTTTTCAGTTGAGGCGTAAGGGAACAGTATCCCAGTGTTATAAGTTCAACTTGAACAAAGGTGCCCCTTTTTACAAGGTCACAACTAATCATTGAATAAAAAATAAGGAAACTTGTCTGAATGTTATTATGGTGGTATAGCTTTTAAAGTTTACAAGTTGTAGTGTGATTTATATTCTGAGGATGTAACTAGCAGGGTAGAGAAAGGGAATCAGCAGGTAATCTATTTGGATATCCAAAAGGCATTTAAGTTGCTGCACTAAATCTTACTGCGTAAGAGAAGAGTTTGGAGTTGAGGTGAAATATTTTATATTTTTATAAGGGCAGCATAGGCAAGTTGGGCCAAAGGGCCTGTTTCCATATGTAGCCCTCTATTTGCATAGATAGATGATTGGCTAATGAACAGTAGACAGTAATTTTCAGTTAGCTAGTGGAGTACTACAGGATAGAACATAGAACATAGAACATTACAGCGCAGTACAGGCCCTTCGGCCCTTGATGGTTTCGCAGGTTGGCGCAACAATCTGAAGCCCATCTAACCTACACTATTCCATTATCATCCATATGTTTATCCAACGACCATTTAAATGCCCTTAAAGTTGGCGAGTCTACTACTGCTGCAGGCAAGGCATTCCATGCCCTGACTACTCTCTGAGTAAAGAATCTACCTCTGACATCTGTCCTATATCTATCACCCCTCAATTTAAAGCTATGTCCCCTCGTGCTAGCCATCACCATCTGAGGAAAAAGGCTGTCACCGTCCACCCTATCTAATCCTCTGATCATCTTGTATGTCTCTATTAAGTCACCTCTTAACCTTCTTCTCTCTAATGAAAACAGCCTCAAGTCCCTCAGCCTTTCCTCATAAGACCTTCCCTCCATACCAGGCAACATCCTGGTAAATCTCCTCTGCACCCTTTCCAATGCTTCCACATCCTTCATATAATGCGGCGACCAGAACTGCACGCAATACTCCAAGTGTGGCCGCACCGGAGTTTTGTACAGCTGCAACATGACTTCACGGCTCCGAAACTCAATCCCTCTACCAATAAAACCTAACACACCATACGCCTTCTTAACAACCCTGTCAACCTGGGTGGCAACTTTCAGGGATCTATGCACGTGGACACCAAGATCTCTCTGCTCGTCCACACTACCAAGAATTTTACCATTAGCCCAGTACTAGTGTTGAAGCCTTGATTATTTACTATTTGGGGACCCAGGTTCAAATCCCACAATAGCAGGTGGTGGAATTTGAATTCATTAAAAATTCTGGAATTAAGAATCTGATTAAGAACTGATGACCATGAAATCATTGTTGATTGTTGGAAAAATCCATCTGGTTCACTTATGTCCTTTTGGCAAATGAAATCTGCCATCCTCACTTGGTCTGGCTATACATGATTCCAGACCCACAGCAATGTGGTTGACTCTCAACTGCCCTCTGAAATGGCCCAGCAAGGCAATGTGTTGTACCAATCACTAGAAAATCTCAAAGAAATGAAACCAGACAGATTGTCTGACATTGACTTAGGCACTGGAAAAGACAGCGGCAGAAACAGCCCTGTTAACCCTGCAAGGTCCTCCTTACTAACATCTGGATGCTAGTGCCAACATTGGAAGAGCTGTCTCACAGACTAGTCAAGCAACAGCCTGACACAGTCATACTCACAGAAACATACATTACAGACAATGTTCCAGGCACCACCATCACTATCCCTGGAATGGTGCTGTCTCACTGGCAGGACAGGGGTGGCAGCACAGTGGTGTACAGTCAGTGGGGATTTTCCCTGGGAGTCCTCAACATTGACTCCAAACCCCACAAAGTCTCATGGCCTCAGGTTAAAGATGGGCAAGGAAACCTCCTGTTGATTACTACATACCATCCTCTCTCAGCTCATGAATCAGCACTCCTCTATGTTGAACAACACTTAGAGGAAACACTGAGGATGGCAACGGCACAAAATGTACTCTGGGTGGGGGATTTCAAATGTCCACTGTGAAGAGTGGCTTGGCAGCAGTACTACTGTTCGAGCTGGTTGAGTCCTAAAGGGCATGGCTACTAGACTGGGTCTACGACAAGTGGTAAGGGAGCCAACAAGAGGGAGAAACATACTTGACCTCATCCTTACCAATCTACCAGCTACAGATGCATCTGTCCATGACAGTATTTACATGAACAACCACCGCACAGTCCTTGTGGAGGCAAAGTCCCACCTTCACATTGAGAATAACCTCCACTGTGTTGTGTGGCACTATTACTGTGTTAACTGATGATTGCACAATGTTCTGCATCATTCACAAATCCTCAGGTACTGAAGCAGTCCATGTTCAAATGCAAACAAGATCTGGACAATATCCAGGGTTTGGCTGACAAATGGCAAATAACATTCACGTCACACAATTGCCAGGCTATGACCATCACCAATAAGAGACAATCTAACCAACACCCTTTGACATTCAACAATGTTGCCGTCACTGAATTCCCCACTATCAAAATCCTAGGAGTTATCATTTGCCAGAAACTCAGTTGAACTCACCACATAAACACAGTGGCTACAAGAGCATGTCACAGTCTAGGAATACTGCAACAAGTAATTTACCTCTTGACTCCTCAAAGCTGTCCACTATCTACAAGGCACAAGTCAGGAGTGTGATGATGGAATACTACCAACTTGCCTGGATAAGTGCAGCCCCAATAACACTCAAGAAACTTGACAAACAGCCTACTTGATTAGCATTACATCCACAAGCATCTACACCCTCCATCATGTTGATTCCAGAGTTAAGAGGGTTGGATTATGAAGAGAGACTGAGTAGGCTGGGATCATACTCATTGGAATTCAGAAGAATGAGGGGAGATCTTACAGAAACATATAAGATTATGAAGGGAATAGATAAGGTGGAGGCAGGGAGGTTGTTTCCACTAGCAGGTGAAACTAGGACTCGGTGGCATAGCCTCAAAATGTAGGACTGAGGTCAGGAGGAACTTCTTCACCCAAAGGGTTGTGAATCTGTGGAATTCCCTGCCCAGTGAAGCGGTTGAAGCTACCTCGCTGAATGTGTTTAAGGCAAGGCTAGATAAATTTTTGAACAGTAAGGGAATTAAAGGTTATGGTGAGCAGTCGGGTAAGTGGAGCTGAGTCTCAAAAAGATCAGCCATGATCTTATTAAATGGCTGGGCAGGCTCGAGGGGCCGGATGGCCTACTCCTGCTTCTAGTTCTTATGTTCTTATGTTATCACCAACACTCAATACCAGCATGTGTACTATCTACAAGATGCACTGCAGAAATTCACCAAAGATCCTCAGATAGCACCTTCCAAACCTACTCCCACTTACATCTAGAAGGACAAGGGCATCAGACATATGGGAACGCCACCACCTCAAGTTCCCCTCCAAGCCATCCTGACTTGGAAATATATGGCTGTTCCTTCACTATCATGGGGTCAAAATCCTGGAATTTCTCCCTTATAACATTGTGGGTCAACACACAGCAGGAGGACTGCAACAGTTCAAGAAGGCAGCTAACCACCACCTTCTCAAAGGCAGCTGGGGACAGACATTAAATACTGGCCCAGCCGGCAACATCCACATCCCACAAATGAATAAATTTTTCAAAAATCTACATTAAGTGCTTGGATTTAAATACCAACTGCATTGTAGTCAAATTTGTGGTTCATACAAATATAATCAAAGTATATTGAGAGCAGGATACAATGCGGATTAAAAACTATAAAAGTCAGGTGACTTTCATTTCATCACCAGAAACGTCATGTGATGAATCAGCTGCGCATCTGTTTGCCTCCGCTTTTGCACTCACTCTTACAATTGTAATTATTTGACAATAGTTTTAAAATTTCAGATTTGACGTTAATAGCAGAAGACACCAAATCTGAACAGAAATTCTGGAAGAAACGTGAAGTTGGAATTGGTTAAGTCCAGAGCCATAATCACCACTGAAGGAAAGAACTCACTGCAGAATAAAAGCAAATAAGCTTCAGCTTCTAATACAATATCCCAACCATTCTCCATGATTCATATAACTGAGGAGAAGGGGATTTACAAGTCACCGATTGTGATGATAGCAGGGTAACTCCACCCGCAGCCGTACAGGGGTATTGCTTGCCCTGTGTCTGCAAGTTATAAGTAGGTTATAAATTCTAGGGCTGTAACACAGGGGATAATGAAGACCACTGAGAGTCAGATTGAGGTAAGTGCAAGGAAAACAATGTAAAGATCAAAGCTAAAAAGATCTTGCACATGACACCATTAGAAAGAGGTAAACCAGCCATGTATCATGGAGGATGTGCCTCCCTCTGCATGGGCGGTAGGACTGACTTTCACCCAAGACTTGACCAGTCCGTTGAGGGCCCACAGGACTGTCAAGATCTCAAATGGAAAACTAACATGTCATTCCTGATATTTTTCCCAGATCGGTATCTTCGTGCCAGATGTTTGACCAACTTATCCAGCTGCACCAGCATTGCTAAGGAGGATGAATGTCTAGTATCAACAGATCCAGATACAATGCTCAGGGGGTGCAGCTGTGGATGAGTAAACCGTGCCTGAAAAGGGGACCAAAAACAGAAATTGCTGGAAAAAGTCAGCCAGTCTGGCAGCATCTGTGGAGAGAAATCAGAGTTAATGTTTCAGATCCAGTGACCTATCTTCAGAACTGATTGTAACTAGGAGAAAGTTGGTTTTTATGTAGAAGATAAGGTGTTGGCAGGGAGCAAGAAGTAAATGATGGGTGGAGATGGAGCCCAAAGAGAGACAACAGTTAGACAGACAATGGAGTGGATAATGGTCAGCCTGGGAGAATAAATGGGGACTATTAGTGGCTGACAATGGAGTGTGTATAATAGCACATTATGTGATAACAAGACCTGGTATGTGGGAGTTGGGGTAAGGATGTGGAGAAGGTGCCTCAAATCCTAAAATTGTTGAACTCGATATTGAGCTAAGAAAGCTGTAGAGTTCCCAAACAGAAAATGAGGTGCTGTTTTTCCAGCTTCACCGCACCACTGCAGCAAGCCTGAGTCAGAGATGTTGACCAGAGAACAAGGTGGTTTGTTGAAGTGAGATAGGAGGAACTGCCGATGCTGGAGAATCTGAGATAATAAGGTGTAGAGCTGGATAAACGCAGCAGGCCAAGCAGCACCAGAGGAGCAGGAAAGCTGACGTTTCGGGTCTGGACCCTTCTTCAGACATGGGGGAGGGGAAGGGGATTCTGAAATAAATAGGGAGAAAGGGGGAGGCGGATTGAAGATGGATAAAGGAGAAGATAGGTGGAGAGGAATCAGACAGGTCAAGGACGCGGGGTTGGAGCCAGTAAAGTTGAGTGTAGGTGGGGGGGTAGGGAGGAGATAAGTCAGTCCAGGGAGGAAGGACAGGTCAAGGAGGCGGGATAAGGCTTGTAGGTAAGAGGTGGAGGTGGGGCTTGAGGTGGGAGGATTGGATAGGTGGGAGGACAGGTTAGGGAGGCAGGTACGAGCTGGGCTGGTTTTGGGATGTGATCGGGGGAGGGGAGATTTTGAAGCTTGTGAAGTCCACATTGATACCATTGGGCTGCGGGGTTCCCAAGCAGAATATGGGGTGCTGTTCCTGCAATCTTCGTGTGACATCGTTATGGCACTGCAGGAGGCCCAGGATGGACATGTCATCCAAGGAGTGGGAGGGGGAGTTGAAATGGTTCATGACTGGGAGGTGCAGTTGTTTGTTGCAAACCAAGCATTGGTGTTCTACAAAGCGGTCCCCAAGCCTCTGCTTGGTTTCCCCGATGTAGAGGAGGGTACATCGGGAACAGCGGATACAGTATACCACATTAGCAGATGTGCAGGTTAACAAGGACATGATCAAGGACCACAACTTCCCCTCGACAGTGGTCAAAACGCCCTCGACTGTGTCTTTCGCATTTCCCGCAACTCATCCCTCACACCCCCTCCCCACAATAACAACCAGAACAGGATCCTCCTCATCCTCATGTACCACCCCACCAACCTCCATATGCAACGCATCATCCTTTGTTACACCTTCTGCCTTGCAAGGGAAGGTCCCGTTTGTGTGTGTATGCGTGGGGGAGGTGTTGGGAGGAAGGAGGAGTGGACCAGGGTGTCCTGGAGGCAATGGTCCCTGCAGAATGCTGATGAGAGAGGGGAGGGGAATATGTGTCTTGTGGTGGCATCCCAAGGGAGGTGGCAGAAATGGTAGCTAGTGATTCTCTGGAAGTGGATGTTGGTGGAATGGTAGGTGAGAACAATGGGGACCCCATCACTGTTGTGTGAGAAAAGAGAGGCAGTGAGGGCTGAAGTGCTGGAGATGGGTCGGACCCAGTTGAAGGCCCTGTCAACCATGGTGCTGGGGAATCCTCAATTGAGGAAGATGGTAGACATTTCGGAAGCCCCCTTGTCGAAGTTGGCATCATCAGAACAGATGCGACTTGGACGAAGGCACTGGGAGAATGGAATAGACTCTTTATAGGATGTATTGGATATCTCTGACAACCACCAATATCCATTTCAAGCCTACCGACTCCCACAGCTACCTAGAATACACCTCCTCCCACCCACCTTCCTGCAAAATTGCCATCTCCTATTCCCAATTCCTTCGCCTCCGCCGCATCTGCTCCCAGGATGAGGCATTCCACTCCCGTACATCTGAGATGTCCTCATATTCAAGGACTGCAACATCCCCCCCTCAGTGGTCAAGAACACCCTTGACCGTGTCTCCCGCATTTCCAGCAACTCATCCCTAACATCCCCTCCCCGCAATAACAACCAAAACAGAATCCCCCTCGTCCTCACGTACCACCCCACCAACCTCCGGATCCAACGCATCATCCTCCGACACTTCTGCCATCTGCAATACAACCCCACCACCAAAGACATTTTTCCCTCCCCACCCTTATCTACTTTCCGGATGGACCACTCTCTCCATGACTCCCTTGTCCGCTGCACACTCCCCTCCAGCCCCACCACACCTGGTACTTTTCCCTGCAACCACAGGAAGCGCTACACCTGCCCCTACACCTCCCCCCTCACCTCCATTCCAGGCTCCAAGAAGACTTTGCACATCAAGCAGATGTTCACCTGCACGTCTGCTAATGTGGTATACTGTATCCGCTGTTCCCTTTGTGGCCTCTTCTACATCGGGGAAACCAAGCAGAGGCTTGGGGACCGCTTTGCAGAACACCTATGCTCGGTTCGCACTAAACAACTGCACCTCCCAGTCGCGAACCATTTCAACTCCCCCTCCCATTGCTCAGACGACATGTCCATCCTGGGCCTCCTGCAATGCCACAGTGATGCCACCCGAAGGCTGCAGGAACAACAAATCATATTCAGCCTGGGAACCCTGCAGCCCAATGGTATCAATGTGGATTTCACAAGCTTCAAAATCTCCCCTCCCCCAACTGCATCCCAAAACCAGCCCAGCTCCATCCCCGCCTCTTTGACCTGTCTGTCACCTCTCCACCTATCTTCTCCTCTATCCATCTTCTATCTGCCTCTCCCTCTCTCCCTATTTATTTCAGAACCCCTTCCCCTCCCCCATTTCTGAAGAAGGGTCTAGGCCCGAAACGTCAGCCTTCCTGCTCCTCTGATGCTGCTTGGCCTGCTGTGTTCATCCAGCTCTACACCTTGTTACCTCAGATTCTCCAGCAAGTGCAGTTCCTACTATCTCTGCAATAATTAAGAGACTTTAGTATGGGTACATGAGCATCATACTTGCACTAATAGATATAGATATCAAGCCCCTGAGCTGGGACTGTCCATGTGTATTACTAAGAAAAATGTGGTGTGGGAGTAGGTGAGTACTGAAGGCTTCTGAATGAATGATGGTTTAGTGCCACAAAGAGCTGCAGTCGCTGACAAATAATTAAACATATGAAATGTGTGCCTGAGATACCTGCAAGTTGTTCATTCCAAAGCCATAATTTATCTTTGTGTCCTTGTTTCACGCAAGCCTTTGTACAGCTCCAAGCTTTTCACCATTCTCCTAGTTATGATGAAAGGTTAGTGAAATTATGGTGTATGTGTGGTGATGACTGTTGCTGCTCCTTTTATGTTTAAAGTGCAATCCCTGGAGGATGTCTGAGAGGCAGTTGCAGTGTAGTGCCCATTGTGTTTGTTGATCATAAAATTTGGTGTTCACCTGTGCATTCATAGGCAACGAACTGAGAAGAAAATAATCACATGGGAAAACCCACCTCATCCTGGGTGGACATACCTTCAACGTTTAAGCCTGCCTCCACATTTAGTCTTAAAAATAAGCTTCGGCTACATGTTACTGGCAATTTTCATGTTGGAGGATTGGAAGTTTGATTGGAGGGACTTTAATAGGGAGTGTGGAAAGTATAATGAAGCAGAGAGGAAATGGGACAGTCGAGGAGTTTGGGAGGAGTAGGAGAGTTATGATAGTTTGGAAAAGTAAACTTCATTCCCTACTTATAATACTTAAATAGCAAAGTTAGGTGAACAAAAACTTAATAGAAATGGATCATAGGAGATGGTGAGAAATATCAATGAGATAAGCTTGAAGAGGGCAAGGGAAAGAAATGGAGACATGAGGGCTGAGGTTGAGTATTTGGCTTAGTGAGAAATGGAAAGAAAAATATTAATGGAACAGTTACATGTAATTTGTCACTTATTTTTACAATTGGATCTACTTGAATTGCCATTTTAGTAACTTTTGCAATATACGTGCCTATCAATATCCCAGTTTGCTCTATTTACAATCTGATTGTAAGAGGTGAATTTCCTGTCTTTATCCTTAATTCTATAATGTATTAATTCTCTTTTTTCCTATACTGAACTGCATCTGTCTTCCCATTGTCCTCTGGTCATGCACAATTATTACAGTTTGCTATGGCCCTCAATTGAACCTTGGTGTGTGGATGGTCTAGGAACTGGAAATGCATGTACCAAAAGAGCTAACAAAGGGCTCCTAATAAAGGGAAGAAAAATGATTTTCAAGTTAGAAAAAATGTGTACATATGAATGAATGAATGAATGACTTTGGATCTAAATATTGACTCATTTTTAAAAGCAGGTTTTATCCTGTGGGTTTGGGGAAAAAATGGCCTGTATTATGATATACACACTTGACCCATGTGTGACTGCTTTGTCTGAGATTTTTGTCTTTTCATATGGGCTGGGTTTGCAATGCATCTTATCAGTGCATTAGTTTGGCATGCAGGAACCCCTAAGCCTCAATTCTCACCCCACCCACCCATGTGCCCCATATCCCCCACCCCTGAACAGATCACCTATGCTGCTATGTGCCACATACACCGTTGTCAGGTTTGGGTTTGTAATAATACCTATTAGGTTTGTAAACAAACAAGAAGGCACATTATGGCATATTCTGTTATTATATCCTAAATATGTCAATAATTGCTATAGCAATACCCCATCTGCTGAGCTAAAGCCATTACCGACTTCAGAAACTGAGGCAAGCATTCGTAATGGCTACAGTTGTCAGAATAAAAGTTTCCATTTGAATTGCCAAGAACTGACAGAACAGAATAGTGTCTCATTTCCAGTTTTAAAAAGTGTATGTCCATCAATGCATATATGTTTTCCATTTGCAAAAGCTGGGGGTTTTGAACAAGCAGAGCAAAAGAAAAACTGAGAGTGGAGGCTGAATGGACATTTATTTTGCATTTTCAACTGCATTTTGACACTTTCATCAATGAAAATTGTGCTGTAATACATGGGAACTTCTACGTAATGGTATTCAATTTAGCCTTGCAAGCCAGATCCCAGTGATGAATCACTGCATTGAATACTCATTAGATTACTGTACCGCACTTAAAAGTGACACTTTAGTTGTCAAAACATTTTACAAACACCTTTCAGAATGTTCCCAACTCCTCAGCCCGCTTCTTCCAATGGTCCTGAACCTTCTAAGGTGGTGTTATTTTTAGGTTTTCCAAAACCCACACCTTCTCACACATTGTGTACACGAGGAAATACAACTTCCCCATGATCCTCGCAACACGGAAATCAATCTTGGAAGAGATGCATATGCATTTTGCACCCAAGGCCTTCCTGTCCCTTGAAAATGCCCGATCCTAAAAGGACATAGGGTCAGGGTGGCAGAAGAAAATTGTTATTCCAGCAAAGGAAGACCAAGTTCAGTGCTTTGTGACCCAATTTGCACCTCTACTGGGAACAAAAACAAAAGAGTCATTTCCAGGGCAAATTACAATGGTGCAACATGGCAAACAACCTGAATTGTACTGGATCTGAGAGTAAAGAGGACTTCAATTTTACACAAACCACCACTTTAATTTTAACTCTTTTCTTTAATATGGACAAACAGGAAAAGAATAGGAACATGAAATATACCACAAAAAACAGTAAACTGGGAACTTTTCCCTCCTGCACTGGCATTTCAAGAGATTGTTGAATTAAGTTTGAGTTTATTTTACTTTCAAGGCAACATCCTTTCAGGAAGTGTGGTTACAAAATATTTGTTTACATTGCCAACTTTTTATGATTACCATGACACAAAATTTGGCAATACAACTGAAGCAAATTGGCGAAGTATCAAAAAGAAGCAACAGACCTTTAGTGTGTAGTTTTAAACAAACTGCATTGAAGCAGAATAGCAGTGCTACTATAAAGTGATACATGCCTGCTAGTATGCTAGTATTTTTAGTAACCTTTGTGGCATGCTTTGTTCAAATTATTAGTGGCGATGGTGGCCTGGGCACTGTACTATCAACCCAGTCTAATGCACTGGCAACAGGGCTTTAAATCCCACCATGGCAGTTGGTGGAAGTTTAAATTCAATTAATACAATCTAAAATTGAAAGCTAGTCTTTAATGGTGGCCATAAAAACATAATTGAATGTTGTGAAAACCTACTGGGTTCACTAATGTCCTTTAGGGCATACTAACCTGACGTACATGTGACACCAGGTTCACATTGCAGTAGACTCTTAACTGCCCTCCAAAATGGTTGAGTACACAATTCAAATCAAGGGCAATTAGGGATGGACTAAAAATGCCCATTGAGCCAGTGATGCCAATAATTAATGCATAAAAATATACTGCATGAAATTACATCTGTGGTACTTCTCATTAAATACCATGGTTTCCTTTTTGAAGCTTGTTACTTTAACAAAAACTTACTTACTTCAAGTGAATTATGGTTCCTGTTGAATCAGTCAAAGCTAGAGTTTAATTCTTCACGTATTTTCTTACCCAGAAAAAAAGTGTACAAGTTGAAATATTGTACCATACATCTACAGCACTCTGCATTCCGAGCTGAAATAAGTTGCAACATAAAATAAATCACTGAATTTATGCACTATGTGTCATATTCACATTTATTTGAAAAACCTCTCCAAGCATTGAATACACAGCAAGATGCAGACCTGAGCCAATGCTATTCAGTCATTTACTGATAAAAATTGTATGAATGATGTAACTTTATTTCCAAAACTATGTACATAACATTTTTGTCCATCCTGTAAATACTCAGTTAGTTAGCATTATCCCAAATATAGCTAAAGAATATATAGCATGAGACTTGTGGGACAATCTCAAGGATTTATCTGCATGAGGTCTGGGCCGTTTTAATTCCTGGATCTTAATTGAACTTAAATGTACTACTTACCACCTGAAGCCAGCAGGAATGAAAGAAGAGAGATCAGCTTGAGCCCTTGCCATTAATCCACCAGCTGTGGCCAGTCTCCAGTAAATTATGATCAGTTAACAGTAGAGATATGTCACCAGATGATTCTGGCACAGGGTATTACGGTGATATGCAATACATGACATAAAACCAAAAATACTAAGATAACCTGAAGAAACTGGTCCTAAACAAAAATCAAGTGAGATAACATTAAGGGGGCACACATCCCAGCACACATGTTGGGAACGTTAATTGCTAGCAAGCATTTCAAATATGGACAGCACAGTATTACCAATCAAAATATTCTCTGTGTCAGACTTCCTTCTTTCAAATTATTTCTCTTGGTCTCTTGATAGAAATCATCCACTATTGAAAGGGTAAGGCTATCGATCTGAGGTCAACTCCAAGGATGTTTTTGATATTGGTTTGAAGTGAGGTCTTCTATTGTTTACAGGAGACAAGTTACTCAGCATGATGAATAGAATCCTAAAGTAACACTAAAGTATACAATGCTCCAATATACTTTTACTACTCAGAGCCTTCCTGCAAAAGAAGCATCAAGAAGTGCGAATAGTATTTTATTAAAATTATGTGATAGGTAATTCCAATCCTCCATTCCACTTTTCAGTTTTTCTCATTTGTATGTTCACATGTACACATTGTATTACGAAAACAGTACTTTGACTATAACTCTGTGTTGTAGTGGTTTTTATTTCTGTTTATTTAAGTAGATTATTTTAAATAGGATTAAAATTAGTGACCATGGTGCAAATAAATGTAAAATGATAAGTAATTACTTCACAATGCCATGCAGGACTCAAGGAAAGTTATTCTGTAATCCAAGTGTGTGTGTTTTGATATAAAACTTTCTAACTATGTACGTAAATGCATAAATGTGTTTTGTTGAGTTGACCAAAGAGTACTTCCACTCACTTTGAGCTCTCTCTTATGTGCCACATTTTTCCTACAAGCAAAAGTATAATGCTGAGATACTACAGATTTGAACAACAAGTGACTACCAAATATCTACTCTACATTCAGCTTGTGTATGAGAATGTGTATGTGGAGCATGTTGGTTAGCTGTACGGTAAGCTTGCTTTATCACATCACTTTTCCAATGGTAATATAGCAATTCTGATTTTAAATGACAGTAATTAAGTACTTGCCCTTACTGCAGTAGCAATGCAAGATCTAAAAAGGCTATTTTTTACACCTGAATAATAGGTCTTGGGATGCAGGAAAAAATAGGTGTAACTGTATATTTGAAAACAAACTGCATTTCTGATGAAGGGTCTAGGCCCGAAACGTCAAGTTTTCCTGCTCCTATGATGCTGCTTGGCCTGCTGTGTTCATCCAGCTCCACGCCTTGTTATCTCTATTAATGACTTGCATGTGAGATCTGTGGGCAAAAAGATGCTGTCGCCATTTTTGTTCCTTGACTGGTTCTAAGGACCTATTTAGTTTACAGTGGTAATGGAAACCACTTGTCAGCCTTAACACGAGGATGGTCTTGTCTTCATGTATGATAGCAATTGGTACAAGTTATATGAATTAGTTAAACATTGTCACAACTACTATGAAAAGATCTGTGAATATATATCCACACTCCTCAAAGTCCTAATATATTCTGCCTTATTCCCACCTAAGTCTGTACAACATCATCAGATTAGGTGGAACAGTCTCTAACATGAACCTTTCAGATCTATTAGCTGACAGAACAATGCATACTTCATACAGTTTATAACCACTGTATCAAGGGCAAATAATTAGGGCCAATAAATGCTGGCCTAGCCAATAACCTCCATATCTTGTAAATTAATTTTTAAAAGTTTGACTTAATCTAATATGATGCTATTAAGTCTCATGTTAGAAGATATTCTTGGGTTATTTACTTTTTCACTCATTCACTTCTAAATGTCAAGACTGTATTTACTCTGGTAGCTACCTCCTGCTTAGTGGACATTCATTCTGTTAGAATTGGTGTCTTTAAATCCCAAAGAGACCTTTTCTGCACTTCTTTTGAGAGGTACCTCCAATTACATTCCAGACAATATCCCATTCTACTGTCACTTTCGTTCCAACCAAGAACCATGAATTTCCAATTTAAATAACAACGGAACTGCATCTTACGTCCAGCCCAACTAATAGTGAGCTCTCACAGGTTGGCAATATCTTAGCTGGGTGCATTCTATGATTGTGTAATAAGGCTGATCGCAAGAAATCTGATGAGATTAATTCACCTCAATTTTATTGATTGGCTAGACCTAAAAAGTTGCCTCTCAAACACGTGAGCACTAATCCACAGAAAGCCCAACTTATATAGCTTTTCTTTCTTTTTATTTTCCTTCCTCTTCTTCCTCTCTTCTGGCTCAATCTTTGCTATAAAACTTGCAGTAGGTTTGTGGTAGAGATCCAAAATCCTGAAGCACTTATTGAAACAACAGTCAATGTAAACTCTGGAAGGCAAATCACTGTAATATTTTATCTGGAGACAATGTTTATCCAGCTGATTGGCTTGGCTGAATCTAGTTTTATTGGCTAAATGCAAGTTGCGTTGCATTTGTTTTTTTTTAAGAGAGGGTTTTTCGCCAAGAGGCCTAGGTGAGATTTCTTGCCATATCTTACCAATTCACCTCAAAAACTACCTATCCCATCCGTATGGTGTCCCCCAAGTCCAGTTCCATCTTTATTACTACCATCTGCCATTCTTGGAAGAACTTCCCACTCGGTGATTATCCATCAAAAGACTAGGGATCCACTTTTGACTTCTATTTTGAGAATTCTTGATGGCTAGCTTGTTTGGCATGTGGGTAATATAGGAAGCTGAATATTAATAAAGGTACATTGTGGCATTGGGAAGGCATTTATCATGCAATAACCCTCTTTAATTGGCTACCCACTACTGCCTAGTAAGAAACTTGTCTTGCCACTCATCAAAGTCGTTAAAGATGCAGTGGGTTGCTCCTGGTGTTGAGATAGGCTTCTCTGAATTTCTTGCCTGATTTTTGCCATGCATAGGTCACTCAAACCCTCACAAAGTCCCAACTATATTTTCTTGAAATTTTCCAGGCTTGGATGTGAAGGCTGGATTCAAAATTTTTCCACTATTTGGAGTATTTCTTGACAGTTCTGAAAACAATATTGCATATTGTCTGAAAACTTGAAGGATTTAATTCCTGGTGACTTTGGACGTTTTTTGGTCAGAAGGCTAATGGTTGGGGGGTGACCAGGTCCCTGGTTAATACATTTTTTGAGAACTTGAAGAATTTTATCATAAAATGGAGTTTTCTCTTAACTTAATCAAGTTAATTGTTGTGTTTCAGTTCTTTCACACAAAAGCAAATTTCCCCTTTACTTAATCTGCTGAAAGTATCTCGTGACTTCATGGGATAAGATTTAAAAACATAGGTATTTTTAGAATATGTTACGACATGGATACCATGGGCAAATGAAATCAGTCTCTCTATCCAAGTGCTCACAACACATTAAAATTAAAATATTTAATGACTTTAATGACCCCAATGTTTCATAACTAAACCTTTTTAATGTCCAAACTTTGTGGATAATTGATACTAGACACCAGGTTTATAGCTTAACAAAGAATATCACAACTTATTAATAATACAGTAACTTTAATAGAGCAAAGTTAAACAACAGGTAATCTAATTAATATCTGACTTTAAACTCAATCTTCCTTGATTCTAGGCTCCACTTTTATGCAAAGACAGACAAGCAACATAGTTAAGGGATAAATCAAAAGGAATAATGAGATTTAACTGACCAGTTCAATTAAGCGGTCACCACAATAGGTAACATTAGTGGCATATGGAATTCTGTCTTGTTTGGTTTCTGACGACACAGATGTATGCAGATGTCTGTGAGGAATATTGAACTAATTCCTGTAACAGACATTATTCTCTGAACTTTCAATAAGTCGATGATGACAGGTCAACTGGGGAGCAATCAAACCTTTTGAAGGCACAATCCTTCTGATAGTTCAAAACCAGTCCAAACTCTGGCCTGTCCTTGCCAGACTCACTGTCCTCCCATGAGGTCCCAGCTATCATTCAATATTTGTCACTTGCTTGAACAGGAGGCCTCTCCAGAGTCAAAGCATCTTTCAAGCACATTTTAAAAAGAAACAATCTGCAATTGACATGGCCTCATTAACAAACATCTTTGCTGTCTGTTTTTCCACAACTAGCTGCTGCTCGGTCAAAAGGTTGCCTTCAGTTCTCAGCCTACAGCCCTAAACCAAAATTGATTTAAAAAGAAATAAAATAATAAAACCAAAAGATCTGCAGATGCTGTAAATCAGGAACGAAAACAAAGTTGCTTGAAAAGCTCAGCAGGTCTGGCAGCATCTGGGAAGAAAAAAATCAGAGTTAACGTTTTGGGTCATAAGACCATAAAACATAGGCATGGTAATTAGGCCAATCGGCCCATCAAGTCTGCTCCACCATTCAATCATGGCTGATAAGTTCCTCAATCCCTTTCTCCCGCTTTCTGCCCATAACCCTTTATCCCCTTGATAATCAAGCACCTATCTATCTCAGTCTTGAATGTACTCAATGACCTGGCCTCCACAGCCTTCTGTGGCAGTGAATTCCATAGATTCACCATTCTCTGGCTGAAGACGTTTCTATTTATCTCCGTTCTAAAAGGCCTTCCCTGTACTCTAAGGCTGTGCCCGCGGGTCCTAGTCTCTCCTACCAATGGAAGCATCTTCCCAACATCCACCCTGTCCAGGCCATTCAGTATTCTGAAAGTTTCAATTAGATCCCCCCTCATCCTTCTAAACTCCATCGAGTACAGACCCAGAATCCTCAAACATTCCTCATATGTTAACCTCTCCATTCCTGGGACCATTCTCGTGAACCTCCTCTGAACCCGGTCCAGGGCCAGTACATCCTTGCTGAGATATGAGGCCCAAAACTGCACACAATACTCCAAATGTGGCCTTACCAGAGCCTTATAAAGCCTCAGGAGTATATTCCTGCTTTTGTATGCAAGTCCTTTCAAAATAAATGCCAACATTGCATTTGCCTTCTGACCACTGACTCAACCTGCAAGTTTACCTTGAGAGAATCCTGGACCAGAACTCCCAAGTCTCTTTGCACTTCAGACGTCTGAATTTTCTCCCAGTCTGGATGAGGAACAGTTCTGAGGAAGGGTCACCGGACCCAAACGTTAACTCTGAATTTTTTTCTTCACAAATGCTGCCAGACCTGCTGAGCTTTTCCAGCAATTTTGTTTTTGTTCATAAAATAATAAAGGTTTAATTGGATAACGCACTTCTTTTATTACTACATGGGTGCACTATTCCAAAGAGAGGCAGAATATGGATTGTCCCTTACTTTCTCCATAGGAATTTTGCAATCTCAGGTGGACTGTGTGCTGAACAGAGCAACATATAGAGACAATTGGGTAAGGTAGTTATCACAGACAATTTGCAGGCACCTTCTAGCACCTTGTTAAGTAGCAATGCCCCAGGAACAGGTTGCTTACCTGGCTCCATAGCCAAATAATAATGACTGATAGATAACAAAATAAAGTGAGCATGAAGGTGAAATCTCCTGAAAATCACCAATTTCTGAATGTATTCTTTCACCAATTTAGTTCAAATCATTTTACATTCTTGATGCCTTGCATAGCTATAAATGTACACTGAAATACGTATTAAAATCATAAAATGTAACTTCTTATCTCATGAATTTGCTAATGGTTATAAATATTTAGAATAAATCTCCAGCGATTATGTAAATTCAAACCCAGTTTATGTTAATGTTGAAACGATTACTTACAGCAGAGCTCAGTTGTGCAATCTGAGAAGTCAGTGACCATGCAAACCGTTGCTGCTGAACAACAATTAGCAGCAAGGGTATTCATCATAGGTTACTCATTCAAATATATGCAAAATATTTTTCTCCTTTCCCATTTCCTCCTATGCAACTTAATAACATTGCTGTCATTGTAAACACTGGATATAGCTTCTTCATGCCACAATTATTTTGTCATGTCTTTAGTAAGTAATTCTATCTACTAAACTTAGTAGTCACTCATAAAGGGGTTATAGAAAATTACAAAACAGGAACTGCAGCATGTTGTTGTAATGCTTCAACATATCTCTTCCTGTGAGTCAAAAGGAATACCATTAAAGGACTTCCAACCATATAGTCTGTAAAACTCTTCCTGTTTACGTGGCCATAGCGAACTGAATAACTGTAATAAAGGTTATTGTGAAGGTTTATTAGCACTGTTGTTTTGTGTATGCATGTGTACTGGTAGTTGAACTTCTACAGATGATAGTTAAACTTGATAATCATCAGCCAAATATTACAGAATGTTATTTACTCTGACCAGTTTTCGACACACCAAAGTCCTGGTGAAATTTTAGATAGTGTGAAATTTGTTGGATGATATAATTATGACATTTTTACAACAATATATAACAATTACAACCACAAAGTTAATTAAGTTAAATTTATACAGTTCCAATTATAATTTTTCACTTGAAATACATTATTTTTGGGCAACGGCAAATAGAGATTTCCATCTATTAATGACAATTGAACAGGAAAGTTCAGCTCAAAGTGAATATCACCATTTACGCTTCTTAAACTTCAACCAGTTACAAATGATCATTAACAATGAAATAATGTTCATATCTTTCTGTTGATTTTTCCAACATTTTTGTATAAACTTTTGAGTCCCAAAGTCATAACTGAGTGGAACAATTTTGTTGTAGTTACTGAACCAGAACATTGGAAGCCATTGAATTAATATCATGAGATGTACAAGTTGAATTGGTCCTCCATTGCTCTAATGCTGTTCAGCTTCTGTAAAATGAATATAAAGCTTTAGTTCACACATCAACTATTGTTAGACTACCTCCAGAGATGCCAGACCCTTGGTTTGCTGAATATGTGCACATCTGCACTTCATTGCTCTAGCCATTAGCGCTCAACACCAATGACATGGCAGCTATGAGGGGAGAAATGAGAGACCTTTTATGGGAACTTTACGATCTTTGCATAAACTGGATAAACAATCAATTTTACAAAAAAACTCATACTTTCAGAACAGTGGGTAACTGGCACTTCCAGCTCACCACTTGCTCCTCTATCTTAGACACCCAGGACCGACATCTGACGGCACATTCCACTAGCAACAACTACACACACCTCACATCTATGAACTGGAGTCCATTGGCCTTGGACGTGTGGTTGGGCAACCCCAGGAGTGTTATATCCCAACAGCCTGACATGCCAAGTGTGTCCTGCCCAGAGCCAGCTGCAACCTCCTCAGCCTGAATTCCCACGAGGCTGAGGGACGTAGTCAACGTGGAAGTGGAAGGCCTGGTCACGTCTGGACTGTCCTGTGAGGAGACCTCTGGGAGGTGTGTATGTGGCTCTTCCACCAGCTGCATGCCTGCTGCCATCACCCGGCCTCTTTGTGAGAAAGTGGCAGCTTAACTGAAGTAAAGGTCTCTCATTTCTCCCCTCGTAGCTGCCATGTCATTGGTGTTGAGCACTAATGGCTAGAGCAATGAAGTACAGATCTGTACATATTCGGCAAACCAAGGGTCTGGCATCTCTGGAGGTAGCCTGACAATCTCATGCCTGAGTGGTGCTGCAACCTTTTGTGTTCAGTTTCCCGGTGTTCCTGACAAACCTTCCTGTTGGCGCTGTGTTTGCTTGTGCATTTGTATGAAGCCTGTAATGGCTGACACCCACACGGTCCTTGCCTGCCAGGGCCTGGGCAGGTGCCTGGTCTCTGCCAGTCCTCCCAGTGCCAGCGGCCTGGGCCTTTCTTCCTCACCAAGGTATCAGTAGCTAAGCTGGTGGGGGATGCTGGAGGCAGCCTTCTCAGTGTTTCCTCTGTGCTCTCTTCCTTAGAGGCGGAGGAGGATAGCGCCAATGAATGATGCTTCTTACTTGATTTCAAGAGACAAGGAGATTTTTGCATCCCCTTAGGATGCCAGGGTCAAGATCTTTTCCTCAAAGTGATTGAGGAGATGAATATCCAGCATTTGCTCTTTCAGCCCTATTATGGGCTGTTTTCTCCTGGAATGAGAGATTGGCTAAGGTGAAAGTAGGTGGCACAGCTGTTAGTACAAGTGTAGATGTGGGGAAGTTGGTGAAGTGACCCAAGTGAGTGTGTAAACAGCCTAGAGGGCAATGCAGATTGACAAATATGGGGCGTTGGGGCTTGGTGAGGTTGAGTGAAAGAAAACTTTGAAAGCAATAGTGAGAGTGGTAGAGCGTGAGACTTCATGGGAGGTTAGTGCAGTAGCAGAAAAAGAGAGTGTGAGGTAACAGAGAGCAGATTGTGATATTTACCCTGGCAGAATGGAGAAGGTAATTGACCACTTTCCTGCATTGCTTGGTATTTGTCTGGGCTGTGCAGACTGCAGTGGACCAGGCTGGCAGAGGTATCTGGTGTTATGGCTTCCTCTGCCAGTCCTGAGGGAAGAAGATGACCTCCTTCTCAACCATGTTATCCAGCAGGATCTTCAGGCTGCTGTCCCCGTAATAGAGCACCAGGTTTCCCCTGGTCTGCCATATTTGGGGAAAATGTCTACAGCCATTCAGGACAGCTGTGGACTGCCAGGCCTGACTGGGTGTGCAACAGCCTTTTAAATATAGTGCTCACCCAGGAATCCCAGGATATCCCATGATATCCTGGCAGTGGTGACTGCTCCCAGTTATGGCAAGTGGGAGATTCAGGCTAGCATTGGATGAGAGTTTATGATAATTGTATGAGAAAACTCATGAGGCCTCACAGAGAAACCCTCGATGAAACTTGACAAAAATGTCCAGGAAAATCTGGGAAGGTTTAGCCCCTGATCCTTGTTGTTCAGATGAGAGGACCGTTTGTAAGTATAGCTTTAATTTTATCAGCTGTTGTTACGCCCTCGCTTATTGGATAAAATTCCGCAATCCCATTGGTGCCCACTTCTTTCCCATCTTTATTCTGTTTCCTGGACACAGCAGTAATGGCTTCTTCAGCAATATTGTGCATGAAGTTCAACAAAGCTGAATTGTCTGTAGATATAAACAAGTCATTGATGTAAAATTAAAGATGAAAATTCCACCATTTGAGGAAGTATTGGAAAAAAATTTTCATAACATATGCGACGGTCAACTTGCATACAAAAATCAACAAATTTGAAATGAAAGTGAACAACGAATATGTTGATTTGAGTGCCACCTGTAATTCGTAAATTACAATTTTAGCCATCTAGATATTATAGTTACATTGAGATGAAATTGCATTTTATAACCATGAATTGCAAACTACATCAGATGCTAAGAAACTCCTTCAATAAATCAAAAATCAAGGATTGTCTCTCCTTGTTGGAGGAGTCACAGTGGAACTGTGACCACTTTTCTTGCCACTAGTGGAAGTACTTTCAGATGCTGGAAATCCACCTTTATCACAGACTACTTGATGATTTGCCAACCATCTTATATCACTGAGAAACTTTGTTCCTTCCTTGAAAATTACATTTCAGGTGATAGCTGTGAAGCTTATTTCAGTGTCTGGCTTTTGAATTCTTTTGTACCCCCTTCAACCATTTACATAAATTCTTCAACAAAATTATCGTAAATATTGTCTTTTTATAGAATTCTCTGCACCATTTTGTTTCCATTGCCATTACAGGGAATACATTCTAAATCAGCTAAGATAAGACAAATATTTCTTGTTATTAAGCAGTTTAATGTTCATGATTACACTTAATGCTATGCTGGAGTCTTTAACATACCATGAGAATAATTTCCAGATTTTAAACAATCATAAATTGTGCATTGGCAATCTGGTTATTGTAAGTAACCCTGCATGTGGAGCCCCATTGAGGACATTTACAGCCACCATCATTATTTTTGATACTTCCGCTTCAACCTTAAATGTTAATTACATGTTAATATCACATTATCTTCATTTCTGCAAATAACACTTTGAAGTCCATTTTAAATGAATGCACGTAACATTCAGTTTGAACCAACAATGTTCAAATAAATCAACAAAGAATAAAAATGAACAGAACCACCTTCTAAGTTAATAGTAAGTCTTAATTTTTTTTTAAAGAATACAATTTCCATCTGTAGTTTACAGTGGGTGTTAGATTTACAATAAAAAAACTGACACCTCATTTGTCACCTAAAGCGATATCACAAACTTAAACAAAACCAAAGTGAAAAATGGAAATAACGAGTTCCTGTGGGTGGGGTGGCTTTGACAGAATCAGGAGCTGTTTTAAAGAGAATTGTTAAAGAAATGCAGTTCAAATTGACCCATACATTTTGTCAATGTACTTGTCTAATATTAAGAAAGTTTGCACATTGAGAAACAATTCTATGTTTAAATCCTTTTACATTGGTTAAGATTTTCAGTTTAATTATTTTTTTCATTGTTTGTACAATTAAGTATCTAAATTAACAATTTTAGTCAATGTCACATTTTGGTCTCTTCTAAAAGAAGAGATCTCATTGTGAAGTAACAAATGCTGTAAACAATTCTTATACATGTGTGTATTTAATTGTAGTGGGAAACTTCCTCTCCCCTCCTAAGTCTTCAGTCAGAACATTATTAAATATGATTATCAAATTAAATGTGTTGATGAGTAGATTCTAGCTTAGTTTTACCAATTAGTGTCATTAATTCTCAGGACCATCAGATACCCTTGGTTCAAAATGCTTAAATTTTACTGTAAAAGTTGTCAGTCATTAGGGATGATGTGATTGAAAGTACAGGATGTTGGATTCATGAAGAGCAAGATCTTATTGTCCTATAAATGTCTTTCTTTTCTCAGAATCCAGTGCTAGAACTTTAATGAAATAGGGCCTGCCTGCAGTGGGATCCTGGCAGGATATCAAAATCCCAATCATCCCAGCAGTTAAACACAATCATAGCCTCCAAGTTTCCTGACCAAACATGCAGTGTGGAATGATGGCAATGTGCATCTGCTAATGGAAAGATTTCTGTTAAAAGAATGGACGTAGGGTCAGAATGTCTGTATTGTGCAATGGCCTTGAAGGAAAATAATGGACATTAGATGTAGACAGGCTGTCTTCCTAGTCCTAAGTCTTCCCTGGAGCTGATGCTGGACACTGAGGGCCTTCTGTTTCCCATGGATGGGAGGAAAAGGCCAATCTCATAAATAAGCCTAGAAATCATGGGAACATTAAGCATCAGGACTATGGTTTCTATACCCTGGATAACGTGCTGTTAGATACTCAATGGGCTCATTGGGCAGGAATGTTGAATGATATTCTGCTTTCAAGTGCCAACTGGCTTCCTCGGTATTCTCCAGAACAGCAATTGTCAGACCGGCTCTACTCATTTCCCTCTCTCTCAAGGCACCTGCTTAAAACCAACGCTCATCCCTATTTGATTGGCATCTCAAATTCATGCCTTAAAATCAAATTGCATAAATGTTGCCATGACCCATTTCTCACTCGAAACACTCTAATTTTTCTCATTGCAGAAGACAGCACACAGCCTCAGGGACAGTCTGATATTAATTCCCTCTCTTTAGAGAGCATGCCACTGCAGGGAAGGAAACCCCTGGTTTTGTTGCTCCTGCTGCTATTGGTGTGGCCTGTGTTACTGCTACACTTGCTCTTCATCAGAGATGCCAGGTATATTCAGCTGCATAAACTCCACATTCCATGCTGCAGTGAAAGCTTGCAGCCTGAAAGTGCAAAGTGCAAGGCAGGAGAAATTGTTTGGAAGTCGTTCAAAATCAGTAAAGCAGTGAAACCAGAGTCTCAGGACAAGTACTGTAAGCAGAAACCTTTCATATTGGCAGTGAAGTAGCTATGCAGTTTTACTCAATGTATAAAGGAGAGAGTTGATGGCGAATGGGGGGATATGAAATAAAGAGGAGTGTTGGTTATTGGAGTCACCACCACTGTGGTCTTGACAAGAGGACTGGACATGATTAAACATAGGGCCATGGCTCAGGCGAATGATGAGACCTGCAGATATAATTCTAAGTGGTGTGTGAGAACATGTGGAAGGTCAGGAGTGATGGGAGGTTGGTCCTCCTTTCCTGGATGATGCGTAGAGTTCTCAGACCATCCTGGTGAGGGATGGAGGTATAAAGGGATTGGACACCCATGTGAAAAGGAGGCAGAGTCAGGAAACCGTTTAACAAGGAAATTGGAAGAGTTGCACATATAGGTGGGGCCAGACTGGACAAAGGGAGAAAAGTGTCTGCAGACCTCGACTTCTGTTGAATTATGAAAGACTGATCACTTTTAAGAATCCTTGGATGTTCCTGTGAGATTCCCAGAGCCGGAGTCCTTGATTTTAAAACTTGCATTCAATGCTAAAAGCAAGAGTTACGCAGCATCTGAGGCTGGAAACCTTTTTATTCTTTGGAAACCTTTTCAAAGAATAAATGTAGCTATAAATGTTTAGGGATGCAGTTTTTCCCTCCAGTGGGTGTAGGCACAGAGATGGGTGTCCAGAATTTCGTGCCATCCATAAGTATGCCGGTTCCCTGCTCCATCCTCTTTCCAGACCATTTACTCCCAGGTAGGTTAGGAAGCAGTTGATAATTGAGGAACTTAAAAACCTATTAAGACCTATAAAAACCTAAGACCTAAGAGGCAAACAGGGATTTTCCGATCCTCAAAGTCCCTACAGGCGGTGGGAGAATGTGCAGAGGGAGCTTCCTGGTGCCAGTTCTTCTTGATCACCTGGATCTAGCTGAAGCTACAAGCCACCCTGGTAAGACAGCTATAAAAGGTGGTTTTAAAATTTTTTATTTTTTAGAAAATTGGAGATGGTGCAGCTTCATCTTGGGGCACCATCTCTGTCAATTACCTGACATGGCATCTTACAATTGCTTCCAACTGCGGAGCATCCCATGGACTTTCCAGTTTTCAGAGCTTGCTAAGGACAGGAAGCCAACCCTTTGTCCAAGAATTGGCCAATGTGAAGAAAGGCTCAATGAGTGAGTGTTCTCCACTGTGTAGACTTCTAAGCCCTATTTGAGCCTGATTACAGATCCTGAAGGCCACAAGGAAAATCCTGCCCTTCTTTATCAGAGTGCATGTTAAAGGTTAAACAGAAAATGGTAATCCAAATGGAAATTTGTTTTGATATGCAATGTAGATAAATAAAACTCAAAATATTTACTACTTTCATCTTGCCTACTGTTCTGTGAAAGCCTGGGTAAAGGTATCACAGTACTTGGAATTTGCTCATGGCTCACACATATTTGAACAGCAGTGACATTTAAGCAACCTAAACAGTTTTTTAGGCTAGTCAGCTGCTGCCTCATTAGAAGCATGAATGTAACAATCATGAGATGAAGGCAGCATCTGGAAATTTGTGAATTCAGTGACCAAGATACTCAGTGAGTCAGCTTCCCAAAACATTTGTGTTCAGATGTTTGGCATATCTGTATGTACTTCCAGTCAGATATTATCCAACTTGATGGAGACGGTCTGGAATGCATCCTGAAGTTTCTTATCGGAGCAACCCAATAGAGTAGACTCCTTCTGTTTTCATGGCTTAACATAGACAGGTGTCTCATTATGGAAGGAAGTTGGTGGTCAGGCTTGGAAGTTGATCTGATCCACATCCTGATCCAAAACCACAATGGTCTCAAAGCTTCCCTTGCATTAAGCTGTCTTTTCCCTTTCATGTTGGCTTTTATTTTTGTTTAAGCCTTACACAATTCTTGGTTTTGGAAGTCCCTGTAAGTTTCTGGCAGCAGTAATACTCAAAAAGTCCAGAGATCATCTGTATGGATTTCAAAAGACAACTATAGTGTCAAGTTAAAGAGAATGTATCTTTTCTGTCACAATGAATTAGTATAGCCCAGATCTAACAATTATCCTTGACTGTGATCACTTGTTTATTGGAAAACATATGACTAACATTCTTAACGAGTTCAGAAGATAGTAAATATGTTGGACTAGCTTGTAAATAAAATTGGAGCTGTAATTTGATGTAGAGTAGGAGGGGAAGCTAGCTAGAAAGTTGCTTGAAAGATGAGCAGCTTTTGTGCAAGTTCAGAGCTATTGAAAAGATGGCAGAAGACATCAATGACAGGGTGAAGTGGCGAGTAATTAAATAACATAAGTGATGAGGGTACAAGGCAAAGAAGCTAATGATGATACGAATATATAAAAGGGGTACAGGGGAATAGAGCAGAGGGAGATATCTAGCAAGGAGAAAAAGGTTCCCAATGCAAGGAAATGCAGAAAAGTGAAAGAAAGGCAAATGAAAGATATAAACAAAAACCAGAAACTGTGGATGCTAGAAATTGAAAACAAAATCAGAAATTGCTGGAAAAATCTCATCAAAACTCAAACTATGTTTGAGTGTATTTTAATACTCCAAAAAAAAATACCAGTTAGAATTCTAAATCAAATATCTAAAATTAATAAAAGAAAAGCATAAAGACTAAAAAGCAATATTAGTCTTCATGAACTAGTGATGTCCAAATATTCGCTGGGCAGATAAAAATCATTTAGTTATCATTAAAAATCTGCAAAAGTCCCAGAGTTAAAGAAATAATTAATCTCTGTCTAATGGGTAAAACTGTAATTTAGTTCTAGCCATTTACCTCTGGCACCCATTACAAAACCAAAATTGATGGGCTGGAAGCCCCCTGTTAATTCAGTGATTCCCGGTTGAGATGTTTATACTTTGTTGCTTTTTTAACCCATGTCTTTTCCAATTATTTATCATCATTTTCAAATTGAGTTGTGATATCTACTATCACTACTTTTACATCTTTCTTAAATATCAGATTGGGTTTCCAGTGAACTCCTTCCTTCATTCCTCAGGTATGGATCTACATAAGTTGTCCATCCATATTTCCCAACTTACCGATGTAACTTTTCCACTACCTTATTTTGTCGTTTTTTAATTCAAGCCTTCTTAACAAATGGACAGTTACCTGAAATATGCAATGGAGTTTTCCGTGGTGCCTCACATTGACATTCCGTCTTTTAAAAGAGGTCTACCTCATTTCAAAGTTTTTATCAGATAGAGATTGCATCGCAGTAGCAGACAATTAATTAATTTGGATGACTTGATCTTGAAAGATAATTTAATGAGATAATGAAATGAGGTTAGTTACAGCTTGGTTGAAAAATTGGCTTAAGGGCAGAAAGTAGCAAGTTGTTGTAAATGGATATTATACAGCCCTAAGGATGGTATACAGGGCTGTTTGCCCAGTGTTAGGGCCACTTGTTTTATTTTATGGTGTGGTGAAGCCTCATAATATGTTGTTATTTGGAAACTTAGGTTCTAAGGTGGAGGGAGAAATGAATTTAGTTTCCAGTTATATGAAGGATCTTATTTTGTCTGATAAAAGTCAAAGTAACTTTGAACAATGAGTTGAAGACAGCATTTCCAAGAAATTGTGATTTTAGCTAAATTACTAATAAGAAACCTGGAGTAATGATTGTTAATGAGTTTGCAGATTTCAGTTTTACAACCCAGGGAGAAAGAGAATAAGTTGAAAACACACATTCTCTTGGAAAGGAAAGGTCCATAACAGCAGAGGTGCTGCTAGTTCAGCAATCTCCAAAATAGTCAGGTCTAAAGGGAGATACCCTGAGCTGCTTAAAAGAAAATTCCAGAAACAGAAGGCTGTGCAGATGTGAGAAGGGAAGACATTCTACAAGATTGTTAAAGATTTTATTACAAGGCACCCATGTCTGGTAATAATAATGAGCTAAGTTAACAGCTTGCTTAAAGTTCTCAGGGTTTGGCTATAATTTGAAATAATAGCATTGAGTGAATGCACAGAATTTTGCTCAAAAGGAAATCAACAACAGCTCTGTTAGCTGAACCAGGAGTCTTGGTGTTGAGGTTGAGGTGGTCTTTCACTGAAATTTGCAGGTCTGTCAGGTTATTGTTGAGGGAAAAGGGTTCAAACTTTTTCTGACATTTGTAATGAGTTCATTTAGATAATTCTGTTTCGTGTAATACTGTTTGTTTCTCCCCTTTTTTAGTGTAATAAATCTTTATATTATTTTGTTAAAATCATATTGGTAGCCTCTCGTGACATTTTTTAGTGACCGACCACCACAGTGAGCAGAGAGAAAAATAAAACTTACAGTCTATAAAATCAAGTACCACAGGTGTGATTGCAGAATGGTGTATTGCTTCCCTGGGGCCGGGTTAGGGATGTCACTGAGCAGCTACCGGGCATCCTGAAGGCAGAGGGTGATGAGTCAGAGGTTGTGTACGCATTGGCAGCAATGATATAGGTAGAATGAATGATGAGCTCTTGTATGAAGAATTCAAGGATCTGGGCAGTAAATTAAAAAGCAGGACCTCTACAGTTGTAATCTGTGGATTTCTCCCAGTGCCATGTACCATGGAGTACAGAAATAGGAGCACAGTGCAGATGAATGCGTGGCTCAAGAGTTGGTGCTGGAGGGATGGTTTTAGATTCCTGGATCATGGGGACTATTTCTGGGGAAGGTGGGACCTGTACACTTCAGACAGTTTGCACCTGAACCAGCATCCTTGCACTTGGGTTGTTAGTGCTGTTGGGAGGAGTTGAAACTAGTTCAGTAGGGGGAGGGGATGCAGCACAATATATTAAAGGAAGCAAGACAGAGAGAGTTTAGTCATGTTGTGATTCAAAGGAGCCATTCAAGGCTGGATGGCCTCTACTTTAATCCTGGGAGTATTATAGATAACAACAGAAAGTTATGTGCACAGCCCAGACCATCACAGCAGCCAACCTCCTACCCATGGACTCCATCTACGCTTTTTATTGCACAGAAAGGCTGCCAACATCATCAAAGACCCATCCCACCCCGGTAATGCTTTCTTTCAACCACATCCATCAAGCAGAAGATACAGAAGCTTGAACATACGCACCAACAGGTTCAAGAACAGCTTCTGCTCTGCTATTATTAGAGTGCGGAATGGACCTCTCTAATTTCAAATCTAATGTTGTCTTTGCTTTTGTGCACCTCCTGTGCAGTCGTAACCTTGTATGCCTCATTCTGTCCAAGCACCTCATGATCTGTATGTCCTTGTTTGTTACGATCTGCCTGTACTGCTCACAAAACAAAACTTTTTACTGTGCTTAGGTACATGTGACACCAATAAATCAAATCAATCAAAGATAAGACAAATGAGTTAAGGGTGTGCATTGAAATGTAGAAGTGTGATATTGTTGCCATCACAGAGACATGGTTACAGGGTCGGCAGGACTGGCAACTCAACATTTTGAGGTTTTGAATCTTCAGGTGAGACAAGGGAGAGTGTAAAAGAGATGGTGTTGCACTATTAATGGAGGAGTAGTTACTGTAGTAAGAGGTACAATATCTTGGAAGGGTCTCAAATGAGGCTTTGTGGAGAGAGTTTAGGAATAATAAGTGGGATGTCACATTGTTGGGAGTGTATTAGAGGCCCCCAGATAGTCAGTTAACAACAGAGGTGCAGATATGTAGACAATTCACTAAGGTGTGTAATAAAATTGTCAGGGGAGTTCAAATTTCTGAACATTAATTGGGGTAGTCATAGTGTAAAGGGTTTCGTTGGGGTGGATTTCTTGAAATGTATTCAGGAAAACATTTTATGTTAACACATAGAATAAAGAACAAAGAACAACACAGCACAGGAACAGACCCTTCAGCCCTCCACGCCTGCGCTGACACATTTTGCCCTTCCATACTAAAACTGTCTTCACTTACTGGATATGGATATTCATGTATTCGTCCAGGTTTTCTGGAATACTGCTATTGTGTCTGTTTCCACCACTGTCTCTGACAGGCACTCACCATCCTTTGTGTGAAAAACTTGCCTTGCACATCTCTGTTAAACTTCCCCCCTCTTTGAACCTGTGTTCCCCCAGTAATTAACCCCTCCACCCTGGAAAAACAATCATACTTCCCACTCTATCCATGCCGTTCACAATCTTGTAAATGTCTATCAGGTTACTCCTCAACCTCGTGCATTCCAGTGAAAATAAACCCAGTCTATCCAACCTTTCTTCATAGCTAAAATTCCCCCATATCAGACAGAATCTTGGTAAACCTTTTCTGTAAACTCTTCAAGGCATCCACCTCCTTCTGGTAGTGTGGTGACCAGAATTGTATGTAATATTCCAAGTGTGGTCTAATTAAAGTTCTATAAAGCTGCAGCATAACCTGTCTATCCTTACACCCAATGCCCCTTCCAATGAAGACAAGCATGCCATAGTCCTTTTTTACTACCTTATCTACCTGAACTGCCACCTTCAGTAATCTGCGGACCTGCACACCCAGATCCCTCTGCATATCAATACTCTTAAAGGTTCCACCGTTCACTGAATAATTCCCACCTGTACTTGACCTTCCAAAATGCATCACCTCACTTTGGTCGGATTAAACTCCATGTGCCATTTTTTTGCCAATGCCTCCCACTGATCTATATCCTGCTGTATCCTCTGGCAATCCTCCTCACTATCCTCAATTCCACCCATCTTTGTATCATCTGCAAACTTACTAATTAAACCACCTACCTTTTCTTCCAAATCATTTATGTATATTACAAACAGCAGAGGTCCCAGCAATCATAGAAGGTCACATAAGGAACAATGCAGAACTGGAACTAATTCCGGGGAACAAAGCCAGATACATGGTTTTGGTTGGCAGTGAGGGAGCATTTCAGTGATAGCTACCTCAACGCACTATGATTTAAGAGATAGCAAGAACTGCAGATGCTGCAGTCAGAGCTAACACAGTGTGGAGCTGGAGGAACACAGCAGGCCAGGTTGCATCAGAGGAGCAGGAATGTTGACGTTTCGGGTCGGGACCCTTCTTCAGAAGAATTTTCCCGCTCCTCTGATGCTGCCTGGCCTGCTGTGTTCCTCCAGCTCCACACACTTAAGTTTGTTATGACAAAGGAAAAAGACAGTTGAAAGAGGGGTTTGGATGGGGGATGCGGGAGAGGGGTGGGGTGGGGGTGGGGGTTGGGGTTGGGGGAAGGCAGATATGATTAAAATAAGGCAACATCTAGCCAAAGTGGATTGGGAACAGCTATTTGTGGGAAAATCTACAGCAGAACAGTTGGAGACTTTCAAAAATGAAAATTCGGGGAAGTGTGAGACTGGTTTGTCCTCTCGAGGGCAAAATGTAGGACCAACAAGCCCAGAGAGCCCTGGATGTCTTGGAATCCTCAGGGGTGGGTAAAAAAGAAAAGAGATGTTTTAAGCAGGTGTGAAGGGAACAAATCAACAGAGACCCTAGTATAGTATAGAAAATGTGTGGACACTTAAGAAAGCAATCAGGACAGCAAACAGGGGGCATGAAAAAATAGTGGTGGGTAAGATAAGGAAGGATCTCAAGATACCCGAGCACCTTCTCCCATATCCTTATCTCAAACCTCACACACCAGGCCTTGTGGGCTGCTACCGCAAAAAATCCATTGTCAGCCACTAATAGTCCCCATTAGCACCTATCGATTTTCCCAGGCTGACCTTTACCTATTCTTTTATATGTACAATTTTTTTTTCTCTCTCTGGGCTCCATCTCCACCTATTGTTTACTCCTTCCCCACCCTTTCTTTACCAATTCTTTCCTTGCTACAATCAGTTCTGAAGAAGGGTCACTGGACCTGAAATGTTAAATCTGCTTTCTCTCCACAAATGCTGCCAGACCTGCTGTGTTTATTTCGGCAATTTCTGTTTTTGTTTCTGATTTCCAATATCCTCAGTTTTTTGGGGTTTGTTTTGTTTCTCCAGATACTGTATAAGTATATTAATGGGAATAGGATAACCAGGGAAAGAGTAACACAGATTAGGAACCAAGGAGGACTGGAGGACATTAGTCGAGTGTTAAATGAATAATTTACTTCTGTCTCCACACATGAAAGTTTTGACCAGCTTAAAAGTGGACAGATCCCCAGGTCCGGATGAGTCGCATCCCAAGCTGTTGTGAGAATTGAGGGAGGAAATTATATGAGCTTTGAGCCAAATTTTTAATTCCTCTCGGGCCACAGCAGAGGTGCCACAGGACTACAAGACAGCTAATGAGGACGGTAGGGATTAACCAAGGAACTATGGATGAGTGTGTCTCATCTTGGAAGGGAAACGATTGGAGTAGATTCTGAAGAAGAGAATTGATCTCCACTTTGAGAGGCAAGGTTTGATTAAAAATAGTCAGCATAACTTTAAGAAGAAGGTCAGAGGGAAGACAGAGCCTTCAGCTGCTTCCCTGCCTGTCCCACTGGCCATCCTGCTGGTCACTGCATCCCCCGGCCCTCCCCACTTCACTGTTGGCTGCTGGCCATCCCTCCCCTTCACTGTTGGCTATGAGCACTCTTTTCCTCCATCACTGCTTGTCATATCCACTCTTTCCCCTTCACTGCTGGCCATATTCGGCCAGTTCCTGCATTGCTGGCCTCATCACCTTGTCACTTGTTTGCTGCCTTGGGTTGTTTTTGAGCTTACCACTTATGTGTGGCATTGGCAATAAGTACAGCCAAAAGATTATCACAAGATTGAATAAGGCAGGAAGGAAAAACCTTTTTCATCAGCTGATATTATGAGGATTATGGGGTATGGATTTAAGTTTTCTGCAAGGTCTGTAGGGGGAATATCTGAAAGACCTTCCTTTTTGTCAAGTGATAATAACCTGGAATTTACTACCCACTAGGATTGTGGAAGGAGAAACAATTAGTGATTTAAATAAAAAATAATTGAGTATAAAGCTCTGAATGGGCCACTACTACAGTAGTGTGTCCAGCTCTGGTCAATGTTCTGTAGGATGGTGGTGAAAGCACATTAGAGGATGCAGTAGAGACTTATCAAAGTGGTTCCAAGATGAGGGAATTTAGCTACAAGGTTATGTTGAAAAGCTGCTGTTGTTCTCCTTGGGCCAAAGGGAGTTGAGGGGAGATTGAATTGAGTTTAAAAGATTATGATAAAACAAAGAACTGCAGATGTTGGAGATCTGAAACAAAAACAAAAATTGCTGGAGAAACTCAGCAGGTCTGTCAACATCTGTGGGAAGAAAGCAGAATTAACATTTTGAGTCCGGTGACTTGTCATCAGAACTGTTTGTAGTCGAGATTTTGAGTGGGGGGTGGGGGGAAGAGGTTAGCGGAGAGGTGGAGATGGAGCTAAAGTTGAGAGAGAGAGAGAGAGAGAGAGATGAAAGGGGCAGGTAAACAAAGAGATTATGGATGGCAGGCTAGGACACAAAAACAAAAAGTTGCATAAGTGATAATAAGAGCCAAAAGTGAGAAAATGGGCTAGCTGTGCTGAATGTAACCCATACAATGTGATAATGGGCCTAGGAGCACAAGGGAATGGGTGATTTTCCTAAAAGCAACACATCTCATAACAGCACCAGGTGTGGGGTGGATAACACACCCACATTTCAGTCACAGGATTGCAGCAGTGTTGCAGTGAGCCTTAGTGCAAGCTCAAAGAACAACATCTCATTTTCTGTTTGGGGACCCTTCAACCTCTGGGACTCAACATCAAGTTCAATAACTTTAGAGTCTGATTCAATCCTTCCATTTGGTCCTGTTATGATATGGGTTACTTTTAGCATAGTCACCCATTCACAAGTACTCCTACATTATATGGATTGCATTCAGTACAGCTCACCCATTCTCTCCTACTCTTAGCTCTTATTTTTTACTTATTCAGCCTTTTTATTCCTGTCCTGGTTTGCTATCCATAATCTATCTCACCTTGCCAGAAACTTCTAATTCAGCATAAATACACATTTTTCTAGCAATTAGCAATTCTGATGAAGATGCACTGGATTCAAAATGTTAACTCTGCTTTCTCCCCAAAGATGCTGCCAGACCTGTTGAGTTTCTCCAGCAAGTTCTGGTTTTGTTACAAGATAATGACTCATTTAGATACAATACACAAAGATAAGCGGTTCCCATTAACTGATGGTACAAGGACTAAACAAAGCATTAATTTATGACTCAGTGGTGGCAAATTCATGTCTCATTCATGAATTTCTAGATTCAAGTCCCATGTGCACTTGAGCATGAAAATCAAGGTTGATATACTGATGCAATACTAAGAGAACATTGCATTGTTGGCGGTCCTGCATTTCAGATGAGATGTTTAAATGAGGTACAATCTGCTTGCTTAAGTTCCCATGGTGCTATTTTCAAAGAGGATCAGTGGAATTATCTCTAGCTGATGTTTATCTTTCCACCAACATCACAATAAAACAGATGTTATGGTTAATACCATGTTGCTTTTTGAGAGAGTTTGTGCCACATTACCTACATTACAACAGTGATTACATTTCAAAATGTACTTCATTTAAATGAAGTACTTCATTAAAAAAAGCTTTGGGATGTTTGGTGGTTATGAAAAGCTAAATAAATGCAACTCTTTCTTTTTCACAGTTTTTTAGGTTTTGGACTAAAGCCACAAGGGGAGTCGAAGAAGGAAGAATATTTCATACATCTAGCGGTAAAGACTTGAGATCCATTGGCTGCAAGAGGGATGGCAATGAAGATGAACTATTTCAAAAGGAAACAATGTTTCCATCCCTAATAAATGTGATTGATAGCCCCTATTAAAAATGGCCACTGTCATCCATCTGCACATGCACAGATATACTCGCAACACAACTGCTGTTAAGCAATTATCTACACTGGGCCTTCAAATATTTAAATGTTTCATTTATTACAGGACAGGACTTCAAGTAGATTTTAGTCTGAGGTATTCATTAAAAAAGGGAAGATACCATTTTGTCCTCCCCCATATTTTCCTGCATAATTTGCAGTCATGTAATACTTCTGCTATCAGAGTCAGCTCATAGTTGTTTCTGGCCAAATTGCAAACTGTTCCCTACTACATTTAAATAGAATGATTGGAGATTTGCTGCAAAGATAAATTAAGTTCGATACTTCCACTGATTTTCAGAGAAGTTCCACACTTAAATGTTGCACTTCTGCGAATGGTCGTTTGTTGTTTCATTTAGTGGCAGTGTTGCCTGTAAATGTAGTCGTGGATAGGCACTTGGAAATATTTATCCAAGGTTACTAGGATGAAGCAGAGAAATTGGGATGACTGGATTGTTCTAGCTGCCATGGAATAAAGACCATAAGATATAGGAGTAGAATTAGGCCATTCAACTTTAAGTCTGCTCTGTCATTAGATCATGGCTGCTGTGTTTCTCAACGCCACTGTCCTGTCTTCTCCCGGTAATCCTTGATACCCCCACCAATCAAGAACCTATCTGTCATAAATATATTCAATGACTTGGCTTCCACAGCCATCTGTGGCAATGATTTCCACAGATTCACCACCCTCTGGCTGAAGAAATTCTTCCTCATCTCAGTTCTGAGAGATAGTTCCCTTTATTATGAGACTGTGCCCTCAGTTCTACTCTCTCCTACTAGTGGAAACACTTTCTCCACATCCACTCTATGCAGGCCTCTCAGTGTTCTATAAGTTTCAATCACATCCCCCCCTCATCCTCCTAAACTCCATCAAATACGTACCTAGAGTTCTTAACCGCTCCTCAACAAGCCCTTCATCCTTGATCAATCTTGTAAATCTCCTCTGGACCTCTCTCCAATGCCGGCACATCCTTTCATAGATAAGGAACCCAAAGCTGCTCACAATATTTCAAATGCAGGAGCAAGTTACTGCAGATGCTGACAGCGCCTCAGCAGTACATCTCTGCTCTGGTATTCTAGCCTTGTTGAAATGAATGCTAATATTGCATTTGCCTTCCTAACTGCCAATTGAACCGATATGTTAACTGTAAGAGAATAATGAACTAGGACTCCTAAGTCCCTCTGTGCTTCAGATTTCTGAAGCCTTTTCCCATTTTGGAATATAGTTTATGCCTCAATTCTTCCTACCGTAGTGCATAGCCTCACACTTTCCCACATTTGTACTCCATCTGCTGCTTTCCTGTATACAGGCCAGTACCCTGCCCCTAACACCGTGGGTTCTGATCTTATTTAGTATCTTTCCATGCGACACCTTGTCAAAGGCCTTCTGGAAATCCAAGTAGGTCATGTCCACTGGCTGTCTTTGCCTGTCTTGCTCATTACCTCCTCAAAGAATTCAAACTGTTTTGTCAGGCATATCCTCCCATTGATGAAGCCATGCTGATTCAGCCCTATTTTAACCATGAATGCTCAAGTACTCCACTAACCCACTCTTAATAATGGACTCTAAAATCTTATTGTGATTCAGGTCACAACCAGCCTATATCTTCCTGTCTTCTGTTTCCATCCCTATTTAAACAGGGGTGTTACGTTAGCCATTTTCCAGTTCTCTGATTCCAGTGATTCCTGAAAGATTACCACCAATGCCTCTACAATCTCCTTGGCTATCTTCCTCACAACTCTGTGGGTGGGTAATCCATCTGGTCCAGGTTATTTATCCACCTTCAGCACGTCCCTGGTGATGGCCATTATACTCACCTTTGCCCCCAGATTCTCATTAAGTTCTGGTTTGCTGCTGATGTTTTCCATTGTGAAAACTGATGTAAAGTACCTTTTCAGTTCCTCTGCCATTACTTTGTTCCCCTTTACCAATTCTGCAGCCTCATTTTCCAGCAGACCAATGTCCACTCTTGCCTCACTGTTAAAAAGCTTCTGCAACCTTCTTTTATATTACTAGTTAGCTTACTGTCAAATTGCATCTTCTCCCCCCAGTTGCTTTTTTTGTTATCTCCTGCTAATTTTTAAAGGCTTTCCAATCCTCTGTTTCTCAGCTAATCTGCACCACATTATGCTGTCCTTGCCTTCCCTTGGAACCTTCACTGGACTCCCTCAATAGCAAGAATCTCCTTCCTCAGACTAGGAGACCAAAACTGCACACAATACTCAAGGTGCAGCCTCACCAAGGCCTTGTATAACTGCAGCAAGACATCCCTACTCTTGTACTTAAATCCTCTCGCTGTGAAGGCCAATATGCCGTTAGCTTTCCACACTGCCAGCTGCACCTGCATGCCAACCTTTAGTGACTGTTCCACCATGACACCCAGGTCTCATTGCACCTCACCTTTTCCTAAACTGCCACCATTCGGATAATCTACCTGTTTTGTGACCAAAGTGGATAACCTGACATTTATTCACATTATAGTGCATTTGCCAAGCACTTGCCTAATCAGCCAACCTATCCAAGTCACCCTGCAGCCTCTTAGCATTTTCCTCACTGCACATACTGCCACCCAGTTTAGTGTCATCTGCAAATTTGGAGATAATGGCATTCAATTCCTTCATCCAAATCATTAATGTATATTGTGAACAGCCACGGTCCCAGCACTGAACCCTGCTGGCAGTCTGGAAAAGACCTGTTTATTCCAACTCCCTGCTTCCTGTCTGCCAACCAGTTCTCTAACAACATCAATACATTACCTCCAATACTATGACCTTTAATTTTCCTTACTAATCTCTTTTGAAAGTCCAGATACACAATATCAACTGATTCACCCTTGTCTACTCTACTGGTCACATTCTTTAAAAAATTCAGATTTGTCAAGCGTAATTTCCCTTTAGTGAATCCGTGCTTATTTGGACTGATTCTGTCACCACTTTCCAAATGTTCAGTTATTATATCCTTAATAATTGACTCCAGCATTTTCCCCACCAGTGATGTCAGTCTAACCAGCCTATAATTCACTGTTTTCTCTTTCCCTCCTTTTTTTAAAAAGTGCGGTTACTTTACCTACCCTCCATCCACTGGAACTCTTCCAGAGCTGAAAAGTAATCACCAATATGTCTGCTATTTCTGCCCCCCTTGCATTTTCAGTAGGTTATTTGTGTCCTCCTTAGTGAAGACAGAACTAAAGTATTTGTTCAACTGGTTTGCCATCTCTTCGTTGTCCATTATGAATTCACCTGATTCTAACTGTAGGGGACCTATATATATCTTCAGCAGTCTTTTTCTCTTCACATATCAATAGGAGCTTTTGTAGTCAGATTTTATGTTTTCCGCAAGCTTACTTTCATGTTCTATTTTCCCCTTCCAAGTTAAACCCTTTGTCCTCCTCCGCTGAATTTTAAATTTCTCCCAGTCCTCAGGTTTGCTGCTTTTTCTGGCAAATTTATATGCCTCCTCTTTGGTCTTAAAATTTTCCTTGATTTCTGTTATTAGCCATTGTTGAATCGCCTTTCCTGTTTTGCTCTTATGCCAGACAGAGATGTATAATTTTTGAAGCTCATCCATGTGTCCTTTAAATGTTTGCCATTGTCTATCCACCATCAACCACTTAAGTATCCTTGGCTAGTTTATCCTAGCCATTGCATGCCTCAAAGTTAGATTTCTTTAAGTTAAGGACCTTAGTCTCAGACTTAAATGTGTCACTCTCCATCTTAATGAAGACTTCTACCATATTATGGTCACTCTTCCCTAAAGGATCTCACACCACAAGATTGCTAAGTAATCCTCTCTCATTATATAATACCATATTGGTCGAGCAAACCATCCCTCATACATTCCAGGGAATCCTCCTCCATCACATTGCTACCAGCTTGGTTAGTCCAATCAATATTTTGATTGAAGTCACCCATAATAACAGCCATACCCTTACTGTATGGATCTCTAATTTTCTGTTTAATGCCATCCTCATCAGTATTATCATTCTCAGGAACAATTAAACAATTAAATCCTCCTTAACAATTAGAGCTACATTCCCTCCCCTATATCCTATAGATGAAATATCCCTTGCAATACTTTAGCTGAATTTCTCTAATTTGCATATTTCTGCATTTAACTTTAACATATTTGCATTATGCACAGAATTATCACAGAAGCATTTTAAGGAGTTGGCTTCTCAAGACTTGGAAACTTTCTTTTTACACTTATCCCTGTGGTTTAATGCAGTTAAGATTTGTTAATTAGGAAACTTTATTCAGACTTTTTGTTCTGAGGAACCTACACTCAGCATTAACTAGACCAAATCCAGTCACAATTAGTTTAATTAGTAAAATCCCATCAAATAGTTCCTGACCATTCTGGGTTAACCTGAACAAATATATCCTATGTTTACTAAAAAGCCTACCTTCGCTCAAAAATGTTCCCCGGTTGTCCATAAATATTACCATTTTTATATGCTGAAGTTCTCTAGTCGGTCATTTAGTCCATTCATCTTGCTGTTCTTGCCTGATGATTTTGTAATTACAGGTAAGGAATCATTAACCTTGTTCTTACTTTCTGTCAAGTGATATTTTCAGTAAGTGAATATTATAATATCATAACCAATGTACATGTTCTCCTACAACTTGCACTTGATTGTGAAGAGCAAGATTCACACTACAAGGTCTGCTTGTTGAATTTTCATTTTTCAAAAGTTTAATGGTAGCTCCACTAAATTTCAATGGGTATTAAATCTATAAAAGTGGAATGAAGTGAATATTTGCACGTGAAATAAAATCCCTAAATTAGCTTTTTGTTGGTGCCAAGAAAACTAAACCTGACTTCCTAGATACAATGTGTAAAAATACCTAGGCCCTAGAGTAATTTCATATAAACAATGGATGAGTCAGCTCAAAATGAAAATTGAACCAGCACTGATACTCAAATTGTGTATAAAGTGAATGCAATGTATGACTTTAACTTGTGTATTTGATAACCTACAACACAATGGCGCTTAAACCATGCAATCAAAAATTTATTGCACAGGATTGACAATGAAAACAATGTATTACTCTAATAATACATTGTGCAGTGATTACATTACTGGTTTAATAGTCCAGAGGTCTCAGCTAATAATTTTGAGATCATAAGTTTAAATTTCATAATTGGATTGAAAATTTAATTACTGTTAGTAAAATTTACTAGGGAGCTGTTACACCATACATATGAATTCAGAACACTAGGGCATTCGTCCGTCAAGCCTGCTCTGGTATTAAATCAGGTCACGGCTGATCCGATTCCATCTCAACTCCGCATTCTCGCTTATCGTTGATAATCTTTCATCCAATTAGTAACTAACAATTTGTCCACCTTAAAAATAATGAGATATTTTGTTCCCACTGCCTTTTGATTGTTGTAAAAATCCAACTGGCTCACTAAACGTCATTCTTTGGCCGTCATCCTTCGCTGACCTTACTGACGTGTGACTCCAATCTCATATAAATGTAATTGAATTTTAATTAATAGCTTAATAAACAACTCAGCAGGAGGCCATCCCTACCTTCTCAGGGCAACAAGGAAAAGGCAATAATTGTCAATCTTGTCAGCAATGCCCAGACTCTGAGACTGAAATTTTGAAAAGTCTTCTAATTTTACAAGGCTATACAGTAAAGCTGGAAAGTGGGGTTATGCTTCATTGCTGTCATTTGGCCTTGCACACATGCCAGGCCAATGGCCTGGTTCTATTTGATTGTTTCCAAGACTCTGATTGCTTCTACGGCAATTTCCGTATCAAGTGACCAGACCTAGTGCATTTATTAAACTCAGTGACACAGTTTTTCAAACAGTTGCTTGGTAGTAGAGGGCTTTAATATTCCTGCACTAATAATCAATTTAAAATAATCAATAAAGTTTACAACAAGGTTCATTTATACTTGCGAAAAGTGAAAATATTCCTACACAGAAACCTATTTCCTACAAATAAAATTAAATGTTTAAGCTTTGCAAAATTTCTTGAATTACTTCAAAGCATAGAGAGCCAATAGTTGCTTGTTACTTTCTCCATGGCAATGCCTCAACTAACCAAAATTTGACTTACCAACTAGTCAACACTCTTTTTATTCTATCATATAAATTATTGTGATTGTTTGTTTGAAATTTGGTGTTCTTGCATTTGGCTTTTGAATCCAAGATGAAACATTATTCCCTGCTTTTAGCAATATACAGTGCTTTTTATTAAATATGGAAATGATACAAAGAGTAATGAAGATGAAGCATAATGCCTTTATTTGGAAGCTGATATTTTTTAAAGGACAAGCACTGATCCAATTGGACATCAGCAGGTCTGGTTATTTATTGATAATAAAATGACTGTCATCTTTGTGGAGTAAACTAATCTGTAAGTACCAAGTAAGAATTTCACTAAACTGAACCAAGGAGCTTTTTAAAAATCCCATTTAAAGGAATATAATACTACTGGTGACATACTCCAAGTCATGTCTTTAATTCACACAAAGCAACAGGTAGCCTCATCTTAATTGGAAATTCATGGACATTGCAAAAACGTGGAAGCAAGCCATTTGAACCAACTAGTACAGATAAAGTATTTTCCTCCATTCCAACCAAATAGTAGCAATCACATGCATTCACTTTCATTTCATACCACAATATCATCATTTCTTTTATTCACTTAAACATTCTGACCTTGAATGTTGATATTATTTTTGTTTTGAATGCTATTTCTGTAAATTCTCAGTATAAATAGGTTTCACATGCCCTCACGATTCTACATCTCTGCATTTCAGAAGAATTTACATGAAAAGATGGGAAAGAAAGGAACAGGAGGATATATTGAAGAGGGCGGGGGGTGGGAGGGGCTTGTGTGGAGCATGGGAACTGACATGGCTTAGAGACCTCAATGCTCTATTTTGCATTGTATATTCTACTTTTATATTACACATCATCTTGCATTCAGGACCCACTATTCTTCACCCTTCAGTTACTCTAAACAATCTGCATCTATTCCATCCTTTCATAATATGGAATAATTTTATGATATCATCCCATAATCTGTACTAAGTATTTAAGTCTTTCTTTAGTATTAATTCATAACAGACAACAAGATTCCAATAAATCTATTATCCCCTTTCTAAAGCCTCTTCTAAAGTGGAGCCCAATGAATGGAAACCCTGAAATTAGTAAAGGTGATACTACCAAAAATTTGAGAAAGGTAGTGGGGGGAGGGAGTAGTTTGCACTAAGTTCAAATTGATTTTGCTGCAATGCTATAACATAATTTTTTAATAGAATCCCTACAGTGTGGAAACAGGCCATTTGGCCCAACAGGCCCACATGGATGAGCATCCCACCCAGACCCATTCCCCTAACCCTACATTTGCCATGTCTAACACACCTATCCTAAACATCTGGGCACTGTAGCATGGTCAATTCACCTAGCCTACACATCTTTGGACTGTGGAGGAAACACATGCAGATGTAGGGAGAGTATGCAAACTCCACACAGACAGTTGCCTGAGGGGGGAAATGAACCTGGAACCCTGGTGCTGTGAGGCAGCAGTGCTAGCCACTGAGCCACCCATCTTTTATTTGATCGTCCTTGCTCCTTTTTGACAAACATATTGATCTCACTACTTGTATGATAGAAAGTAGATTCAACTGCCTTAATGACAGTACGGAAATGCCAATCCAGTTTGTTGTTGAATTAAGTATTTTGTAGTACCGTAAAATTGAATCTACAAAATTATACCATGTAATAATTTTATGATGGTCATTGACTTATTCAACTCTATCCACATTTTTTTTGATGATTATAAGAGAAACAGCACAGAAAACAGGTGATTGATTAGTTCAATGTATCGTGAGATGATTGTGATAGCCTGGACAATGATTATCAGACAAGTGAGAGGCAATTGAGTTGCATGGAAAACAATAAAATGTGAGAACTAATCGAGCTGTCAGGATGCAAGCACCTTGATAATAGGCATATAGAATTGTGGGGATAGAGATGGGGTAGGGTTGGAAACTTGATTCTTATCCACTCTATTAATGATCCAAAATAACTGGATGACATAGGTTAGTGTTAATCTATTTAAGTGAAGCATAATTTTCCAGTTGGTTCAGAGCAGACTCAGATCCGGAACCAGATTCATCTGCTTTCATTTTGGGGGAAAATGGTTTGCTATATAAACTCAAATGTAACTTCTGGAGTTGGCAGGAGCATTATGTAAGGAATATGTGTACTTTAAAATACTGTTGTGCCATATAATTTGTTTAGTTGGGATGAGCATCCTGCAACATCATGATGTGAAAAGATGTTTTGCATTTGCTATAACTCTATCTATGATGGATCAGATTTTGCTATCAAAACAACAGTGAGGTGAATTGTGTTCTCTGTTATTTATGCATTGATGGTAGTGACTTCAACAGTGGAGCAGATCCATGGTTAAATGTAAATATTCTAAATTTGGTGCTCTACCGTAAAAGTTCGGCTTTCTGCCTCCCAATTAAAAAAATGGCTTGAAGTTAGTGTATTTGTGCAGTACATGCAAACTAAAAACTTTCTAAGCAAGTTTAAGCCTTGTTATTTCTAGCATAAAATCCTTTTTGGATTGTGATAATTGTTAATTAGCGCCACTAAATTTTTACGGTTGAAAATGAACTACTTAAAGATGGATTCTCACTCCTTCACATATTAATTATTCAAGATTTTCAAAGTGTAAAATTTACATTATTTTTAAATTCTGTCCACAAAATTTGTTTCCCTCTCGCTTAGTCCAATCTTCTTTTCGTTGTCTTTATTTGCCTTTCTCTCCCTGACTTGACATTGAATTCACCTACTCTATTTTACACTTCCTTATTTGAGTCTGACATGTCCTAATGTTTGTTGTCACTGTGCTATTTTCATCAACCATGTTCAGCAATGGAGTAGGCAAAGATGTGTTGAGATAAAGTGTGCAGCGTGAATTCTAAATATTAGCAGATGTTGTTAGTTGCACGGCTGCACCACAGTCTAGATCATTCCTTTTAGGTAAATAATGCTGTTTATGCTGTTCAGTTTGGTAAAGTAGGCAGACACTTATCAGTGATAAAAGGTACTGCAGATGCTGGAGAATCTGAGATAACAAGCTTGGGGCTGGATGAACACAGCAGGTCAAGCAGCATCATAGGAGCAGGCTCCTATGATGCTGCTTGACCTGCTGTGTTCATCCAGC
>JAHRHZ010000051.1:11008020-11120651 GCA_024137785.1 Ginglymostoma cirratum
CAGCATCATAGGAGCAGGCTCCTATGATGCTGCTTGACCTGCTGTGTTCATCCAGCCCCAAGCTTGTTATCTCAGACACTTATCAGTGTTTTGAATTTGTCATGGAGTTGGACAAAGAGGACCAAATAAGATTGCCACTTCACAGTTTTTAACAATACAATGATGAGGTGCTTGTGGTTTGGATAATGAAAATCTGCAGGGTGAAAGCGAGAAAATGTTAGGATCTATGAAACCATAAGACCATAAGACATAGGAGAGGAAGTAAGGCCATTTGGCCCATCGAGTCCACTCCGCCATTTAATCGTGGCTGATGGGCATTTCAACTCCACTTACCCGGACTCTCCCCGTAGCCCTTGATTCCTTGCGAGATCAAGAATTTATCAATCTCTGCCTTGAAGACATTTAACGTCCCGGCCTCCACTGTGCTCCGTGGCAATGAATTCCACAGGCCCACCACTCTCTGGCTGAAGAAATGTCTCCTCATTTCTGTTCTAAATTGACCCCCTCTAATTCTAAGGCTGTGCCCACGGGTCCTAGTCTCCCCACCTAACGGAAACAACTTCCCAGCGTCCACCCTTTCTAAGCCATGCATTATCTTGTAAGTTTCTATTAGATCTCCCCTCAACCTTCTGAACTCTAATGAATACAATCCCAGGATCCTCAGCCGTTCATCATATGTTGGCCTACCATTCCAGCGATCTGAAAGGTCTGAGCTAAAATGTTGATATATTTTTCTCTTTCGGATGCTGATTCATTTGCTATATATTCTGGTTTTATTTCTAATTTCCAGCTTGCAATCTTACCTCTTTTATCTGCTACTTTTACTCTGCATAGCTACTTACTGCTCTTTGTTTCAAGGTATTGGATAATTCACAGCCTGTTATTCCTATTGTTTTTGATTAGTAACCTCTTGGATATGTCTTCAAACAAGAAGAAAAGCAATTTGCTCTGAGAAGATGCCTGTATTTGCCATTCTATATGTTTTACATGGTTGAGGCAAGATTATAACAGGTAAATATAGATCCCTTAAAAATAATGCTCATAATCGGAATGGAAAATTGCAAAGAATAAATTAAGCAGCTTGCTGGCATAACTTATATAAACTGAAAATAATACTGTGCTTTAGCCTCTGATATCAATGTTGAGAACAGTAGGAAAAGCAAGTGAGTAGTGGCCCTATGAGTCAGAGGCAGCAGAAAGAAGACAATGGCATTTACCCTCGCAGAACATAGATGGCCATTGGCTTTTTTTCTCCTAAACTGCTGGATATCCCACTTCATGCCAGTAATAGCACTGCACCATGCTACTATCTGGGTCTAGGCCGGCTTCATCCAATCGAGTGGTCTCCTATGGAAATCAGGAAGAAAAGGAGGATCCTTCTGTCCACCAGCACGTCCAGTCTGCAAAGCAACATTTGTGCTTGCCTTTCTGTATCATTATGGTCCAGCACCATAGTGTGAAGGGCAGTTCCTGGCTGGCAGTCTTTGAAATCTTTGCAGATGGCTTTTAAATATGGTGTCGATGGTGTGAACACTGAAGGTCCCAGCAATGGCAAGCACTTCCACTTTTCTTGCTGTGCAATTGCATGAAAGGGGCACTGAAGACCCAGGTTGCATAGTTAATTAGTAACTCTCAGGGATCTGTTTAACTTCATCTGTGCATTCTGGAGTGTCTTTACAGGGATTCATAATTGCAGTCCATGCCATGGCCTGATATGCTATATTCTCTGACTGACTCTCATTCTCCAGATGAGTTGCACATGTCCTGACTAAATTACACTGTTTTTTTCCCACACCGTCTAGCAGTTGGCCCTGATATGGTCTACCTATCAGCAGTTAAAATATATCATCTTTCATCTCAGCACCACAGTTCGTCTTAAGGAGGGCTCCCAGCAGTTTTCTCTCTCCCATGAGTGCTCAGTTTTGTATCATTCTCCCTATCTCAATCCTTTCCAATTGGTTGGGGATAACTAGTGAACAGTTTCTCCTGGAACATGGGTTTGTGGATCAGCTCATAATTATCACCAAGTGTAGCGCCTTGCCTAATTTATTCAATCTTTGGTGCATTTTTAATTGGGCAGGATGTGGGGTTTTTGAACCTCCCCAGGAGAATTGTTCAGAGTTCTTTTCGTAAGTAGCTGCTGTATTAAGAGCCTAAATCTGCTGTTTGAAAGCAAGCTGCTTTCTGTCTTTCATATTCCAGTTATAGGGGTGGCATGGTGGCACAGTGGTTAGCACTGCTGCCTCACAGCACTAGGGACCTGGGTTCAATTCCCCTTAGGTGACTGTCAGTGGGGAGTTTGCACATTCTCCCTATGTCTGTGTGGGTTTCCTCCCACAGTCCAAAGATGTGCAGGTTGGGTGGATTGGCCATGCTAAATTGCCCGTGGTGTTCAGGGATCGATGGGAATGGGTGCTCCAAAGTTCAGTGTGGACTTGTTGGGCCAAAGAGCCTGTTGCCACACTGTAGGGATTCTATGACAGATCAGGGCATTTCCTGATCATGTGGAATTTTTGACAGTATGCCACTGCCCTAACTGGTACACATCTAAGACAGCATTTTGTACTCAGTGGCACTTTCCTCAGGCAAGGGAAAGTATACCATGTGTTCTGTCTTTGAAAATTTACTCTGCAGGATTAAGGCCCAATGTTGGATTGACCACTTTAACTGCTATGTTACCCAGTTGAAAGAGACAACGTTTCTACCTTCTCCTCCTCAATCTTAAGAATTAAATCAATAAATTGAGTTGCCTCGACCCATAATTCTAATCCAGTGTTATCTTCATGGAACACTGTGCACAGTTCCCGCTTGACAGCTGCCTTAGTTCAAACTCCTGAACTGCTGTTTTCCTGAAATTCTCTTTTCCCTCCTTGCACTTTCCCTTCTTTCCACTTATCTACCTGTATCGGAAAGGCTGGGAATGTTAATGATGATATTCAACAGCTGCATGACCTCGAACGAGTCCTGTAAACATTCCCATGTGTGCTGCAGACAGCACAATTAAAAAGACTTGTTTTCTCTACTAGCAAGTAGCTTGTCTTCTGCAGCTATTTTTCTATACTAGCCATTTGTTACACTGTATAAGAGAGTGAGGACTTTGTTCCCAAGATTTGGACTTTGCCTTGGACCAGGATTGTGAACGGTACTAGGAATGAGCCTAAGCCTTCAGTCCAGCGTCGATTGAGGCTCCCTGATGAGCAAAAGGGCATGTGACTTATTCTTTTTTTCTCTTTTCCTTTTTTTTACTATTATCATCACTTAATAAATACATACATTTAAGTAAATTGCTGTTGTTGAGTCTTCTCTTAATTATATTTAACCAAATCCAAAAGAACCACTTGGATACACCCTTGAAATTCTAATTTCTGCTGCTTCACCTTTAATCTCTCTGCTGGTACTCTGTTTCATTATCCTCAATTTTCACCTGTAAACAGTTTGCCACTCCTTTCGAAATTTCAGGTTTTCTGACTATTAGGCAAAATTCTAATCCCAAATGCCACACTAAATCTTTCAACTGCTCGAGGGATAGAACTCTTAAGTCCTCGAACAACTTCTCCCTCCTCTAGTTCTGCTAGGAACAGATTGCCATCAAATGTAGACATTTCTATACTGTAGCAATGCAAACTGAAGTAAGCCTGTTGCGGTTTTTCATTGTTGATATTTGTTTCAAAGTTGCAATTTAACCGCTCCATTATTTTCATTTTATCTGTGGTTCGAATTGCAGTACAAATTCCCAAATTGTTACAAACAAAGGTGGGTGAGATTCTCAACATTAATATAATTTCAGATGGATACCCCAAATTGTTAGGCTCCTGAGTTGGGAGGGATAAACTGGCCCCCCTTCTTTATTCATCTGACCTCTTGGTTGGTTATAACAAAGTTAGTTAAACAGCATCTCTCTGTTGTGCGTGCCTTGCTCCCAGACCAAATAAATTTATTTTTAAAAGGAACCAATTTAACCAGGCTTTCAAGAGTAAATGAAAGATTGAGTTTATTAGTTACTAAATGCAAAAAAAATTAATATACAACATATCTAGATGCAAATTAGGAATAATGTTATTCGAAAAAGAAGTTAAAAGTTTAAAAAAAGTAAGAAAAAGTCTCTCTTGTAGATAATGAAGAGGAGGAAGTGGAATGTTGATTCCACAATTCTTGACTTTGTAGCTAATTGTAATGTTTGCTTTAATAGGAGTTGGTTTGCAGCATTGAGAGCAAAGGAGTCCTTCTTGTCCTATTTCCCTTTGATTAATTTGCTGTCTAGTTGGCTTGTAGTACTCAGGATCATAGAATCCCAAAAGTGTGGAAACAGGCCATTCATCCCATTGAGTATGCACCGATCCTCCAATGAGCATTGCATCCAGACCCAGCCCCCACACTATACACACAGGAATTCTTAGGGAAAAGGGGCAGCACTTATAGATCTTAGAAATAATAGTTGAGCATTGTGCTATTGATTGGATGTAGTGGTGGACTGGAGAGTGCAAGTTGCATAATAGCCATTTTCAAAAAGGGAGGCATCTTCAACCTTGTAATTACTGTTAATTCAACATCAGTGGAGGAAACATTTTTGAATCTGTAATTAAAGATTAATTATTAAAGTATCTAAATGAAGAAAATTAATTAGAAGCTGCCCACATGGATTTCAAAAAGAACATGCTTGATGGAAGGCTGCCTCAGAGTACAATAGGATCTTGATCAGATGCGCCAATGGGCTGATGGAGTTTAATTCAGATAAATGTGAGGTGCTGTATTTTGGAAAGGCAAATCAGGGCAGGACTTATATACTTAATGGTAAGGTCCTGGGGAATGTCACTGAACAGAGAGACCTTGGAGTGCCGTTTCATAGTTCCTTGAAAGTGAAGTTGCAGGTAGAATTTAGGAGGATATGGGCCAAATGCTGGCAAATAGGACTAGATTTATTTAAGATATCTGGTCAGCATGGACAAGTTGGATCAAAGGATTTGTTTCTGTGCTGTACATCTCTATGATTCAATGACTATAAATATGAGAAGGACACACTTTATTGTACTTCAGTGCAGAGCTTGTAACCAGTTTCAAAAATTCATGGTGAAAATCATCCCATTCTTACCTCTTCCTTTGAAGCAGATGACATGACAAAACATTGTGTACCTTTAAGTTCTTGTCTACTTTCTAGAAGACCACAATATTGCTGGTCTCTAACTCCTACATTAAATGGATGTGCATACGAGAAAGGAAAACAAGGATGGCTGCACCACAGCGAACAAATGAACTTGAAACATAAAATGTCAAATAAGGCTAGCTCTCATTCTGTGCAGCGTCAATATTGCAAGTTGGAAATCAGAAGGGCATCACTGGAATAAATGAGCATTTTATAACAGATGAGCAGATAGCCTGCAGAATCTAGTAAGCTCCCATTTTCTTATGCCTGTCTGTATAGATGGCTTCTACATTTCAGCAGAATGGAATACCTTCACTTTTTGCAAGCACTGTATTTCTTCTTTTTGTATTCAGGCTCCTTTACAGTATCATAATCTTGATAATTAACCATGTTATGCAAGACAGATTAAGTTAAATGGACAAGCTCTGTATGCTGATTAGTGACTTCTTTGAATTTCTCATCTTTGCTTATACTGATTATGAATATTTGGAAGTGGGCACTATTGTCAATTTTTCTAATGTACTAACCCTTTGAAATCTTTATGCACCTTTAATTGTTCATCATTTTACCACTCATGAAAGTATCTTCATCTGCATAGGCCCACAGGTCTGGAATCCCTTTCCTAAATATTTCTGCCTCGCTTCCTCTCATGGGATTTGACTGAAGAATGTGCATGGTCCTGGACACCAGTGTAATCCAGGGTAAACACATCTGTGGTAAGTATATGTGGCTCGAAGAGCTACAGCTCAGAGTAATTGAGGTTGGAGGCCGGATTACAGGCACTATGACACATCAGGCAGGGGGAAAGTAACCTGGACACTTTGTTCCAAGGATGTGTTCACACTCCTTAGTTTGGGCAGAACTTTGGAGATGGTCAATTGTCAGGGGTAAAAGGGAGTGATTGCAAGTCAGGCAGGTATAGGAAAACAAAAAAAATCAGCTGTAGCAACTTCGCTCAACAGATATGAGCTGCTTGATACCTCTGTGATTGAGGAGAAGGACTGCAAGGTAGATGGGTGAACAGACAACAGCACCAAGTTGAGGGGAATGATTCAAATTTGGAAAACAATGAGGACAATAGTATTGAGAGAACAGAGTAAATTTGGGAGACAGATATTGCTCTCTGCAGCTGGAACCAGAAGCTCTAAACTTGCATTGCTTGTCCAGTGTCAACATTAAGGACATCTCCACAAGGCTGGAAAAGAGCTCAGAGCAGGAAGAAGAAGATCCAGTTGTTGTGGTCCTGATGGAAACCAATGACATAGGTAGAGAGAATTTGAGGAGCTAGGGTCCAAATTAAGACACAGAATATCAAAGTTAAGCAATCGTTTCTGAGTTGTCATCTGAGCCAACTGTCCCGGGATCAATGAGATTAATGAATTAAATGCATAACTTAAAGAATGGTGTAGGGGAAAGAGGTTTCCATTTTTTGGGCATTGTCATTGCTATTCAGGGAAGAATGAGTTATTTTGTTGAGAAGGACTCTGATTACACCGTGTTGGTCTTCTGTTCTGGCTATTTGTATAACTGGGACTGTAGACATAATTTTGAACAAGAAAATGAGGGTAAGTGCTCATGTGAAAAAGAGATTTAGAAATCCAAAGGGAATGTCAAGGCATTGCAACTGTATATAAACTGTGGATAAAGCCAATCAGAATTATATAGGAAGGGACAGGGATTTTAAACAAAAATTGTACATCAGTGAATAAGGTCATCACAAAGAATAGAAGTAATTAAATTACAGATTCTTTATCAGAAGACACAAAGCATTTGCAATAAGACAGATGAAGTAAACGCACAAATAGGTGCATAGGTAATTATCATTGTTGAAACATAGTTACACAAAGACATGGTTACTGATTATCAAAGTTGGAAAATAATCATGCCAAGGTAAACAATATTTGGTAAAGACAGAGAGATTGCCAAAGGAAGATTGATAGTCTTTATAGTTATATCCTTAGGTCATCCTTTACTAAGCGAGGGTCTGGCCTCAGAGGATCATGATGTAAAATCAGCATGGGTGGAAATTAGGAATAGCGAAAGTCAAAAAAGCATCGGTAGGAGTACTTTATAGGTCCACTAACAGTAGTCATACCATTGGCAAAAAGAGTATTAAACAATACATTGTTGAAGCTTATAACAAAGGCGATGTAATAATTGTGAAATGCTTCATTTAGGCAGGGACGATCAAATTGGCAAGGATGGTCTAGAAGCTTAACTTGTTGAATATTTTCATGATAGTTTCTTGGAGCTAATTTGGAACTAACTTGGGATGAAGCTATCTTGGTGTTAGTATTGTGTAATGAAACAGTGTTAATTAGTAATATTTTAGTGGATGATCCACTGAGAAATATTGACCATAACACTATGGTATTTCACAGTAGGTTTGAAAGTGATATTTTGCATTTTTTTTTAAATTCAATCACAGAATGTGATCATCACTGATGAAAGCAGGATTTGTTGCCCTTCCATAACTGTCCTTCAGAAAGTGGTGATGAGTTGCCTTGTTGCACTGCTGCAGTCTATCTGACACACACACACACACACACACACAGTTGAGGGGGGGTTTCCAGATTTTTTGTGTAGAAACAGCGAAGGAATGGTGATATTGTTCCAAGTAAAGGTGGTGTGTGGTTTGGAGGGGAATTTGCTGGGTGATGCTCCCATGTGACTGCTACCCTTGTCCTTTTGGGTGGGACAGGACGCATATTTAGAAGATGCTGGCTGAGGAGCCTTGGTGAGTTGTTGTACTGCATGTTATCGATGAGACAGACTGTGGTAGAGGAAAGAAATGTTGAAAGGTTGTCTAAGAAGGGATGCCTATCAAACAGGCAGCTATATCTTGGATGGTGTTGAGATTTGAGCATTGATGGAGCTTCACTCATCCAGTCAAGTGGACTGTATTCCATTATACTCCTTGTGCCTTGTAGATGGTGGACAGGTTTGGAGAAGTCAGAAAAAGTTCCTTGTTCAACACTTTCATGCTGCCTGAATTTCCTTCAAAGGAACAGCATTTGATTTCTTTATACTTTCTTTTTGTCTATCCCCGGTCAAAACTCTCCTCTGAGGGTGGTTTTCAAAGCCTTTTTCTTTGAATCCTGCACAATGTAAAGAAATCTGGCTAAGAACAGTCACAGTTCAAAAGCTCAACATAGTAGTATGTTAATTTTAGGAACAAAGGGTTCCACAACGCAAAAGAATCGATGAAGCGTTGGTCCCATTGAAGTTCTTTCTCACAACTGCTGTTACTCTTCAAAACTAGAATTCTTACACTTTCATTTTTTTGCACCCTCCTGGTGCTTCCATAGTTCTTACGTGACTGTAAATCTCTTAGACCTTGTGACCATATTGTCAGGCGTGTTACAGCAACCACTGTTTTAGTTTCTTGTATTCGGTCAGAATCAAATTAGCTTTCTTCAAGGAAATTATATTTTTCCAAGGAGCAATAAGTATACAATGACAGTCTCATTTTGTGATAAAGACATCTGGAATAAAAACCCATCAGGTTCATTACGTATTTTCAGGAAGGAAATCAGAGAACTTTGTCCAGCTGAGCTCATATGTCACTCCAGACTCACAGGAATTAGGTTGATTCTTAACTGCCCTCTGAAATGACTGCTATAGTTGCATCAAAGCTTTTACAACGAAACTTTAATAACTCCCTACCTAACATTTTGAGAGAGTACTTTTGCAGTGTTTCAAGGAGGCAACTCATCATCACCATCTCGAGGGCAGGTATGGGTGGATACTGAGTCATGACAATACTAAATCCGTGAATGAATTGGAAGTAATGTAACTCTGTGATTGGACAGAATTCAATTCCTATGTGTTTGAATCAACTGTACCAATTTAATAAAAAGCTAACAAAAAGGCCCCTTTGACAACTCAGGGTAAAGTAACCCTGTCAACCTGATCTTTAAAATGCATGAGATTAAACTACAATAGCAACAGTGTAGGAAATCAAAACAACGTTATATGTGATTCCCACAAGTCAGAGGAGGATACATTGGTTAGCTCCCATTTCAGATAGCTATTAAGAATTGTGGGATTACAATTGCCCAATTGCATTGGGAGACAGTTGAGGAAGGGTCACAGGACCCAAAACGTTGACTTTTTTTTTCCTTCACAGATGCTGCCAGATCTGCTGAGCTTTTCCAGCAACTTTGTTTTTGTTCCTGATTTACAGCATCCACAGGTCTTTCAGTTTTTAATTTGCTAAATAATACAGATTTATATTATGAATTATGCTGAATCCAATTACAGTTTGTCAGTTGGGCTTATGATGCATGTAATGAAAGCTGCATACATTAAACCACAGTTTTTTGTTGCATACAGATAGGCTATGTATAAAAATACATCTGTTTGAATTCAGTAAAACAGGTGACAGCTATTCTCTGGTTAATTTTTCAGGGCAACATTTGACTAATCAGAGTCAATTTACATTATTTAAATTAAAAAACTGACAGTTAACTGTCAGTCATCTCATAACTGGAGAATTCTCTTTGGCAATACAGGTACCAATTGGAGTGTACTTGTCAACCAGAGATCACTCTCAAAGTATAAATTATTTTCTTTTCCCTCTATATTGGTATTTCTTGCAAAAATTGTCCTACTGAGTACAGGACAAAAAGTGTCTTTTTCAGTAATATTCAAGTTCTGTACTACCAAATGATTGTAATGCACTTAAATGACTTGCTAGCTTGTCAACAGCAGGTTATTCCCCTAACTTCCAATCTGGTTGTGTCCCCTTGTGAAACAAACAGTCTCAGATCAGAGTGCATAATCTCAGAACAACGGGGTCACACATTTAAGAGAGGGGAGAATGAATTTCCTCTGACAGTTATAATTGCTGGAATTTTTTTTTAGAACCAGAGTGCTGTTGAAGCTAGGTCACTAAGTATATTCAAGGCTGAGAGAGACAGATTTTTAAATTGCTAAGGAAATCAAGGGACATGAGGAAAAACCAGGAAAATGGAATTGAGGATTATCAGACCAGCCATGATCTCATTGAATGGCCTACTTTTGCTCCTGTGTCTTATGACGTTATCCTGGATAAGTGAAAAGTAAACATATTGATGGTGGCTTAGAGTCAAGTTTAATTTTTTTTTCAGAATTTTTGTGTATATCTTGATTAGTTAAAATGCCCCCCCCAATGTACTACCACTAATTTGATTCTTATGCACATTAAAAATTGCTTTAATACTTTTTAAACCAATTGGAGAGAGGGAAATTTTGAGTATGCTTTAAGTTCTAGTGATGTAAAACACTTTTCATTTGAAATATGTTTATATAACAGAAGACTGAAATATGAATTCTTTAGTCCATTTCTGGCACAAACCGAGTCTTGAATGATACACACCATACTTCAGGTCTATAAACAGCTGATTAGTGGACAATTGGCTTTTCCCTCTTAACTGTTCAATGATTAGCATTTAAAAATATTTATAAACTTCCCAACAATACCTGATGAAACAGAGAATATCCAGACTGAAGAAAGAGCAAGTTATATATCTCAGTATCTCTTCAATTCATTTCTTTTGTTATGAAGGCATCCAGAGAAACTCACCTCACCATGTAATCTATTAAAAGGAGTGCTTAAATGAAATAAATCCTTGATACTCACTTTATAATCAAAAAGTAATAATTTATTTATCTAACTCTAACAGTTAACAAATTAACACAACTACTAACAAACCAAACAATTCCCCTTTAACTACTAAGTATTCCTGAATAAGACAAAATCCTAATGGCTTGCAGTTCCAATAGATACAAGACCACTTATCTAAACCAAATTAATTTAAAAAAGCTTAATCTCTTGAAATAACAACCAGGATAAGTCTTCCAGAATGTTCTTTGCCTTCTCTGCTGTCCTCTAGTCGAGAACATCTTCCTTCATCAAATTCTTGCTTCAAGAATATTTCTTAAGAGTGCCATAGTACCTTTAAGATTGTGCTTATTCTGAGATCTTAGAGATTTCTTTGAGAAGCAGTGATTTTTTTTTTCTCTTTCTTAAGAGCTGTTCTCATAACAGGTGCCAGTTTGCTCTCACACCAATTTTCAAATGGCCTCTCTTTTATACCCTTGATGACCTATTAATTTCTTAGAATAGGATTGGTCAGAGGTTGTCAAAACCATCAGATTTAAATTTAATTGGGCTTTGGTATTTAGGGCCTGGTTTAAACTAATTGGCTAAATTCAAAAAACCTGTTGTCTTGGTTAAAAAATGCTGTTTTGCCTGTTAACAGTACACAATGTTTCAATTTCAAGAATTCTCCGTGCATCTGCTACTGTCTGCAGACTTTTTAAAACATCTCCAAGCCTAATAAAACACATTGTTTGAAGATACCATGTACTCTTTTCCCCACCCCTTCACCCCCTATCATTTTACAAACAAATGACTTCTAATCCACAAGTACTATACCATGCCACCAAACTCTTTGAAGTGGACTGTTGGACTGTTGGACTGTAGGACTGTAGGACTGTAAAGTTAAGAATCAATAACATTGCTTGGGGCAGCATACAGGCCAGACTGGATAAGAACAGGAGATTTCATTCCCTGAAGCGAATTCCTGTTCTTTTTAAGGAACAATGATAGATTTAAATAATTTTAAATTCCATCAGCTGCTGTGGTGTGATGTAACCTAACACTCTAGGATGCTCACTTGGCCTCTGTGTGTTAGTGCAGTGACATTACCACCACACTACTGGCTCCCTATAGGTCATTAGTAATATTATCCTAGATTTATTAGTTCAATACTCCTTAGCATCAGAGAAGCAAACATAAACTGTTACTGTGAGGAGCTGTTTTGGTTAAGCAATTGACTCATTAGGTAAATCGATCAACAAGCAAAAGGAAACTTGGACTTTATAATGTGAGCTATGGAAAGCAAGGAAATTAGATTGAATCTTTATAGAACACTGGTTTGGCCCCAGTTGAAGTGTTATGCCCAACTCTGGGGACACATTTTAGTAAGGATAGAAGGCTTTAGATAGAGTGTAGGAAAGTTTTAGGATAATAGATCAAGGGATAAAGGACTTCAGTTATGTGGATAAGATTGGTGAAGATGGCGCTGTTTGCCTGAGAGAAAATTGAGAACAGATTGTCACAGAGGTTGGACCTATGTTCCTGCTAAGTTGCACAGTTATACAGCCACTTTCTGAGGGCCCATGCATGCCAACTGTTGTGCTGATACATTAACTTTCAGTTTTGGAAGTCACTGTACACACAGGCCTCATATATCCATGCAGAAGAAAAAATAGAGGGAACATTAATCTGGACAGAGTACACAGAGAGAAATGTTCCCATTCCTGAAAGGGTCCAGAACCAGAGGAAACCAATTTAAAATGTATAGTTAAAGAACAAATGGCAACATGAAGAAAATCATTTTAAAGAAAAAACAGGTTGCGTGGTTAGGAATAAACTGCCACATAGTATGGTGGAAGCACTTTCAAAACAGAATAATATATTTATTCAGAGAAAAAAAAATGCTTAACCACCAGAAGAAGCAGGGACTGGGACTAAGCATTGCTGAGAGAACTGGCATAGATAAAAGAGGGTAAATGATCTCCTTCTATATTGTCACAAAATGACTTTAGTAAAAAAAAAAAATCCCAATCCTCCAAATTTTGAAACATACACTGCTCTGTACTGAAATGCATTCTCGACCTGATCCCCCTTTACCTAGATGTATCCTAATTACACAGTGCTAAGGTGCTCAACATCACAATTTGATAGCATCAAAAGGTGAGATCTTCAATGTCAAGCCTGGACATTGAAGGTGACAGCACACATTTAAAAGGGACCTGCCGATATTTAAACCCTTAAGCGAAATACTTTGGCAGGTTTATAATCAGAGCAATAACCAATAATGTGACACTCATTGCGGAAATGTATCATGTCTGCTGGTGAGGGGAAAAAAATGAACTGTAATTGCAGGTTTTAAAAGCGAACAGGAAACAGCGTTGCAAAATGTTCTGCTGCAGCAGAAATAGCATTTGCCCAGTGTTTTCACACCCGACATGGCGCAATGCCTCTTTTTCAGCCTTTGGATTCTGTTACAGGAACTAAGACTGCCGCCGCGCCCCTCACCCCCAAATATCCATGCACTGTGACAACGCCCCTTGAAGAATCTTTTGAAAGAACCCAGCTTGGTCCCAGTGATAGCAGAATCTTAATTTTACAATCCTCGTCTCCAGTCATTACCAGGAACTTCCGTTTTTAAAAACGTACATAAATTGATTTTATAATTAATCAGATCCTCAGATTGGGAACTGCTCTGATGTCTGGCAATGTAGGCTCGTTATTTCGCTAAATCATGCTTCCCTTTCTCGGCAGCCAAACAGAGCTGCGTGATTGCGAAAGCTTGTCCGAATTATCTCCCGTTGGTCCGACAAGTTATTTTTTTTTTACCCACCTTTCTTCCACAGAACAGTGAACCGTTCTGTTCATCATGTATGGCTTTACTTTATACATGCATGAACGGTAGGTATTAGAAGCAAAACCCTCCCTTTCAGCAATTGATTCCATTTTTAGTCATGTTGTGACCGAGATGGTGTTACAAACCTGAATCAAATGACGTACAATTGACCAACCCGGAAGTAACAGTTCTTGCACTTTCAGCCTGAAACTGCCTTTTATTGAAGATTACTTCCCGTTTTAACAAACTACGCTTTTTTCCCCTCCTCTCGGCAAGGTATAGTGCGATCGCTTTATTTGAGATTAATGAAAACCGGAATAGAGTATAAATTTATTTTCTGTTTAATGAATGTGCTTGTTAGAATGTGATGCTTAGTTGGATTCGATGAGATGGAAATCCTCGCACCTGGAGAGGAAATTAAATTAGGATTGTACGAAGGATGGTAAAGGAGATAGATTTTTTTCCTGAACGTTCATGTACACTTCTTAACAGTGCAAGAAATGACTTATTTGAATTGTTCTAACGTAGATGTAAATGTATGACCGCGTCGCCCTGATTTTTCAAATGTATTCCTTTCTGACTGATCAGATCTCAGTGAATGAGAAGCATTCATAGCCTAAAGGTTGGAGGAGGATAGAGCAGCTGTAGAGGGTGACATTTCCTCTAGGTCCAAAAGCCCGCCTTTTAACATAAATTCCCATGTTTGTTTGCTTGTTACTGTTCTGTAGTTTAGGCCTGCTTTGAAAGATTTGAAAAAAGTTTGATATCCACCATATGCAGTCTTTTCGTGTCATAACATTAAACAGTGGAAAATCTATTTCAGGTTAATGTACATTGGTTTTATAAACGCCACAGTGTTGTTCTTTAATTTTGGCAAATGGAAAAAAAACAATACTTTGTATCTATTTAAGTCTGATGTTTTTTATAGTCATGTACATTTTTTCATTTATTCATTGATCATATGAACTGAAGTATGGCATGTGATTTATGACAAATCAACGTGCAAATCTGAATTATTTCTATTGTCTTCTGGACAAATTGTGTCACTGATTTTTGAATTTGTTTATTCCATTATTTCTTCTGGAATCAAAATTGAGGTTATAAATCAGAAATATGTTTTTGAATGGGTACAGTGTCAAATCTGGTCACATATGATGAATGATCTTGACTGATTAATCAAGAGGCACCAAAGTGTCACTTTTCTCTAGAAAGTATTGCACTAAAAAAAATGGACAAACTCATCTCATCTTCACTTTTCACAGTCTGTGTGGTCAGTTCAAATGCAAATTTTGGAGGAGACTCCAGAATTCACCACTAGACTGATCTTGTGTATGATACTAGGATACTTAAATCAAATACTTCATATACTAAATCGATCTTCAGTGACATTTCTCACTATGAGAATACAATCAAATGTGTCTGAAATGTAATGGTTTAAGTATGACAGTTACAAGATGTACATACCATTGATATTTTCAAGACTTTTAATACATTATCAGTTGATCTTCTGTGGCCATCATTCAGCAATTCAGAACCTTTTTGTCACTGATACTCTTGTCCTCGCTCAATTTAGTCTCTCTTTCTCTGCTTTCCCACAAAATTTTCAGTTCTGCCCTTTTTTTCTGGAAGAAAGGTAGGGTTTGAACAAAAAAGTATATCAACCTGTTCAATGTTGCTATCATACCTCTGGAGCAGATGGGACTTGAACCCGGGCCTCCTGGTCCAGGGGTAGGGACACTGCCTTAAGTGGGCCCTTTGTTGGTATTTGGAATGGGTGTTTAGGTTGAATATGCTTCTCACCGATTGTAATCCAAGCCCCAATTGTGTGTACCTCACTTCAAGTCCACCACATTGACAAACCCTTCATTTTTCTACTGCCTATTTCCCTTGCCTGCTGTCCCCCAATGACCATTATACCACATCTTCCTCTTTAGATAAATGATCTATTGAACCCTTGTCTCTTCCTTTCTTCTTGCTACATGTACATCTTACTCTTAAAATTGATTTACCAAGACAGAAATACAATACTTGGTGTTAATTTTTCTGTGCTAATTCATGTAATTTATTACATTTTCAAACCCAATTTCAAACTTCAAATTCCTGAGTTATTCAAATTTCTTAAATGTTTATCTCCCTTTTAAATATTTACAATGTAATTTTGTAACTTTGGGTGTTTGGGATAGTGCATCTTAAGTTATCATACCCTCTTAGTGAATATTGTGTTTTTTTCTGGATTAAGTTTTAAACTGACTTCCCTTACTAAAGAAAAGTTTCTTTTCCTCTCTACTCCATTATTTTTGAACATCTTAATCAGATAACTTCCCCATGATTAGAAAATATAATCCAAGATTGTCTGATGTCACTAAATCCCTCCAGCATGCACCTCATGGTAAATCATCAAGGATTTTCATCAAAACTAATATAGCCTCTCTAAGGTGAGCACCCAGAATGAAGTACAACATTCCAATGAGATTTTGGTAGTACTTCCTTTGTATTCTATATCTATATTTAATAGCACATTTCCTTTTTTTTGTACCTGTGAGTTTTGTTCACTGAATCCTCAATGCTTCAAAACAGTGCTCCAAACTGCATTTCTTCCACAAAAATCATAGTCATACAGTACAGAACTGCCCCTTCAGGTTATCAAGTCTGCACTGCCCTATCTACACTCATCCCACTTTCTAAGACTTGGCCCATATCCTTGAATATTATGACATTTCAAGTGGTCATCCATGTTCTTTTCAAAGGTTAGGAGGTTTCCTGCCACTGCCATCCTCCCAGGTAGCACATTCGATTCCCATCACCCTTTTGGTGAACAATCATTTCCCAAATCCCCTCTAAACCTCCTGCCATTCCCCTTAAGAGGACATTATTACGAGTGTACTGCCTTATTTCATTTCCACAACTGTTTTCACTTGAATATTGCCTTTAAGATTAAGAATAAACTTCAAAGTATTCACAAATCACATAATAAAAATAAATAGATTGTTGAGCCAAAGGAAGGTGCATTCAGAAAAATAATAAATTTTGGTCACAACTGGTTTTAAGGACCGAATTAAAGAAACAGAGATGGAAGTTTTTCGTGCAGGAAATCTGTCTGGAGCCAAGTTGAATGAAGTCTTGGCCACAAATGGTGTAAAGGGAGGTGAAGTTGCACAAGAGATCTGAATCATCAGAAGTATGGTGTCAGAAGCACAGCCCAGGGTCATACTAAATACTTAATGGATTTAATGGTTTTGAAGTCTGGTTCAACCTGTGCTGGAGGCAGAATCATTGATGAGGGTAAAGAATTTGTAATAGGAATTCAATACTGTTGTTTTGAGCATCTCAATATTTTGCTATTTTAAACTGCATTGGCAAATTGTCAAAATACTGATTGACCCATTTGTAAATTTCTGCTATTTTGAAGGTTCATTATGCTTTGAGGTTGTTGTCATCTCCAAATTTCAATACCTATATTTTGCTGAACCTCCTTAGTTAATTTAAAAATATCCCTGTTGCCCAAGATGTTACTTCCTATCTTCCAACCAATCTCATACATTTTTGCACTTCTCATCTCATTATTTATGCTTCACATTTCAATGGCACTGCTATCATGCAATCAGCAATGGTGGTATCACCAATGCCATTTTAAAAATCCAGTTGAGTGCCAGGTAAAATGCCGCCAGCAGGAATAATCCTTCACAGCGCATGTAGTGGATGGAAATGAAAAAATCTCTGAGGGCACATGGTGGTATGGGTGGCACTTCATTGGAAATCCAAGCTCACATTGATAAATGTATTGCTATTTAATATCAGGACCTGTCTGATTGCTGCAGTTACAATGACAGTCAACAATAATTGACTTACACAAGCTACCCATCCATAGTCCGTATACCTTGTTAGAACCCTGTTTAAGGGACTGTTACTGTTTCCCTCATGCCTGCAGCATAACATCTTGGCATTATCAATTTGGGAGCATTGCATTTTGGAAAACCTTCAATTGGTTGACAATATTTTTATCGAACAATAGCAAAAACAAAGATAAAACAAACAACCAGCTTGCCTTTTGAGCAGTAGAAATCCATGTTAACCTTATCCTGATTTGTGCAACACAAGCAATACAAATACAGTAGGAGATTGTAAGGGTGCTGGAGTACTGAAACCTTGCCCCACCCCCACATTACAAAAGGTAGCACTGTATATAAGAGATAACAAGGTGTAGAGCTGGATGAACACAGCAGGGCAAGCAGCATCAGAGGAGCAGGAAGGCTGATATTTCGGCCTAGGCCCAAAGCGTCAGCCTTCCTGCTCCTCTGATGCTGCTTGGCCTGCTGTATTCATCCAGCTCTACACCTTGTTATAACAGAAAATAGGAACAGGAGTAGTCTATTCAACCCTTCAAACCTGTACCACCATTGAATAGAAGTGGAGAACTGTATTCTAAGTAGATCAGAGACATGCCATGATATTTTTTGAGGCTGGTGCCATTCTTATGTAAATCTCTGTGCACAGGGAGTGCCAATGGTCATTGCCCACAGAACATATCCTGAGATGTTGGGATTTGTTGACCAAAATGAAAGCTTGGAGGAGCAACTGATTGTGGAGTGACCAGGTACACGCTCTGTCTTCCATGTTGAAAATTGTTGAGGTCTAGTTTCTTTTCACCACATGGACAGATAGGAAATTGCATATAAATGAGGTGAGATCAGGCACTAATAAGGTATAAGTGCGTGAAAATAGGTCTCTCTCTGCTCACTAGCGAGATTCTCATCTTTCCATTCAAACTTTGAGTTGAAGATTAGACCGTTCTCTCAACGTCAACAATGTAATATTTCTGATCATGCCATACTTTTTCAACTGACCAGCCATTGGGCACATCATTCAGGGGCAAGGAAAATTCAGTCCCATGTTACTTTCTTGATCATCTTCTGTTGGTTTCTACCAGCCTTGCCACTATTCTTAACCCTTTAATGTGTCTTCATTCAGTTTTATACATCAGTCTGTGCCGTCATAGATTGTTTGCTATTCAAGATGTACAAACTACATTATCAATTATTTTATATTGCACTTAAAATAATTCGAAAGTCCTAAGTATTTTAGAGTGCAAGTCTTTTGTGTTGCTGTAAGCGTGGTCTATTAAACTGGTACAAAAGAGAAATCAGCTTCAAAATTTTCATAATCTGGTAACATTTCAGAGTCTGAGAAATTTACAAGATGAGCGATTGAGGAGAGACTAAGACCTTTAGGTAAAACTTCATGGCTGTACACAAAAACAGAAGAAAAAATACAGTTAAGTTTAAATGTTATCGTAAAATAAGTTTTTTTTTGATATGTTGAAGATTTTGGTTTTAATATAAAACTAAATTCTGGAACTGCTCAGCAGGTTAAGTAGCATTAGTGGTGAGTGAAACTTATAGTTCAGGTCAATGACCTTTTTAACCTTTTTCAGGTTGATAACCTTTTTAACCTATATTTTTAAGCTGAGAAAGTAAAGTCAGATGAAAAATAAATTTAAAAAATGATTTGAATGGCTTGATTAATCCACTTTCTCTTTCATTAATATGCACTTTTCATAAGTAGATTCTTAATTGCTTTCCTCAATTATGAACTGTGTAAACACGCAATGGCCACATGATGAAGTGCACCTTATAATGATTATGATTCAGTCCATTTATAGGTGATCAGATGAGAATACGATGCTTTGATAAACACATTTTCTTTGATCCTTAAGAGTCTTAATTAGACCAGATCAAAGAGTGATAAAGCAAATGGCCTAGTTCCATTTTCATTCTTTGGTTTTATAATGTAAGATATCTAAAACTAGGGGGCATGCATTTAAGGTGAGATGTGAGAAGCAAGTTTTTTTTACACAGAGTGGTAGGAGTCTGGAATGTGCTACCAGGGGTGGTGGTGGAGGCAGATACGATAGAGGCGTTTAAGAGACTTTCATATAAGCACATGAATATGCAAAGAATGGAGGGATAGGGATCAAGGTAATGCAGAAGGAATTAGTTAAATTTGGTGCCATGTTTGGCACAACGTAATGGACCGAAGGGCCCGTTCTTGTCCTGTATTATTCGATGTTCTCTGTTCTAAATAATTAAAATATAACGCGGAGAGGAAGAAAAGGAAGTACTGTATTCTGAAACAAGACATTGAGCTGTGATATCACCTCTTCAGGTCCTTTTCTTGAATCATCACAGTGCCACTGTGACAAAATTATTTGCACAATCCCAGCAGATATTTTATTAAAATCCTGCTTCGTCAAACTTAAGGACTGAGTAAGGTTGTTCTTTTTCCAAAAAAAAAATGAGCTTGAATTGACTTAGAATTCACAACTTCTGTGGTTGAAAACTTTTCATCTGTGTGCAAAAACTAGCCTTCATTTTTGTTTTGGATTAAACAATGGCAGTGAAAGAAAAAGTTATTTACATTGTGCTTTACAATGTCACAATGTGCTTGATTTCTAATTAATCACTTTTGTAGCCTGATTATTAAATAACATTCACAGCCAATTTGTGCACAGCAATACCATACAAATTACAAATTAGATAAATTGCCAGTCAATAGGGTAGCCAGTGATCAAGGCCAGAAATACCAGACACAAAATTTGCCAACCTGACCCGCCCAACATTACTACGTGTGTGTGCAGATGTAAAAATAACTGAGGCAAGTTAAGGGTTGACCTGATGATACAAGTAATTAAAATGCTCCTTCTATAATTCCATTTAAAACTGCATTCTTTAAGTAATTTATCAATAATACCTGTACTAACAACGGATTTACACAATTGAAAACTCATGGTATAACAAACAACAATACTACCAATTTGAAACTGATGGCACAGGCCACTATTGGTTATACTTTTTCCATTCCTAATAGTATTCATACATGATTTGTTCTCCAAGAATTCAGCATCCTGAATTTTGAATTCTTTTGAAAATTTGATGCAGATCTGGATACCTGCTTGTTCATTGCCCACTTTCAGCCTGTTCCTCATATTTCTCCAAACAGTGGTCATCGTGGTGTTATGAATATTCATTTTATTAGGGTATATTTCAAGACAGCTTTAAGGTAGTTTAGGGTAGAATGGGGAATGAATGAGGTCATATAAGAACTGTGGATGCTCTAAGTCAGAAATAAAAACAGAATTTGCTGGAAAAGCTCAGCACGCCTGGCAGCATCTGTGAAAAGGAATGAGAGTCAGCGTTTCAGGTCCAATGACCCTTCCTCAGAACTGATGATAGCTAGGAAAACGTCAGTTTACATGCAGAAGATAGGGGGTGATAGAGCCCAAAGAGGAAGAAGAACAGTTGGACAAGTAAAGGAGTAGATAACGATATGGCAAGGAGGGTGAATAGCTGTTAATGAAGACGGTTAGTGGCTAACAATATGTAGTGCGTAATTGCAGACTATGTGAAAACAAGGCCTAGTGTGTGGGGTAGGGGATTAGGACATGGAAGCATTCAGGCCGTAAAATTATTGAACTCTGTATTGAGTCCAGAGGGCTGCAAGGTCCCAAAGTGGAAAATAAGGTGCTGTTCTTCCAGCTTGCGCTGAGCTTCGCTGGAACACTGCAGCAAGCCTGAGACAGAGATGTTGGCCAGGTGTGTTAAAGTGGCAGACAACTGAAGCTTAGGGTCTTTTTGCAGGCATAATGTAGAATTTCTGCAAAGTGGTCACCTACACTTCGTTTCCCCAATGTAGAGATCATATAACCTGTTCTTAAACCTGCATGATAGCTGGCTTGGTTGTTAAAGGTATAATTGGGGGCCCACGTTGTTATACTGGTAAGATATACAAAATATTCACACCTGAGACAATAGTAAAGGCATCTGTAATGACAATGAGCAGTCTGTTGGACTTCAGGTCTCTCAAGGAGGTATTAAGAATGTCAAGGTTTATATTAGTTGAACTAAGGTCATACTTTAAACTGTCTACTTAATTCCAAAATAGAATAGAGTTCAGTATTTAGAAGACAAAACAATATTTCTATTTGGATACACAGCACCTGTGGTTCATGTTGCTACGAATGAGCTTTCATAAGGGATAGATCCTAGCAAGACATTGTAAGACTGTGTTAAAGATTTTCCTAAACTAGTCCTGTACGTCAGTCACATGTTCAGTCTGCAAGAATGTGACATAGAACAGAGAGATAGACGCAGGCAGATATTATTGGTTGTCATTCAGAAAGCAATGGAATCATTCCTGGATTAAAGAGACCAAATTTATAAGGATATAAACAATAAGGTTCAACCAGCTTTGGGTAGTGGGGATGTGAATCTTCAGAGTAATCCTCACCGTGTAAGTCAGTTTAGTGATAAAAAGGTATTTAATTGGAAAGGGGAAAATGATGTAGGTCCTCAGGAGCTAAGAGTGACAGTAAGTTAGGTTGGTTCTTGGAGAATCAAGTGTCCAATTAAGAGACAATGTAAAGTACAATCATAATGTGGGTTATTCACACATATAAATAGTTAAATGGACATTTTCTTCTTAAGTTTAAAGTATAATTTATCTGAAAACAGTGTTTAGTGAATCTTGCTTTTAATTGATTTCTCATAGCATAAAAATGATTGTGCAGTCAGTCACTCTCATAGGAAGTTCAAATTTCCTTTCAGAAGTTATTGATCTCTGTGGATTATGACTATGAAGAAAACACATTCTCTATGAGCATTGCTGCACTGTAAAAATATATCAAAGCTGATTTTTTTCATTTGTCTTCCTGAACTTTGCTGAAATAAGTACCTTTACACACTGGGCTGGCAATATTTCATTTGAAGAGAGGATAAAACTCTTTCCAAAGTGCTGAATTTTTTATTTGGTGCATTTGTCATTCGCTGTAAGATTGCAAATTTGAATGTCATAAAATTTTACACATCAGTTGGAAAGACGAATTTGGATCTGTTGTTAAAGCTGTTTTCAGACAAGTCATATTTATCACTTGAAAATTTTTTGACTGCTTAGTCACAAGTTTCAAAAGTTTCTTGCACATTTTCCTGTATTACCTGGCATTAATTGCCTGAACCTGCCATTCACTGTAATCTCAAAAGACATGCCCTAAAATCTTCTTGCCAGGTTCCAATTCTTGTCAACTCATCGCTGCACACACTCTGAGAACACTGAATGAATTGGCCTCTAAAGCTTCAATGCAGTCCCTGAATAATTTGAGCAATGCTTAAAAAAAATTGTAGTTCAGCGACTTTATTGGCAGTTTTTTCATCCATGAAGCATCTCTGTTATATTTTGGGACAAACCTCTTCAGTTATACTCTTGAAAGTTACTTGTTATGGGTTTCCAACATTTCAGCAATTTGTTAATATCTGACGGTAGGAACAAACCACTTGGTCACAACATGCTTCAATAGATTATATTCCTTTCAACATTTACAGAACTCCCTCAACTGTTGTAATCTGTTTGTAGAAATGCTAAAGGGAGCATATATCTTGAATTATGTTTTCTGCATCAGTATCTAAGTGTCTGATGTGTACCTTGTGTTATGCAAAATAATGTGCAAAACACAGTCAGCTGCAAATAGTTTTTTAACACTCCTTTTAGCTTTTGGTAAACACCATTGTATTTTCTGTAATTAAAAAAGAATTGTCTGCTGAATGCAACATCTCTCTCGGCTGAGATCGAAGGCATTGTGTTAGGATAATTATTCCTGCTGCAATTGCTTCTTAGGTTTGTCGGTTATTACCATAGGAATGCAACAGTAAATGCTTGACTCCCTTCTTAAAATTGCAATATCTCAAAATCAAGAGGAAACAATATGCTGCACCCTGTTTGAGGCATCAGCTGCTAAAGACGAAAATGGATATTTTGCTTTATTGTAATTTAAGCTCTTGGACAGAATGTGGCATTAGAATGTTTTCACTCAATGTTTTCAATCTTTGTTTCTGTATATGCCAGGGGTATTGTTATGGAGGAGTGCTGTAAATTTTTTAAACCAAATTTTACTCTGAGGTTTGTACTTCTATAAAACTGGAATTGCTTCATGCTATGATAGACGTTACATTGTTCAGTGGTAGTCACTAACTTTTTGAGGTAACGAGCAATTTAAACAGGGAGCTCAAAGATTAAGTAAATACATCAAGTGCTAAATTTATCAGAGATAAAAGGTACTGCAGATGCTGGAGAATCCGAGATAACAAGCATGGGGCTGGATGAACACAGCAGGTCAAGCAGCATCATAGGAGCAGGATATGCTTTTTTGACAGGATGTGCTGATTGACATTTTTTTCATTTGTGGCTAATATTTAAATCATATTGGTACAAAGTGCAGATTACGTGATGCTTTTTCTTTCTGCTCTTGTCTTGAAATTATATTCTTTTGTATTCAGCATTTTGAATTAGTAAATAATGGTTTGTGACATGGTGTGCGAGATGAGGGCAATGCTAGGATATTATTTTTCCAGGCACTCATCAACTTGGAAATGATTTTGAATGACTGATGTTGTTATTAACGAATGAACTGATTAGAATATGTTGATGTCCATGTCATTATGATACATAGGAGATCTGATGGGACCATTCTCTTTCACTGGCACAGTCATCAACCAGGAAATGTTCATGAGGGGTTGAGCTGACATTTGGCTAATAGGGTGACCTTTTGAAGCAGCCAAGCCTTCAGTAGCTTGGTTTTTGTCATCATTCATAATTGCATTTGTTAGTGTGTGCTTATGAAATTAATACACTTTTTTTTGGTTGGGCTGCATGTTGTTGTAAGTGATATGAGACAGAGGACTTTTTGAAATACCGTATAGAGAACCGCTGTAGCAATTACTATGACCACTAATCATAGCCCCAAACTACTTATGGACTTGTTGAACTTCTAACTAAAACAGTTTGTTTCCTTTAAACAAAGAACATATAAGCCAAGATGGCTAGGAATGCAACTCACTGTCTTTCTGGAAATGTCCTGTGTGGATAAAACTCAATCTCAAGAGAGCCCATGGAATGTCACACCAAGGAAGGTGTCAAATTTCACAGAACCTCTTCAAAAGAAGAGAGAAAATACAAAAATCTGAAGCATCTCCCACATGGTATGCCCGTAGATTGTGGACACAAGGTAATTTAAGCAATCTGGCAAAATACATGTCAGTGTTTTCCTCTGCCAGAAATATACACTAGAAGGAGTTAAAAACCAACTACACCTCTGGTATGTGTGGCTAGTCTGGAACTTTAATACTGATGTGCCACTTGATTTCTCGTACTACCGGGTTAAAAAATGTGCAGTGCAGATTACAGCTGACCACACCTGGTAGACACCCCTACTGGACACCCTTACACTTGCAGCTAAAAAAGAAATGGTCAAAAAGTCTCCCTCTTGCTAATTGCTGGCAGCAACTTGCCAGTTGAAAGAGACAGTTGAACAGGAAATTGAACAACTCCTTTTAACTAATGTGCAGAACCCAGAATGACCAAACAATCTGCTTAACTGCAGAATTGATACCACCAGAGTCACTCAACACAATGGTCACAATGTTTCACCACCAATTCTGTATGGACAACTTGTACATCTTTTTTAAACTTGCCTTGTATTCTCAATTCTCATTTTCAACCTGCATTCATGTGTTATTTTATTTTCTTTGCATTTAATCATTTTTTCTAACTCAAGAAAGCCTAATTGTTGGCTTTTCTTAAAACAAATACAACAAACATATTCACAAAGGTCTCATGGCATCATAAGGTCTTGTGTTTGAAACTACTCTTGTTGTGACCAACTGGGTGAGGGTAGTTAAATAAAAATGGACAGCCAGTTCCTTCATCATCGCCTGGAATCATAACAAATTGAATTGAATTAGCTTTACTCACCTGAATACAGTGAAAAGTTTACAAGTCACCACTAATGGCTCCATCTTATGTACACAGGTACCTAGGCACAGACTCTTGAGTACAAATTCTTCGGGAAAAAAATTAGAAAAAGCAAAATAAAAAGTCCAGTATTACAGGCCTTCAGAAGTACAAAATCATAGTAATAAATTAGAAAAATAAAGAAATAAAAAAAGTTCACAATAACAATAAAAAAGAAAAAAATTAAATAAAAGAGAACTGTTTCATTATTGGAATAGGTCCATTGATCTTTTACATCAGCAGATAGTACTTGCTTTAACATCTCATTTGGAAAATGGTGTCTTCAATAAACTGACACTCCTGTAGCATTGTGCAGTGCTGAGTACATAAAGCAGGGAAGATAATGTGTTAAATGTCAGAAGATAACTTTTTAAGCGTCTAAGACTACACTTTTAGTAAGATCTTATCTCAGTTTGCCACACTCCATAAAACTCACTTCACTGATTACTTGCTCTCTGTATTAATGCAACCAATACACACCCAATTAATCCATAATGATTTATTATGAGAGAGAGAGATGCCTTTCCCAACTTTAAAGCCCCTCCCTATCCTAATAAACCATATCTCCCTGATTGAAATTGGTTTCTAAAGGTTTTACTTTATATCTTAAAGCTCATGGAATTCTTTGAGACTCTGTCTCTGATGAAAACCTTTCTACCTGCATGCAGGCATTCATATGCTTTGAGAAAGTTAAGTTAGTTGTAGCATCTTCCATGGCTGGAAACTGATTATGTATTATTGATGAAACTTTAAGAAACTGAGATGGATTATATCTTTCAACCTTCTGCAATTAATTCTAAGCATAGACAGCCCACACTAGTACACAAATTTATGGTTTGACTGATCTGCCCGAAATTTCATGAACCATTTTGGATATTATTGCATGGTTCCTTTCACAGACTCCTTGCTAAAAAAGATTGCTGCTGCCATATTAATAACTACTAGATTCATTTTTGCATACTTGTTTCTAAATCTATCATTAGCAAATGCCGCCCCCATTCTCAGTGAGAAGTTTTATTTGTGGTTCAAGTCCCGTTTCTGCATACTTTTCAAATTCCTTACCCACAAATATTCTTATTTTACTATGCGTTATGATTGACTAACAAAATCTGGTTTTCAAGTGTACAAAATGTCAAATAAAAAGTTGTTTTTCTTCTATCCTATACTTATAAATCCATAGTCACTGTCTCACTGAAATTTCTTGCTAAGGGCATATTACGGTAGGCCATAATGGTTTCCTTCTATGTTTCTGACTAATCTCACGTCTATCGCATGAGCTTATCATACTTCTTACTGCACTCTTTATAAAAGTTTTAATCTTTTAGATGAGCAAATTACCTATGCAAGTTTCACACAACTGACATTTTGTATTCTAAATTTTTACTTCACAGTGTTAATGACACTTCTTTAGTCAAGAGGCCATGTTCCACTAAAATGTCCTAAATGTGTAAATTGCAACTTATTAGATCTTCCAAAGACAATAGTCTTATTGTTTTCCATACCAAGCTTAATTTGTGTTTTCTTTATCAATGGACTACTTAATAACAATTGCATTTCACTGGTCACTCCATTTATGCTATTAAAATGATTGAATACTGCTATTTTACAAGGAAAAAACAATCTTTTCAAAGATTTTAGTGTGATACAATCTGCAAAACTGATGGGACTCTCTAATTTCTTAACCTTGTCCTGATCTTTATTACTAAAACAGTCTAGCAAGTATTTTAGCCAATCTGTTCACACTGTAGACCTGTATCCACTGTCTAAAACTGTTCACTAGAAAGACTCTACCACCAAAACATTCAGTATTGGGTTGACTTATATTGTGACCAGTATAATGCCCTCACTTTGATCCATATTTCCATTTTCTTTGTCTGTATCTTCCATTTTATGATGAGTTTCAAATACTCCATTGTACCATTCACGACAGTATTGGTATATTGGTACAGTGCATTGCACCTGAAACATTGATCAACCATGCCCTGAGCATTTCTGAGGTTCATTATCCCACTATAAATCTCAAATTTCTTTGCTTCTTAAAATTATCAATAACATTCCTGTCCTTATTTCTATTTGCTTTCCTTTCATACTGTAACCTATGAGCTATCTCGAGATTGACTTGCCAATTTGTTAAAATTGTGTCCCTCATTTTCTATCATACTGCCAATTGCACCCTTTGCATGATGAATACTGCTGGAAAGGAATGCTTTCCTTGGAATTTGTATTAGTGCTTCCAACATTTGTTCTACCAGTATATGTTTATCTATGATTTTAACTCCTGTCAAAACTAGAAGCCTATCTGTTCTTGGTATTTTGGTACAGTCCAAGAACTTAAATGCCAGCAGGCTGTGGAATTTTCAAATGAAATTTCTGCAGTTTTACATACAATCTACTGAATTCTGTTATGTACTTTTCCATGACGCTTTCCTCAGTATTTGTCAAATTTGTCAAAATCTGACTATTCCTCATAAGCAGTCAATAATTTATCCTTTTCATAACCTTTATCCATGGAAGTCAACAACCTGTTCAAACCTTCATCTGTATTCAAATCACTAGACTCCAATTCTGAAAAAGCTTTGCTTCTTATCCCTGTTTCTGAATGGTAATAAGAGTACTAAGGCCTTACCTTGTTTCTTCTTTGGTAAGGAGATAACCCAGATCCACATTGTAACTTCATTTTTCAATGATCACAAGATACATTTCCATATCATATATGATACCCCAAAACTTAACTCAGCCGATGTCTGTTGCCAGTGTTAAACACCAGAAGTTAACTAAACAGAGTTTAAGTCCAAAATTCTAGTGACAGCTTTATTTCAGTTAGCCACATTCCATTCAGCTCACATTCACTGATTACCAGTTTCCCATCCTTATCCAACCAATTAACCCTTACATAAATTGCCATCGTGTGTTCTCATTCTGTTGGGTCTCAGATATTCCTTCAGGCCACATTAGGTATGTATGATGTGAGTTGTATTCTAATATAAGGCTTTGAAATTTACACTACATGGTGTGTAAGCTGTGAAATGTAAGTTGGGAAGTTCTCATTGTAAGAAAATTGAAGACTGAAAGCTGGGCCGCTACCGGACTTTGAATCTCCTTGGGTTCTTGGCCCTGCCTAAGCTGTGAAGACTGCATAAGAGCCATTGAACTCCAGTAGATCTGCAGGAACAGAATTATTGTTAGCAATTGATGTTTGTTCGCTTGCTTGCTTTACAAACCACATGTTGATGCCACTGCTAGAATCTGGTACACTTGGAAGATTTTTCTCAATTTTTTTTCTCTGGATTCAGGATTAACCTTGTATCAATGGAAGTGAAGAACAAGGGCCGATTAGGTCAGTTTGAAATCCAGTTTTTTTAAATTTCAAAGATTTTAAATTCAGAACACAGTGGGTGTTGATGGCCTAGTGGTATTACTGCTGGACTGTTAATCTGGAGACCCTGATAACGTTCTGGGGACCTGGGTTCAAATCCTGGCAAAGCAGATGGTGGAATTTGAATTCGATAAAATATCTGGAATTAAGAGCCTAATGATGACTATGAATTCACTGCCGATTATTGGAAAAACCCATTGGTTCACTAATGTCGTTTAGGGAAGGAAACTGCCATCCTTACCTGGTCTGGCCTACATGTGACTCCAGACCTGCAGCAATGTGGTTGACTCTGAACTGCCCTCTGGGCAATTAGGGATGAGCAATAAATGCTAAGATAATGACTTTGGAATGGTCATAAAATTTTAAAATGTACTCTGAAGACCAACTCTGCAGCCATCCTGCATTGCACTATTGATGGTGTGACTTGAGCTGTGGCTTTTGGGGTGTTGAGCAGGAGGTAGTAGATTTAATCGTTTTGGTTTACAGTTGGATTTTTGGGACATAGGAATTGTTGGGGTTGAGCAGGATCTGAGAAGTCACCTCTGCCAGTGGAAACTGGCATTGACAACTACTATTGTCACTAATTTCATCTATTATAAAATTACAAAATAATAGTGGTGAGGTATGTCCTATGAACACGTTAAGTTTAGCAGTAACTTGTAATTTATGATGTTCACAACAATTCCAATTTTCAGGTTTTCTTATTTGTATTTGTATACTGAAAATTAATTACAAAAATAACTAGCTGACAAAAAAAATTCTAAAGTCTCCTGACATCTCGGGTTTGCGATTTAAATCACTGAGTTCCTTAATAAACTTGCGTTTCATGTGACAACTATATTTGTTGCATAGTAACTTGTAGATGAGAATCAACAATGAAAAATTCTAATATGGATGATGAATTTTTTTTAAACGTGAGGCAGAGGCAGCACTTAAATTTTGGAGTTGAGCAGTGTATGCCAAATATCAGCCTCATTCAGAATTTAGGATATAGGTTCCATGGCTTTTAGAAAATAAAGATTCATTTGTTAGTTAGTTTTGAATATAGTTAAATCTGGCCATTCCAAACAGAGAAGAATTAACCTTTTTTTTAACATTTTCTTCGGAGTTTCTTTGTAGCATAGCCCTTTCAGGTTGGCAGATGGCCTGAAGATCTGCTGAGAAATCTTTATTTAACTATCTCGTATCAGAGAAAAAAACTTGCACTCATATTGCATCTAACATGGCCTCAGGGCTTTGCAGCTTGTTTTGAAATATGATTATTATTGTAACATAGGGTTTAATTTGTGCGTGGTAGCATACCACAATATATGTGATAATTAAACTGTTTTAGTAACGTTGGTTGTTTGAGGGACAAAATGTTGGCCAGCACACTAGGAGAGAGCATATATTCTTCTTTGAACAATGCCATTGGTTCTGCTTGAGGAGGAAGAGGAGACCTCCATTTTATGTTTCATCTAAAAATGTTGGCACCACTGAGTGCATAAGTATGGATAACGTGCTCGAGTTTAAGAATGGAGCTTGGAATGCCTGTCTTCTCAATCTGAAAATAATATTGTTGAATCATGGCTGACAAAGTGAGAAAGCACCTGTTGCCAAATGGAGAATACATGAGCCACTGATTTTTTTTTTCTCTCTAACTTGCTCCCTGTACTTTAGGAAGGTGATAATTTACATGGTAGTCCGGTTGCATTGGTGACAACAGATTTTAGTGAACTCAAAGGTCTCTTGATAGTGGTACCAGATTACTTAGTTACCACTTATTCGTATAACTTGGGATTCCAGAACACGATTCACATTCAATTGCTGATACTGATATCTGATTTGATCACTGTTTTTTTTCTTATTCATTCATTGGACGTAGGTGTCACTAGCTGACCAGCATTTTATTGCCTGTCCCTAATTTCCCTTGAGGAAGTGGTGGTGAGCTGCCTTCATGATTAACCCATCTCTTCAAGGCAACTGCTGAACTAATTCCTGTGGAAAATTGTCTAGATTGTTATATTCTTAGTGAAGTGGTACCACTTTTGTCTCTAAATCAAAACCTGTGGTTTTAATTTACTCTCCAGGATCCCTGTAGTGTTCTGTAGGGATTGGTGCTAGGTCCACTGTTGTTTGTCATTCAGATAAATGATTTGGATGAGAATTTAGAAGGCATGGTTAGTAATTTTCTGTTTGACACCAAAATTGATGGGATAGTAGACAGTGAAGAATGTTATCTGAGATTACAAAGGGATCTTGATCAATTGGGCCAATGGAGTGAGGAGTGGCAGATGGAATTTACTTTGGATAAATGTGAGGTTTTGCATTTTGGTAAAATGAACAAGGCTAGGACTTATACAAATAATGGTAGGGCCCTGGGTACTGTTGTCAAACAGAGACCTAGAGGTACATTGTTCTTTGAAAGTTGTGTTGCAGGTAAACAGGGTGATTAAGAAGGTGTTTAGCAGGCTTGCCTTCATTGCTCAGAGCATTGAGTGTAGGAGTTGAGATATCGTCTTGAGGTTGTACAAGATGTTGGTGGGGCCATTTTTTGGAGTACTGTGTATAGTTCTGGTTGCGCTGCTTTAGGAAGGACATTACTAAAGTGAAGAGGGTTCAGAAAAGATTTACCAGGATGTTGCTGGGCCTGGAGTGTTTGAGTTAAAAAGAGGTGGATAGGCTGGGACTTTTTTCACTGGAGTGGAGGAGGTTGAGGTGTGACCTTACAGAGATTTATAAAATCATGAGGGTATAGTTAAGGTCAACAGCAAAGGTCTTCTCTTAGGGAGGAGTCCAAAACTAGGGAGCATGTTTTTAAGGTGAGAGAAGAAAGATTTAAAAGGGACCTGAAGGGCAACTTTTTCACACATAAGATAGTTTGTATGTGGAATGAACTGCCATAGGATGCAGTCGATGACAGCACGATTACAATATTTAAAAGATATTTATACAGGTACATAAATAGGAAAGGTTTAAAGAGAAATGGACCAAATCTAGGCAAGTGGGACTAATTTAGTTTGGGAAACTTGGGAAGCGTGGATGAATTGGATCAAAGGCTCTGTTTCCATGGTGTATGACTCTATGATCAAGTACATAATCCCGGCTGACACTTAAGGGTAACACTGGAGAGCTATACTGTTGGAAGTGCAGTCTTTCAGATGAGAAATCAAAACCAAACATCTGTTCTTTAAAGGGGATGTCAAAGATTCTATTACTCTACTCAGAAGAATAGAAGAGTTCTTATGGTATTGTGGTCAATATTCATTCATCAACTGACAACACTGAAAACAGATTACGTGGTCATCTATTTCCTTTCTGGTAATGGGTATTTATGCTGGAATCTGCAGGTCTGCTGTAGTGGGTAGTTTGTGAGACTGAAGTGAAGGGAGGAAATAGGGATGGTGATAGTTCCTTAGTCAAGTTACTTGGAGATTAAGATGTGAGCCATGATAGTGGAATAGTTGTGGTTCTGTAATATAGGTAGGCGATGGATTTTGTAATGAATCTAGCAGAGTACTTGTTGGGGCTACAGAGATGATTGAAGTCAGGTTGTGGAAGAGAAATCAAGTGTTAGAGATAAGTTTAAACTGGCTGAGTTACATGTCAGTAAGAGCATGGAAAAATTAGCAGCGGTGTAAATCAAAAGTGAACTGAGCCTTTTGTAATGAAAAGATGATGTGTAACTCTCATCCCAAACAGCCAGGTCTGACGGTGAACAGAATCAGGACTTCAGAATTGAATGAAAAGGGTTAAAGTGACAAGTAAATAATAAAGTGCACATACATATGTCTACAAATAAAGTCTCTTGAAAATAAAGTTATATGAAAGACAAACTAGAATTCAGGTAAGGGTGTTGTTCAGAGCCTGAAGTGATATTTCTGATTTTTGACTTCGGCACAAAGAGCACATCATGTAACGAGATTAGCTGCGTATGTAAAATGAAATGTGTAGATGGGTGGCACGTACAATTTAATGCTTAGCAGCGTGAAAGTACACATTCTAAGAGCCAAAGAAAGGAACACACACCTAATAGACACTGGCTGTGAATGAACAATCAAATCCATAATCCATTGGAAGCGCAGATGGATAAAGACACAAAACAAGCATTGTCAATTTATAAATACAAGAAGAGATAACAAAGTTTTTACAAGGATATGGTCAGGTTAGAATATTGTCCATTGGGTGTTTTTAACTACAGAAGAAAATTAAAACTATTCACAGAGACGATTCCTGGGAGAAGTAATTGCTTACAAGGAAGGGCTTGATATATTGGGATCATTTTTACTGGGACAGAGGAGATTTAATAGAGGTTGTCAACATTATAACAATCCTTAACTGAATGAATAAGCAGAGATTATGTTTTTTGAAAAATGTCATTGAGCGGTCAACAATTTGTGATTATTGCTGAGAGAATGTACGAAAATGTTTTCTACAAAATTTATTTGAGCATGGAGTACTTTGACACAGTCTGGTTGAGACCTTCATCAATCCCTCTTTTAAGGTCAAAGTGGATAAATAATTAAAATATTAGAAAATGTGGCGATCAGAGCAGGATTCGGACATATCAAAGATATGGCATGTTTGACATGTTAAACATTTTTAAGTAAATGACCATTTATTCATGAACAGTTTTTTGGTTTTTAACTAAGGAATAAACTATAATCGCGAGTGATTGTATTTTAACGGCTCCTACAGACCACATCAAAGGCTGTTACAGCAGAGGTAGATGTGAAATGTTTACACAAGCGCGCCAAAATAATTTCACTTCTCCAAATATCTCCCATTCACAAAAAAAATGTATTTAAAGATTATCCCAGTTGTCCAATGTACAAGGATCACAAAGAAATGTGCTATCTGTTAACAAACAATACGATTTCAGTCTGCTCCACTTTCATCAGTCTTTGCACATGCGTTGTATACAGTCTTTAAATCATACAGATGTCCTAATAGTATGTATGCATGTTGTTGTTGGCTGTTCCTTTGGTATCTTTTTGCTTTCAGAGCAGTGTCTCCTCTTTGGCTCGTATCACTCCTATGGCAAGTATCATTGCCATGGTAACTGTTGCTGGTCCATTTCTGATGCTGGGGAACACTTGACCCATAAGGCTAATTGTTGTTGGTGATCGCTTCTTCTTGATCCACTGCCTGCAGTGAAGGTACAGCTTCTCTTGTTGTACACAGATATTTGCAGTTGTGATAATATATTCATTCATGTTCAGCATGCTGGACTACCCAGGTCTCAAGTGGCCATGTGGGAGACTTTTGTTAAGTGTTTTCAGACTGATTTTGATTACTAAATTTTGGCAATGACTTGGTAGTTATATCAAAATATGTTCTGTCATTTTACTTTGATTTTGTCACTCACACATTTGTTATTATTTTTGGCATCCTTAAACGAATGAATGAGCAAAGATTATGTTCTTTGAATAGAGTCATTGATGAGGGGTCATCAATTTGTGATTATTGCTGAGAGTGAGCATAGGAAAATGTTTTCAACAAAAATTATTTGAGCATGGAATACTTTGACACAGTCTGGTTGAGATATTCATCACTGCCCTAAATTTTGGCAATGACTTGGTAGTTACATCAAAATATGATTTGGTGTTCTGTCATTTTACTTTGCTTTTGTCACTCACACATTTGTTATTATTTTTGGCTTCAGCTGCAGTGTAAAATGAGTCTTTGGAGTAGCAACTTTCCACGCCTTCTATAGGCGTATTTTTCCACTGAATTTCTTCCTTTTTGAAACCATTTTAGTCTATGATAAAGATGTCGGGTATGACAATCAGATGAAGGAAATTAAAATTTGGTCATTTGTATTTACGACTATTATAACAATTGACGTGCTAGGAGCTTCTGCACACATTGATAGCGTTCTAATGAGTAAGTTACTCTTGTAAGCAAATGTGCTGTTACATCAGGATCCCTTTTGCCAAAGACAAGTCAAGGTGATGACATTATCTTTCAGTTGTCCAGACTGTCAGGATCCAGCTAGATGTATCAGTGTCACATACCGATTAATCATCTCACTCTTCCCTTGAACTCTGTTGAACAAATTTATAAGTGATATTAATATTGGGTTCAAAGTGCACATATACAAAGATTGCATGATTTTTTTTTGCTCCTTCATGAGATCTATGACTTGTAGCACTCTCCCCAACATTTGTAGCAAGGCTACCAATCTACAAATGTTATTTGCTGAGGTTTTTTGATTAATTCTGTTGCTATTTCGTGGAAAATGTGCACCCATTTCACACAATAATTCACAGTTGCAGACTGCTGTCTTTTTTTATAATTCCTTGATGTTTCTTTCAATGGCTGGTGATCTTATAGCTTTGAAATTCTACACATTTCCAGCTGTACCATTCTGACATCGTTTCAAGTGATGAATGTTTTAATGCTTCTTACAGACTGTACCCAAAGGTATTTACAGGAAAGGCAGAAGTCATATGAATGTGGCAAGTCAGCTGGTACACTAAGGATACAATTGCATTTCTCCAAACACTACAAGAGAAAGTTTATTTATAATCTTGTTCCTTGTTGCTGTTGTCCTGTACTGGTGGCTTGCTGCTCCATGAAAATTAATAAACATGAATATGAACCAGTTCATTCATGCATTTCCAGCAGAAAGAAATTTGAATGAGTGAAGCATTTGAAAATTATACAAGAATAAGATTTTTGAGTATTTCTGGCAGGGATACAATTAGCAGAATTATGATGGACAGGTCATATCTGTTACCTTAACCAATTCTCCATAAATATGAACCTTGCAATGTGTTGCTTCAAATGAGTAAACTATTAAAGCAATATTATGGGCTGGGAAGTGTAAGTGCATGCACAGTGTTTAACTTCAGTGAAAGACATTGGAAAGTGGTTTCCAAGGCTTGAGTTTAGTGATAATAGTTCATAAATAGTATTTCTTCCATTCATTGTCGTGTAATATTGTTAAACAACTGATGGTTTTGGACTAGTCAGATACCAGAATGAAGAGATTTCAGAAACAGAACAAACCTGGTTTGATAGCTTTTTCTTGTTCAGTTCATTAACGTGGTGTTAGTCACTGAAACATCAAGCTGAAGATGTCCTGAACATGTTTCTTACACAAAAAAAGCAAACCAAGAAATATATTTCAGTTAGAAACATCTTAATGCACATTAAACAAAGTTTCAACTTGTTTGCCAACACTATACATTACACAGACTCAAGTCTAAAGAAATTAGACTCAGATGAGGCTATCTCAACTCTTTAATTTTATACATAAAAACTTCTTCCAGTTTCTCTTTCATGACCTTTGGAGACAATTTTATGATTCATCTCTGAATCTAACGGCCTGAACCTTTTCAATTCTATCAACCTGAAGTTTTCTGTCCCAAATACTATTGGGCTTGGAAACTTCACAAAACTAGACAGATAATTATTGCTGCGCAGTGACTGGTTTCCTGTCAACTGAAATAACTGAAACCTGTTAGGATAGAAATGAAAAACTTCCTTCTGAAGTCAACAATTGATTCTTCTCAACTAACACATCACATGTGTTTTCTGAACTGAAAACAAAACTAATGACTTACTGGGTTTACACTGCCTGTCATAAACTCAAAAGCATAAACATCTTACTCAATTAACACACCAACATATCTCAAGCCTTAGAATTGGTGCATTTAAGTAACTATTCCAGAATGACTTTTTGACCTTTTTCTAACAGGAAATTGCACAACTGAGCCAAATCCATTTACCTTTTCTAAACAAAATTCACATTCCAAAATTAATAATCTATTGTTCACAGCCTTCACCACAACATATAATTATTAAACTCAGTTACCTCTTTTTTCATAGTTGTGACTCATTGTATTGAATTCCATTTGCTTTTGCAAAGTCCACCAGCTGTAAGCCTGATCAGTGGTTGGCATTACATCTTGATCAGTCACACTTCTGTCCCACATTATATAAGTCAAGAAATCAATTTTTTGTCAATGGAGATGAACTTTTTCTGTGCTGCTAAATATAAAATGAAACTTCTGCATTCAGCACAACACTGCGTTTAAATAGAGCTAACTTTCCTTATGACTGAATGTAGCAGTAGATAAATGTGAGGTCTGCAGTCTCCCACCATCACTCTTTACCAAAATTGCAAGAATAACTTTGACAGCAAAATTCAAACCAATTTACTCTAATGCATTTACTAGCAACAAAGGTACTCAATAGAGATCAGCAGTATAAAATGTGGCCAAAAACTTTTCTCTGTTTACACAATCCATCTTTGGTCATTTACTTCCTTGCATTTTCTGTTTGCATTTGTAAGCCCACTGACTCCTTTTCTGTTTGCATTTCTGGTGATATATCATTGGCCCACTGACTCCTTGCAGCTACCTCAAGTACACTTCCTCACACCCTGCACCTTGTAAGGACTTCTGTTCCATTCTCCCATTTCCACTATCATAGCTGCTCTAATAAAACAACCTTCTACAACAGATCTCCTCTTTTCCCTTAACCAAGGACTTCCATCCAACTCGCCCACATCTAAATCATGGTCCCTAGAGTCCATGTCGATGTTCTCCACACTTCCTGCACTTTTGCCCTCATTCCCATTTCCTCCTTCCTAGAGCCACAGTAGAGCTCCCCTTGTCTTCCCTCTCATCCCACTTTTTTTCTGCTGACTCTGGAAAGATGCCACCACCAAGTACATCATCTTTGTCAGAATGTTGAAAGAACTGTTCTGTCTGTGATAGTCTAGACCACACCTCTGTCCCCAAAACACCTATTGCCTTTCTCAAAGCACCATCTGTAGAAAAACTAATTTTAATTTCTCAGTATAAATAAATCATAGATATTTTAGTTCTCGTCTGTCTCAATATCTTAAGAACATTGATCATTTACATCAGAACCTATTAATCAAAAAGGTTGCTTGAATTCTTCTGCCATGTTTTTCTCAAATGACTTTTAGGATCACGGAAACAGAAATGCTATTGGAAGGTCACTTGCATTGAGAAAAAAAATAACTACCTCTTTTGTAAATAACTATTATTTTCAATATGGTTTTGATTAATATGATGTATAATCATATAATCGTACCCTTTTGTTCTGAGGCAGGATGTCTCCCAACTGAAAATTAATCAATTAATAACATAAAATTCTGAAATTCTGTTTTGCTCATGGTTGGATTTACATTGTGAGAATTGCAAGCACGTATGCTATTTGCTAATGCCCTTCAGCTGGCAGGTAACTCAGAAAATATCAATGCAAATTAGACTTTTGAGAGAGGTTAGATCCTCCAAGTAAAAATGTTAGGTATGTGAATACCATTTTATAGATATGCTAAGTTGTATTATAGTGACATTTTTATTTCACAAGAAATCTTTTCAATCTGAGGAGAAAAATAGCAAGTATAAGATGTATGACAAGCCATTTTGAATGGTTTTGATTTGTTCTTTATAAGTGGTGTATTTGTCATTTCCGTGGTTTAAGGCTTCCCATCATTTGGTCAAAAGGATAGAGGTTCTTTTAGCAATTTCATCGTTAAAAAGTTGTTTTTATTAATTCTTGCTTCCTTCTTGACAATTCATGTTGACTGCAATTATTAAAATATTCTTCTGTTAAGTATTTGAGTAAGGTGATATTTACGTACATACATTTCTGATGCATGATTAAAATGTATTCTAGATATCACAACGAAAATGTAATAAAAACCCCTAAGACTGAACGTTCATTTAGCGAGACCTGTTGGCCAGTCAGGAGCTGGCAGTTCTTGTGTTCAGTAGGGCACTGAAGGAGGGCCAGGGCTGTTCCTGGGAAAGAACCCCCAGAATTCCATCAACAGGAGGACCCAGGACCAAAGTACATGATGTAGGGAGGGGCGTATCCTAGTTTGGGACTATTGGGAAAAGGATATGGGGATTTGGTAGCAAGGGCAGAGGTTGGCTTTCAGAGGGTATTCCTCTTCCTGAACCCACTGATTGTCTTCATCAAGGACAATTCCCACCCAACCCAAGATGTCAATGGCCTGCAGTCTGACCTGTCAAGTCTGCTGCATGGTATTGGGCTTACTTGCAGCTGAGTTATTTCCAGCAGTGGTGGGATGATGCCTTTAAATGGTTCTTAATTGGCCATTTAAATGCTTCAATTGGCAGCACTGTGGGAAGGTCAACTATGAGGCTTCCCACCCAGAATTTCATGCTGGTGGAGAGGGGAAGGTGATGGATTTAGCTATACTGTCACCCTGCCTAATTAAGCACCCTTCACCCATCAAAGCTCACCTCCCCTGGGATCTGGGACCAGAAGATTCTTCCCATTTTATCTTTACCTATTAACTACCTACTATACTAACCCTTTCATCATTTTAAAACCTTCTATAAGACTATTCCTCAGTCCTCTCTTTTCTGCAGAAGAGGGTCCAGTCTGCTCAATCTTTCCTGATGGTTATAACTTCTTAATTCTCAAAAGGATTCTGAAAAATATTTATTTCACCTTTTCCACTGCATCTATTTCTTTTTGTAATGCATATACCGGAACTGTGCACAGTACTCTAATAATGTTTTAAACAATGTTCTATTCATGATTATCAGACTGCTTCTCTGCTTGTCTTCCAGAAATATACCCCAATGTTTGCTTTGCAATTTTATGATCTTGTTCACCCATGTTGCTACAGTAAATGATGTGAAAATTTGCACTCCTAGGTCCCTTTATTTTTCTATTCAATTTAGATTCTTATTTACACCACCAAAATACACTACTTCACACTTAATTTGCCAGTTATACAGCTATTCTGCAAAATTATTGACAGTTTTCTGTATTTCTTTGCAGTCTACTCCCAAGTTGGTGACATCCACAAATTTTGAAATTTTGAAATTTCACTTCCAGTTCTCAAGTCCACATTGTTTCTGAAATAGGGGAACAATGGTGGCCCAAGCACTAATCTCTGGAACACCAGTGCTTGATGGATGCAGATTCAATAATAAGTTTCAAAGGGGGATCAGAGGAAATAAATTTGCAAGACTATGGAAAAAGAGCAGGAGAATGGCTTAATTTATTAGCTGTTTCAAAGATCAGTATCAGCCCATTCAGCAGAATGGCTTCTTCCTGTGCTACATCATTCTACTGTTCTATTCGATGTCCACCAGTCTGACCTTATACCTTTAAAGCCTACTTTCTAGTTTGAAGCCAATTTTATATCCATCCTACTATGTGCTCTTTGACCTCAGTTAAGTTTACTGATAATAGTACTTCATCAAAGGCTTTTGAAAATCCAAATATATTTCATTTACTAAATTGGCCTACCATACTCGTAACCAGTAAGTTGGTTAGAGGGGTGATTAGAATTCAGCTGTGGAGTTACCCAGATGTTATGAGCCAGGTTCTAAACTGCTTAATGTTTCTTGGCTAATCATCAAAGGTGTGCATACCTAGCCCAAATCTTTGATCTCGGGATTGGAGACCTTTGTGTTGGGTTCAGCATAGCAGGGAATTACCCATCAGAAGCTTAAACTTCCTGGGTAATTCCCATGTATGTCCGCGCCTCAGGACTTCCTCTTCCCTCATCTGTCCTAGTTCAGTCTCCAGAGACCAGATGATTTGGGCCCACCTGCTACCTCTTCCCTAGCTGCTTTTGTTGTGTGAATGACCAGGCATTTCATTATCTTTAAATTTGAACAAGTTTTAATTTATACGGCTTCTTTCTAGATATTTTCAATTAATCTGTTAAGATGTGTTACGACATACTTGAATAATGTGGGACATGAACCTGGTCCACTGGCCCACAGGTGGGGACACTACCAATTTTAATACTGTTTACACAGTATGGCAGCAGTATGCACTCTTATTTAAATGCCTTGTCTCTCTGTATTGATTCTTAGACCTTAATTATCGGAAAATTCTTGTTTTCGGTGATTTTTTTTCTCCTAAACTCATACCGTTTCAGAAAAAAAAAATTCCCACTACTGTTTTATCCTTTGCTTTCCCCCCCCCTCATTGGCACCATGCCAGTTTATTTTCCAGTTTATTCTCATGACAAAAAATGTTTTACCAATTTTTTTTTTGGTCTTTTGAGGAAGACATGAGTAAGACATTCACTTTCTTAAAGCATATTGTGTTATGATTGCTAATACTTGGACGTTACGCAGTGATTACCGCTTGATTTATTCTAGTTCATTTTCCATGAATGGATTTAGCAGTGATTCTTGTTGCACTTATTTATTGGGTAAGAAGAGTCCTGTTTGCACACAATCCACTCCATTTCTCCCATGTCTTAATGTTAATTGATTTTGTTTAAAAAAGTTCTGAAAATGATCTATAAATTCATGTCCGTATTTGAAGTTGTGAATAGGACATGCCTTCATTGACCATGACAGACCTATTTGTCTATCTGACGGATATTATTCTTGTAACACTTTTGATAAATGACAAATTAAGCACTTACCTTGAACTTCTTGGGCTCTGCCATTCCCTACCCTAGCTGGTAATGTGAGTTTCGATTTATTTCTTCTCTACCAAGTATCTGTCGCTTTTCCCTGTTGCTGCTTTAGCTGCTGCTTGGATCTTCTTGCTTTTATGAGTTGCTGATCTTTCCTGACAGTGCTTTCAGATTGGTTCTTGAAGGCTGTTGTCCTTTTTATTATGCAATGCATTATTAGACTGTCGGCATGAGCTAGGTTATAGCAGCACTGAGTGTGGGACCATGGGAGAGGTCCGAGGGTATGACAATAAGGGGAAAGTTTTGCTAAGTGGAAAATCTGTGCGATGTAACAAGATCCTGGACCACTGGACGTTCCCTGTGTGGCATGATGAGTAGGCGTCTGAGCAGCATAAATTTTAGCAGAACGGGTAAGGGTAAATGTTTGACCTAGTCAGCAACAGTTTTTCACAAGGAAATGCACGTTACAAGGAAGTTAATTAAATGGAAAAAAAATCTAATATTCCAACCACGAGTTGATCTCGTTCCCACATCACATTGGATAGATTGGACTCAAATAATCTGAATACCAGGACTCCCAAGGATTAATATGAAGAATGATTACACAAACAAGCTGTATTCCCTGGAATTTACATTACTAGGGGGAACTTTTAAGGTAGACAGACAATGATTATCCCCTCCATGGAGATGGTGATAAGTGAACAGAAACTCACAACTTTCTCACCACCTCAGCAAGTGTGGGCAGGACAAGAAGACCCATGGATGATCTTCTCAACTCACCAGCACTTAAGTCATAGAAGTATACTGTGCAGAAACAGGCCCTTTGGCCCAACTTGTCGATGTCAACCAGGTTTCCTAAACTGAACCTGCCCCATTTGTCTGCATTTAGCCTATATAGAACATAGAACAGTACAGCACAGTACAGGCCCTTCAGCTCATGATGTTGTGCCGAACTTTTATCCGAAACTTAAGGTCTATCTAACCTCCACCGCTACCTTATATCCCTCTAAATTTCTCCTATTTACTTACCTGTTCACATCTCTTTTAAATGTTGTAATTTTACCCGCCTCTACCACTTTCTCTGGCAGCTTGTTTCATATATGCAACATCCTCTGCATGAAAAAGTTGCATCTTGGGATCCTTTTAAAGCTTTTCCCCTCCCAATAAACCTATACAGCCAAATACAGGCCTAAACGCACCATTTTCCAAATTACCTGTCTCCTTAGTTGGTTACAAAGGCAACTAGTTTCCCAACTGGGGAAAGCAATTTTGGGGCAATAATAGTCAAGGGGATGGTCTTGGAAATCCAGCATCTGCTCTTGCTTCGAAGCCTCGTGACTCCACTTCTCTGCAACCCACACCCTGTGAGGAGGAAAGAAGAACTTCTTGCTGCTACATCCCCAGAGGAATAGGTCATTTCAGGCATACTTTCTGACCCAAAAGATACTGTTTACTGGCTGGCAGCTTCTAGGCGACCAGCTTCGTTAATTGTGAGGGCGATATACTCACCCTTGCTCGTATCCCAACCAGCTAACATGCTTGCGATTAGGAAAAAATGGGAAAATTTTTGCCATAGGAACTATTGCTGCTGATTGAGAGTTTAGGACTAGGGGACACAGCCTACAATTTAGATACAGTCCTTTCAAGAATAAAATTAGAAAACACTCTACTCGCAAGGAGCAGTGCAGTTCTGTGAATGGCAGTACTTGCTTGGTCAATTGTTAACTTCAAATCTGAGAATAACAGCCTTGGTTATCAAAAATATAAAAGAATATGGGGCATAAGTGTGATTGTGATTTCACTGAACTTCGCAGCAGGCTCAAGGGACTAAGCTGTCTATTGCAAATGCTATCTAGAAAATGGTCAAGGGTTCCACTTCTATCAGGGCTGCACCAGGTATTTTAATTGTACTAATAAAATGATATGGTTATTTTGTGGCAGTACAGGAATTTAATAAGTTATTCAACTCCGTTGAAAATTAGGAAGAAAGTTAAAGGGAAGGACAACTCAAGAGCTGTTAGTAATGGAGGTAACTGGACCCAAAAAGAAGGTGCAAAAACTGGCATAAGGGCACTTTATCTGAATGCTCGGAGCATTCGAAACAAGGTGGATGAGTTGACGGTGCAAATCATGGCAAATGGGTATGATTTAGTGGCCATTACAGAGACATGGTTACAGGCTGGTCATGACTGGGAGTTAAATATCCAGGGTTATCAAACTGTTCGGAAGGACAGACAGGAAGGTAAGGGTGTTGCTCTGATTTTTAAGGATGATATCAGGGCGGTATTGAGAGATGATATAGGTTCTACTGAACAAAACGTTGAATCCATTTGGGTGGAAATTAGGAACAGCAGGGAGAAGAAGTCACTGATAGGTGTGGTCTATAGGCCACCAAATAATGACATCGTGGTGGGGCGGGCAATAAATACAGAAATAGCTAATGCATGTAAAAATGGTACAACAATTATCATGGGGGATTTTAATCTACATATCGATTGGTCAAACCAGGTCGGTCACGGCAGCCTTGAGGAGGGGTTCATTGAATGCATCCGCGATAATTTCCTTGAACAATATGTAATGGAACCTACGAGGGAGCAAGCTATCCTAGATCTAGTCCTGTGTAATGAGACAGGAATAATTAATGATCTCACAGTTAGGGATCCTCTCGGAAGGAGCGATCACAGCATGGTCGAATTTCAAATACAGATGGAGCGTAAGAAGGTTAAATCCAGTACCTGTGTCCTGTGCTTAAACAAAGGAGACTATGAAGGAATGAAGAAGGAGTTAGCGAAGGTAGAATGGGAGCAAAAACTTTATGGTGGGTCAATTGAGGAACAGTGGAGGACTTTCAAAACAATTTTTCACAGTGCTCAGCAGAAGTATATTCCAGTGATAAGGAAGAACTGTAGGAAAAGAGAGAGCCAGCCATGGGTATCTAAGGAAATAAAGGAAAGTATCAGATTGAAAAAAAACACATACAAAAAAGCAAAGAGTAGTGGGAAACTAGTAGACTGGGAAATCTTTAAAGGCCAACAGAAAGCCACAAAAAAAGTTATAAAGAAAAGTAAGATAGATTACGAGAGTAAACTAGCTCAGAATATAAAAAAGGCAGCAAAAGTTTCTATAAATATGTAAATCGTAAAAGCGTGGCGAAGGTAAACATTGGTCCTTTAGAGGATGAGAAGGCCAATTTAATAACTGGGAATGAGGAAATAGCTGAGACATTAAACAGTTATTTTGTGTTGGTCTTCACAGTGGAAGACACAAATAACATGCCGAAAACTAATGGCAAGAAGGTTATAGCAGGTGAGGACCTAGAAACTATCATTATCACTAAGGAGGCCGTGCTGGGCAAGCTAATGGGGCTAAAGGTAGACAAGTCTCCTGGCCCTGATGAAATGCATCCCAGGGTACTAAAAGAGGTGATGGGGGAAATAGCAAATGCACTAATAATTATTTACCAAAATTCACTGGACTCTGGGGTGGTTCCCGCAGATTGGAAAGCAGCCAATGTGATGCCACTGTTTAAAAAAGGAAGTAGGCAAAAAGCAGGTAACTATAGGCCAGTTAGCTTAACTTCAGTAGTGGGGAAAATGTTTGAATGTATCATTAGGGAAGAAATAGCAAGACATCTGGATATAACTTGTCCCTTTGGGAACACCCAGCATGGGTTCATGAAGGGTAGGTCATGTTTAACTAATTTGGTGGAATTCTTTGAGGACATTACTTGCATGGTGGACAATGGGGAACCTATGGATGTGGTGTATCTGGATTTCCAGAAGGCATTTGACAAGGTGCCACACCAAAGGCTGCTACATAAGATAAAGTTGCATGGTATTACAGGTAATGTATTGGCATGGATAGAGGATTGGTTGACCAGTAGAAAGCAAAGAGTAGGGGTAAATGGGTGTTTTTCTGGTTGGCGGTCACTGGCTAGTGGTGTGCCTCAGGGATCAGTGTTGGGACCTAAATTGTTTACAATTTACATAGATGATTTGGAGTTGGGGACTAAGTGTGGTGTGCCAAAATTTGCAAATGACACTAAGGTGCGTGGTAGAGCAAAGTGTGCAGAAGACACAAAGTCTGCAGAGGAATATATATTGTCTGAGTGAGTGGGCAAAGGTCTGGCAGATGGAGTACAATGTTGATAAGTGTGAGGTCATCCATTTTGGTAGGAATAACAGCAAAATGGACCATGTTTTAAATGGTAAAAAATTGCAGCACACTGCTGTGCAGAGGGACTTGGGTGTCCTTGCGCATGAAATCGCTGAAGGTAGGATTGCAGGTGCAGCAGGTGATTAAAAAGGCAAATGGAATTTTGTCTGCCGTTGTTCGAGGGATGGAGTTTAAAAACATGGAGGCTATGCTGCAGCTGTATAGGGTCCTGGTGAGGCCACACCTGGAGTACTGTGTGCAGTTTTGGTCTCCTTACTTGAGAAGAGATGTACTCGCACTGGAGGGGATGCAGAGGAGATTCACTCGGTTGATTCCAGAGTTGAGATGGTTGGATTATGAGGAGAGACTGATTAGACTGGCATTATACTTATTGGAATTCAGAAGAATGCGGGGAGGTCTTCTAGAAACATATGAGATTATGAAGGGAATAGATAAAGTGGAGGCAGGGAGGTTGTTTCCGCTAGCAGGTGAAACTCGGACCAGAGTGCATTGCCTCAAAATAAAGGGAAGGAGATGTAGGACTGAGGTCAGGAGGAACTTCTTCACCCAAAGGGTTGTGAATCTGTGGTATCCCCTGCCCAGTGAAATGGTTGAAGCTACCTCACTGAATGTTTTTAAGGCAAGGCTAGATAATTCCTTTACTGTTCAAAAATTTAAGTGTTATGGTGAGTTGGCGGGTAAGTGGAGCTGAGTCTCAAAAAGATCAGCCATGATCTTATTAAGTGGCGGGGCAGGCTCGAGGGGCCAGATGGCCTACTCCTGCTCCTAGTTCTTATTCCACGGAGAGTGGTTACAAGGTAGAGGTAAATCGTACAGTATCATGTGGAAGGAAGCCAGATAAGCATATGAGGGACAAAGGAGTAGAAAGATTGTGTTGACCGGGTTAGATGAAGATTTGTGGGAGAAAGCCCACCCCTTGAAGCTTTCCCAGATAAGGTGGATCGAAGCCTGTACATGTGCTGTAAATCTTGTGTCCCTGAAATTCTTCTATAAGGCGGGCATCACTGACACATAAGACATAGTGCATGATTGAAATGAAATGTTTAGGGGTGGTTGTGTGGCGACAGTAGCTGCTGCCGACCCGGTTTCGCAACGTCGTGAGGCGAACGTAGTGAGCACAGTAAGATCCCGCTCTCTGTGAGCTGGGCGAAGTGCGAACAGCAACAATTGAGTACAGGCAAAGAGGAGCAGTCGGGCGGACCTGGCGCTAGGACAGTGCGGAGCAGGCAGATGGCAGGTGGAGCACCCACGTCCGACTCATCTCCCGTAGGTGATCGGCGCAAGCAAGCATAAGGCCTTCCCCCCCACAACCCACTACCTACCACTAACAACACTTCCGCACGGCGAGTGGCAGGTAAGTGTGCTTCTGTTTGACGGGTATATGTCGGCGCGATCGAGCGCTGTACCTGAAGGGTGCGGCCATGCCCCGCGGGGGCGTGTAGAGAAAAGTCGTTGGTTCGAAGCGCGAGGCGAGGCTGATTTTAAACGGCCTATCCGCTGGAGCCCCGGACCGTTAGTGCGCTCGAGCGCCAAGTTGCTCGCGAGCGGAATCATCGCTCACTGGGGCCGCAGGTGCAGGCGCATGGGCGGGTGGAGGGTCCAACCAACCGGACCGAGAGGCCCGGCCTCACGTCAGTGGGGGTCGGCAACACACAGTCGCTGGGGAATGGCCGCGTACTCTCCTTGCTCTGATAAAGAGACCCTGGGCTCAAAACGTTAACTCTGCTTCCTCCCCAGACCTGCTTAGTTTCGCCTGCAATTTCTGTTTTTGTCTGTCACTGCCCGCCGGAGATGTTGGGCGCAAGGTGACTCGCGAACACCAATCGGCTGCTTTCGTGAAATACTTCCTGTGCCTTTCGTCTTCCCCCGCTCCGGGGATTGGGGTCGGCTACAGCAGCAGTAGCTATGCCTTTTCTATCCACTCATATCCTGGTTGGTAGTTTGTGTGGGGGCCAAGGGAGGATGAGGCGGACTGGAAGAAGGATTAGGGTGGACGTGTCCTTTTTGGGAGGGAGGGACGCTGCCCCGGGGTTAGGAAGTCCAGAGAGAGACTCTGTTTTTGGGAACGGGGAGGACCCTGAGTCTGGGGAGGTATGGGCGGGGAGATAGAGAGAAGAGTTGGAAGGGGAGGGAAAGGGAAGAAAGAGATTTCTGGTCTGGTCGCAAAAGGGAATGCTTTGGGAGGGAGGTACTTCGCCCTATCTTGCGCTAAGAGAGGGCTAGTTGGCTGCTTGTGGGTGGAAGGAAGAAAGAAAGAGGAACCCTTCCTGCGGTAGATGGGAAAGGTGGACCCTGGCCGTCGGGTGGATGGGAGAAGAGATTGGAAGCCTGCACTGATATTAGGGGGAAATAGGTTTAAGGAGTGCGAAGCACCTGCCGTGGTGGAAAGGATGGGGCACGGTTAAGAGTTCCTGCCCCAAGGAAGGTGTGGGAAGAAAAGTTGGGAGTGGGGTGGGGGAGAAAGGGAAAATCCTACCAGGATCCAAGGGTGGAGGGGAACGCCGGGAGGGGAGATGTGAGTGGTGTGGGATAAAGGGAAGTGAAAGTTGTACTCATTTGTTGTGGGATGGAGAAGGGTCACCTGATTTGCTCATAGTTAAAAAGGAAGCAGGATGCTTTTGATGGGCAATGGCGAAGAAAGAGGAACAAACTGGGACAGGGGATGGACTGTGGTAGAGGTAGATTCTGCTTACAGGTGGCGAGGAAGAGATGTTGGGAGAGATATCGGATCTTAATGGGGGCTGCAAGGAACTCTGTCTGGGCCATTGGGTTGCTGAGGGAGGAATTCTTGAGAGGGAGAAAGGGTCTCTATCAGCAGATTAGGAAAGAGTGAGAAGAATACTGATTGGTATTTGTGGTGGAGAGTAAGTGAGGGACCTGGGACCTGAGTGTATGGGAAAGAGAGGGTCAGTGGAAAAGAAAGTCCTGGCTGTTTTGATGAAGAGACAGACAGAGAGAGATGTTATGGGGATGGCTCAAACCTGTCCATTGTGGAGGGAGTGAAGTGAGGGATCCTGCCCTTTGAGAAACTCAGAGATAAGGAACTAGATGTGGTGTGGCAGGGAGATAATTGCCAGTGATAAGGTTGTATTTGGCAAGGCAGAAAGATAAAGACCCTTTCCATCTACTGCATTCATGGTTATCCCTACTCACAAAATGGCAATTTTGTTCTTCATTCATCGTGATAGCTTTAGATCTGTTCAAACAAACCACACGTCAACTTTTACCTTTTCCGTAGTAAACCCTTTCCACTATTTATTTCAACTAGTGCAGCTGTCATCTTACATTTTGTTAAATTCAAATAACTTAGACTTGAATGTGATTTAGCTGTTCATCATCAGGCTGGACGACACAAAACTGTTCACTGTTCAGAATCACCCTGGAATGTAAAAATAATTTCCTGGCTTTTCCATCACAAACATTTTGAACCTCCCACCCTCCCCTCTAATGGTTTTGACATCTTTGTAACCATGAATGTCAGTTCAGCCACATTTACTGTTTCCCTTAGCATACCAAGCCAATTTTTTTCTGTTGCATCATCTTTGCCTTAGCAGTGATATCATTTTTTTTCTAGGGGTCAATTAGTTCAGTTGTCTGGATTGCTGTTTTACGATGCAGAGTGATGTCAACAGTGTAGGTTCAGCACCAGCTGAGGTTACCACGAAGGATCCTCCTTTTCAGTTTCTTCCCTTGCATGATGACCCTCTGGTTAAATCACCACCAGTCATCTGTCTGTAATGAGATAGCAACCCTGTGGTCTGGTAAGACTGTAGCAACCTTACTTTTACCTTGTCTTTTCTCCAGTTTATGTCCTGTTTCCCCTTAGAATTTATCTTGTCCACTTCTTTCAACCCTATTGTCACCTAGTCTCTGTGTTAGCTCATAGTGTCAATGGTTTCTGCTTAGGGACTGAAGTTGCCTATATGAAATCTTTCATTATTTTCCTATTGTAAAAATCCAACCTTGATTCCTTCTTGCGAGTTTAACTAAAGCCTTATCTATATTTAGAATATGTTGTTGCCTGCTAAATTGGTACCTATCTTTCTCGCAACTTGTGTTTGAACTCTTCCAATCAGATTTTTAACCCTGTCAGAGCAGTGACATCCTAAATGAGTGTGACACTGATAAACTATAATCCCTTATCCTTCTTAGCCAGTTTGCAGCCTTTCACTCAGTTGGACACACCCTGTTATTCCAACCATTCCGTATCTAGCTGGGTTGTGATACCTCCACCTGGTTCCAGTCTCTGGCAATGGCTTCTCATGCTTGAAAGGCATGAACTCTGAAGTTCTAGCAGGGATCTATTCTCGGCTCCCCTTGTGGATTTCCTCTGTATGTTGGCTGTTGAGCTTGTCTCAATCCTTTGTTGCTTGCATCTTGTAATTTGTCCTGTTCATCCGTACCCCTTTGCTTGTTACATTGGCTGCCATTGTGACAACGTGTTAGTTAGAAAATTTTCATTTTTGTTTACAAATCTCACGTGGCCTTCTCCTTTTTCTGTCTGCAATTTTCTCCAGCTGTAAAGCTCTTTGAGAGCTCTGCTCTCCTCAAGTTTGGCCTGTTTGCTCCACTATTGGTTCATCTAACCAATTGTTGAGGCTTTATATACAAACTATAATCCACAGTTGATGTAAATGGGTCCCCAGTAAATGTGGTTGGCTATTTCAACGGTAAGGTTTAACTTGTTTACTTTGACCTTGGGCAGGCATTGTCTTTAGAATTTCCAGTAGAAAACAGTTTTTTATATGGGGCATGTTGCTTCAGGGCTACCATGTTATTAACTTCTGTCAGTTAAGACTCCTTTATGTCTGGGCAAAAATCAATGAGCATCTGACTTGAAGTATTGAGACTGAAACCATTGCCTTTAGCAATGAGAAGGGCTGGGCTAATTTACTTAATATTTGTTTGCACATGCTTTTCTGACAACTTCTTTAAATAAAACTTGATCTTTGGGCAAATGTCTTTGTTCCAATGAGTTGTGTATTCATTTCTCAATGCATTGCAACCTGAGTTATCATGTTGCTTCCCAATGTGTGTAACTCATCGACTTACCTAGAGGACTCTTTAATGTAGGCTAGTAAAAAGAGTTGATTTATTTTCAGATATCTATTTACGTTGAGACCTATGGCTCATGAGCAGTTCACAAAAATTCTTGCGCACGAATACAAAGGCAATACAACAGTATGAATGGGAAGGCAAAGTATTGCAAATGTTGGAAATCTGAAATAAAAGCGGGAAATGCTGGAAGTGCTCCAACTGCAGGAGATCTCTGGTATTCGGTAGATGTTGTCATCAAGCAGACTAAGCAGGCAGCTTCTGTGTAAAGAAAGAATTTGAGATTTTGGTTCTGTTGCATTCTAGGTGTATCCATTTTTCCCTATTCCATCTGTGACTACTTAACAATTAACAAATGAGGAACTGGTTTAATTGTGTATAATATAAGTATTCAGAAAGTCTATTAAGCTGCATTACAGTATTGGAATGGCTGTCTTGATACACTACGTAGATTGAGAATTACTGTAGGTAAAAGTGATTGCATTTTTTTTTCTTTAAATTTAGTGCTAGAATTTTGGGAATACGATTATTCACGTTTTTAATTTGTATATATTATAAAGCTGGATTCTTTTTTAAGTGGGACTGTGAAATACCCGCAGTTGAGCCAAAAAGTGAGAAGAAGGTCTAGATGACAAGTTAACAGGTTGTAGTTACTTGAGTTCTGTATTTAACTGCTCACAGTATGAAAAAAGTGATTTTGAAGTAGCAATTTACCTCCGAGTGTAATATAATCAATATTATGAAGGCTTGGTTTAACCTAGGAACAAGTGAAGACTAAATATTCGAAGCTTAACATTCTAGACTGTATGATCTGGCAGAACCTAAATAAGCTTAAGAAGTAGATTCAGTAAATTTCTAGAATTATTAAGATTTTTCCAGAATAAGTATCTACATTTTACAGTCAGGAAAGAAGTGATCATGCTTGTCACTGATATCAGAGAGCTGACTACAAAAATGTGGCAGATTCTTGGGTGGAATTTCACTCTTCGCAGTGCTAACTATATTCTGGAATCAACTGCAGGAGATCTCTGGTATTCGGTAGATGTTGGCAGACATGTTAATGAATTCTCATAGATAGCAGACCAAGAAGTAACAAGCAGATTTTACCATTGATTTAAAAAAAAAATACTGGAAGAAAAGTACATACAGGAATTGAGAGAACCTAAAATATCACAAACTTTAAAATTATTTGAAATGTCTATTTTTTTTGTATTGCGAAATACAAAAATTTTATTGGACTTTTCATAAATGTAAAAGTATTTTTGCCATGACTGAAGATGATATTTGGCAGTAAGTATGGGTTAATTAGCCATTGAAATATTGGGAGTATACCACTAATGATACATAAGGTGCTTGGGGTGCTTGCTGCAGAATGTCCAAGTGTCCAAAGTGCATTGACATATGGAGATCATTGCTGCCCAGTAAACCGAACTTTTGGTTTTGGATCCTGATCCTGAAATACTACTTTTCCTCAAATCAGTTATTTGCTTGAGTGAAAATTGAGTGCTTAGCAGCATGGCGTAAAGACCATAATCTCTCCAAAAATGTCAGCAAAGTGAAGGAGCTGGTCATTTGACATCTGGAAGTGAAGTGGAGGCACGCCCCTGTCTGCATCAATGGTGGTGAGATGGGGATGGTCGAGAGCATCAAGTTCCTGGGAGTGATGACAGCCTATCCTGGTCCACCCACCTTGATGTGATGGTCAAGAAAGCACAACCAACGTCTCTACTTCCTCAAGGGCAGCACGGTGGCTCAGTGGTTAGCACTGCTGCCTCACAGCACCAGGGACCTGGGTTTGAATCCAGCCTCGGGTGACTGTCTGTGTGGAGTTTGCACATTCTCCCTGTGCCAGCGTGGGTTTCCTCTGGGTGCTCTGGTTTCCTCCCACAGTCCAAAGATATGCAGGCTAGGTGGATTGGCCATGCTAAATTGCCCGTAGTGTTCAGGGATGTGTAGATTAGGTGGGTTATAGGGGAATGGGCCTTGGGGGGGGGATGCTCCGAGGGTCAGCATAGACTTGTTGGGCCGAAGGGCCTGTTTCCACACTGTAGGGATTCAATGATTCTATGATGAAGAGGCTAAGGAAATTCGGTATGTCTAGAATGACTCTTTTTAGGGTGTAGGGGCAGCCCACGGTAGTTTTCAGAAGGGACTGTAAGGATTTTGACCCAGTGATAGTAAAGGAATGGTGACATAATTCCAATTTTTATTGATGCACCATAGAAAGCATCCTATCTGGATGCATCACAATGTGGTTTGGCAACTGCTGTTCCCAAGACCACTTGAAACTACAGTGATTCATGAACATAGCCCAGACCATCACGCAAACCGGCCTGCCATCCACTGACTCCACCTGTACTTCCCACTGCCTCAGGAAAGCAACCAACATAATCAAAGACCCCTTCCACTTCGGTTATACTCTCTTCCACCCTCTTCCATCCGGCAGAAGATGTAAAAAATTTGAACACGTGTATGGATAGATTCAAGAACAGCTTCTTTCTCGCTGTTATCCGACTTTTGAATATACCTCTCATGTTCATTCTGCTCTCTCTCACTCGCTCTTTGCACCTTCTCTGCAGCTGTAACACTGTATTCTGCGCTCTGTTCTGCTGCCCTGATGCACTTTTGTATGGTACAATCTACCCGTATAGCATGCAAAACAACACTCTCTTCACTGTATCTTGGTACATACATCAGCAATAAATCAACCAATTCCAAGTCATGTCACACTAGACTTAATCAAGAAGAGGCTGCTGAGATATGGAAAACTGATCCATGTTAGTGTCATCTGTGTATAGAAGTTCAATGATGGAGGTTGGCCCTGTTTTGGTTTGAAAGCGGTGTAGTTTGAACAGTTCCTCCTAGTCCTATAGCTTTCTCAGTGATAGAAGATAATTTTCTGGTGGTGAGGTACTGTATTGCAATGAGGAAAGTAGAGAAGAGGATTGGTGCAAAAAGAGAGCCTTGTTGACCCTCGTGTTCAGTGAGTGTGAGATTAAGATTTAAAACACAGTGTTTAAAAAACAAATTTCATGTCCAATGTGACATTTCTCCTAGTTTTAATTGTTCATGGGATGTGGCTAGGCTGGTATTTATTTGCCCATCTGACATTGCCTTGGAGAAGTTGGTGGGAGCTACTTTCTTGGACCACTGCAATCTTTACGGCATGGGGCACCCCATAGTAGTTTTCGGAAGAGAGTGTAAAGACTTTGACATGGTGATAGTGAAGGAATGATGACATAGTTCCAAGTCACAATGGTGTGTTGCTTGGAGAGGATCTTGCAGTTGGTTTTCCCATGTACCTGCTGCCATTACCCTTCTAGATGACAATCATTGAGAGTTTGGAAGGTGCTGTCCGAGGAGCCTTAGTGAGTTTCTATGGTACATTTCTAGACTGTATGCACTGTTGCTGCTGTGGTAATGGAGGGGATGAATGTTTGTGGATGTTATACCAATCAAGCAGGTCACTTTGTCCTGAATGATATCAAGCTTCTGGAATGTTGTTAGAGCTGCTCCTATCCTGGTAAGTGGAAAGTATTTTGTTACACTCCTAATTTATGGTTTGTAGATTGTGGATTAGAGAAATAGGAGGTGAGTTATTTACCATATAATTCCTAACTTCTGGCCTGCTGTTGTAGCCACAGTATTTATGGCTGATTCAGTTCAGTTTCTGGTCGACTACCAACATTCTGGGTTTACAATGGGGCTTCAGTGATAGTAATGACATTGAACATCAAGGGGCAATGATTATATTCTCTCTTTTTGGAGAGAGCCTCAACTTGTATGGTGCCCATGTTACATGCCACTGATCAAAACCTCCAGACTTGGGTTGATGGATATGGATATGGACTGCTTTAGTTAGAGAAGTTGCAAATGGTACTGAGCATTCTGCAAACATCTCCACTTCTGGCCTTTATGGAGGGGAAAATTATTGAAGCACCTGAAGATGTTTGGGCTTAGGACACTACCCTGAGGAACTTTCTATTTTTATTTCAGTTTCCAGAATCTTGGTATTTTGCTTTTATTTTATGCTGGGATATGTCATTGGTCTGCTTGATAATCAGACTCTCTAAGCTGCTGCTCCATTCGGAGCTCAGTTGCAGCAGGAGACTCCCAGGGGACAGTGGAAACACTGTTCAAAGCATCCCTGGTGATCTTAGAATCCCTGCAGTGTGGAAACGGGCCCTTCGGCCCAACAAGTCCACACTGACCCTTGGAGCATCCCACCCAGACCCATCCCCTATAACCCATACACCCCTGGGCGCTACAGGCAATTTAGCTCGGGCAATGCACCTACCCTGCACATCTTTGGACTGTGGGAGGAAACTGGAGCACCCGGAGGAAACCCACGCAGACACGAGGAGAATGTGCAAACTTCACACAGACAGTCGCCCGAGGCTGGGATTGAACCCGGGTTCCTGGCGCTGTGAGGCTGCAGTGCTAACCACTAAGCCACCGTGCCACCCCTATAAAGAAGGCTCCACCTAGACTTGAACTCGAATCACAGGGTTCGGAAACCAGCGTGCTCACCATTACACCACGGCAACCACAGCTCACATGATGTCAAATATATCTGGTGACTCATGGGAACTTTTGACTGACCAAAATAGAGAACATTCATTTGGGAAGGCACCGAACACCCGGAAGTGGTAGTGTAGCTGTGATGTCACTGGATTAGTAACCCATCAGTTCAGACAATTGTCTGGGAGCAGGGATTCAAATTCCACCATAGCAACTAGTGGAATTTAAGTTAAATTAATAAAATCTTAACTTGAAAACTAGTCCTTAATGTTGATATGAAACTATCATTGATTCCTCGAAAAAACATCAATTCATGACGTGCTTTTAAAGGAAGGAAATCTGCCACCCTTAAACTGCCTACACATGACTTCAAGCCTGCACCAATGTGATGAACTCGTAACTGGTTGCTGATATGGCGAATCAATGTACTCTGTTCAGGAGCAAATAGGAATGGACAATAAATACTGGCCTTGTGATTTCCACGTCCCATGAAAGAGCAAAGGCAGGGGGAGGAATTAACTAAAGGAGAGATTTTGTTAAAGTGAAAAGGTGATGTTCAGGTATTATAGGGAGCACCCAAACTTGTAAGCAAACTATCTATTTAGCCCTTCGAGTACAGTTTGCCCTGGGTGTAGCAGGGTCTGCAGCGTGTGTATGGGACTTTTTAGCTAGTTCAGAACCCAACAAATTGGAATAAAATCAAGTCGTCCTTGATGCTGCAAATTATCCAAGAAGGCAGCTAATCTAAAAGCAAAAACTTATTTGAGGGTTTTTTTAGCAAGAATATGGCATAACAGAATGAAAATTTGTGTCAGTTCAGTAACTTTCAATTGATTCCCTATGCAGTGAGTTCATTGTATGCTGTGGATGAATGGGGAATTACCAGTAGCATTTTCTGGGTAATTGCGGATGCCAGAAGTTGCTGACAGCAGCCCTGTCTAAGAGAACTGGACTGGGTAAATGCAGGAAGTATGTGCCCAATGACTGGGAAGTGCAGAACCAGGGGTTGCAGTTTAAGGATAGAGTGTACCCCATTTTGGACTGGGGTGAGGCGAAATTTCTTGACCTAAAGAGTAGTGAGTCTGTGGAATGCTTTGCCACAGCAAGTGGTTGAGGACAAAACATTGAAATGTTTTAAAGGGGCTGAAAGGGTTAAAGGGTATGGTGAGAAAGTGGGAACAAGATACAAAGTTGAATGATCAGCTATGTTCATATTGAATGGCGGCATAGGCTTAAAGGGCCAAATGGCCTACTTCTGTTGTTTCCCCATGTTTATGTGTTGGGTTCACAAGGTAATGGAAATAAGCAATGATTTTGCTGTCATTACAACTATGAAATCCAAATAAGTAACAGCAATCCAAACAAATACTTGATTGGAAAACCAGTAAATGCCTCAAAGACATATTATCCACTTGTCATTAAGCAACCATTGTGAACAAGTTTGATGCAATACTTCAATAAAGTAAAAGCTCAAATGCAAGGAAGAAAATAGTAGTGGAGAACTAGCAAGTAGGAAGAGCTGTGAAAAACAACAGAAGGGTATTGAGGTGAGAGGGGATGTGGGTCGGTAAGACAAATACAAGTGAGACTAAAACTGACATTATGAAGAAATTTTGATCTTGTTTACTATGCAGTTTTTTTTTTCTCTAATTTTGCACTGTGGAAAGAGGACAAAAATTACTGATACACTAGTAAACCCTGAAATGAGTCAACAGGAGGAACTAGCAGTGTTTTAACATTCTTGAAAAAAAGGTAAGAGAGAAAATGATTGCAGTCAAGATAGATAAATCCTCTTGCTTGATGGTATCCATCGTGAAATTAAACAAAATGTACATGGAAATGGAAGAATACATTGGTCACAATTTTCCAAAGTATTCTAAATTGGGAAGTACACTATTTGGATCAGTTAAGTATTGACCTCTTCAGGTTAACGTCACTTGTAGGAGATCAGAGTAACTGAGTGTGGAAACAGGAATGAGCTCATTAAAAGGATTCAGCTTGGATATTTGAAGGGAATGTCTAATTAATCTAGGTGAATTTTTTTGATGTTATGGAAATGCCTTTGGATGATGCCTTCCTGAACTTCTGGAATGTATGTTCTGCATTGTAAATATTGGTTTACAAAAAGTACACCAGATTACAGTTTGTCTGCAACATGAATTGGCAATTGATAGGGAAGTCACATGGAGCAAGAGAGAAAAGGGATATAGTGAAGGGTCTCTAATTGACTGGTTATGATACATAGTGCTTCCAAGCGATTTATACTGGCCTCAACTTGATACCATAAGAGTCATACAACATGGAAATAGATCCTTTGGTCCAACTAGTCCATGCTGATCATATTCCCAAACTAAGCTAGTCCCACCTTGCCTGCATTTGCCCCATATCCCTCCAAACCTTTCCTATTCATGTACTTAACTGAATGTCTTTTAAAAATAACTGTACCAACATCCACCGCTTCCTCTGGCAATTCATTCCACACACTAGTCACACTCTGTGTAAAAAAAAAAGGAAAAAGTTGCCCCTCATGTCCTTTTTAAATTTTTCTCCCCTCAACTTGAAAATATGCCACCTAGTTTAGAACTCCCCCATCTTAAGGAAAAGATCTTTGCTGTTTATCTATGCCCCTCATAATTTTATAAATCTCTATAAGGTCACACCTCAATCTTCTATATGCCAGTGGAGAAAGTCCCACCCTATCCAGCTGATTTTTATAACACAAACCCTCAATTCCTGCCAACATTCTAGTAAATCTTTTCTGAATCCTCTCTAGTTTAATAACAGGGCAACCAGAACTGCACACAGTACCAAAATGCAATATCTCTCAGTTATCTAAATTACCTCTGCCATTCTATTGACCCAATTGATGTTTGTCATCTTAGATAACCTTTTCTCACTGTCCACTATAAGCCGATTTTGGTGTCATCCACAAGCTTACTAATCATCCCTCCTGTATTCTCATCCAAATCATTTATATAAATGGCAAACAAAAGTGGATGCAGTACCAATCTCTGGGGAACACTGTTAGTCACAGGCCTACAATCCAAAAAACAACCCTCCACTACCACCCTCTGCCTTCTGCTCTAAAACTAATTTTGTATCCAGTCGACAAGCTCACCCTAAATCCTAGGTGATATAACTTTACTAATTAGCCTTCCATTGCAGAACCAAGTCCAAATAGGCAACATGTACAGCTCTGCCCTCGTCTATCTTTTTGGTTACTTCCTCAAAAAGCTCAATCAAGTTTGTGATGCATGATTTCCCTCATGCAGAACCGAGCTGACTACCCATAATCATTCCCCACCTCTCCAAGTGCATATAAATCCTATCATTCAGAATATACCGAACAACTTACCCACCACTGATGTCAGTCTCACAAGTCTGTAGTTCTTGAACGTGTCCTTACAGCCTCACTTAAATAAAGGCATAACATTAGCCACCCTCTGGTCGTCCAGCACCTCACCACTGATTATAGATGATACAGATATTTCTGCTAGGGGTCCTGCAATTTCCTCCCTAACTTTCTACAACGTCCTGGGATACACTTGATCAGATCCTGGAGATTTATCCACATTTACATTTTTTAAACCTGCAGCATATCCTCTTCTGTAATGTGAACTGTTTTCAAAACAACAATATTTATTTTCTTGAGTTCCCTAGCTTCCATTTCTTTCTCTACAACAAAAACTGATGTATAATATTCATTTAAAATCTCTCCCCTCTCTGGAGGTTCAACACAAATTGGATTATCCTTAACCTTATCTGTCAAGGCTATCTCCCATTCCCTCTTTGCTCTCCTGATCTCTCTTTTAAGTATGCCACTACACTCTTTATACTCTTGAAGAGATTCATTTGATCCCTATGCCTATGTATAAGATATGAATCATTTTTATTCTTGACTAGAACCCCAAAAATCTTCATGCATCCAGTGTTCCCTAATCTTACCAGCCTTACCTTTCATTTTAACAGGAACACTTATTAAACTTATGAAAGCTTCCTACTTGGCAGTCCAAATACAGTAATGACTTCGGTAAAATAATTGCAAATTGCCTATCCATTTGCTGTGTCGCAAATGACGAATAGGAGGTTGCGTGGAATGGAAGATTAGAAAAACTGGTGGATGGAGTCCAATGTAGGTGGTGTGATATTATTTTCTGTTAGATTAAAGAGAGACAAACATGAACATCTGCATGGTGAAAACAAAGGGATTTAGATATCTTTGCCAGTAATCACAAAGTTATGAATAGGTGTAAAATGTAAGCAATAAGGCCTTTTATATCAGAAGTTTTGAAACTCATCATTTAGCAAATTATGCTGCAGTTCTACGGAGCTTGGTTAGACAAGATCTAAAGCACAACAGTTCAGTTTTGGGTACTATGTGTTGGGAAAACTTTTATTGAGGGTTTTGTATGAGATAAAGTTGGATGGGAGAAGACTTGTATGGAACAGAACACCTCATGGGTCAGGTGAACCAAATGGCTTCATTCTACAGTAAATTTAGCATAATTGATTTTGTCTATCATCTGAGGTTTAGAGGGTTGAAAAATGATTCATTTGAGATGTTGAATATCATAAAAGATTTTATAGGGCAGAAGCTATTTCCTCTGGTGGCATCCAAAGTAAGGATACATGATTGCAATGCACTGCTTGTAATAGTTCAAAACCTCTACTATTCTGCTGATATAACATTACCACTTGCTCAGCAGGTGAAATGTGGTTTACCTTGAACAAAATGCTGCTTTTAAATCACTGTATTTACAAAGTTGTTGAATTTCCTGTGTACCAATGAAAAATACAACAGACTTGGTTCTATTTTGAACTCTCAAGTCAATTTTGCTTCAGTTTTGACTTAATATTACTTTGAATAATTTCAATTTAAAAATTTTGAAATACCAGATGTTTCTACACTGGCTGTTTAGTCATTCTCTTACCCAAACGTGTTGATCCTTATGTTTTCATGTCTATGGATTACATATGAACTAAGAATCAATGTTTCAGTTAACTTGAACACATACCAAGCTATATACATCTTTACCACTTGCCCTATAATCTTACTACATCTGACTATGGACTTGGTCTTTTCCTGTGTGACTAACAGATCTTGCCCCTTTTGTTAGCCTACCTGAACATGCTTTAGGCTTGTTGCTGTTCCATAGCAACCTTGACTTCTGCTCACCCGAGACCATTTCCTACTTGACTGCGGGCAAGCTCATCATTATCCATTTCAGTATCTGTTGGAATTTCAATTCAGTTAATACATCTGGAATATAATGTTAGCTTACAGTAAAGTTTCATGGTTGTAACCGTCAGTTGTGAAAATCTATTTGATTCGTTCATGTACTTATAAGCAAGGAAACCTGACATTGACCTGGTTGGCCTGCACCTGATCCCAGATCTGCCGTGTGGTTGATTCTTAACTGCCCTCAAATAGCCAAGCAAGTCAGTCTGCTCATAGGTAATTAGAGATGGGTAATAAATGCCGCCAATGCTCACGTCCTATGAAAAAATAAAATACCTGGATCTCCAAGAACATATTTGTTCACATATTGGGGCATTGGGAGTGGTCAGAGAGATATCATTCTTAAACTAGTTTCCCTCTCTCAGACTCTGAAAGATCACTTGGCTGGCAGTTTTTTTCAGAAACAAATAGAATTGGATGAATTGGGCGTATGACTAGACCATTCAAGCCTGTTCCACCATTCATTCAGATCATAGCTGATATGATTACTGAAGACATTTCATTCTCTTGCTTATTAAGAACTTCTCTACCTCTGTTTTTAAAAACAAATCAAAAATTTCTTTACTGATTTTGGAGGAAAGGAATTTCAAAGACACGTGATCCACAGTGAGAAATCAATCTCATCTTTGTCTTCAATGGACAACTGCTTTATTTTTAAGCGGTAATGATCATTCTAGGTTATTTCCATTGTCAACGTCTTCTCTACATCTGCTCTGTCAAGATCAATCAGGATCTTATATTTCAATCAAGTTGCCCCTCTAAACTCCACAGATGCAAGCTTAGTATGTCAAACCTTCCCTTATAAGGTAACTCACGCATTCCAAGTATTAGTCTCATAAAGCTTTTCTGAACTGCTTCCAGTAGATTTACAACCTTTCTTAAAAAAGGAGAATGAAATTATATGCAGCACTGCAGACTTGATCTCACTCCTCTATATCGGGGAAACCAAGCGGAGGCTTGGGGACCACTTTGCAGAACACCTATGCTTGGTTTGCAACAAACAACTGTACCTCCCAGTTGCGAACCATTTCAACTCCCCCTCCCATTCCTCAGACGACATGTCCACCCTGGGCCTCCTGCAGTGCCACAACGATGCCACCCAAAGGTTGCAGGAACAGCATCTCATATTCCGCTTGGGAACCCTACAGCCCTATGGTATCAATGTGGACTTCACAAGCTTCAAAATCTCCCCTCCCCCAACCGCATCCCAAAACCAGCCCAGCTTGTCCCCCCCTCCCTAACCTGTCCTTCCTCCCACCTATCCCCTCCTCCCACCTCAAGCCCCACCCCCATCTCCTATCTACTAACCTCATCCCGCCTCCTTGACCTCTCCATCCTCCCTGGACTGACCTATCTCCTCCCTAACTCCCCACCTACACTCACCTTTACTGGATTCATCCCCGCCTCCTTGACCTGTCCGTCTCCTCTCCACCTATCTTCTCCTATCCATCTTCTATCCGCCACCCCCTTCTCCCTATTTATTTCAGAACCCCATTCCCCTCCCCCATTTTTGAAGAAGGGTCTACGCCTGAAATGTCAGCCTTCCTGTTCCTCCGATGCTGCTTGGCCTGCTGTATTCATCCAGCTCTACACCTTGTTATCTCAGATTCTTCAGCATCTGCAGTTCCTACTATCTCTGATCTCACCAATGCCCTCTATAACTGAATCATAACCTCCCTACTTTTGTATTCAATTCCCCTCACAAATAACATTCTACTAGCTTTTCTAATTATTTCCTGTGCTTGGATGCTGACTTCTTGCATTTCATGCACTTGGTCACCCAGACCCCTCAATTTCAGAGCTCTGTAATCTTTCTTCAGTTTAAGCTGTTCTCTTTTTGTCAACGTTCCATATTTTCCTATGTTCTCCTCCATATGTCAGATCATTATGCACTCACTTAACATATTTCTATGCCTTTGTAGCCTCTTTATGTCTTCTTCACAACCTACTTTCCTATCTACCTTTGTGTCATCAAGTGAATTTAACAACTGTATCTTGGGCCCCTTCTTCCAAGTCAAGTGTAAAAGGTTTAGCAAATAAAAACCGAAAGAACTGTGGGTGGTGTAAATCAGGAAAAAAACAAAGTTGCTGGAGAATCTGAGGTAACAAGGTGTAGAGCTGGATGAACACAGCAGGCCAAACAGCATCGGAGGAACAGGAAGGCTGACGTTTCGGGCATAGACCCTTCTTCAGAAATGGGGGAGGGGAAGGGGATTCTGAAATAAATAGGGAGAGAGGGGGAGGCGGCTAGAAGATGGATAGAGGTCTGGCAGCATCTGTGAAGGAAAAAACAGAGTTAATGTTTTGGGTCCGGTGACCCTTCCTCAGAACTGTAAAAGGTTTAGCTCCTAGCACAAATCTCTGAGGCATGCTCACATTGCAAGAACATGATCCGTTTATATCTATTGTTTCCTGTTTGTTTGCCAATATTCCATTCGTACCAATATTTTACCTCTATACCATGAGCTCCAATCTTCTGCTATAGAAGAATGATGTATAATCTTATCAAATATCTTCTAGAAATCTAAGTACAGAACATCCACTGTTTCCTTTTTACCTACAGCACTTGACACTTCCTCAAAGCAATCTGGTAAATTGGGTAAATATAATTGCTCTTTCTCAAAATCATGTTGATTCTGACTTATTATCTTGAACCTTCGAGTGTCCTGCTGTAATATCTTTAATAGATTCTTATATCTCCCCAGATGTTAAGCTAACAGGCTGATATTTCCTGTTTTTTGTCCCCATCCCTTTTTGAATAAAGGAGTTACAGCTGCTTTTTAACATTTTAGTGGAATCTCTTCTGAATCCAGGAAGTTTGGAAAATTGAAACAAATGTATTAGCAATTTCACTGGTTACTTATAACAGCTGAAAATGAAGCTTATTCAAACATGTGCAACTGTCAGTTCACTTCCCTGGTGATTGTAATTTTCCTGCATTCCACCCTGTCTTCGATTTCCTGATTCACAGCTATTTATGAGATTCTACTTCTGTCCTTCACAGACTACCTGTTCAGATCATTTGCCATCTCATTTTCCAGAATTAATTCCCCATACTCGCTTTCTATAGAATCATCATTCATTTTGGATCCTTTCATCATTTAATGGGATGAGGGCATCACTGGCCAGGCAGCATTTGTTGCCCGTCCCTAATTGTCCAGAGGGCAGCTGAGAGTCAACTGCATTGCTGTGGGTCTGGAGTCACAAGTAGGCCAAACCAGGCAGTTTCCTTCCCTAAAGGACATTGGTGAACCAGATGGATTTTTTTCAACAGTCGACGACAGATTCATGGGTCATCATTAGATTCTTAATTCCAGATATTTTATTGAATTCAAATTCCACCATCTGCCGTGGCAGGATTTGAACCCAGGTTCCCAGAATGTTACCTGGGCCTCTGGATTACCAGTCCAGTGATGATACCACTAGGCTATTGCCTCCCCTTCATTTTTACTGCTCAAATTTACTGATTTTTTTTTTTTAGCAGTTCCTCATCAAAACAGTGACAAAGAAAAACTACCTATTAGATCACATCAGCAACATGAATGACAAACCTATGTAGTTTGATATGCCCTGTAGCTTAACTGTGGAGTACAAAGGTTCAAATCTTTTTAGTCGAAATGAGAGAATATGAGAAGATAAGATTCATGGTTTCACAGACTGCATGATTGACTGACTGGCTTTCATTTTACTTCAGTTGTAATTTTCAAACTTAAGACTACAAACATCAAATTCCCTAGATGTTTGTGTCTGTCAGTGATGGTGGTCAGGTTCTTGAGGTTGGAGTGAAGTTACGGATCGATAATTTGTGGAATAGGTGACACTGTGGCTTAGGTACAGAAAGCAGCTTAATAGTGTGGGATCTATTCACATTCCATGTAACTGATGAGATCAAGAGGTGCCTATGAAGAAACAACACCATTTTGGAGTTGTTCCAGAGGGTCTAGTATCAATGCCAATGTTCACCCCAAATAGAATAGGTGGACAAACAAAAAAACAACCCTCAACAAATGGAATTTGCATGTTACTCCACATGGTTTGTGTGGTTTGACTATTAAAGTAGTTCTATTCTACTTTGTTGGAACTCGTTCACAAGTAAATTGCATTTTTTCAAACTATTTCAAGGTTCTTGCTACCTAAGAAGATCTTGGAAGAGGCACGTGCCACATTGGAGTGATGTATTTTTGTCTTTTCAGACCCAAGCATCTTTCTAACACTTGAAAGTAGTTGAAAGCATGTTTCCATTAGCAGTCAAAATATTGTGTGCCAGTATTTTATTGTGTGGGTCAACATGCTCAGATTTGACAGTTATCCCTTTTTTTTTGTCTCTTCTAAAAACTGTCAAGCCAATATATGTGCCAAATTTGTTTGGTTGTTGTACATCAAGGCATTCAGAGAAAGCAAAACTGATGATAAGTATAATATTTAAAAGAATATAAAACAGTAAAACAGACAAAGATTTTTGGATTCTTGCGATGAAGGGATTTAAAAACAAGAAAGAGAACTTGTAAATGGAGCAGTTACTGGATTGGGAGTCAGAGTGGGTTATAAACACAGCAATGTCGGGTAATTGGAATTTGATGCGGCTTGTATAGCAGGGCTAGTTTTATAACATGCACATCTTAATTCTTGAATAAAATTTAATTAAAAATTGGGAATGTTATCCTGAAGATATCCTACATAGTTATTTCTTTTGTCAGATTGAAATGAACTTTAATGTTGCATTAATTACACATCTTTTGTTCTCACAGAACACATTGTTGTATTCTCAGGATATGCAGTTGTATTCTTTGAAAACAATATAATAATTATGACAGCAATTAGGCAAGTTAATTGAATAAATACTCCAAAATGTAGCTGACAAAATCACATTAATCTACATTGGTACCTTTTATACCTTCTAATTTAAATCAGATTGACTGATACATTTCATGGCAACCATGCATGGATCACATTGACATTTTAAGTAGTATGTACGTTTTAGGTAAGAGGTTCAAGCTTTCGACTTTACCCTTTAGCTTTTAATAAGTATGTGACATTAATGATGCCCAGGCATTGCAAAATCATCTTCACCTCAAAAGTGACCTGTAATTTGGATACCTTTTTCCTGTGAGAATTTGAAGTGCTGTTAATTCCTGTTTTGTTATGTCTGCCATGTAGGCATTTGAAATGTTATGCTAAACAGGGTTTTGTAAAAATAAAACGTATAATTTGGTCTCTAGCTAGTTTATTGTCAAAGGAACATCTTGTCAATGTGCTCAGTCTGAAATGGAGAAGTTGCAGATGTTGGAGTAAATAAGGCTATGGACTCATGGTACTGCAGAACTGTTTTTTTTTCAGTTTCTCTCTTCCAGCTTTGACTGTTTCCCTGTTTTAAGCAAGTGTTTCCTTTTTTCTGTGCTAACTAGTTCCTTTTTCCATATTAAATATTGAGAATGTTCTTATTAGTTATAATGTCATTATGAAAATAGATACCTATAAATATTTTCCAGACAGTAAGGTAGTTTCGCCTGCAAGCAGGTTATACTATATAGAGTAGTTTTACTGGCCCCATTTGAAGTTTGAAGCCTTAGATTTATGCTTTTTAAGCAAAGTTTTCAAATGCTTATTATTAGAGCTGTGCTTGAGGATCACTATTATCTGCTGTTAAAAGTTTTAACATTTGAAATGACTAACTACTTTCAACTGGTATCATTTCTTATTTATCCAGTCATTTTATTTATCCGGTTTAGCCAATCACGTGATGGCTTCCATTTCTGTTTTCCGTCTGTCCTTTTGGCTTTTCCTATTTCTAATATGGTTGAAAAATATAGCATCGTTTTCCACAGGCATGCTAATGATATCCAGCTCTACTTCACCACTTCAATTTCTCCTTTGGCTTCAATTTGTGAGACTGCCAATCTACCATCCAGCATTGGAGAAGCTTATATTTTCTCCGATCAAGTACTGGAAAGGCTAAACTTGTCATCTGTCTCTGAGAGTCATTAGCTGTACAACACAGAAACAGACCCTTCAGTCTAACTTGTGCATGCCGACCAGATATTGTAAATTACTGTAATCCCATCTTCCACCATTTAGCCCATATCCTTCTAAATCCTTCCTGTTCATGTACCCAGCCAGATGCCTTTTAAATGTTGTAATTGTACCAGCCTCCACTGCCTCCTCTGGCAACTCATTCCATGCATGCACCACCCTCTGTGTGAAAAAGTTGTCCCTCGGGTCCCTTTTAAATCTTTCCCCTCTTACCTGAAACCTATTACCTATAGTTTTGACTCCTCCACTTCAGAAGAAAGACCTTGACTATCAACCCTATCTATGCTCCTTATGATTTTATAAACTTCTATAAGGTCACCCCTCGGCCTCCGTTGCGCCACGGAAAATAACCCGAGTCTATTCAGCCTCTCCCTATAGCTCAAACCCTCCAACCCTGGCAACCTCCTTGTAATTTTTTCTGAACCCTGTCAAGTTTTGCAGCATCTTTCCTATAATAGTGAGACCAGAACTGAATGCAGTATTCCAAAAGTGGCCTAATTAATTTCCTGCACAGCCGCAACATAACGTCCCAATTCCTTTGCTCCATGCACTGACCAATCATGACAAGTGTACCAAAAACCTCCTTCACTACCCTGTCTAACTGCAACTTCGCTTTCAAGGAACTATGAGCCTGCAACCAAGGACCTTACCATTAAGTGTACAAGTCCTGTCCCGATTTGCCCGATGAAAATGCAGCACCTCACATCTTTCCAAGTTAAACACCATCTGCCACTCCTTGGCCCATTTGTCCATCTGATCAAGGAACTGTTGCATTCTTGATAACCAGCTTTGCTGTCCACTACACCACTAATTTTGGTGTCATTTGCAAATTTACTGACCATACCTCCTGTATTCACATCCAAGTCATCCATAGAAATGACAAAAAGCAATGGACCCAGCACTGATTGATTGATTGTGTCCCTCCTTCCTCTTCCTCCTCTGTTGTCTTCCTTTTCTTCTTCCCCCACCTGCCACCACCTGATCAAATGCCCTTTACTGTGTAGCCACCGACATGATCTCTCTTGCTGACAACTGTCTGATACTGAATCGCACTGCAAATGTTTTGTTATATTTGTGCTGTGTTAGGTGAGACCAGCAATCCACTCATAATTGCCCACTGCACATGCGCACCTCTGATTTATTTTATTCTGTGCATGCACAATTTAAAAGAAGACAATTTAGAAGAAATATTTTGAAAATCAGAAGGAACGTTACTGGACCTGAAACATTGAGTCTGCTTTCTGTTCACAGATGCTGCCAGTTCTGCTGAGTTTCCTTGCAATTTCTGTTTATGATTGATGTTCAGCAATCACAGTTAGAGCCATGGAGTCATACAGCACGGAAAAAGGTTCTTTGGCCCAAGTTGTCCATGCCGACCAGATTTCTTAAGCTGAACTAGTCCCGTTTTCCTGCATTTGCCCATATCCCTCTAACCTTTCCTATCCATTTACCTGCCAAAATATCTTTTAAATGCTTTAATTGTATCCCCCTCCACCACTTCCTCTAGCAATTCGTTCCATATACGAACCCCTTGGGTCCCTTTTAAATCTTTCCCCTCTGACCTTAAACTTATGCTCTCTAGTTTTGTACTCCCCTAACCTGGGGAGACGACCTTGGCTTATTCACCTTATCTATTCACCTTATGATCTTATAAACCTTTCTAAGGTCACCCCTCAGCCTCCTACACACCAGCGAGCAATGTCCCAGCCTATCTGGCTTTTCCTTATAACTCCAACCCTGGCAACATTCTTGTTAATCTTTTTTGCATCCTTTCCAGTTTAATAACATCCTTCCTATAGCGGGCAACCAGAATTGTATGCAGTACTCCAAATGTGGCCTTACCAATGTATTTTACAGCTGTAACATGATGTTCCAATTTTTATTTTAGAAATCTACTTTGCTTGACACTTTTTTACATTTACCAATATATATATTTATTTCATTTTTGCGTCTGTGAGTGCTTTATTGCTCTTTTCTTAACATGTGTCATGGGTGTCAGCAGGTGTAGCCTTGTATTTGCCCCTGACATTAGCTTGTAAGCTTATATCACTGCCAGCACTTGGTTGCCTTCTCCAATTCTTTAATGATGCTCGATGCTGCGGCTGTCTCAGCTCACCTGCTGAAACTGTTTATCAATGCCTTGGTTATCTCCAGAACTGACTATTTCAATGTACTCTTTGCTGATCTCCGTGTTCTGCTTGGCACAAACCCAGTCTTTGAAAATTCTGCAACCCATCCTTCCTTGCACCAAGTCCCTTTCACCATTTCTCCTGTGCTTGTTTTTCTTAATTTTGTTCTTGGATAAGTAAAGTCTCAATTTTTAAAAAAATTATTCTTCCTTATTTTCACTCCCTCAATGGCCCCGCCAACCCCATCTCTAATTTTCACCAGCCCCACAAGCCTCAGACATCTGCAATCCTCCAATTCTTGTTTGTTGAGTATCCCCAACGTTTATTGCTCCATCACCGATGATGATGATGCCTTCAGGTGCAAAGGGCGCTTCCCTCCCTACACTTTTCTGCTTCACTACTTTGTTTTCCTGCTTTTAAAATACAACATTTAAAATAGTTTCTACACTTTTGATCAAGATTTTAGCCATCTGTTCCAATATATTAAATATTAGTTGCAATTTTTGGGAACACAGGTACAATTTTAATTGAGAACTTACTGTAAGCTCAGGTTATGGCTTGAGTTTTCAGAATATGTAAATGTGACAAGGAGTAACAATAGAAAGGTAGAAAATTGTAAGATAAAAGCAAATACTATGCTGAAAATTTGAAATAAAAATCTTTATTGGAGAAACAGAATGGATTTGCAAGTGTCTCAGTGGAGAAGAAAGGGTTAACTTTTCAATTCCGATTTGACACTTCTTTGGACCTGAAGATTCCAATCAGGAAATTCTTCTTTACAGAGTGGGAACCACATGGAATAGAGTTCGATGAAGTAGGAACTTAGTAATCTTTCAAGGAGAATTTGAATGCTGAGATGGATGAATAATCTAAAGGTGGTTTGTATGGTTTTCATATATAACATTCGTAGAATCGTACTTTACTGTAGAAGCTCTTCAGTCCGTCAAGTTTGTACAACCAAAAATAGACTACTACTTATGCTAGTTACACTTTCCTGCACTAGGCCCGTAGCCTTGAATGTTACGACACTTCAAGTGCTCATCCAAGTATTTGTAAAAGACTTTGAAGTTTCCTGCTCAAGTACCATTCCAGGTCCCCACATTCCTATGATTGAAAATGCTTTTTCTCAAGTTCCATTTAAACCTCCTGCCTTTCACTTCAAGTTTATGCTCCCTTGTTAGTGGCCCTTTACCTAAGTGGAATAGCTGCTTTCTATTCATCATGTCCATGCCCCTCCTAATCTTAAACACCTCTGTCAGGTGATCCTCAACCTTGTCTGCTCCAAATAAAACAACTCACCCTCTCTCCATAGCTGAAATGTTCCATTTAAGGCAACATCCTGGTGAATCTCCCTTATATCCCCTCTGGTGCAATCACATCCTTCTTACTAGTGTGGTGACCAGAACTGCACACACAACTCCAGCTGTGGCCTAACTAATGTTCTGCATAGCTCCAACAAGACCTCCCTGCTCTTATTGTCAATGCCACAACTGATAAAAGGAAGCACCCCTTACGCCATCTTAACTACCTTATTAACCTGTTTTGACACCTTTTGGGGTCTGTGGACAAGCATCTCGAGATCCCTCTGTTCCTCTGAGCTTCCTAGTGTCTTGCCATTTCTTGAATACTCCCTTGTCTTGTTATGTCTTCCGAAATACATCATCTCAAATTGATTAGCGTTAAATGCTGTTTGCCATTGATCTGCCCAATCTGTTCATATCTTTTTGTAACATCTGACACCTTCCTCCTCACTGACAACCACCCAGCCAATCTTTCTGTCATCCGTAATCTTGCTTGTCATTCTTCACACATTCTCTTCTACATCACTTATGAATATCACAAATAATAAGGGATCCAGCGCTAACCCTGAGGTATGCCACAGCATACAGGGCTCTGGTCACACAAACAGCCTTCTACCACCACTCCCTGTTTCCTGTCACTGAGCCAATTTTTGAATCCAACCTGTCAAGTTACCCTGGATCCCATGTGCTTGTATTTTCTTTATCACTTTCCCATATTGGACTTGTTAAAATCTTGCTGAAATCCATATGACTGACGTCAACTGCTCTAACCTCATCTAAACACTTAGTTGCCTCCTTGCAAAATTTCGCCAGATTTGTTAGGCGTGACTTCCCTCTGGCAAAGTCATGCTGTCTGTCCCTGATCAAGCTTGGTGGTCTAAATAGTGATTAATTTTTTTCCTTCGCTATTTTCTCCAATAGCCTCCAACAGTCATGACTCTTATATGATTCCAAATTTGTCTGGGTAAGCAAAAAGGACATATCGTATCCTAGAAGAGCCTGTAGACCATTAATATGTTTTATCCGCAATGTAGCGTATAAACTAAACCTAGCTACTGCATTTTGGCAGTGAACTCGTGGCCCAATAATTGAAATTTAACTGCAATGTGTATCCAAAACAAGTAGATTTCTTCCAGCAGGTTTTTGACCTTTTAAAAAGTGCTTTAAGAAATATGTAGATGTGCACTTGAGCTGCCAAGGCATACAAGAGTATACACCAAGAACTGGAAAATGGAATTGGAATAGATGTGGTTGTTTACGACTGGCACAAATGCAATGGGCTGAAGAGTTTAGTTTTTTTTTGGTGCTGTAGATCTGAGTCTGATTAAATCTGAAATAATTCTAGATTAAACTGAAAATGTATAATTGAGCATGGTATGTGAATAGATGCAGGTACTCTTGCTGAGTTAAAAAAAATGACTTGTTTTTTATAATTAAGTACATTGTTAAAAGCTGATATTCTTATTGATACATTTGTTAATTTCATGATTCAAACTCGTGTTTTAGGGATGTTTTTGTTTTGCAACTTGATGAGAGTTGGATTGGACCAGCAATGCCCACTATATTGGGAAAATCTAGGGGTGTTGAAGCAGGCATTAATCATTTTCATGTGCAAGTAAGGGGTCTAATGCCTGTTTTGGTTGTACCTGGAACACTGAATTTTCCAAAACTATACAAGTTCTAAAAAGGTGGTGCTACAATTTGACATATTTGTTCTTGACCTCTGATCTGTTTTCAAACTTTCATCCCTCACCATGCCTACTTAACATCCTAAAATTCCTAATCTACTTGCCTGTGAGTCAGTGCTGGATTGGAGGTTTCGGCGGCAGCAGCAATTTGATGATCTTTGGACCTAACCTTTTGCGCATGACCCTGTGCACAATATTGAAAGCTCTTGAGTTTAATTGCCTATTTCGCTTTTTCAGCAACTGTGTGGGTAACTCCCTAAACCTCCACCATTTTGCTGTATGCTGATTATTAGGTGGTTGACTTTGAGAAGAAACTTTATTCTTTCCCTCACTTTCCTTTGGAGAATTTGCTGGCCTTGGTGCAATACTTTACTTCAGGAGCATTGCTAGCATTGGTGACCCTAAAACCTGGATGATTGAGCCATTGGTGAAACAATGCTATGGCAACCTTCATTGCAGCGCCACTGACTCACTCATTCAAATTGTTGTTCTGGACTTGAAATTTCTGAGAATTAATTTGTGTCTTCCCGTAAGTGAGTTAAGCAGTAGCTCTCAAAAGGCAAATTCCCAACTGGTTACACAAACTTTGCTCAGTTTCTATTACAGTTCAACAGTGTATGACATTTGGTTACATATATCTCCTAACTCGTTTGTGTAGTTTGAGACTATAGGTATTTTTGATCGCCTACTGTGACATAAAATATTGAACATAGATGTATGTCAGTTCAAATATCTGTAGTTGAAGGAACAAAGTTCTTTAATAAAGCAAGCTGCTGGACTAACCAGCTTTTTTTTTAGCGCTACATATGCTAAAATAGAAGTGCTGCATTTTCTATTGGGTTTTTCTTGCTTCCTCTTCTGACATTTGGTAAGCTTCCTTTTTTGTGCGAGACAGGCTTGTAATGAGGTCATTTTTACAGAAATGAGGAAGTTGAGGAGAGTTACAAAGTAGTATCTAGTCCACATTAAACACAGTTAGCAGAATTGAGTCTTTATGATTTTAGTTAAAAGAATAACTGATAATTTAAAAGTTTTGCAAGCACTGGATTTTTGCCATCTATCTTGAGAAGGTCAGTAATAAATATTATGCATAGTCTGATACAATGTCAGTGAGAATTACTGTTTCATTATTACCTACGTTAAATTTCTTTCAAATCATTTGGACAATTCTTGTCGATTTATGCTGTAATACTACGGAGACTGTTAATGACGTTTCCGTATGGAAACCTAACATTAAAACTAACATAGAAAAGATGACCAGGTGGTGGTAATCAATGTTCTTTTGTGATTCTTGCCACTCTTAGATTTTCTCCAATGGTGTTTGATTTCTTACATGTATTACTTATAGTAAACATTTGGTGCTGGCTTGCTTGCATCAAGTCATTTACTACAAGTAACTTACAGCCCACCAAGAGGAAGTCGCAAAAATATGTAGTTTGCTGAACGTTTGAATAAATAGTATAATATTGAAAGAACTGGCTTATTTCATGTGTCTAAACATTTCAAATTCTGACAATTGGAGAAGTAATTAAGTCTAATAATGTAGGCTTCATGATAAAATATCACGGACAGATAGCTATGTCCAGTGTAGGTAAATGCATGTGTTCAGTATTGTTGAAAATCTTAAGATGTTTTTGTTCAAGATTGAATGTTGGCCCTTCAGTGCATTTATGTAATAACTGGGTGGACTTCTGTTCCATTTAATTTTGAAGCTGGGGACATTTTCTACTTACTGACTTGTGTAGTCATACTGTGTTAACATTATTTTCAGATGCCAGTAAACACAAAGCTTAGCTTCCTTTTCCTGAACTTTGATGGAATTTTTAAAAGTCAGACTGTTGACTATCCCATCTGAAAGTTTCTAACATCAGTTGTGAACAAGCTCAAAAAACTTTATCCACTGTGTTGTTGTGCAGTAGGGATCAGAAACGTCCCAATTATATGTAACGTATGTAGATGTCTAAGGGCAGGGCAGGGTTAGGCCTCCAAACAATGACAAAATTTTTCAGCTATTACTCTCTGTTCCCCACCATGATTCAATTCGCTGAAAGGATTTTGTTTCAAGATCTTGTACACATAATGATTTGTTTCAACGCAACACTTAATAGTTGAAACCATCTTCCAGCCTTTTAAAAGTTGGTGAAGTAAGTGGGAGGAAGTGTTAATTTAAGTTTGCTTTTATACAAGAGTGCCTCTTTCAAGTTGTATCATATTTTCACAGAATGTGTGCTGTGCTTGTTGTTGACAAAATCCACATTGTACTAAAGGATGATAACTGGGATCATATACTTGGTTATAATTGTTAGGCAAACCATGCTTTACATATATGGATTCCCAAAAACAGTAAATATAATAACATTTTAATAGTTTTGTTTCTGCTTTATGTTCCAGTGGGTAAAATAAGTGGAATGGTTCGATGAAAGTCAACTCTCCATATTTTCAACAATAATTTGCATTTAAAAAGCATAAGTAACATCATAAAAATCTCTTAAGGCTCACTTTTTTGGTGCCATAAAAGAAAATGGATGCCAATGAAAGAAATATTTGTGGTGTCAAAATCTTGATGAGATGGCTTGATTTTAAGGAGTTGGATGATTTTGGGGAGGGCACTGTTTGTAGAGTGGAGTGGAGAGCAGTAACTCAATAAGGGTTTAGGGTGTCAGAAGAACAGGTATTGTGGGAAAGAAATAAAGTTGAAAAAGGTTGTAAATATATGGGAGGAAAAAAAGGTGATGAAGGTTTTAAACACACGACTGACAATTTTAAAATATTTTTTCCTGACGTGGCAACACCTCAGTGTAGTCCAGTAAGGATGCAAATGATGGGTGAGCAGGTCTTGGTGTAGGTGGTGATAGTGGACAGTGGAGCTTTGGGTAAGCTAATGTTAATGGAATATGGCCACTTGGAGGGCAGTGAAGAGAGTATTCAAGTCTGGAGGTGACAAAGTATGTGGATTTTAGTAGCAGATGGCCGCAGACAATGTTGGTGTCAGATGGTGCTTTGAAAGAGGAAATATACAATCTCTTGATCTGTGGAATAAGAGGAACCCTGATTGGAGAAATTTAAATAGGAGATGTTTATTAAAGGGATATGTTCAAGGACATTGTGAAGGAGAACAGGTTTCAGGATGGGATGAATTTGCGAGAACAGGGGGAGATTAAGTGTTGAGTTATCAAAGTCAAGTATGTGGGAAAGAAATCTGGGTTGTGGCATAGTGAAATTTTTTTTTGAGTGTTGAACAAGATTAGGTCCTGAAAAGTTGCCAGGGCGTAAGGGAAGAAACTAATTTGGCTTGTTGATGAAGACCCTGTCAGGATGTATGTGTATTTTGGACAGTATAACCAGGTGGCAAACCTTGATAAGGGTGTAATCAAAAATCGGTTTTGATGCAATCATCCACAGTAAACTAATAGATGACAAGGGTTATATTTGCTAGGAAATCAATATTTGGAATGAGTTCCAAAAAGGATCAGCTTTTGACCCACTAGTCAAGTCCAATAAATTAATTGGGTGGAGCAGGGATAGATATTTGAAGTCATCCCCCTTCAGACACACTGGTTGAGAAGATTGAGAGGAGAATAAGACACCTGGGTTTCTGCTTTTGTAAGGATGCAATGATTGCTCCGTTTGGAGAAATGCCTTTCATGGCACTTTTTGTATGTATTTAAAAACGGCGTACAACATTACAGCCTTTATTTTAACTTTGTTTCTGTAGATATTTACCAGAATGTTGCTGGGCATGGAAGGTTTGAACCATAAGGATAGGCTAGGACTTCTTCCATTGAGCGTAGGAGATTGAGGGGTGACCTTTATAGAGGTTTACAAATTTGTGAGGGGCATAGATAAGGTGAATAGCAAGGTGGGGAAGTTCAAAATTAGGGGGCATACTTTTAAGGTAAGAGGAGAAAGGTTTAAAAAAGACACAATGGATAACCTTTTTTTACACAGAGTAGTTCATGTGGAATGAACTTCCAGAGGAAGTGGTGGATACAGGTACAACATTGAAAAGACATTTGGATAAGTACATGAATCGGAAAGGTTTGGAGGGATGTGGGCCAAATGCAGGGAACATGGTTGGCGTGGACTAATTGGATCAAAGGATTTGTTTCCAAGCTGTGGAGGTCTATGACACTTTGTTTTCTAATCAACCTGTTCAGAGGTGTTATTATACATCTCTGGAGCAGATGGGACTTGAATCCAGGCCTTCTGGCTCACTGTACTATTGTGTCCTTTTTTGGAATAATTCTGAATATATTACCACTGCCTTAAAATGTACTAAGATGGATGATGTAGAAGACTTCAACTTTGTTAATTTTCGCAACTGCATATAGTACCCAAAGGTTTTGTACTGAAAAAAAATTCAGCATTATTAAGATTAAAAAATGGCATATATTGGGCAATCAGCATCTGTTAATACATTGTAATCTCTCCACTGGAAGCCTATTGTTTGGAAATTTCCAGTTCTCTGGAAACTGTTTGAACAGACCCATGAAACTCATGATCTTGCCGATCGACTGTTTGGACATTAATTTTGGAGTGGAAATGCAGAAAGTAGTATTCGGATAAGTTAAAACATTTTTATTACTGCTTTATAATGTTTTAACACTTTTATGTTTTGGTAAACATTTCGATCTGTGTTTTCTGGTTCATAAGCTCATGGTTAGGCATTCCAACAATATTTTGTAGTCAGAAAAATTCTGAAATCCAAAAATGACTTGCTTTGAAATATTCTGGAGAGGGTAGAGTGTAATTATTTCACATTTAATCATTGGGAATTTGACTCCTCCAAAAGAGAGACTTTTTTTTTGATTGCTTTTCTTTCCTCTTGCCTCAAATGAGTAGTGAACAAGTGCTATAAAGCTAAAGTTTCCTGCTAAACCGTAGGGCTGCTGCTTGCATTCGAAAGAGATGACTGTTGGTGGTTTAACCTGAGAGTCAGGTGAGGGAGGTGTTGAGAAGGAGAGTCCTTAATTGTGCAGGAATTGAAGCCATGCTGTTGGCATTATTCTGCATTGCAAACTAGCTATCCTGCCAATTGAGCTATCTGAACCTCAAGAGAAATCCTTGGCTGGATTCAAACCTGTGCAGAATGACCCCATTGGATTTCAAGTCCATCATCAAAACCACTCAGCCACACAAAGGTAAAGTCACCGTAGCCTTAACAGACCAGAGGGGCTGCTCTGTTTAGAGAGAGATGACTAGTGGTGTTTTAACCTGAGGGGAGAGGATGAGCGGGAGAATCCTCCATGGCAACCTCAGCTGGTGCAGGAATTGAACCTACACTGTTTGCTGCATGCTGCATCACAAACTGGCTATCAAGACCACTGAGCTAAACCAATCCCCCCCTCATCCCAAATACAGAACAATCTAATTATTTCAATTTTTTGTTTTAAACTCCCCAATCTGCTGGCAGCTAACATAAAGCAGATCAGTTAAATTACTCTCTGTTTTCAGTCTTTAACTTTAGGAGCAGCTAATTTCATGAGTGTTGTGCTGTTCCTGTGTCTAAAGACTAAGTGAAAAAGGGAGAACTGCTTGAATAACCAACAGATCTACCTATTGATATGCTATCCATCCTCTTAATGTTACTGGTCTTTAAAGTGCATTATAGTGTCCTTGACTCATACAGACAGTGCATTACTCTGGATCTGTTGAAAATCAGCTTGAAGGCTATTGGTTTTAGATGTAAGCCTGTGGATATTGATTCGCCATGTTGTTTTGACCAGTTAGAATCATGTAGAAATTTTTGCATGAAAAATACAGTGAAAAGTTTTATAAGTCGCCCCACCAAAGCACCTACATCAATGACACAAGTATTGCCAATCTCACTTACGCAGACCCTGGTCAATGCTTTGTCATTTTTTTTTGTCTTCTACATGTCAGTGTCATTTTGGATGTTACCTTAAGTAAACCTGATGTCACATAATTGATTAGAGTTTGGAGCTTCTATCAAATGTCCTTTACTTTAGAGTAATCATAATGTAATAAAATTACATGAAAATATTGCATTAATAAGGCTTCTTTGACCAGTATGTCCAAGGTAATATTCAACCATGTGTTACTACATAATAATTAAGAAGGCTGTAGTTGCAGAGTAAAGCCAGCTGATTGATTGTGCTGACTTGTAATCATAAAATGCAGTTGTCTGCTGATCTGCCTTACATGCATTGTGACTTCTGCTGGTATATTACCTAGTGACATTTCTGGTAAATATGAATGACCTTGCGATTCTACTATCATTAACTAGACTTGGAAAAGTAGAAAAATATTAAAGTAAGAGTTTCTTTCAATGAATTCAGTCCAGTTTGTTGACATTGAAAAATTAGTGCTCATTCTGGAGGACACATTTTATGTAAAATATTTGGCATAAGAGAATATGCAGATATGTTCAAGTTTATACACTTTTAATGATTCCTCTGAATCTGCAATTGCTTAGCATTAGTTGTTGCAAGGGCTTTCAACAGCAAAGGCCACTTTCATTTTCTATAAGTTAACTTATTTCTAGTTTCAGAAGAGACCAGGGGAAATATCAGCATTGAGCACAAGAAATTTCAAAAATAAGTACTTTATTTCTTTTTCCAGGCATTTTCTTCAAACCTAGTTCCTGAGCAGCCAGGCCTATGCCTATGATCCCCTTCTCAGTCATTGTGACTGAGTTGAGTTCTCCCAGAATACTCCTTGGTTGCTTCTCACCACTGCCCTCCAGATGGTCTGTTGGATTCTCCTCCCCTTGATGAGCGTCAGGTCCTCTAGTGTTGTACCTGTATTGGAAGAGCTTGGCTAGGGGAGTGGCAAGTTCTGGTGTACAGATCTTCAGTCCTATTGCCAGAGTGTTGTCAGGGCCCACAGCCTTTGCATTATCCAGTGCCTCCACCTGTTTCTTGATATCACGTTGAGTGAATTGAGCTGGCTGAATCCTGGTATCTATGATGCTGGGGACCACTGGATGGGGTCAAGAAGGATCATCCACTCGGCACTTCTGGCTGAAGATTACTGCAAATGCTTCAGCCTTATTTTTGTAGTGATGTGCTGGGCCCTCCTATCGTGGAGAATGGAGATATTTGTGGAGCCTCCTCCAGTGAGTTATTTAATTGTCCACCACCATTCACAACTGGATGTGGCAGGACTGCAGAGATTAGATCAAAACTGTTGGTTGTGGAATCACTTAGCTCTGACTAACAGTTGCTACGTATGATTTTTGGTAGCTTCACCAGGTTGACACCTCATTCTTGGTTTTGCCTGGCCCTTCTATTGGCATGCCATCCTACTCGGAGCAAAATGATAAAACATGTATGTTTACTGATCATTGCTGAAGGTTCAGCACCATTCATGACAACTCTGATATTTAAATTGCTCGTGTCCATGTGCAGAAGGACCTGACAACATCTAGGTTTGGGCTGATGAATAGTAAGTAACATCTGTATTATAGACAGACAATGGACTAGTATCTGACTACCTCACCTTGACACTCAATGGTGCCACTTTTGCTGATTTCTCAACTATCAACATCTTGGGGTTACCATTGATCTGAAACTGAACTAGATCAACCATGTCAACAGCATATCAGTAGGTGGGAATTCTGAGGTGACAACCTTGCTTCCTGTCTGCCCAGTGCTTGTACAACATCTACAAGGCACAAGTCAGGAGTGTGTGAGATTACTTTACTTTCATTTGCCTGGATAAGTGCAGCTTGAAGCTCAGTGGGACAAAGCATCTAGCTTGGTTGACATCCCAACCACCACCAACACCACCACCACTACCCACCATTACCATTATTCGCTCCCTTCACCACTGACACACAGTAGCAGTAATGGGCACCATCTACAAGATGCACTTCAGTAATACCTACAAGGTTGAGGGAAGATACATGGGCACGCCACGACCTGCAAATTCCCCTCCAGGCCATACACCATCCTGACTTGGAACTGTGTCATCATTCCTTCAGTGTTGCTGGATCTAAAATCCTCGATTTCCCCCTGTTTAATACAACTGTGGATGTACTGACACCAGAAGGACTGCAGCAGTTTAAGAAGGAGGCATGCCATCATTTTCTCTAGGGCAGTTGAGGATGGGCAAAGAATGGTGTAGCTGGAGTTATCCACACCCTGTAAGTAAACAAAGAAAAATCGTCTTTATGACGGAATAAAGGGCATCCAATTTGCTACAGAGCTGTATTCTAATCATCTCTTCTGGAGAGAAAATTAAAAGGGGAAATAATATTTTAAAAGTTTATTTATATTTTAAGTTTTCTTCATTTACTTTAGATTGTCTCTGTCTCTCTTCAGTATTTTATCATTTTGAATGAAAGCCACAGTTTGCATCAAGTTATTACCAGGGCAAGTATGGCTAGGTTTATGTGTAAAGTTTATTTTAATGTGGAAACTGCTGTTTTCCATAATCTCTACAGTACGAACATGAATATTTTCAGCTGTTCATTTTTTTTGGGGTGGTTAAAATTTGAATCCATAGAGCTGGCTAATGCTACACACCACTGCTAGTGAAGGTAGCCTATGGGAAGGATCCTCTTTCTTTTTCCTTATAGCAGCTGGGTTTACATTTGGCTCCTCAGCCTGTTAGTAGCATCTGTGAGTACAGACTGAAAGCTCTTTTATATTCTGTTGGACAATGTATTCAGTTTCAGCAAAGCAACATTTGTACGTAATTCCTTTTAACATTCATACTGGGGACCTGGTCTTGCACTATTTACTTCACTCTGCTTTTCTTCAGTGTCTTTACAACAGTGTACAGCCAGTGTTGTGATTTCCTTCTGCTTTTTCAGTTCCTTGGTTCACATTTCACTCTGCAATGCCAATATCAAGCTGATCAAATTCCCTGAATTGATCAGGTAGTACTGTATAATCTATGTTCTCTGCAGTCTCTTAAATCTTCTTAATGGAACCCCTGAGGGGACAGATATACAGGAGTGACTCATTTGCTTTAAATTTATCAAAGCATGCTCTTTCAGTGTGTTCACAATATTACCTTTGTGGTTCAGTCAGTGTGTAAGTCTAGATCACAGAATTCATTCTCTGCCATTGATGATTTATAATGCAATCTAATCAAGGTATTTTCCTTGGGGTGCACTTAAACTGTAGCTAAAATACTGGTAGCTGTAGTTTAAGCTTCAATCAAGCAAGACCCTGTTTACATTGCTTCGCTCCTTCGTTGCTGAAACTTGAACTGTCTTGTTTAACAGAGTGTTCTTGATGGTCTGGTCAAATGTGTGTGTTCAGAGCCGACTCTGAGCAGTTTAAAATTTGAAAGGGCGTGGAGGAGAGTTTCTGGTCTGGTATTTCGATTAAGTTCAGGTGGTACGTTCATGGTGTGTTCGGGGTCTACTTTAAAAATCCATTTGATTAAATTCCTTTGAGTGCTGATGGTTTCAGTGCAACTATTATCCTGATAATCAGCCAGCAGAAACTAGTTTCCATGGAGTATGCTCGATGTAATTTCAGTTTCCTGTAGTAGAAGCAGCTGCTTTGTAATCTAGCCAAAACTGTCCAATCTTTATTACAATGTTGGTTGTCATATCAAACATTTGCTATGTTTTCCCTCTGTGTATATATGCGCATGATTTCCCAGAAGTCTGTTACAAGATATATGTTAATATTCCAGCCATTCTTCTGATTTGAATTAAGGGGTTTAGCTGGCTTTGTTTTGAGTCCAACTTCAGATGTTTGGAATGAAAATGGTTCAAACAATGACCGTCTCCTGAATATATTCAACACTGTAGTTTAAATCTTGAAGAATTGAATTTCATTAGACAAGCATTTATAATCAGCTGGTTATTTGGCACAAACTTGATGTGCAATTAAAAAGGTATACTTGTCTTAAATGAGGGTTTTATACTCTTAAATTAGTCAACTGTTAGAATCATTAATGTGTAAATTCTGCCAGCAGTTTATCAAGTAAAATGTCAAATTTGCTAAACTGGGATAGAAATGCAAACCTGTATCCCCATTAGAGCTAGCATTTTGCAAGTGAGCGGGCTCATTGGAATGCACATTTCGTTACTTTCTTTGCAGCCATGTCGTAGACTTATGATTATTGTCGCTCCACTTGGAACATAATGTTTGGAAATGACTGAATGTTAAGGATAACTAGAGAGAGCCTTGCAAGCAGATAACATCAGATCAGTCATATTTTTGGGAATGTTAACTGCTTTTGATTTAATGAAATATATCAGCTAAGACTTTTAATTGGGATTTCAACATTAGTAGCTTTGTTGTAATCTTCATATTAAGAAGGGGTATTTTACAACCAGATGAGAAAGAAGAATCCTCTTTTGACACCCATCAGTTGACTGAAACAAAGATTTTTAACATTGTTTAGTACATGACTATACTGTTGAAAGACAAAGGAATTTTATAACTTACTAACCCTGAGAGAGAATAATAAAATGGATCATCAAACATAGGTATAAAGTTTGAAAAGGGGAAGAGTCTCAAGTACCAATTGAAGATCAGGAATAGGCAGATTAAAAAACGGTCCTTTAGAGCCCTTGAGATGTTAGGTTTTGACATGAGGCCATGGTTAATTGATGTCTGGTATACTCAACAATGATGAAACTTGTAGAGTTCTCGAGTATGAATATTTCTCCAGTTTGCTTTGTCGTTGCTGGATTTGAGAGACTGAGAGAAACGTGTGACAGAGAGAGGTTGTCTTTCTGCACTGTTGTGACAAATCCATTTTCTTTCTCCTCTACCCAAAGGCTGTTACCTGAAATAAAGTTTGTGTATTCCTATGTCTGCATTGTTTCTTTTCAATCCCAGTATGTGAAACTCTCAGAAAGGTGGCAATCACCATGGGGTACAGGTGAGTTTCAATTTGTTTTTGTAATGATTTTAATTGTGGCTCAGACTGATTCTTGTTCTTTGAGCCAAGCTCGTGAAACCACCAATCTGGTCAGGTGACCACTGCACCCATCTTAAGTCAGTGTTTTTCCTTTTTGAAAACCATTTTTGTCAATGAAAGGTTCCAGGGATTAGAAAGCTGGAACTCGAAATTGATGGTCTATTTTAACATTATTATAATAGGGACATTAACTACCACTCTCTAAACTAATTTTCTCCTTTGAAAACCACTGCAAAGGCTGAATTGAGTGCTTGTAGCACATTGAGGGGAAAAAGTCATCAGTTATCTATATATCGTGGATATATATCGTCGAGATATCTTACATCGTGGAACTGAATTTTAAAAAAAAAACTTTCTTTTCTTGGGTAAGCCTCTTAATATTTTCACGGTGTTTATTGTGTGATTATTAATAAAGAATTTTTGATTAATGTAATGGACCTGGGGCTTGGACCAAAAAAAGGATGTAGGGTAATTTAGATTGCATAGAGCTCATTGCAATTCAACAAAATAGGTTAAAGGGAAGAGCCAACACTTGATCGGCAATTTGCTGGCACAGAAATGAATAGAGTAATTTGTCTGTCAGTAAACCCTGTGTGACTACAAGTGCAATAATGCATTTCTAAAATTTACAGCAGTGTTTATCAAGCTTTTTGCCTTGATCACTGAATCTCTCTTGTTATAAAAATCCCTTGGACCACTACAACACAGCATGATTTGTCTCGAAATTAGTTACGCATTGAAAGATTTAGTATATTTGTTCTTAACTTGCTGTAAAATCTGTTGTTGATGCTCAGCAAAAATTCTGTTAAAATGTAGAAGTTTCTTCCAACGTAAGCTGTTCATCCTTGGTCAGTACTTTTTGATGTTATTTCTGACCTTTGCGTAAATGGGATCAATCCTTTCTGTGCTACTGAAGAAACAATGCTGTATATCAAAGCCTTTGCAGGAGGAATTGTATGCTGGTGATGGGGTTGAGGAATTGACCATATCTTTGCTTCATTCTGGCCAGTGCGTTGAACTGTTTGTAAATTGACCCCATTCTTTCGTCTGTCCTGACCTGTGCATTCTTGCTACATTTCAAATCAAATTATCTCTCAGAAGTGTTGCTTACTGATCTTACCCATGGATCATTGAACTTCTTTAGATTTATGGCTGGAAAGTGGAGGAGAAATTTGTTACTATGCATGAATGCATGTAGTAAATAGTAGGAAAGCAATTTGTGTCAAGTTTTAGCTGGATGAACACAGCAGCCCAGGCAGCATCAGAGGAACAGGAAAGTTGACGTTTCGGGTCTGGACCCTTCCTCAGAAAAATCGGAAGTTTTTCCTGAAGAAGGATCCAGACCTGAAATGTCAGCTTTCCTGCTCCTCTGATGCTGCCTGGCCTGCTGTGTTCATCCAGCTTTACACCTTGTTATCTCAGACTCCAGCATCGGCAGTTCCTACTATCTTTGTGCCAAGTTTTCACTTGCAAAAAGCAGATGATTATGCTGTTTTTGGTACAATATTACATGCGAACATGGATTATTTGGAGTTCAGGTGATTAGGAATTAGCTTTGCTGCAGTACAAAGCCACTGTGTTTTATGTAAATGATTAACATTTGGCTAAGTTTTAATTTTTTTATTGACACTTGTTATTTAGCACAATTTTTCTGCAGCATGATTTTGTTCTACTTTATCTGGCAGCATATAGCTGTAACGCACTTTAATTATGTAATTTATTTCCCTGATTACAATTTACAAATGATTCTAGTTTTGAATTGAAAGAGTTTGCAAGAGGGTGTGAGGAGGAGGCTCCAAGTCGGCTGGTATGGGGAGGTAGGCTGTGAGGAAGTGGGGAGGCGGAGTCGAGAACCAGGAGCAGGCAAGGAGTGTGAACATAAATATATGAAAGGCAAATCATGTTTGAGAAACATTTATAGCAAAGATAAAGGAGAACTGTTGCACATAGTATATTTGGATTTTCATGAAATGAAATTCCCACACAAAAGATTAATAAACAAAATTAGAATGCATGTTATTGGAGCTAACGTGCAAGGAAGGATTAAAAATCGATTAACAGGCAGAAAGCAGAGTAGCAATAAACAGAACATTCTCAGGATGACAGGCTGAAAGTTGTGGGGTACTGCAAGGCTCAGAGCTCCACGATGTGGAGGTGCTGGTGTTGGACTGGTGTAGACAAAGTCAGAAATTACATGACACCAGGTTATTGTCCAACAGGTTGATTTGAAAACAAAAGCTTTCGGAGCCTGTGCTCTGAATCATATGATTTCTGACAAACTATATTAATTACTTACAGCACCTTAAAGAATGCCCTTTGAAAATCCAGATACACTAAATACACCTCTCTCTCTCTCTCTCTCTCTCTCTCTTGCTCTCTCTCATGGTCACTCGCACCTCCCTTCTGTATTGAAAGTGGGTGAGTGAGAAAGGAAACTACAGACCAGGTAGCCTCTCACTGGTGAGAGGGAAAGTGCTAAAATCCATTATTAGAGATCTAATAACGATTAGAAAATCATGATGTGTGAAGAATTAACAGGGGTTAATGAAAGAGAAACAATGTTTGACAAATCTTAGTTTTTTGAGGTAGCAAGGTAGAGCTAATATGATTTATATTATTTGGGAATTTGGATTTTGAAACAGAGGTAAAATAGATTTGTAGTTTCAGTTACAAGAAGATAATGACTTTTTGACTCTTTCAAAAACAACTTTGAACAGTAAATCATCTGAAGCTTTCCAAGAAAACGTGTGTTAGGTTCAATGTCTCGATCAAATGCATTGCCGTTAATCAATGAAGTGCTTACAGAGTTGAACCTTCGACATTTACAGAAGAAATAGACCAGGACCCAGTAGTATTTTGAGTTAGCTCAGAATAATCATGTTTTTAGTTCAGAAGAACAATCTTACTTCAGCGGAAGGGAAGATTAGTTTGAGAAGTCTCCAAGCTTAGAGTCTGTGTTGAAGTTTTTGAAGCTGTCAGGACTGAAATCAGGCTCCACTTTCTTCCCATACCCTTTGATGCCTTGGCCCTCAGAACTATATCTAACTTCTTAAAAGCATTCAATGTTTTGGCCTCAACTGCATCTTGGCAGAGTATTCCACAAGCTCTCTACTGACTTGGTGAAGAAATTTATCCTCATCTCAGTCCTAAATTGTCTACTCTGTATCCTTAAACTGTGACCTCTGGTCCTAGAAATCCCTGCCATCAGGAACATTCTTCCTAGGTTTACCTGTCTAGTCCAATTAGAATTTATAGGTTTCTATTAGAACCCCCCCGCCAACCCTTTATTCTAAACTCCCGTGAATATAGCCTTACTAATCCAGACTTTCTTTCATATGTCAGTCTTCCCATCCCAGGAATTAGTATGGTAAAGCTTTGCACCCCCTCCATAGCCAGAACATCCTCCCACAGATACCGAGACGAAACCTGTACTCAGTACTCCAGGTGTGGTCTCACCAAAGCCCTATACAACTGCAGCAAGACACTCCTGCCTTCGCTACCTGCATGCTTACTTTCAGCAACCAGTATACACTGTTGCATCTCTGACTTTCTGAATCTATCACCATTCAGGTATTAATTTACCTTCCTGTATTTGCTACGAAAGTGGACAGCCTCTCCTCATTTATGCACATTCATTGGCCATGCATTTGCCCACTCAACTTGTCTTAATCATACTGAAGCATCTCTGCATCCTCCTCATGGTTCACCCTCCTACCCAGCTATATGTTGTTTGCAAACTTGGAAATGTTACATTTAGTTCCCTCATCTAAATTATTAATATATATTGTGAATAGCTGGGGTTCAAGCAGTGATCCCTCCAGTACCCCACTGGTCCCTGCCTGCTGTTCGGCATAGACCCATTAATTCCGAATCATTGTTTCCTGTTTGCCAACCAGCTCTCTATTCACTGTCAGTACACTACCCCAATTTCTTTAATTTTACATGTTTATCGATGTGGGATCTTATTGAATGCCTTCTGAAGTCCGGGTAAACTGCAATGACTAGCTTCGCCTTGTCGACTCTACTCGTTACATCCTCAAAATTCCAGTCGATTTTTTTCAAGCACGAATTCCTGTTTGAAAATCTGTGCTGAACCTGTTCGGTCCTGTCATTGTTTTCCAAGAGTTCTGCTATTCAACCTTTTATTATGGGCTGTAGACGTTTCACCACTACTGATGTCAGGCTAACTGGCTTATAATTCCCTCTTTTCTCGCTACATTTTTTTTTAAATAGGGTTAAATTAGCTACCATCCAATCCATAGGAACTGTTTCAGAGTCAGTAGACCACCAATGCATCCACTATGTCTTGTGCTAGTTGCTTTAGTATTCGGGGATCCTACCAATTCCCATGCTTGTAACTTTTTTTTTTAACAACATTTAATACTTCTTCCTTTACCCTAATATGGTACGAGTAACAGGGGACCTACTCCACTGAGAGCGAATTTGGACAGGATAGTCCACAATCACTCCTAGTTGACAGAGTCGAAGGCTGATGTGAGATCAAAGAAGGCCCTGTACATAAATTGGTGCGATTCCATACACATTCCTTGGATTTGTTGCGCATTGAAAATTATGCCCATTGTGCCTCTTGATGGAAACTGCATTGGTGATTTTGACAGAATCAGGTGCTGTTTTGAAGAGAATTGTTAAAGAAATGCAGTTCAAGTTGACCCATACGTTTTGTCAAGGCACTTGTCTAATATTAAGAGAGTTTGCACAATGAAAAGCAATTTTATGTTTAAATCCTGGTACTTTGGTTAAGATTTTCAGTTTAGTTAATTTTTCATTGCTAATACAATTAAGTATCTGAATTAACAATTTTAATCAACGTCACATTGTGTTCTCTTCCAAAAGAAGAGATCTCATTGTGAAGTGTACAACAAATGCTGTAAATAATTCTTATACATATGTGTATTTAATTGTAGTGGGAAATTTCCTCTCCCCTCCTAGGTCTTCAGTCAGTGCATTGTTAAATATGATTATCAAATTAAATGTGTTAATGATTAGATTCTAACTTAGTTTTACCAATTAGTGCTATTAATTCTCAGGACTTTCAGATCCCCTTGGTTCAAAATGCTTAAATTTTACTGTAAAAGTTGTCAATCATTAGGGATGAAGCTCTTCAACTAGGTGGTGGCAGTGGAGGAGGATTTAAGAAGGATGCTGCAAGAAGTGGAGGAGGGAAGCAGGAAGCTGCAAGAAGTAGCTGAGCGGGAGAAGGAGGCTGCAAGGAAGAGACAACAGCTTAAACCGATCAGTCAAGGAATACTCATTATTACAAATTACTCATGTCTTCCATCGTGAAGACTGACGCGAAGTAATTATTCAGTTCCTCAACCATTTCCTTCTTCCCAACTACTATCTGTCCACCGTCATTTTCCAGTGGTCCAGTGTCCACTTTTGTCTCTCCTTTTGCTCTTTATATATCTAAAGAAATTCTTACAGACTTCATTTATATTAATGGCTAGCTTACCCTCATATTTAATCTTCTCCTCCTTATTCTTTTTTTTTTGTTGCCCTCTGTTGGTCTTTGTAAGCTTCCCAGTCCTCTGGTTTCCCACTGCCCTTTGCTACATTGTGTGCTTTCTCTTTTACCTTTATGCTATCCCTGACTTCCTTAGTCAGCCATGGTTGCCTTATCCTCCCTGTACCATGCTTCTTTTTCCTAGGGATGAATTTTTGCTGCGTCTCCTGAATTACTCCCAGAAACTCCTGCCATTGCTGTTCCACTGTCTTTCCTGCTAGGCTCCTCTTCCAGTCAGTTCTGCCCAGCTCCTTCCTCATACCTTGGTAGTCACTTTTATTCAGCTGTAACGCCGTTACCTCTGATTCTATCTTCTCCCTCTCAAATTGCAGAGTAAATTCTATCATCTTATAATCACTGCCTCATAAAGGTTCCTTCACCTTAAGCTCCCCTTTCAAGTATGCCTCGTTGCACAACACTAAATCCAGTATTGCCTGTTCCCCTGTGGGCTCCACCACGAGCTGCTCCAAAAAGCCATCTCGTAGATATTCCACAAACTCCTTTTCTTGCAATCCACTACCAACATGATTTTCCCAGTCCACTTGCATATTGAAATCCCCCATGATCATTGTGGCTTTGCCTTTCTTACACACTTTTTCTATCTCCTGGTGTATCTTGTGCCCCAGCTCCTGATGACCGTTTGGAGGCCTGTACACAACTCCAACTATGGGTTTTTTTAACCTTTGCGGTTCCTCAAATCTACCCACACAAATTCTACACTATCTGACCTTACTTTGTTTCTTCCTATTGATTTAATTTCATTTCTGACCAATGAGGCAACCCCAACCCCTCAGTCCACCTGCCTATCTTTTCGATAGGATGTATGTCCTTGGATATTCAGTTCCCAGTCCTGATCCCTGATTTAAATTATGCCTGTTGTTTTATACCAATTTAAATGGTATGATGTTTAAGACATTAATGTTTTCCTTGTGTGTTGTGGCTTAGGGTTAGACCATAGAATTGTAGAATCCCTACAATCTAGATGCAAGATATTCGGCCCATTGAGTCCATGCTGACCCTTGAAAGATCATCACTCTCAGACCCACCCCCCTTACCCTACCCCTGTAACCCTGCATTTCCATGGCCAATCTATCTAACCTGCACATCTTTGGACTATGGGCAGAAACCAGAGCACCTGGAGAAAACCCCAAGCAGACGATTGCCGGAGGGCGGAATTGAACCTGGGTTCCTGGCACTGTGAGGCAGCAATGCTAACCACTGAGCCAGGGTGCTGCCATGGAGGATTGATAATTATTGAGGATATTGATTAATTATTCTAATTCTTTTTCTGTGTGAGTTTAAATAATTAATGTTAATGCAAATACAGAAGCTATTGTTATTACTTGACAGCATTGGTAAGAAATGAGTTAGTGAGAATGAAAGTTGACTTACTAAAAAGCAGGAAGGAGCTCCTGAAAATCAAAATGCATACCTTGTCAAAATCTCAAGAGCCTGGGATGGTGACTTTGACCCTGCCTGTACTCTTTGATGCTGCCTGTACTTTTTCTCCTGTGATTTGGCCAGATCTCCTATGTCATTAGAATTGCCAATGCATGTTTTAATTAGTCACACATGCACAGTTGCTTTAAGAATACTTGTCCATTTCTGTGCAACTACATGCTTCCAAAGTTTGTAAAAACATGGTTAAAGCCTTACTGTGAAGAATCTGATATCGAAGAATAATAAATGAGTGTTTAGGTCACTGATTCTAAATACAACCTTAGGTTTTTTAAGCATCATGGAGTGCAGAATATCTAATTGCAAAGCTTATGACGTTACAGAGAGCAGAATGTTAGCAATTAAGTGATTTACTGTGCTAAGCAGCCAGAACAGTACTTGTCTATTAATATTTTGAGCATTATATTCTTTAGCAAAACAATAGGTGAAATCATAGAAATTTAAGTGTGCATTTTCACTTCCTGTGTCAGTGTTAGCTTTTCACCTGAGCTTTCTATTGTATCTCTGAGTTTCAGCTGTTTTCCTGAAACCACCTATAGTTTTCTTCAAGCCCTTATTTAACGAGCTATTTTGGCAAAAAGTAGTTGAGTTTGGCTACCATTTATGGCAATGTTTTTACCAGTTATTCATGTGGAAGTCTTCATTCATTGTGTGTTGCTAAAACTATTAAGTCCTTATTCTCAGTTCGCTGACGAATGGAAAGAGAACTTTTATTCTCTTTCAAATCCGTTCATAATTTTGATCATTTCATGGTAGCTCGCTATAATTTTTACTGCTCCAAATAATAAATCCTAAATTTCCAAGTGTTCCTTCATCTCTGCATTGTTGCCTATCCTGTTATAATTGAGGTGAATCATTGTTGAATGTTTCTGTGGCTTCAGGGTCCTTGTAATTGACTGATTAAATTTACAAAAAGTGTTCCAGATGCTGTAATGATCATATGAAGAGTGATGAATTGACTCCCTTCTTTTCAACCTCTTCAGACGGCTGCAATGAAAATTTAACATTCGTAGCATGCAGCAGTACCTCATGCCAATTTAAAATGTGGTTAATTAGGTTCACCAGAAACAAATAAGGAGCCAACTGCAAAGTTTGTTGAGTGAAAGGCAAAGCAACCTATTGCTTGCTAACCCTGAGAAAAATAATACAAGCCTAGCATCAAATAGACACAAATACAAGGTTAAGAGATAGTGTCCAGTACAAAAAGGGAGATGAAAGAATATGGAGTTTGAAGTCCATGTGCTACTCCTGAGATATCTGGTTTTAGGCTGTGACCATAATTGGATAAGGCCGCCCTGGATCAATGGCAGCTGTGAAGATCGCAAATACCTTTTGCATCTTCTGCGTTTGAATGATTTTCTCCAGTTTGTCACGGTGTTTTGTCATTTGAGAGGTTGGGAGAGACAGTGTTCCTTCTTCAGTTCCAGTTATAAATCCACCTGCTGTGCTTCGATCTAAAGTAGCACCTTGAAATGCAACTAGCCTGTGTATTGCAATGTCTTAGTTCTTTGATCTCAGCTGGATAATTGATGTCTTCTAAATCTAACATGTGAACTTCTCATAAAGGTGTAAATCAAGCAAGACATACAATTCTGGTTGATTAGTTTCAAACTCATTTGATGTTTCAATTCACTTGGTATTTGTTAATTGATGGTTTAATAAAGTTTGACTTGACCAGAGTCCATTTTAGCTATACTGTGACCATTTTTAAATTAGTGTTTTTCAGGTTAAAATGCTTTAAGCCCATGAAAGTCCTCGGTATTAAAATCAGATGGTGGAGTCAAAAAATCTCACTACTGTTACTGTGCTAATATGTTTAAGGTCATAGAGATACACAGCATGGAAACAGACCCTTCGGTCCAACTCATCCATACCAACCAGGTAGCTTAAATAAATCTGGTCCCATTTGCCAGTATGTGATCCATATCCCTCTAGACCCTTCCTATTCATAAACCCATCCAGATGCCTTTTAAATGTTGTAATTGTACCAGCCTGTACCACTTCCTCTGGCAGCACATTTCATGCATGCACCAACCTCTGCATGAAAATGTTGCTCCTTGAGTCCCTTTTATATCTTTCCTCTCTCACCGTATGCCCTCTAGTTTTGGACTCCCCGACCCTGTGGAAGAGACCTTGTCTATTTACCCTTAACTATACCCTTCATGATTTTATACCCCTCTATAAGGTCACCCTTCAGCCTCCAATGCTCCAGGGAAAATAGCTTCAGTCTATTCAGCCTCTCCCTGTAGCTCATACCTCCAACCATGGCAACATACTAGTAAATCTTTCTGAACCCTTTCAAGTTTTGCAACATTCTTCCTACAGCAGGGAGACCAGAATTGCATGCAGTATTCCAATAGTGGCCTAACCAATGTCATGTACAGCTGCAACAAGACCTCCCAACTTCTGTACTCAGTGCCCTGACCAATAAAGGCAAGCGTATCAAACACCTTGTTCACTACCCTATTTACCTGTGACTCCATGTACTTGCATTTACATAGTCTAAAATATTTCAAAAGTTCTCAAATTAACATTCCCAGTAGCATCCACTTAATGCCAGATATTGAATTCCTCAAATGTCATTATTAATGTATTTGCTTTCGAATTAAAAATTAAATATTTTTCAGCTTTAACAGTGTAGTTTCAGTGTAGCTTCAGTATGGCCTTCATTTAATTAGTTGGTTCCTTCCTTTGTCTGAAGGGATCAGAAGACTGAGATTGGCCTATGCTCTTTTTATTTATAATTCTTGCGGTTCCAGTACTTAAATGCACCTGTTCCTTAAATATTTTTAATTCCTCTTGTTGGTAATCTTTCTAGCTGCTTTGAGAATTTGATTTCCTACTTAATACTTGAGCCAACTCAGTTATTTCCCTCTCTTTTTATTCTTATTTGGTTTTTCAGTTTTATTAATACTTTCATGATGTCACTTGGTCGCCATGTTACCAGAATGTTTCAACTCTATTTCAAGGGAGTTTAGTTACTTCATGATCAAGTTTGCAGTTAAATCAATCATTTTTGTACTGAAAATTAATTTGAATCAAGTAGTTAAAATAAAGCAAGTTGCAACTTTTTGTGGAATTGAAATTGCCAAGTAATTTAAAATGAAATAATTTGAGCTAGAGTGAAGATTAGAAATAAAAACAAAAACGTTGGAGGCCTATCTGCATCTGTGGAGACAGAAACTAAGTTAAAGGTTTGAGTCCAGTATGACACTGCTTTGGAACTAGAAGTAGAAATGAGATTGCATGTCCATACATTTAGTTTTGTCTTCTCATGTTAGTACAGTAGTCAAAGATGTGGTTCGTTCCAAGTTTGTTTTTAAAAATTAATAAATCTCCTTTGGCTTTTCTAACTGGAATGTGGATTTCTTCATGCTGTCTCCTGTAGCAATATTGGCAAGGTTTGTAAAATCATCTCTATCCCAGAATCTAATACTGTGAAGCCTTTATAAGTGGACACAACCAAAAGAAAAATCTGCATGATGAAACATACAGGAGTTACTCAGACCAGGCAGGCAGTCTGCTTGATCAGCATCCCATCTGCCATTTTAAAAGTACACTTAGTACCAGTGCACAGTGACAGCAGTGTACCATTTGTCACGATGCACTGCACAAACTAACCAGAGCTCCTTTCATAGCGCTGTTCAAACCTATGACTTTTGCCACCTAGAAGGACAAGGGCAGCTAATCCATGGGAAGACCACCACCTGCAAGTTCCCCCAGAGCCCCAATCCATTCTGGTGTGATACTGTTTTGTTTGTTCTTCACTGTTTGTTCAAAACCCTGGAGCTTCTTTCCTAAAGGACTGTTTGAGTGCCCACATCACATGCACTGCAGCTGTTGAAAAGTGTGGCTCATTATCACCTTCTCGAGGTCACTTAAGGATTGATAAAAATGCTGCTTTGCTGCCTGCGCCCCATATAGGCAAAAATAGAATGCAGTGGGCACTCTCAATTTGAGAACTATGGGTCAGACAATATAGGAAGACTTTTTGCAATTTTAAACAAGGAGTACAGCTGGTATTTAAAGCTGCTGAATCTGCAACTTCTGCCTATTTGGGATCCCTGACACTCCCCTGTGCAGCTCATTTCTTTCTGCTTCTAAATTCTCTTGGGCTTGTCACTTCATTTGTGAGCTTGGCACATTTTATGGAAGGAACAGCTTTTCTGGAATGGTAAACTCTTATCCCAACATTGCACAGCGATAGAAATATCACATTTTTTGGATTGCCTACTCTCGTCGCATTTCAGAGGGAGAGTAATTTTTTGGCTACTACAGATGGTGAGCAAAAACTCACTATTTGATTTTAAAAAGGTGTTTCTTTCACAAATTCTGTTGCTTCCTCGCCCTGACTTTACCAGCCTTTTGAGTCAGAGAACATGCCGCAAACAATGGAGGAAGTTTTCCTTTGCCACTCCAGGGTCCATACCATTTACCAGCCTTAATTCTCTCATCTTTTGCTGATGGATCTGCTTCTTTGAGGAGATTTGGCTTTGGGGGGAAGGTGGATGGCTTGCTCAGATCCGGCTGTTACAGGCAGGGCTGTGAATTTCATTGGTCAGTTGGCAAGGCAAGTGGTGTGAACGTGTGGAGTTATTTATATCACGTTATTGCTGTTCAGTTATGTGTGGTGCAGAATTGATGGTTCTATTGATCTTTTCCTGTTTGTTTGTTCATTTCAGTTATTTCTAGAAATTTGTTGATAGTGTTTAACTTGGAGAAGAAATATTGAGCTCACAAGCAGCGACAATGACATCAGCCATCAGAAAACCAACCTGAGTCAAGATCCAATAGGCGCCTAGATTGTTGGTCTTTATAAACAGGTTTATGTGCCGGTTTATGGGGACACGACAGTGAAAGAATGAAATGGCAAAAAGTGGAAAGGGTTTTGGAAGAAGAATTTATTTTATAGAGCTATGTCAGGAAGAATAAGTTATATAATTTTGAAGAAAGTTTTCCTTTCCGTCTGTCACCATGGAAAAATTTGTATAATGTGCAAGAAAGGTTTCAGGTATGTATAAACAATATTGTATATTTAGAAATTCTAAAGTGTTGCACTTTATCTTGGCTACATGCTGTTGCATGAAACAATACAAAAATTCATGACCTTTAATCTCATGTGCACCAGTATTTGATTAATCATTTGGGTTTTGTGCCAGAACGCAAAGGTCTTTCAGTCACTATAATGAGCTGTGCAGTGAATTAAACTATACTATAAAGGCATGATATAAAAAAGAGGCTATTGTGACCTGTCTTATTCTGATGTGGCAATGTTTTATTACTTTAATGCTTGAAATGTAATGTCAGCTGATAAAGAAATCACTTTTTCAATTTTAGTGATACCTCTTCTAATGACTAAAACGTTTGCTCATAGATGAGCTCAGCGTGTACCCTAATGTTTACTCTTGGAATTCTTCATAAGCAGCTCCAAAGTTGGCAGGCTGAGCATTTCATGCATCTTTTTATCAGAGCGCTTTCTGTATCTTCAACCCCATATTATGTTGTTCGCTCATATTCCAAAAATATAGTCAGAGATTCAGCTGACTGATTTTTTTTTTTGTGTATCTATCCATTTGAGGTTACATGCATTCTTTAATACTTGTCGGTCAGCTAGCTGGTTTCTGTATGCAGTGGATCTGTAACCTCATGACAGTTCTTTTGTTCAGAAGATACATGTGAAGTGTATTGGAACTTCTTCAAACCGATGCTCTGGTGCACATTGTACTGTTTCTGGAGTTGGTGGTGTTGGGTTTGAGAGAGATTGTCACCCACATTCAGAAAACAACATTGGCAAGAGTATAAGCAATCCACCATCTACTGCGGAACTGGAGATGTATAGGTATGATGGGTTCCTTTCTCTGAAGGGCATGATGAGCTAGTTTTTGTAGCAAGGTTTCATAGTCCAGATTTCACTCACTTGATTTCACAACTTGTCATGATAGGACTTTAACTGTAGATCTCTGGTTGTTAGGCAGGTATCATAATATCTGGACACGTGTGATTATTTTGTTATAAATAATGATAAGAAATGGATAAGGAACTGACATGATGTTGGGTGAGACTTTTTTTGCCAGATTAGATTGGAGACCATTTAGAGTCATAGAGATGTACAGCATAGAAACAGATCCTTTGGTCCAACTCATCTATGGTAACCAGATATTTTGCATTTAATCTATTCCCATTCGCTAGCATTTGGCACATATCCCTCTAAGCCCCTTCCAATTCATGTACCCATCCAGGTGCTTTTAAATATTGTAATTGGACCAGCGTCCACCATTTCCTCTGGCAGCTCATTCCATACACACGCCACCCTTTGCGTGAAAAAAAATCACCCCTTAGATCACTTGTATATCTTTCCCCTGTCACCTTAAACCAATGGCCTTTGGTTTTGGACTCCCTTACCCTTGGGGAAAGACCTTGGCTGCTCTTCAGCCTATCCATTCCTGACATGATTTTATAAACTTCAATAAGGTCACCCTTCATCTTCCAACGCTCCAGGAAAAAGAGCTCCAGACTATTCAGCCTCTTCCTATAGCTCAAACCCTTCAACCCTGGCAACAGAGTGCTTTTCTGAGCCCTTTCAGAACCATTTCTTGTAGAATGTTGAGAAAATTGAAAATAGTAAGAAAGATTTTCATAATGACTGGGGAATAATGGAAGTTTAACATAAATAACAGTAGTGAGAAGGGAGAAAGGGATTCAATAAGCGGGTAAGGAAGAAAAAGGTAGCTTGATTATAAATAGATTCGATGGCTCATTGGTTGAAAGTTTGTTTGCATATATTTAACACTGACAGTTGGATCTGCTGTAGATTGAAGTGAAAATCTTGTGGTTTAACAAGCCTTAGATTTCATAGTGACACAAGATTAAGCTTATTTTTACATCTAAGCATTTTTGCTTCTAAAATAAACAATGCTAATGTGTAGATGCTCACTGTTAGAATATAATTAAGTTGCTATTTAAAATCAGTTTCCATTCACATTCGACAATGAGACTAGCAAGGAGAACTTGAACAAACCATCCGGAAATGTCACCCACATGCAGGCGTGGTGGTGCATGACGTGACACTTTGGGAGGAAGTGTGGCGCGATTCTTTGGGCACCCAAGCTTTGTTAGTAGACCTGTCCAAATAAGGACATAGATGGGAGCTCAGAGTGCAAGATTAGTTGCGTTTCATTTGAAGGTCAATGTTGGTCTTTTACTGCTGATGGATACAGCGGTTGTAAGTATTTGAAAGTGTAATACTTCATTTTGGATGTGATTTATGTAAAAGCTAAGGAATGAATTGTCTAGATTAAATTTTTCATTCAGAAGCTAAAAACCAAAGTTAGCGGTATGGTAGACTATGATTATAAGGAATATCGTCTCATGCTGTCAAGATTAGGTTTTGTCAGTACGACGCAAGCATCTTTGCCTTTAAACAGTTTCTTATCTGTACAACCTGTTTCTTAATAAATAAGATTTCCACATGATGAGATTTGTAGCATCTTAAAAATGTACTTAATCTGACTTTTGAACTGCTACGTACAGAATAACCCCATAAATATACATTGGACTTTTGCTCAATGTCGATCATTATGTTTTAGTGTAATAACAAACCTATATTATTGTGACTGTAGGCATAAGGCGGACAGCATTCATAGTGCCAAAGGCACAACTTCTTTGTACAGTAGTGAATAAACCTAAGTGTAATACAATAGGCCTTAAGTCTAGAAACAACAAATATAGAATTAAATTATTGAAATAGAGCTTTTAGAATCTAAAACAAGTAAAACAAATTATGTTTTCGTTTTAACATCTTACCACATCCTGTTCTCCCTGTTACTTCCTGCTTCAAATTTATTGTAACTTTCATGCCAACTTCATGATTTCAAAGGCCACAAATTGTGTGGAGTAAAAAGATGCCATGATTTGAATTACTGATTTATTTTGTGTTTAAAACGTCTTAATGTTCTTTTAGCTTTAAATCACTTTAGTCTCCATTATTGTAGTTTTCCAAAATAGAGTTGTAATATAGCAATCATGACAATATCTCTTCTGACTTGTGTTTGCATAATAGTTACTGATTTTGTTTTTTTTCATATTGTTCCTACTTGAATGCGGCAAGATGACAAGAACATCGGGCTTCCAGGTTGTAGCTTAAAAAAAAGCTCTGAGAAGCTGAGTCGAAGCTAGCTTAAGCAGGTGTTGCATGTTGTTATTAATTGCCCCCTTGACCAAATTTCTGTGCACATAACATTTCAGTTTTCTGGAGTGATCTTGTGGACAGCATAATCCCACCTGATTTTATGCAGTGTTCCATTCGGAACGTTGCTGCCGTGTTGGTGCCTTTCTTTTTGAACTCTTAGTACATATATGCAACTAAAGCCTTTCAGCATTAATGGATTGAAACAAATTCTGTTGTTCAATGTTATAAAGTAGAAAAAATGAAAATGAAGTTGACGGTAAATTCCTTAATTCAGTAATGCTTTTAGAATAATAAACACTTTTTTTGCAACAAATCTAAGATTGGAGATTTAATAATGTTGACCGAATATCAAAAAGTAAACATTTGAATATGTGTCACGTTCTTCCCTGTTTTATTTGACATTTTCATCAGGTATGTGAGTAAAATGAATATTGAACATAATTCTAGGTGGTACTGTTAGTGCAGTTTCTAGCTCCATACTACTTTAGAACATAATTTGATTTTAAATGTTATTTCTGTCTCAAAAGTGATATTTCATTCTGTACAGTACTTATGTGCCCTCCCAATGTTAAAAGAATAATAATAATCCTGTACAGTTTAGTCTTTCAGTGGCATAGTGATGTCACCCGAGACATTTTTTTAACTTAGTAAATCCCTCATTTTATCACATGGCTGCCCATTCAACAGTAAGATCACTAATTTTCCAATATGGAGAAATTAGATTGTGATTAAATATGCTTTCCTCATTAAAGTATTACAGCCGACTCAGTCAAGGTGAGCAGGTTTCAAATCGTGCCCCAAAGGTTTAAAGGAAGTGGAAGTCTGTGTGTTGATTTAATTTAAAATTTATGTTCACGATGTAAACTTTAAAAGACAGCTCAGGTACTCTGAAGGTGCTTTGCACCAGGAGGGATAAGGAAAAGTTATTTGCACGTACCTTCAAGCTGCCACCTAATTTTCTTACTTTCCCTCGAGCTCTATTCCAGGGAGACGTAGGTAGGGAACATGGGACCATGTACTGCATATTTGGAATTGAGTCGAGATATAAGTGCTTTAAATCTTTCTTTTCAGATGATTGAAGATCATTTCTGGATCATTTGTGCTGTGTAGCTATTTATGTTGCTTCAGCAGAAAAGCTTCAGTTTGCTGTGCAAGTGGTCTTTGGTTATTTTTCTGCTTCCTGTAGGTTATTCTTTGGCCACTATTTGTAATGAACCATATTTGCATAACTGATCTAAATGTCAGAAAACTGACAAAGTGCAAATCAGCAATGAGCCTTACAGATTTTACTGCACAAATTACATTGGCTTTATGAGTTGGTTAGCTAAAATGTAGAGAAATACACCAATGGCTTTTGCTCCCTATTTTTAACACAATGCTTTCTTTGCCCTATTTGTACACTACTAGAGGAAGTATATGCTAATAAATTGCCCACAATTCTGTCTGTCACCATGGCAATTTTTATTTCCTGTTCTCTTTGTTATTAATATTTTTTGTTCAGAAGTGCATCCTGCAGAGAGTGGAGTGTGGCAGTTTAAGTGAGGGATTTAGGGGAAGTAGGGGAGAGAGGTTTCTTTTTCCTGCCTGCTTGTTTTCTGAACTACTTTCACAAATCGGTGGGGGCAAGAGCAGACCGAAGCCCAACAATTAGGAGATTATTAAGGGATTAACTGAGAAACACCAAGGATATGTAAAAGTCCTCTTGTGGCTCAGAGAGAACGGTGGCTCAGCGGTTAGCACTGCTGCCTCACAGCACCAGAGACCCGGGTTAGATTCTACTTCTGGGCAACTGTCAGTGTGGAGTTTGCACATTCTCCTCGTGTCTGCGTGGATTTCCTCCCACAGTCTAAAGATGTGCAGTCTAGATAGATTGGCCATGCTAAATTGCCCATAGTGTTCAGGGATGTGTAGATTAGGTGGGTTATGTGAGATGGGTCTGGATGGGACGGTCTGGATGGTGTGGATTTGTTAGGCCGAAGGGCATGTTTCCACACTGTAGAGATTCTATAATGATATTTTATGAGACTAAAGTTAAAGTGAGTATCTTTAAGACTCAGTAATTAGAAAAGTTAGTAAGTAAGACTAACTAAGTTTAAGTTTAAGTCATGGCAAATGGAATGTGTGACCTGTCGTATGTGGAAGGTCATGGATCATACTGGTGTCCTAAATGACCACATGTGCTTGAAGTAATCCCAACTGCAGAAACTTCAGCAACATGGACATGGTATAAAAATAAATTAGGTGATGTTGTGTTATTAGTTAAGGAGTCAGTTATTGCAGTCAGCTGGGACAATATCTTGGAAGAGTCTTCAAATGAGGCTTTGTGGGTACAGCTTAGTAAAACATGGGGGAAGTTACACTGCTGGGACTGTATGATCGACCCCCAAACAGCCAGTTGACAGTAGAGGAACAGCTATGTAGAAAATTCACTAAGATATATATAAACAGTAATAGGATAAGTCTACCAGGGGATTTCAGCTTCTAGAACATTGATTGGGGTAGTCATAGATTAAATGGTTTAGAGGGGACTGATTTCTTAATATATTCAGGAAAGCATTTTATATCACGTGTAGAAGACGCAACGAGTGCAGTGCTGGACCTAATTCTGAGGAATGAGTCGAGATTGTGTTCAAGGTGGCAGTGGCTATAACAATGGCCATTTTTGTAATGTAAAAGAAAAAGGATGATCTGCAAAAAAAAAGTGAGGATTGGGGAAGGCAGATTTTATGGCATGAAAAAGAAAATTGGAGGGAAAGATTAGGATCAATCCCAAAATATTCTATAAGTATATCAAGGGGAAGACAAAAACCAGGGAAAGAGTAAATTGCGTTAGGAGGAAATCTCTGCATGGAGCCAGAGGACTGGTTATTATACACATATTTAACTGTCTTCACTTTGGAGAACGTGCGTATATGTATAGAATTAGGGGCTGTTGTGGCACAGTGGTGGTCTCCTTACTTCTGAACTAGAACGCCTGCATTCAAGGCCCTCTTGCACCAGATGTGTGGAAAGACATCTCTGAATAGGTTGATTGGAAGATACCTGTAGGTACAGAATTCAGGAAGAGAAACTAATGAGGTTCTTGAGCAGTTTGACCTAGGGAGTGAAAAGGTATTGGAGGTTTATATTGGCTTAAATGTGGGTAAATACACAGGTGCAGATGCGTTGTATTCCAATCTGCTGTGGGAGGTGAAGGAGGAAATTTGAGGGGCTGTGACCCAAGATTTAAAGGAGATTTAAAGGTCATGACTTAAACTTAGTTTGTCTTTCTTGCTAACTTTTCTAATTACTGAGTCTTAAAGATATTCACTTTAACTTTAGTCTCATAGAATATCATTATAGAATCCCTGCAGTGTGGAAACACGCCCTTCGGCCCAACAAGTCCATACCAACTCTCAGACCATCCCATCCAGACCCATCCCACATAACCCACCTGATCTCCACTTGAAGAAGCAAGGTTTAACTACGGATAGTCAGTGTGACTCTCAGATGGAGGTCACGCCTAACAAATTTGATTGAATTTTTTTGAGTTGGTGACCAGATGTGTATATGAAGGTAGTGCAGTTGATGTGGTTTATATAGATTTAAGCAAAGCCTTTGAAAAGGCTCCACATAGGAGACACTGATAAATAAGATAAAAGCACATGGGATCCAACTCTTGACAGTTGGATCCAAAATTAGCTCAGCGGTTGGAGACAGAGTAGTGGTGGAAGTCAGCTTGTGTGACGGGAGGCTGGTATCGACTTGCACACCATAGGGATCAGTGCTGGGTTCCTTGTTGTTCATGATGTGTATAAACGGCTTACGTAGGAATGTGGGGGATGTGATAAGTAGGTTTGCGAAAGATATGAAGATTGGCAGGGTAGTTATTAGCGAGGAAGAAGGTTTTGGGTTAAAGAAGACATAGATGGAATGGTCAGTTGGGCAGATCAGTGGCAGATGGAATTTAACCCAGAAGAGTGAGGTGATGCCCTTTGGAAGAAGCAACAAGACAAGGGGGTACTCAATGTAGGACAGGGCATATGGTACACTTGCCTTTATCAGTTGTGGCAAAGATAATAAGACTAGAGAAGTTATGTTGCAAACGTACAGAACTTTGGTTAGGCCATAGCTGCAGTACTATGTGTAGTGCTGGTCACTACACAGTAGGAAGGATGTGATTACACTGGGGGGATTTAAAAAGAGATTCATCAGGATGTTGCCTGGGCTCAAGTAATTTAGCTATGAAGATGCTGGATAAGCTTGGAGTTATTTTCTTTGGAGCGAAGAAGACTGTGGTGAGATCTGCTTGACATGTGCAAGATTAAAGGACGCGGGCACGGTGGATAGAAAACATCTGTTCCCGAGTTGAAGGGTCAGTAGCAAGAGGGCATAATTTTAAGGTGGAAGGCAGGAGGTTTAGAGAGGAATTGTGGAAAGAACATTTTCACCTAGAACATCTGGGCATCTGGAATGCACTGCTTAGGAGGATAATAAAGATGAGAAATCTCACAACATTTTTAACAAGTACTTGGATGAATAGTTGAAATATCATAACCTTCGAGAATATGGGCCAAGTGCTAGGAAGTGTGACTAGAGTAGATTTAGAGTAGTCTTTGTTGCAGCAGACTCCAGGGACTAAATGGCCTCTTCTCCACAGTAAGTTTTTATGATTCTAAATGTTTGTTAACTCTTCTCACCATATATTTGCTCCGTCTAATAGAAGCAGGACCTAGTACTTGTATATTGCTTTAATCTAGTGAAACATCCCAAGGTGTGTCACAGGAGTATCATTAATCAAAACTTGGTAGCAAGCCCTCTGAGTGACTGAGACGGCTAACCTCCAACCATCTTTGTCTCAACTCAACCTGTTAAAGTTCTCATTATACCTTTTGGAATAACCAGCTACATTGTTTATATTTTCCTGGCCAACCTCCTATCTTTTACTCTCCCTTTTTATAAAACATTCTTATCCTTGACTTCAAATCGCTCCATGACATTGCCCTTCCCTGTTTCTGTAACGTCCTCCAACCTTACAACTCTCTGTATTCCTCCAATGCAGACATCCAATTTTCATTACTTCAGAGTCGATGGTTGCCCTTTAATTACCGAAGCCCTAACCTCCGTGCTCTCCTCCTTTAAGACTCTCCTTAAAACCTCTCCTTTGAGAAAGCTTTTGGTCTTTGTGGCTGTGGGTAAATTTGATCAGATCATATTCATGTGGATTTACCTTGAATGCTTTACTATGTTACAAATACTGTACTATATAAATGTGGGAATTGGAGAGAATATGATAGCTCAACAGGGAAGGAAAGAAAATGCTTTGCACGTGGTCTGCAGTGGGGGCAGCTTACCTGCTCAAGGGTAACCAGGGATGGACAGTGTATGCTGTGTCAACCATTGGCACTCGTACCATGAGTGAATAAAAATAGAAAATAATATGGTGGATAGTGAGAAACTATTTCCTGTAAAATCAGAGCTAGGTAATTTTGTAGTGAAATTGGAATGCAATTTTTCACAGAAAAACTAAAACTTTATTTTTGCCACAATAGATAGTAGATGCTGGGTCAGTTGTAATTTTCAAGACTGAAATCAATACATTTCTTTTTTGGTTAAGTGGACAAAAGGCAATAAATGGAACTTAAAAGTAAATGGAACTAAGATAGGGAGCAATCTATTTGTTCTTAATTATGTGGTGAGAACAATATTGTTTGGGCCAACATTTATTGCCTGTCCCTAGTTGCCCTTGAAAAGATGGTGGTGAGTTGATTCTTGAACTGCTACAGTTCATTTACTGTAGAAAGGCTTGTATTGCTGTTAGGAAGGGAATTTCACAAGCATTTCTGAAGGGATGGCGATATATTTTCAAGTTAGGGGGATGAGGGGCTTGGAGAGGGGCTTACAGATTCCCTTATATCTGCTGCCCTTGTCCTTCTAGATGTTAGTAGCTGTGCGTTTTGAAGGAGTCTTTCTGAAGTGAATTACTGCAGTACATCTTGTAGATGATGTGCACTGCTCCTACTGAACATTGGTGGAGGGAAAGATATGGTGCTGATTCAAGCAGGCTGCTTTGTCTTGGATGGAGTCGAGCTTCTTGAGTGTTGTTGGAGCTGCACCCATCAGGGCAAGTGGTGAGTATTCTGTCACACTCCTGACTTGTGCCTTTGTGGATGGTTGACAGGCTTTGGGGAGTCAGGAGCCCAGGCGGCTACTCCATGAGTCCATGCATTGCAGCTGGTGTGCTGACACCATTCGCAGCATTGACTTCTGGTTCCAGAAATTGCTACCATGCAGAAACCTTTGGAGTCCAGGCAGAAGAAAAAAAAATTAATAGGAATGATCTGACCTACTGTTATAGCAACATTATTTAAATGACTAGTCCAGGTCAGTTTTTGTTAATGGTTGCTCCCAGAATCTTGACAGTTGGGTATGCAGTGATGATAATAGCATCGAGTATCAAGAACAATATTTAGATTCTCTCTTATTAGAGATGATGACTTGGAACTTTCAGACCAAGCTTGGATCTTGTCAAAGTCTTGTTGAGTTTGGATATGGACTATTTCTGTATATGCAACGTCACGAATGGTATTGATGATTGTGTAGTCACCAGCAAACATTCCCATTTCTGACCTTATGATGGAGGGCAGGTCATTTATGTAGTAGCTGAAGATTAATGGATGAAGGACACTACTGAATCATACCTAGCGCAAAGGAAGATGGTTGTTGGGGGTCAGTCACCTGTGCTGGAACTGAGGTGACTGACCCCCAACAACCATCTTCCTTTGTGCTAGGTACGATTCTAATGAGCAGAGAGTTTTCAGCCTTAAACCCTTTGACTTGAGTTTGCCAGAGCTCCTTGGCGTCACATCTATCAAATGCAGCTTTGATGTCAAGGGCAATCACTCTCACTTTACTTCTAGGATTCAGCTCTTTGGCCCATGTTTGAACTAAATGGGGGTCAGGAGCTGAGGGACACTCGTGAAAGCTAAACCATGCATCAGTGAGCAGATTACTGCCAAGCAAAGGCTGCTCTAACAGTGATAATATCTTCCATTACTTTACTGATGATCAAGAGTAGACTGATGGGCTGGTAACTGGCCAGGTTGGGTTTGTCTTGCATTTTGTCTACAGGACATACCTGAGCAGTTTTCTACATTAGGTAGATGCTAGTGTTGTAGCTGTATCAGGACAAATCCTAATTGATCAACTAGTTTTGAGGGATAGTAGGAACTGCAGATGCTGGAGAATCTGAGATAACAAGGTGTAGAGCTGGGTGAACACAGCAGGCCAAGATCAGAGGAGCAGGAAGGCTGACGTTTTGGGCCTAGACCCATGGCCTATGGCTTTCCTTTGTGCTGTAAATTAGCTCCATGGAGTGGAATGTGTCATGTTCTGGGAGCTATTCTGCAGTTTTTTTCTCTTACCTAGGAAAGATACATTGTGTAGAGAAATACATAGAAAAAAGAATTTCTTAAAGAAGTATTGTGAGATGACTGATTTCTACAATTTTGCTATTGTGATTGCAAAAATGGATCAAAGATTCTTGACTATTTCTGTTTGTTCAGAATTTATTCCTCCACTTTATAAATAGAATGTAAATTATAAGCGGAATGTGTGATTAAGCATCTTTTACTCTTCAGAATGACTTAACTGCCACCTTTGTAACTGTTCCTTGCATTGATATAAATTCCATCTTTCTGCTGACTTGGCTAAATTTACTTCAAGTTTTCATTTGAAAGCCTAGGAATGTAATGTATGTACAAGAGTTGGTCCTGGAGCCATTCCAGTAAAAATGGTCTTGGTGCAGGAGATAACAAATGTTGGACATTGCTTTTCTCAACAGCAAATTTTATCTGCGTTTACACAGTGGAACAGGAGTTTTGTGCTAAACCAGAACAATGTCAAGAATTGCAGTTTGAGGTTTATTACGTTGTTTAAACTGACCATATTCTTTTGATTTTGAATCATTGTATTATTTTTACAAAGCTATTTTTAGATCAATATTTTACAATGGTCTGGTAATTAAATGTCATTTTAAAATTTGGTGTATAATCGTGTTACACAAGTGTGGTACAGTACTCCCTTTCTTCTTTTACTCTATGCATCTCATATTTGAAGATTCAGTATGGTAAACTGTTGTCATGCTTGATAAGTTTTCTGCCCAATTAGCTTGATTCTCCCCATTTGCCTTGATAAATTTTACCATTCTTTTGGCCCCACATCAACATCTTTTGACATTACATTTAACCTTGAAGTGGCTCTTGTTTTGATATTTAATGTTGTCATATTAAACTTTGACAGTATTTTGGTCGTGACTTGCTAATTACTTTGCTGATCTTGTGTTATTTATTGGTCTGGATTTTCACTGAGTCACATTATTTAAGCAGACCTTTCAAAAGGTTGCAGGCTTGGGAATGGTCCTGATTCTAAGAATCCTGACCCTATTCCTGAATTTTAGTTTTCAGGAATGCCTTTAAAAGATTGGTTTGAATTGCAAACCTGAACCTGGCACTTTTGCCCAAGTGAGCTCCATTGTGGGTATAGGCATGGTTTTATTTTTTTTGTATTTTATTGGCTTTGTGTCAGTTTTTAGAGAGTTATAATTCATAGCACACCAGCATTAATTATAGCCTGCATGAGGAAGCCTTTTGAAAAGTAAGCTCATGGCCTCCGTGCCAAGTTATGCCCATCCTCCTACACCCAAATGGCACACATGCCACTTTCCTGCCCATTTGCTTTATTAAAGCAATTAACCCTGTGGTGAAAAAGCTTTAAAAGAAAGTAATTCATCAATATTAGGCCAACAAAAGTGTCAATCATCCAGACCCTTTGAAGTTTCAATGTAAAAACATGTAAAACAGGAAATAGAGAAATTGTCCATTGGAAGAATAAGCTTCCCAGGCAGCTTTCCACTTGGGCCTCATGTCAGATCTTTAACAGGGTCCGGATTTACGCTTTCTGTCACACATCCAGTCTTTGGTGATACAGAGACTGGAAGATTTGACCCATTGTTTTCTTTTGTATTTCCATCGGCTGTCTGTGAATTGCTTCCTCTCTCTCTCTCACTGTCTGCTAGCCTGCAATGAATTGCACCACCCTTGTTATTCTATAACTTTGTCCACATTTGTTTTGTTTTGCTGTAATGCAAATAAGAAATTGTTTTACTGCTAGTGATGATTAGGAATCTCTTGTTACTACTGAGTACTAAATATTTTTGGTGTTGAATTTTATAAAGTTCCCAGTTCTGTGCAGGTTCAAACATATTGCTTCAGTACCTGAGGCGTGCTAAACATTGTGGAATCATCAGTGATAACCCTGAGGTCAGGAGCTGAAGGGGCCCTGGTGGAACCCAAACTGAGCATCAATGAGTACATGATCCTTCCATCAGTTTGGTGATGATCCACAGTAGACTGATTGGGCTGTAATTGGCTGGGTTGGAGGAGTTCTGCTTTTTACAGACAGGTCATATCTGGGCAACTTCAACATTGTTATGTGGATGCCAGTGTTATAGCTGCACTTTAACAGCTTAAGGACATACCCACAAACCCACAGAATTTGAGGATACATTCAGGGTTCCTTGATCTACTTATTCAAAAATTTAAGTATTTTATACAAGTTTCTTTCTGTAAATTACTGACTTACACAATTGACATGGGGTGTAGTTTAATACTACATTGTTGGTAACTGAAATTTACCACAAGGAAGAGAAAAGAAATCAGAGTACATTTTTGTAATACTGAAAAATGGAATTATAAATGATATTATGATGCTGACAATGATTGTAGAAATTTAATGGTGAAGAGTTTTTGTGTAAAATTTAAGGTTAGACCTGTTGGTTTTTAATAGTGCACATACAGAATTTCCCAGATGTTTCTATTTAATCTATAATAAAGATTGCATTTGCACAGGACTTGATCACATCTTCAAAATGGTATAACATTTTAAAGCCATTAAATAGTAATTGTTAAGTAGCAGAAGAAACATCCAGTTTACATACAGGCTCAAAGGCAACAAAGAGACAGCTAAATGAATGTCTGGGTAATTCATTTTTGGAACCAGTTGAAGCAAGAACGTTGACACAACATGAGAAGAAAATCCCCTTCCTTCCAGTAGTGCCTTGGAATTTTTGCATCTATTTGAGTTCTGTTGGTTAATTTGGATCTTCACACACCTTTTTTTTGCTTTAGGGATTTGGAATTTACCGTAATTCCAAAATAGCCATTGTAATTCGTAGACACAGCCTGTGATATCAATTGGCTCTGACAGAACAGGCCACAGGAAGCATCTGCGCATGTGTCTGTGATGTCACTGTATTCCGTGGGTGGCATGGTGGTTCAGTGGTTAGCACTGCTGCCTCACAGCACCAGGAACCCAGGTTCAGTTACTGTCTTGGGTGATTGTGTGGAGTTTGCATGATCTCCCCATGGCTGCATGGATTTACGCTGAGTGCTCCGGTTACCCCTCTCAGTCCAGAGATGTGCAGGTTAGGTGAATTGGCCATGCTAAATTGTCCATAGTGTCTAGGGATGTGCAGGGTAGGTAGATTAACCATGGTAAATGCGAGGTTACAGTAATAGGGTAGAGAGCTGGATCTGGGTGAGATGCTCTTCGGAGGGTCTGTGCAGATTCTGGGCTGAATGGCCTCTTTCTGCGCTGCAGGGATTCTGTGATTCTATTATCAGCGCACACGGCGCTAACCAGGAAACCATGCAGTTAAGATGGAGGCTGGGCACTTGTGGGAGCAGGGACACATCACTGCACCAGGAATGAAGGTGGGTGAGGTTGTACAGGAGCGGGAGAGATAGGGAGTCAGCTGCTGATTGTACATCTTGTGCGTTTTTTTTAGATTTTAAAATAATCAAATATCTGAAGAACTTCTCTTCCTGCAGAGCCATCTTTGACACTGACAGTTGTTTTCCCTTGCTTATCAAAAATGTTGGTATTCTTTTTATGCATGCATAGTCTTTGTGCAACCTATAGGTGGCATTTATATGAATCACAGCCTTCAGAAATAGTGGGTAAGTGTTGGAAGGATTAGCAGGCTGATTATCAATCTGATTGAAACAAAAAACTGAACACTCCTTTGGCCAACAAGTTATTGAGGGAGATTTGAACTTGAAGCTTCTGACTTGGAGGTACGGTGCTACCTACTGAGGCCAAGGACTTCTTACAGTTGAGTTTTGAGAAAAATGTGAAAAGTGTTTGGCATTGGAGTTATATTCATTTTAAAAACCAAATCCTGATCAAATAGTTTTGTAATCCCCTGCCACTGCCTCCTCCCCATCCGAATTGACCTTCACCATCCAAGTATGACAGTATATGCTATTTTGCTGTTTTTCATTCTTGCATTTATTAGTCTCTGTAACATCCAAAAGTTGAATGATGAAATGACTTACCTTCTACATCTCCAATTTTTGAACATTTCCTAGATCGGAAATTTTAATAAGTTGTAACAACATAATACTGGATAAGAGTGCCTACTAGATCATATGACAATAAAGAGTATACGAAGTTGGCTAATTCTAGCAAAACCTGACTTGTAGTCTGTAGTACATTCTAAAATGTAAAAGAATGGCTGAATAATGTATTATTTTGATCTTCAGTTCTGATGATTTGGGAATTGGTATGAAAAACGCCAATAAGTTGTAATTTCAGTGTTCTCCCTTTCCACACACATTCCTTAATGTTACAAAGTCATAGAATCATACTGCACGAAAACAGACACTTGGTTCCAACCAGTCCGTGCTGAACATAATCCCAAACTAAACTAGCCCCACCTGCTCTCTCTGGGCCCGTATTACTCTAGACCTTTCCTATCCATGTACTTATCCAAATGTCTTCTAAAGTTGTAATTGTACCCACATCCATCATTTCCTCAGGAGGTTCATTCCACACGCAAACCTGTGGAACCTGTGTTTAAAAAAAATTTCGCCCCTCATATCTTTTTTAAAATCTCAATCCTCACCTTAAAATTGGGCCTGCTAGTCTTGAAATCCCCCATAACGGGGAAAAGACAGCTACCATTAACTCTCTGTATACCCCTCATTATTTTATAAGCTTCTATCAAGTTACCTCTCAACCTCCCATGCTCCAGTGAAAAAAGCCCCACCCTACCCAGTCTTTATAACTCAAACCTTGCATACCTGGCAACATCCTGGTAAATCTCTTCTGAACTCTCTCCATCTTAATAATATTGAAATGTGTTCTAGGTTTAGTCCACCACCAACTGTAGATCTTCATTAACTACTCAGTTATGGAAATGAGTATGAACTATATTACTGCAACATCAGCAGTTAATTTTTTATGGTATTTCTTGTTTTGATCTTGTTATGCTCGTTCTAAAGCCAGTAGAATTGCTGAAGAACCTGCTTAATCTAACTGGCACTATTTTCACTGACCAGTCTAACGAATTGAACAACTCAGTAAATTAGGCTTGTGAATCCTCTCTACTTTAGTGCAATTAAAAGAAAACCCTTTTCAGTACCCACCCTATTTCAAAGTCAAATAAGTACATATTGTAATGTGGGAAATGTGGAAGTCAGGTTACTTAAAGAAAGACTCCACTTGTAGCAATACGACAAAGACCAAACAAGCTCTCTTTGAGATGGTGATTTACAAATAAATAACGGTTTGCTCTTTGAATAGTATTATGGATCTTGGCTATTGCTTAAGAGGACAAATGGAGTGTTTGTTTAATACTCAGCAGTAAATTAACAAAATAACAGCTTGACATCTATAAGTAGTTTACAAGGATCTCATTTTTGACAATGGGCTCAAGTCTTTGCAGACTTGCTGATTCAGAGTTGAGGGTGCCTTTACCTGAGCCATTTGTGACATGTGTAACATTTCCCATTTTTTTTCTGTTTAAATGATAACCTCTTCCAAGATTTTTTAAAACCCTCACATGAAAGGTGCAGCAGGTAGTTAAGAAGGCAAATTGAATATTGTCCTTCTTTGCTGGGGGATGGAGTTTAAAGAAGGGAAGGTTGCAACTATAGCATGCTGGTGAGGTCACACCTAGAGTACTGTGTACAGTTTTGGTCTCCTTACTTGAGAAAGGATGTGCAGGCATTGGAGGGGGTGCAGAAAGGTTCACTGGGTTGATTCTGGAGTTGAGAGGCTTGGCTTATGAGGAGAGATTGAGTAGACTGGGACTGTACTCATTGGAATTTAGAAGAATGAGGGGGAATCTAATAGAAACATATAAAATTATGAAGGGAATAGATAAGATAGAAGCAGGGAGGTTGTTTCCAATGGCAGGTGAAACTAGAACTTGGCGTTGTAACCTTGAAATAAGGGGGAGCAGAGAGTTCTCTTATATGTTATATTGCTAGCATACACTTGTCTTTCAAGAAATCGCACTCTTTCATCTATTTTGTCTTTGTAATTTGTGCCTGTATCACTGGAAGTGTTTCTGAGCAAGACTGTTAATGCTCACCTCCTTTCAATAGGTTCTGATTTTTTTTGCTCCATTCCTGTTTCATGTTGAACTTTAAAGTGCTGCTTGCAAGGGGGAGTGGGGAGTTGGGAGTAGAAATGGGAATAATGAAGCTGCAGAGGGAGTGTGGAGATATTTAACTAATACAGCAAACGTTGTTTCTTGATACAAGAGTAGAGCAAGTTCATTCACAGATGACCAAGGATATTTCTTCCTGAAAGCTAATTTGATCTTGTTGATAGCAACAGTAGGCAGAGGGAACGCACCTAAGAGCAAAGTAATTGGAGAGTAACTAATTTAACTGAATGGAGCCTTCTGCTTTCTGAGATGCTGTTCTGCAGAATATTACTAAAACTTTAAATGACAGGATATCTGAAATGTAATTAATGTAATGTGCAAGTATAATTGGCAAATCTAAAGCTTTGACAAAATTGCCACACTTCATAGAGGCCAAAGACTAATAGTCTAAAATTAACACAATTAAATATACATAAGTAATCAGGATGAAGCGTACTGGAAAATGGAGTTAGTGCATAAAGTGTACTCAATTGAGGTGCAACAATTGTTCCTTTAATATTGGAAAAAAACCAAAATGTACTTCAAAGACATAGGGCAGCATACACACTTGAAATAGTAAATTACATGTTAAGAGAGGCAATGGAAGGCTTAGTCAAATAGATTTGTTTTAAAAACAGGCCTTTAAGAGGTGAAAGAGTCTTCTTTAAGGATGGAATTCCAGAGCATGGTGTTCTGGTGGCCAAAGGTATGAGCGTTAATGTTGAGGCAAAGGGAAGGAAAGAGATGTACAGAAATAACATGTGACCTGTCTCTCAGCCAGAGGTGTGTGGTGTGAGATAACAGTTTTAAAAGAAAAAAAAGTCATTTGAATTGAGAAGTGAACAGGAACATGCAAACACGAGTTAATGTGCTCCTAACCCAAATTAAAGACCATTGAAACTTCTAATTTTGGACCAGCAAATATTTGAATTGTGAAAGGCGTAAATTATTGACTTGCAAAATTGTAGACATAGAAATGCAGACTAAAGAATTTTTTTTCATCATTCCAGACTGGGAATCAACAAATAAAGAAGCAAAGGTTGTAGGTAAGTGCTGGTGTTTTATTTCAAAAACAGTAAATTGTATATAATCCATACTAAATTAAAGGCTGAAGCTGCTTATCTGACTAATGTGGAAACTGTGTATGTAGTAATTATAAACCATTCTTAAGGTTCATGCAAACCATTTGTCATCACATAAATTCTTACACCATAGAAATAGTAAAATACTTTTTCTAACAAAACAGGAGTATTTTTTAATCAGATTGCACAGAAATTGCTTTATATTTGGTTTTAAAAAAATCAGTGTCAATCTGGAAGTGTAATATTACAGGATTATGATGCATCTTTTCATGTTCGAATCTTGGAACTTAAATTTGATTAATTTTCACATCTGGCTCAGGGTCAGCAATTCCATAACAACTTGATTGAAAGGGTTTTTTGGCTCTCTTTTCTTGATCCCTCCCCGATTTCCAGTTTAAGAACAACTAAATTTGTCAGTTGGCCTTCAAAAGTTGATTGTAGCATCCAAAAATGTTGGTGACTTAATGTTGCACGTAGTGAGAGAAAAAAATGGAACTGATCATGCCAACAAAGTGTTCAATTAAATAATGCCTTGCTATAAGGGATCAAATTTCTTGTCTATCTATTAAGAAAGCTTTCTATGATTAGCAAACATGAAAATATACCAGATGGGATAACAAGGTGTAGAGCTGGATGAACACAGCAGGCCAGGCAGCATCAGAGGAGCAGGAAGGCTGACGTTTCGGGCCTAGACCCTTCTTCAGAAATGACCATGCTGCTTGGCTGGCTGTGTTCATCCAGCTCTACACCTTGTTATCT
>JAHRHZ010000051.1:11125651-11221252 GCA_024137785.1 Ginglymostoma cirratum
CAGGTCAAGCAGCATCATGATGCTGCTTGACCTGCTGTGTTCATCCAGCCCCATGCTTGTTATCGCAAATTAGATAATCTGCCTTCCTGATTTTATTACCAAAATGGATAAGCTAACATTTATCCACATTGTACTTCATCTGCTATATATTTGCCCACTCGCTTAACTTGTCCAAATCATGCCTAAGCGTCTCTGCATTCTGACAGTTCAGCCTCCCACCCAGTTTTGTACCATCTACAAAGTAGGAGACATTGCATTTAGTTCCCTCATCTGAAACATTACCAAGTATAGTGAATAGCTGGGATCTGAGCACTGGTCCTTGTGGTACATCACTAGTCTCTGCTGGCACTCAGAAAATGACCCGTTTATTCCTACTCATTGTTTCCTGTGTGCCAATTTGTTCTCTCTCCACATCAGTACACTGCCCCGATCCAGTGTGCTTTAATTTTACTTGCTAATCTCTTATGTGAAATCTGGAATTCTAAGCAAACCACATCCTCTGACTTCCCCTTTTCAACTCTAATCACTACATCCTCTTGTCATGGTACATATGTGGACCATGATTTCCCTTTCATAAATCCATGCAGACCCTGTCCAATCTTGTCACTGACTTCCAAATAGTTTTATGTCTTAAGTCTTTTACAATAGACTGTAGTATTTTTACTATCAGTGTCAGGCTGACCTGTCTTTAATTCTCTAATTTTCTTTCTACATCCTTTTTAAAATAATGGAGTTATGTTAGCAGCCTTCCAGAGTCTATAGAATCTTCAAAGATGACCATCAATGCATCCATTATATCTAAGACCACTTTCTTCTGTACTCTGGGATTTAGATTATCAGGCCATGGACATTTATTGGCCTTTAGTCCTATCAATTTTCCCAAAGCCATTTCCCTATAAATTGCAATTTTTTCAGTTCCTCCCTCTCACTAGACCCTGTGCTGCCCAACGTTTTTGGGAGGTTATTTGTGTTCTGCTTTGTGAAACCAGAACTAAATTGTCTATTGAATTGGTCTGCACTTCTTTGTTCCTTGTTATAACTTCCTCTGTTTCTGATTACAAGGGGCCTACATTCTTTTTCTCTTCACATAGATAGAAACTTTTACTATAAATTTATATGTTCTCATAAGCATGCTCTTGTGCTCTACTTCCCCAACCTTAACAATCCCTTTGTCTTTCCTTGCTGAAATCTAAGCTACTCCAATCCTCGGGCAGCTCTTTGTTTGGGCCATTTTGTATGCCCCTTCCTTATTATCCCTAAGTTCCCACTGTAGCCATAGTCAGGCCACCTTTGCTGTTGTGGCCTTGTTCCAGACAGGAATGAACAATAATGATCAAATGGCCTTCTGTATTGTTACAAATCTGTGATTCCTCTTTGGATCAGCCCGCAGCTTCTTTCTGTCTGAACAGCCTGTTTGCAACCAACTACTGCAACTGCCCATCATTCTGTTTCTTGACCATGTCTCCCAGCTTATCCATGTGATCAGTTTTCCATTCTCCTTTCCTAGAAAGCATGGGGTCCCTGTTTATTATGATATCGTAATTGTAAGGCAACTTCTGGTGTTGTCAAAATATACTCAAGAATAATTCTAAACTGTCTAAGTTTGTGGCAATCTCGTTGCCAACCTTGTTTTCCCCTGATGATCACAGGAAGACATACTTTTCCTGGTTGTGGTCGAGGTCAGCTGTTCTTCTGATCTGTATGGTTTGGCTATTCTCTTCATTTTGTCTTAAATCAGTAGTTTGTGGTGCAAAACAGAAAATTTTGTGGCTGTTTAAGATGCATTTGTTGTGAATGGGCTAATGCAGTTTAACATTTTCCGTGTATTTGTTTCAAATTTCCTGATTTATTAAAATAAGTGCAATGGTATATCTGCGGTTGAATTTTAAAAATACTGAAGAAGAGTCACAATTTTTTAAAATCCTGTGTGGTCTTGATTTTTCTTCAAACTTTGTATCAAACCGCTTTAAAGACTCGATCTTCAGGGAATAAATTTATGGAAATTAATTGGCATTGAAATATCAAAGTTCTTGTGCTAGGCAATAATAGAAGTGCAAAACAGCTTTTGAGAAAATGGGGCTCTTAGTTAGTAGTGGAGCAGATCCATTCAGGTGTGTTAACTAAAGGGCGGCTCCCCAGAGTCTGGGAACTTTAAAGATGTATTTCAATGTCCCTGTACAGATGCTAATAACTAACTTCTTGCCAAGTAGATTCCATTCTTTATTGGCAGAAATGTGCTTCTTAGATGTAACTGAATTTCTGGAGTTCCAGGACACTTGGACAAAATTCTTCTGTTGTCTGCAAAATCAATTGCTAAAGATTTCACTAGAGTTAGCAGTAGCCCTAAAATCAGTTAAATTTTGAATTTCCCAGGCTGTAAGGAGTTGTGGTACCAGTCACTATAGTTTTCAACTTTGAAATTAGACTTTACTGGTTTTAATAAAGACAGACAGTTCACTTTTTGGAAGAGCATGTTCAGAAATTCCATACAGCTGATTTCAGTGCGAATAACTCTTCACCTCCCTCCAGTCTTTTTTTTTGGGGGGTGGGGTGGCACCACCATCTTTAGTAACCTGCAGTGCAGTAAACCTAAGCTGGGTTTCCTCCTGCCTCTGCTGTGTCCCCAAAGCCTAGAGTTCACCTCCACTGGAGAATCCCACCTTCAGATGTCTCACAAGGATTGAGATCAATATTGCTATAATTTTCGTAGATGCTAAAATTAATTTGGTTTGTGCAGTAAGCCCACTCTTAAAGTTGTGGCACACGCAAATACTGAAATTGGAGAAACTCAGCATCTGTGGAGTGAAAGTAGAATTAATGTTTTGAGTCCAGTGATTCTTAACCAATAGCAGCTAGGAAAACCTGGGAAGGCCGGAACAGGTTTGGGCCATGCAGCCCCTCAGACCTGCTCCATCATTCAATAAGATCATGGCCGATTTATGGCTGAGCTCTATATATCTGCATTTAGCCCATATCCCTTAATACCTTTGCTTAACAAAAATGTATCTATCTCAGATTTCAAATTAACAACCGATCCTGCATATACTGCTGTTTGTGTGTGGAAGTGCTTCTACCATGCCTCCTGAAAGGTCTGTCTAATTCTCAGACTATACCCTCCCCTAGTTACAGAAAAGGTGGTATTTATGTTGATGTGGGGTCGGAGGAAAAAGAACTGACCAGATAAATGGAGAGGGACCATCTTTTCCTAACCGCTCTCTGCTCTGAAGAAGGTTCACTGAACTTGAAACATTAACTCTGTTTATTCTCCACAGATGCTGCCAGACCCACTGACTTCCTGTAGCAATTTTTATTTTTGTGTGTTTCAGATCTCCACCATCCATATTTTTCCTTGATATATATCTTAAAGTTGTAATAGTGTTCCCAAAAGTCATAATTTTAAATGAAACGTGTGTGTGAACTCTGTTTCCCAGTGAAACCAATATAAAGGCAAGTTCTGTAGAACTTTATTCATCAGAAAATATAAAGACATTTTATCATTCAAGTTGAAATGTTTTACATTGCTAAATTCCAACCTTAGTAAATGAAAAACTTTTAAAAACACAAAACAAAAAAAAATTTCAATTTACTGTACCTCCTGCTTGCTGCTGATCTTGCTCACTTCAGAAAACATTAGACCCCCAAATTGCTGCAGACTCTTCCTCTCGTTGACCCTCTGACTTGCAGCATCTGCTGCTCCCAATCCATCCTATCACTAGTGATCCCTGACTGGTGGTTCCTCTTGCTGGTAGGCCTCCAATTTGTGGGCCTCTTCCTTTGCCTAACCAAAGTTACTGCTGCCCTACGTCTGATTGGTGACTCACTCAGTCCCTGAGCCTTTAGTTTTCTTTTGACCTTCTGATTTTAGGTCTTTCCAGATTTCTAAGTCACCTCCTTGCCGGCAAGATCAGACTTGCAGTCTGTCCAGTTCCCTGATTCACCTTTTTACCAAACCACACACTCTCAGATTTTCATGTGCATCGCTTCTTTCTCCTGAATCCTGGCTGTGAGCAAATCCCTGAAGATGAGCAGCTAGAGGCAGAAGAAACAGCTTCGATTCGCAGGTGGCAATGTTTTCTTTGTTTTTAATTTATATTGTTAACAAAGTGCTGGAGAAGCTCAGCAGGTCTAAGTGCATCTGTGGAGACCAGTATGACTCCTCTTTTGAAGAGGAGAGAGGTGGAGAAGTGCTGGATTTAATATTACAGGGAAAAAGGGGGCTTGTGTGGGACAGAAGTGAAGCTGACAGAGCTTAGAGGTCACGTGTCATCAAATAAAAAAAATCTTGTTAATGTTTGCTTAAAAATCAGTGAGAAAGATCCAGCGTTGGAATTTTAGAAAGTAGTAGGTCAGCTGTGCTGAAAGCAAAACTAGGGAATACGAACACTGACACGGTAAATTGGGGACAAAGGACAGTTTATTGGGTGAAGTTTTTTAACTCTGTTGATTCCAGAAGTTTGAAGTGCCTAAATGGAAAATTAGGTTCTGTGCTTTTAGCTTAAGTTGGGGTTCTCTGGAACACTGCATGTGCCTAGGGCAGAAATATGAGTATGAGAGCAAGATGGTATATTAAATTGGCAAACGACTGGCTGGTCAGGGTCATGCTTGTGGATTGAACAGAGCTGTTCTGCAATGCATTGATGCAACCCCCTCTGACATTCAGGAGATTGCATGGCAAACAGCGAATCCAATAAACTAGTTGAAGGAAGTACGAGTAAATTGCTTTTTCATCTGGAGGGAGTATTTAGGGTATTGGTCTTGGAGTAGGAAAAACCGTATGTCAGAGAGTTGCCAGCAAGGTAGTGGGTTAGAGACTGGGTTTTCTGAGCAGAGCAATTGTTCTATTTCCTGTAGTTAGATGAGAAGGTGCCAAGAAATGGCACAGTCAATGATCCACAGTTAATGGTGGGGCCCTGGGGAGTGTTATAGAACAAAGAGGTCTTGGAGTACAGGCTCATAGCTCCCTGAAAGTGGAATCACAGGTAGACAGGGTGGTGAAGAAGGCTTTCGGTATGTTTGCTTTCATCGGTCAGGGTATTGAGGATATGAATTGGGATGTCATGTTGCTGCTGTACAAGATGTTGGTAAGGCCACGTTTGGAGTACTGTGTGCAGTTCTGGTCGCCCTACTGTAGAAAGGATATTATTAAACTGGAAAGAATGCAGAAAAGATTTACTAGGATGCTACCTGGACTGGAAGGTTGAGTTACAAAGAAAGGCTTAATTGTGAAAACTGGGCAGCATAGACAATTTGGGCCGAAGGGCCTGTTTCCATGCTATAAACCTCTATGGCTCTATAAAGGGGGAAATAAGGTATTGGGCGTGATAGAAGAATGGACCAGGATGTCAGGAAGGAACAACCCTTTTGGAATGCTTACAAGAAGAAAGGGGAATATGTGTTTGGTGGTAACATCATGCTGTAAGGGCAGAAATGGCAGAGGACAGTTCTTTGAATACTGAGGCTGATGGGGTGGAAAGTGAGGACAAGGAGAACCCTATTCCTGAATTGCAAGCGAAGGGGTAAGTGCAGGAAATGGGCTGGACACAGTTGAGGGCTCTGCTGTGTTTCCTTGGTTGAGGAATAAAGATGATGTTTTGGAAGCACCTTTGTGGAAGTTAGCATCATCGGATAGCTATGACAAAGACTGAGAAACTAGAAGAATGGAAAGGAGTCCTTAAGGAAGCAGGAGGTTATGCTTTGTTATTGAGGTAGCTGTGGGCGTTGGTGGGTATGTCATAAACATTAGCAGACAGACAATAGCTAGAAATGGAGATTGGGAGGTTGAGGAAGGAACAAGCGGCACCAATACAGGCATCAGTGTACTGAAAAAAAACCCACAAAAGAACAGGCTTAACTATGGCCCACACTTACTCATTTTGGAGAAAGTGAGACAAGTTAAAGGAAAAATTGTTCCGTGAGAGAATATGCTCATTCAGGTGGAGGGCGACTCTTTGGGCCTCCACCTCGAGGCAGAAATGAAGAGCCGTCAGACTAACCTGGTGGAGTTTGGACTTCCATCGTGAAGAGGTGGCAGCTAGGGCCAGGAAAATGAAAATTGAAGTATTGTACGGCATCAGAGGAATCACAAAAGATGGTGGAAACATGTTGGACAGGTGGAGAAAATGTAGTCAAGTTAGGAAGAAATAAAGTCTAAAGGGCAGTAACAGGCTGAAATGATGATTCTGTCATGACAGTCCTTGGGTTTTAGAATGAGGATGGGGTTTAGGAACGGGAAACCGGAAGGAAAATCTCTAGAGATGAGGTTAGTGACAGCCTTGGAAACAACAGTTGATGTTCTGTGATAACACAGTGGGGAGCTGGAGGAACACAGCAGGCCAGGCAGCATCAGAGGAGCAGGAAGTTGATGTTTCGGGTCGGGACCCTTCTTCAGAAATGGGGGAGGGGGAAGGGAGCTCAGAACGAAATAGGGAAAGGAGGGATGGGGCTGGGGAAGGTAGGTGGGATGGTGATAGGTGCGTGCAGGTAGGGAGTGGTGGGGATTGGTCAGTGAGGTGGGAGGAGCGGGTTGGTGGGAGAGAAGATGGACAGGTTGTGTCAGGCCAAGGAGGCGAGGATGAAAGGGAGGGTTGGTCAAGGGATGAGGCTGGGATGTAGGGGGGTTTTGAAACTGGCGATGTCCACGTTTAGGCATTTGGGCTGTAGACTCCCAAGGCAGAATATGTGATGCTGCTCCACTAGTTTCCATGTGGCATCATTGTGACACTGGAGGAGGCCCAGGATGGACATGTTGCCCAGGGAGTGGGAAGGGGAGTTGAAATGGTTTGCGACTGGAAGGTGGTCGTTTGTCGCGAACAGAGTGCAGGTGCTCTACAAAGCAGTCTCCAAGCCTCCACTTGGTCTCACTGAAGTAGAGGAGGCCACATCGGGAACAGTAGATGCAATAGACCACATTGACGGATGTGCAGGTGAACCTCTGTCTGATGTGAAAGGTTTGTCTGGTGCCTTGAGTGGAAGTGAGGGGGTGAGGTGTAGGGGCAGGTGTAGCACTTCCTGCGGTTGCAAAGAAGGCCGCTGGGGTGGTGGGGCTAGTGGCTAGTGGGGAGTGGGGAATGTGGAGCGGACAAGGGAGTCGCAGAGAGAGCGGTCCCTACGGAAGGCAGATGGGGTAGAGGTGGAAATATACCTTTGGTTGTGGGGTTGGATTGTAGGTGGCAGAAGTGGCGGAGAATGATACTATGGATACGGAGGTTAGTGGGTGATACTTGAGGATAAGGGGGATTCTGTCCTTGTTTTTGTTGGACAGGGGGAGGGGATGTGAGGGCAGAGGTGCCGGAAACCAGATAGAATAAGTACAGCTAGTTAAGAGAAAGACAGGTTAAAGTGGAGAGGGGAAGAGAGAAGTTAAAGTGCCAATATCACTGATAGTTCTTGTTGAAAAGATCAAGCATAAGAGACCAGAGGGAGCAGAGGCTTGAGAATATTGGAGATACATGAAGTGGTCCAAAGAAGTGGGCAAGGAAGCAAAGTTTAGTGGCAGAAGAATTTAATGCTGTGCTGCACCATACATTCATTGGCTAAGCGGGTAAACCTTCACCCTCAGGTGACTGTTTGTATGGAGTTTGCACATTCTCCCTGTGTCTGCATGATTTTCCTCCGGGTTCTCTGGCTTCTTCCCACAGTCCAAAGATGTGCAGGTTAGGTGAATTGGCCATGCTACATTATGCATAGTGTCCTGGGATGTGCAAGCTAGGTAAATTAGCTATGGGATAGGGTCTGGGTGGGATAGTGTTCAGAGGGTCAGTGTGAACTCGATGGGTCGAATGGGCTGCTTCCATACTTTGGATTCTATGAGAACTGAGCTTGTGGCTGAGCGTAGATTATTCAATGTTGGAAATGCAAGGTCACACAGTATAGAAGATGCAAGAGAAGAGGTGGAGTTAGAAGGGGGGGCTGGGGCCAGAGGGAGTGTGAGGGCAGGAAGAGTTCAGAAAAATGTAGGTACCCATACATTGTTGGAACTTTCTTTCCAATAAACCTGGAAGAGGAAAAGTTTCTTGTTAAGGCTTTGGTTGAGATGAAGGATAAAATGGAGCAAGGGACCAAGATAACTTTGTAGTATGGTGAATCAGTGCTGAGGGGGAGGGAGTTTGCATTTGTGCATGTAGCAATGCATGGCACTGTTGCGAATGTCAGGAATAGGGGAGGCCCAGAGGTATTATCACTAGACTGTTAATCCAGAGACCCAGGAAATGTTCTGGAGACCTGGGTTCGAATCCCACCACAGCAGGTGGTGGAATTTGAATTCAAAATCTGGAATTAAAATCTAATGATGACCATGAAACCATTGTAGATTGTTTGGAAAAACCCATCTCACTCGCTAATGTCCTTTAGCGAAGGAAACTGCCATCCTTACCTGGTCCGGCCTACATGTGACTCCAGGCCCACAGCAGTGTGGTTTACTCTTACCTGTCCTCTGGGCAGTTAAAGACAGTGATGCCCTCATCCTGTGAATGAATAAAAAATTGTGGTGAGATCAGTGGCCTAAGGAAAGTTGGTTTCTTGAGGATGACTGCAATCCTGCGTGAATCTGAAACATGAAGAACAGAACTTCAGTGGAAGCCGAGCTGAGCTATATTCTGCTGTTACTCTACTGCTGTAAACATCCCACTCTGGACCTTTCCTTTATCTCTCTCCTTTATCACTGTGATCATTCCCTTTGCTTTTTGTTCTATAGCACCTGCGACCTCTAATCACTCTTGCCTTCTAACCTTTCCCTAAACTTCCCTTCTGTTCCTCTTCTACAGTCCTTTTACTAGAGTATAAAACTTTGTTACCTCTCACTTTTCCATCTTATTACCATCCCGAAGAAGAGTCCCATTGATCTTAAAAATACTTACTCTGTTCGTCTGTCCACAGATGCTGACAGATCTGCCGAGTTTCCCCTGCACTATACTTTTTAATTTCGAATTTCCGGTAGCTACAGAATTTTGCTATGGTGCAAGTGCGATCCAAGTGGATTTGTGATCAGCATTCCTTTCTGATTAGAAATCTGTTGGTCACAGACTCCTGATACTGACAATGAAACCATTTACTTAACAATGGATTGAATTTTTTTCTTCTTTTGTGGGATGGGCACATCACTTGGCAAGACCAGCATTGAATTGCTAGGCCACTTCAGAGGCTTGTTCGTTGCTGTGCGTCACATCTAAGCCAGATCAGGCGAGTGTCCCTGAAGGACGCGTGAACCAGATGGGCATTTACAATAATCAATGTTGTATTGAGGCTAGCTTTTCTGTTCTGGATTTATTAAGCAAATTTAAATGGGATTTGAGCCCTTGTCCCCAGAGCATTAGTTTGAGCCTCTGGATTACAAATTCAGTGAAATTACCTCTGTGCCATTGCCTTTCTGCATTTATTTGGAGCACTACTTCTCTGCCGTGGTAGTGACCACTCTTATTCCAACTCTGTCTACACTATGGATACGGAAAGTATTGCTGGTGGCTTTATTGAATAGATAGAGGCATGTAAAATGAGATAGAAATGCTTTGGGCTGGAAATATGGTTACAAAACAGTCAGTGAATACTAATTCTGCTTAGAACATTTGATTACTAGCTCAGGAGTGCCGCCAAGAGACAGCAGACAGTACAGCTATTTTAAACATGCAAATTTAACTTTGGGAAATGTGATTGTGACTTCAATTTATTTTGAAGTCATTTCCAATAGCAATAAATACTGTATGCAGTTCTAAGAAACACCTTAGAAAAGCTAAAGCAGCCTTTGGAGGGAATGCGGCATAGGTTTAGTAAAATAATACCTCAACTTCAAGGCTTAAAATTATGAAGAGAGATTACACAAACTAATTTTATATTCACTGATACTGAGAAGGATGATCGAAGTTTATAAGCTATTAAGAACAACATGAAATTTCTATCTCGCTGCTGTATCTATGCTTAAAGAGCCCAGAATGATAGGGCACAATCTTAAAAATTAGAGCTAGACCTTTCAGGGTGGAATTTCGAAATGTTTCCACATGCAAAGGCTGACATACATTTGTGAACCTCTTCTGCAAATATAAGCTTTTCAATTTAAATCCAAGATTGATGGCTTTTCCCTAACCACAATGGCTTGTGGGCTACACAGGATGCAATGTTAAAAATATGGTTAAGTGTAACTGAGACTTTTCAGGATCTGTTCTTCCAATCAGATGCTGTTTCTCTTCACTATTTGCTGCTGATAGGTTTAACCTATCTGTAGCAAATGCAAAGGGAAACAGTTTGATTGGAAGAGCAGTGAATGGGACTGTGTGATTGGTTTAACTGAGCCTGAAGCCTGGAGTCTCAGCAGTGAATTTGGATTATTGAATTCGTAGGGTAAAGAGAAGATACTACTTGGTGAGAACGAATATGAGAGCCTGGTGAGAACTGGTGGATGGGGATTAGAGTTAGGCCATCATCTGGCTTGCAGAATGGTGGGCCGGGGCATGAGGCTGAGGACACTGGAGGAGGGGAAATGAGAGTTTGGGTTTGAGAGAAAAAGAATGGAGATCATATGGAGCAATGGTTATAGCAACAGCACAGCCTGACACAAATAATGTTTTAGGTTGTGTATTGGAACCCTCACAACCATCCTGTGCTGTTCCAATGAACATACGAGCAAGAATAGGCCGCTTGCCTGTACAATTCTGCTTTGCCAATCGGTAGCCAATGACTGGATTGATTTTAAGCTCAACTGTAGCTTCCTGCATATCCCTGATCATCTTTCATCCCTTTTATTAACCAAGAATCTGTCTATCTCTGACTTAAAAATATTTAAAGAATCTGCATCGACTGCCTTTTGAGGAAGGGAATCCCACAGACACTGAACCATCTGCGAGAAAAGTGTTTCCTCATCTGTCTGAAAGGGCGACTCCTTATTTTTAAGCTATAAATTCTTAACAAAATAAATCAGCAATCTTCAAGGTGTGAGTGAGAGTGAGGGAGGACATTCATATATGTGTGATGAGTGGGTGTAAGCGCAATGCTGAATGTGAGCGTTTGTGTGCAGGATTGTGTGTTAGTAAATGAGTGGATTGGTGTGTGAATGAGTGGATGCGTGCGGATTGGTATGTGTGGGCGGATTAGTGAGTCAGCTCACGAAAGCAAGTGGGGAACAAGTCTCAAATATTCAGAGATAACAAGGTATAGAGCTGGATGAACACAGCAGGCCAAGCAGCGTCAGAGGAGCAGGAAAGCTGACGTTTTGGGTCGAGACCCTTCAGAAAATATTCAGACTTGTTTTTGGTATGATTATCAATGCATATAAGTATCTACTCACAGCCCTTAAATCTTACTTTAGAATTTTATTTGGCCCATACAACCTATCTTGTTATATTAGGTGTTATGTTTTATGCCATTGGAACTTACTTTTAAGAAATATTGATTTTTCTGACTGTACAATTTGCAATTATCCTGATGTTTGAAGGTTAATTTTAATGGAGCACATTGCTTTTGAATAAAGTTTCAATGTTTTAATAATGCTATTTCTAATATCTGAAACGTTGACGTAATTTAATTTTCTTGGAGATTGCATTGCAAATGCATGTTGTACTGGTAAATGGATATGCATAGGGGTTGCACAGCTTTATATGAACGCAGCCAAGTCAATAATAGGAACAAAAACAGAAGTTGCTGGAAAAGCTCAGCAGGTCTATCAGCACCTGTGAAAAATGTCAAAGTTAACGTTCAGGATCCGGTGACCCTTTCTTAGAACTGCCAGTTCTGCCAGTCCCAGTTCTGAGGAAGAATCACCGGACCTGAAACATTAACTCTGACTTTTCTTTGCAGATGCTGCCAGACCTGCTGAGCTTTTCCAGAAACTTCTGTTTTTGTTCCAAGCCGATAATAGACCCTCTTGTGGCACAGTGGTTGTGTCCCTACCCCTTGACTAGGGGGCTCAGGTTCACCTCTAGCTGTAGAGGTGCAATAACATCTCTGAACAGGTTGATTAGAAAAATGGGTTAAAAAATGGTCATTTACGATTAGAACAAACGTTTTTGCTTTTTCATATGTTGCCACATGGTGGCGCTAAATCTCAGTTTGCTGACTTGCTATGTTAAGTGTGTGTGGTCTAATCATTTTTACGTTTGTACCGAAATGTTGTTTAAAGATTTTGTTGTATGTTTATTCCTTACTGATCGAGGTATATTTAATTGTTTTTTTAAATAATTACTGCCCTGAGCAAAACTAACCAGATTTCAGGAGGGTCTAGGCCCGAAACGTCAAGTTTTCCTGCTCCTACGATGCTACTTGACCTGCTGTGTTCATCCAGCCCCATGCTTGTTATCTCGGATTCTCCAGCATCTGCAGTACCTTTTATCTCTCATCCAGCCCCACGCTTGTTATCTCAGATTTCAGGAAAGTCTAGTGGTGGTGGTGTTGCTGCAATGCGCCAGAGTGTTCCATGGTTAACTTAAATTTTATTCACATTCAAACAAGGGTTTTCTCTCCTGGTTTGTTAATATTTATAAACAGTGCTGATGATTTTTATGGTTGATGCTCATGTCCAAGTGTGTAATCGGGATCTACAATAATGGCCAAAGCAAATTTGAGCATCCGGAAAATTTACCTAATTACATGAAGTCTTTTTGAAGAACTTTAGCATGTTGATATTGATTGTGGAAGACAGTAAGGTTGGAAAAAGTGAGTGAAATAGCAAAGAAAATTAGATGCTAGTGAGTAGGTGATATCCAAGCTCGAGTTTTAAAAGCCTGTGTACAATAGGACGGAATTAAAGACTTAGATAATGTTGACGTTCTGAGAAAAGACAGACTTTAAAATGTGATAAGTAAGTAAATTTTGAAATTTTAAGCAGAATTTGACACTGATGCTTGCAGCAAAATTTTGGGTCAGATGGCCAAAAGCTTAGTCAAAGAATGGGTTTTAAGGAACATGTTTTGATTTAATTTATTATTGTCACATGTACCTCGGTACAGTGAAAATTTCTGTTTGCGTGCAGAAGGGACTAGAGATTGATGGAAAGATTAAGGAAGAAAATTCCAGAGCTTATGGCTTAGGCAGCTATAGGCAGAGTCACTAATGATGCAGATGTCAGGTTACTCAATAAACCCAAATTAGCACAGTCCATCAATGGGGCTAGAGGAGATTACAGAGAGGGGAAGACAAAGGCCATGGAGGGGTTTGAAAACATGGATTAGAATTACAGGCTTAGAGTTGCTAGACCAGAAGACAACGTAGATTAGCAAACACAGGGATGATAAATGAAAGGGACTTGATATGTGTAAGGACACAGGCAGTAGTGTCCTGGATGACCAAGTATGGGGAGCCTAGAATGTGGGAGGCCGACTAGGAATGGCTAGAAAATGCTCTGTAGCACTGAGAGGAGGAAAAGGTGGAGTTGGAGTGAAGTTATGAAAGTAGACAGCCTTGGTGATGACAACAGATAACGCCAAGGTTGTGAACACGATAGTTAAAGCTCAAACAGTTGTCAGAAACAGGGGTCGGTTGGTATGAATTGGAGATTATGGCAGGATTTGAAGGCCCTGGTATGTAGGACAAGCAGTCTGAGAATCTTAACATTGGCGGAGAGGTTGTGGTGAAGTAGTGCATCCATGTGTGTGGGGAAACTGATGCTATTTTTGAACACTGTCACTGAGGGACTGGATTAATAATAGATCCTTGGGGTTACCAAAGTTAATAGTGTGTCTGTCTCTTCAGGTCGATCCATCTCATCTTTATCATAAGGTCAGAAGTGGGAATGTTTGCTAATGATTGAGCAGTTGTGAATGGGGACCGTTGCACAGATAATGAAGCAGTCCATGTTCAAATGACACAAGCAGTGGACAATATCCAGGCTTGGGCTGACAAGTGGCAAGTAACATTCACGCCACTCAAAAACCAGGCAATGACAATTTCTAATAAGAGACAATCTAAGGACTGCCTCTTGATATTCAATGGTGTTGCCATTACTAAATCCCCAATATCAAAATCCTGTGGGTGACCATTGACCAGAAGCTCTTAGAATCTTCATATAAATACATTGGTTACAAAAGTAGGTCAGAGGCCAGGCATACTACATTGAATGACTCCCCAAAGCCTGACCGCCATCTACAAGGCACAAACCAAGAGTATGATGGAGTACTCACCATTTGCCTGGATAGTTGCAACTCCAAAAACATTCAAGAAGCTTGATGCCATCCAGAACAAAACAGTCTGCTAAATCTGCTGCCTTCATCATCGTTGCTCAGTAGCAGCAGTGTGTACTGACTACAAGATGTACTGCAGAAATTCACTAAAGGCCCTCGGACAGCACTGTCCAAACCCACAACCACTTCCATGTTGAAGGACAATGGCAGCAGATATATGGGAAGGCCATCATTGGCGAGTTCCCTTTCAAGCTGCTCACCATTCTGACTTGGAAATACATTGCCATTCCTTCACTGTCGCTGGTTCAAAATCCTGGAATTCCTCCCTTATAACATTGTGGGTCAACACACAGCAGGAGGACTGCAACAGTTCAAGAAGGCGGCTCACCACCACCTTCTCAAGGGCAACTGGAGATAGGCAATAAATGTTTTCCTAGCCAGTGAAGTCCACATCCTATGAGTGAACAAAAGAAAAATCTACTGTCATTATCTCTCCTCAAAATATATCTCGATTGCAAAAGACAACCCCGTCCCTGGCCTCTTTCTCCAAAGTCTGTTAATAGTAGGGAAGCAGCTAGGACAGGGAAATATATAGATTTCCATGAGAACCATGGCATCAAAAGTGCCATCAAACATAGGTGTAATTGAGCATATCAGTAACTGGACAACTGGTATAGTAAACAGAGAGCCAAAGACCCAGTTGGGATTTTGAAATGGCAGTTGTAAGTGAATTGGATGGTAGTGTTTTTGCATGGACAGACAGATATAATGGAAGCAGGGTTGGGTTGTGGAAGGATGTCAAGTGGGTTGGGCCAACCTGAATCGAAAGAAGCAGACGTGAAGGTAGAAGAAATGTGGGCACTGATTGAGAAGCCAGCAGAGAATCCTGCAGCTCAATGGTCTCAATGTGGACTTTACAGGCTTCAAAATCTCGCCACCCCCGACCTCATCCCAAGACCAACCTATCTCGTCCCCGCCTCCTTGACCTGTCTGTTTTTTTCTCCTACCTATCTGCTCCTCCCACCTCACTGACCAACCCCCACCCCCACTTCCTACCTCCTAGCCTCATCCCCACCTTCTTGACGTGCCCGTCTTTCCTCCCTCCTGCCTGCCCCTCCCTCCTCACTGACCAACTCCCATCTCAACTCCCTACCTACACTCATCTGTACTGGCTTCATCCCCGCCTCCTTGACATGTCCATCTTCTCTCCACCTATCTGCTCCTCTATCCACCTTCTATCATCGCCTCCCCCTCTTTCTATTTATTTCAGAGCCCCCTTCCCCTCTTCCATTTCTGAAGAAGGGTCCAGACCAGAAATGTCAGCTTTCCTGCTCCTCTGATGCTGCCTGGTCTGCTGTGTTCATCCAGCTCTACACGTTGTTATCTCAGACTCCAGCATTGGCAGTTCTTACTATCTCTGAGCAGAAGGAGGTAGGAAGTGGGGGTGGGGGTTGGTCAGTGAGGTGGGAGGAGCAGATAGGTGAGAGAAAAAACAGACAGGTCAAGGAGGTCTTTTTTAGAGGAAAGAGAAGTTGTGGATGAGGTTGTCTTTTTTTTTGAGCTGTGGTAATGACATTAGATTTGACAATGGGAGAGACCTTCCAGAAGAGTGATACTTGACATTTGTAGACAGTTAACACTGGTAACCTCCAGGATATATCCTTGATTTCACTGCTATTTATCAACTAGATGGTGCTGTTTAGTGTCAGGCTGTTTTTGTCTAGAGACGTCATGGTTTGGCTGTGGACAGTCCGTACACAGAAATTAAGGGAAACGAGGGTAAGTGGAAGTGCACACAAGGGGGTTCCACTGCCGGGGGAAGGAGACTTTGAAAATTATTCTCCAGGACTGGGAGCTGCAGGCTTGTGAAGGGGACAACAGTATTTTTAGAGGGGGGAAATATAGTAAAGAATAGATGGGAAGTGGGTTATTGGTGGTAGTGTGGGGGGTGGGGGGAGCGGAGCTGTGGAGAGAAGGAATGGGAAGGGAAGATGTGCAACCTCAGTCGGGGACATGCCGGCTTCAAGCTGGCGGAAGACAGTGTATGACTGCACTTAGCATGGCCAACGCATATGCCAGGATTTGAGAGCCAGGTACGTGCTTTTTTAGACAGATCGAGTGGAGAGTGGGGCAGATGCAGGTATGAAGTTTATCTGAAGGCCTACAAGGAAGGGGATCTAGATAATTGGGATCTCACTAATGTATAGAGGTGGATATTGGAAGCTATTGACTGTTGAGTGCATACTGTTGCCTTCCAATGTGCTGGAAATCAAGAGTGCACTGTGGGAGGAAAACAGCAATGACCACAGGAGTGGGCAAGCTTAAGTGTCTTGACTTGTGAGAGAATGGGCTGCAAAAACCACCAACGTGGCTATTAAAGTGGAAGAATATTACACTGTACATGCACTGTACAGGACATGGGCCAGCAGGGTCCCTAATCCCTGGTCGTCCTGATGCATTGCTCCCAGTTGCTGTGTGATCCCTGCCCCAACATTGTTGACTAACTCATCCGCTCTAACACTTTTGGACACAGGGCAGGGAAGGATACAGATGTTGTAGGACAAGGACACTAAATATCTCGGCAGGACCTTGATATACCTTGTTCCTCTTGCTTCCAGATGTTGCAGCAAGCTCTTAACACAGATATTAATCCACGGAACGTCCTGTGTAGCTATGGAATTTTGCCTCTTCTGGAACAATTACATTTGGGGCTACTCAGACCTACAAGCAACCAGATGCAAGGACAAATCCATGCTATTTATTAAAAAATGTGTCAGACAATATACAGGCATTATCACCCATGCCAGCAAACTGCACTGAATAAGTTTTTTTTTTTTTAAATCTTCTTCCTCTCTCTCCCAATATGTCTTATTGTACTCCCTGGTTCTGCAGCCGGACCTCTGACCATGCTGCCACGGTCTGATGGCATGGCCTCCTCTGCTCTTACTCTGGGAGGACTTCCCTCTGCACCACCCATTCAACCAGACCTGCCTAGCCCCTGTTGGGGAATTGCAGTACCTTCTTCTCCTTTTCTGACTTCTTCTGGAAACATCCTTGACCAATTAGGGCAACATCAGAATGACAGTGCATACCTGGGTGCACAGCAGACTTTTAAAGATGGCACAGAATGCAAGGGATATTGGTCTTTTGGCAGATATTTGCTGAGTGGTAAATTGTTTCAGAAACGATGTGTGATAAGATGGGGCTTGAATCAGATGTGATGGACACAGTTGGGCAGGGTGGGTAAAATTGAGGAAAGCAGAGCAAGGAGGAGTCAAAGGAAGAAACACACCAACAGTTTAAGTAGCAGAAAACGTGCAACATTTGCAAACAAGACCAAGATATTGGCCATTATTAAATGGCTTGGAAGTTGGAGGGGCTTTGCACAATGTGGTGGTTGAAGAGAAATTTATGGTATGTGAATCCACTGACATAGTAAAGTATTTGCCTGGATCAAATTTTCAATATCTTTTGAACATGAATGAAGAACACATCAAGGAATGAGCTAAAATTGAAATGTAAGAACACTAAGAAAATATAGATTAGTTGCAAATTTAGCAAATGTGAGTTAAGTCCATGAAGAGAATTCTAGCCAAATGATCAAACCGACTAATGGCAATACTTGGGTGCTTTTCTTCTTCTGTCTTTTTCTCTTTTGCTTAAGGCTACATATATGTATGATGTTTTACCTCCTGTTGCACCTAACTCTCAATTCATCGCATCATCGCACGTCCAGAGGTGAGATTACTAAATCTGACCCTATTATACAACCATGACTTCCAGCCTGCCTTTGACCTGCTCTACCAGTGATCCAAGAATGGTCTTTCCTGGTAACTCATTCATAAATTACACCAACAACACAAGATGTATCCTGTTTTAGAAATAAATAAGATTATGTTGTTTTGCGATGTTAACCTTTCTAATAGTATCTGAGTAATGTGAATACAGACAATACCCAATGTACGAACAGCTGACTTATGGCGTCTGACATACGAACGAGATAATATACAATGGTGTATTAACATTAATTTTAAAAATGTTTTCTTATATTTACGAATGGCTACTTTATATTGTCTGGTATGGTGTTCCAACTTGTGTACAAATCGACTTGTGAATGCACTTGCGAATGGAACCTGTTCGTAATAGACTGCTTTCTAATTGTAGTTTTCCAGATCTCTCAAAACTATGATGTGCAATTTTGAATTTTAAACATTAAACTGCATATATCAGCAATTTACAATGATAACAACGACTGATAATTTTAGATATGAAATATGTCATAATCCTGTTACAAATGTATGGAACTCTTTACCCTTTTGTGTCTGCATAGTACTGTACAAGATAGTATTTTGGTGAAGCAAGTAGTGACAGAAGAATAAGTTCTCATGTTGGACATCTGGATATTTCCATGCAAGCACAATCCTCAACATGTACTTATTGTTGCTTTTTTCCAAAAGTACAATGAGTTTTCCTCATGAATCAGTGAGTAAGTGGAGTAATCTGGGCTAGCAATGTTCTGTTTATAATTCTTGTTCTGTGCAGGGTTGACTTTGCTCCATATAGCTGAAGAGAGGAAAGAAAATTGTCCATTGTTTCAGCTCCTAAAATTTTATATGACTACATGTTTGGATTTTTGACTTAAAGTCTTGTGTCTTGCTTGACTGTGATTCTTCCTGTCATCAAATTGCTAACAGTATGTTACAATGAAGACTAATAAAACGGCAGTTAAGGAATCTTTCATGGTGTTTGAGGCCCATAGGTAGCATGAATTAACATCAGTCTCACCCTTCAGGATAGAAGGAAAATGCAAAAAAAAAACTGGAATTAAATGAAAAGAAGCTATTAGCCCTTTAAACAACTTGAAGAAGGAAGGATTAATTACATTGGGTTGCATATATTGAAGTTATCTGCGAGGAATATTCTTTCTATTCTCTGTTTTCCTAATTTTTCTTTTCTTCATTATCTTAGATGGCAGTTCATACTTGGGGCAGCGTTCTGGTACCTTGCTGAAGTAGGCAAGTTGTGACTGGATGCAGTTGACATTATTTGCAACCCAATCATAACTGTACTCTTCCCTCTTGGTAAGAAAATTATAAAATATTGAGCTACTAGTATATAACCTATCTTTTGTGCTATTTAACTGTTTTGGAAGTACTCTTATGAAGTTTAATTACTGAAGTAGTTTTCTGTTACTTTGATTTACAATTACGTCACAAACTGTGGAACATGAATATCATGAGACCATTTCCTTGAATCATTTTGCACTGCTTGCCTAAATTTGGTTGCCAACTTTACGCTAAATAACACAACGATTTATAAACATTGTACTGTCAATAGTCCTGCTGCATGAATGCAAGGTACGTTATACAGCTGTACTTTTTGACCACAGTCTCATTCGCACTCCCGTTCCCTCACCATCACCACCCCCAGTACCCTTGCCTTGCTTTTCTTTGGACACTTTGTGTTCTTGTTTACTCTCTCCATATTAGATATACCTCTACTTGTTGGGAAAATTTGGATTATGCAGTTTGTTGCAGTTAATCCATTACGTGGCATTGCATTTGGGTATTTTTAATAAGATTATTTCAAGATAGCTGGCCTGTTGGAATAACCCATTGTAGTTCTTTCTGTAGCTATTAAACGTATATATGAAATGAGTTATGAGGATCTGTACTTCTTTATTGAGGATCAGACTCTATCTTGATGTTACAGAAGCTTTGTATCTTCAGCTAACAGCCATTCATTATAATAATTAGTTCCTGCTGTAGTCAGGACAAATTTGACAATGTAGCCCTACCTTTTTGGGTAAACTGTGCTGCTCCTGGAGTTGACAAAATGTGCTGTCAGTAGTTCTAGATAATTAATAAATCAGTAACAAACTTGGACTTTGCAAGCCTGCACCCAGTGCATAATCAGGGAACAGAGATTTCTGATGGGCATCAGGTCAAAAGTTTGTACTTTTCGAGGAAGTAGGTGATGTTGGGCCCTCTTGTGGTGCAGTGGTAGTGTCCCTACCCTTGGACCGAGAGGCTTGGCTTCAAGTCCCACCTGAGCCAGAAGTGTGTAATAACATCTGAACAGGTTGATTTAGAAAAATAGGTTGAAATAAAAAAAAATGTAGTTGATGTTGTCCCTATCTTTCAAACATTACAGTTATGGTTATGTTGAAAGTGACAGTGCAGTATGATTCAAACGGGGAATCTGGTTGCTTTATTAGTTGTTTTTGACATCTGTTGGATTTAAAAAAAGTGACAAACTAGCAACCATTGACCAATTTCAGGAAAACTATTATGTCTGACTACAACAGTATCAAGAAAACTAAAGGTAGTGAATAACTTAAACTTTTACATTTTATTCTTCAGAGATATCCTTTAGGTGTATATATTTTCAAACTGTGTTTTGAGATTATGCTGTCTTCAATATTAGTAATAGTGCAAAAATAAATACTGTTAATATATTCAATGATCTAAAATAGATTTTTGTCTATTAATGATGGCTGAATATTTCTCAAAAATGCAATGATTTGAGATAATACGGGGGATGATGGCATAACTGTTTTTGTCTTGGTTATATAATTTCGGAACTGATCATATATGTATTTGAGAGATTAGCAGATTGCACAGTATTTTAAGGCAGAATCGTAAAGAAAAATTGAATTCCCTAAGGGGAAACTGGTTGAAAGATCTGATTTAACAGAATTATGGCAGAATTATCTGATTGGCTAGCTCTCCCTGGCAGGTTCAACTGAGGTACTCAACAGGGAATTAGAGGATTATTTTAACAGAAACAGGTATGGGATAAAAGCAGAGATTGAGAGTTGAGCCAGTGTAGAGTGAGGCCCTTTGGCCCATCATGTCGACACTGGCTCACCTCTCAATCTCTGACTTTACCTCATACCATTGCTCATTGCTCCTGTTTAAAGTAATCCTCTAAGTCCCTGTTGAGTACCTTAGGTGAACCTGCCAGGGAGAGCTAGCCAATTAGATACAAAATTGCCTTGACAGTAGAAGACAGAGGGCTCTTGTTCAGGCTGGAGACCTGTGACCAGCAGTGTGCTGCAAGGATTGGTGCTGGTCCACTATTGTCATTTATATAACTGATTTGGATGAGAATATAGGAGGCATTGTTAGTAAGTTTGCAGATGACAACAGAATTGGTGGTGGTATTATGCACCGTGAAGAAGGTTATCTAAGAGTACAGTGGGATCTTGATCAATTGGACCAGTTGGCCAAGGAATGATAGATGGAGTTCAATTTAGATAAATACGAAATGTTGCATTTTCGTAAGACAAACCAGGGCAGGATTTGCACAGTTAATGGTGGAGCCCTGAGGACTGTGTTGAATGGAGACACCTAGTGGTGCAGGTACATAGTTCCTTGAAAATGGCATTACAAGTAGACAGGGTAATGAAGGCATTTGACATGCTTGCCTTCATTGGTCAGAGCGTTGAGTACAGGAGTTGGGACATCATGTTATGGTTGTACAGGACATTAGCAAGTCCACATTTGGAGTACTGCATACAATTTTGGGTGCCCTGCTATGGAAAGCATGTCATTAAACTGGAAAGCGTTCGGAAAAGATTTACAAGGATGTTGCCGGGAATGCAGGGTTAGAGTTATAAGAGACGCTGGATAGGCTGGGACATTTTCCCTGGAGCGTAGGAAGCTAAGGGGTGACCTTACAGAGATTTATCAAATCATGAGGGGCATAACTAAGGTGAATAGCCATGGTTTGTTCCCCAGGTTAGGGGAGTCCAAAACTAGACGGCATAAGTTTAATGTGAGAGGGGAAAGATTTAAAAGGGGCTTGAGGAGCAACTTTTTCACAGAGGGTGGTGTGTACATTGAATGAGCTGCCAGAGGAAGTGGTAGAGGCTAGTACAGTTATAGCATTTAAAAGACATTTGGACAGATATGTGGATAGGAAAGGTTCAGAGTGATATGGGCCAAAATAAAGAAAATGGAACTTGTTCAGTTTAGGAAATCTGGTTGACATGGATGAGTTGGGCCAAAAGATCTGTTTCCTTGTCATATGACTGCATGACTCTGACTACATTTCCGCCACTTCCAGCCAGTATGTTTCGAACTTAAACTACTTGCTGTGTGAAACTGTGTTTCTGCATATGACATTTGTTTCTTCTGCAAGTCATTTAAAACTGTGTCCTCTCATTCTCAATCCTCGTATGTACGGGAACAATTTCTCCGTTTCTGTTCGGTCCAGCCCCTCTTGATTTTGAAAGCCTTTTTCATGTCTCATTTTAGATTTCTCCTCTCTTAGGGAAAAAGTCCCATCTTCTCCAATATATCTGATGTTTCTTGGAATTCTGGAACCATTCTTGTAAGTCTCTTCTCCACTCTCTCCAATGCACTCACATCCTTTCTAAAATATGGCACACTGAGCTGTACAGTCTAGCTGAGGTCTAGCTATTGCCTTATGCTATGCCAAATTTGGCATAACTTTTTTGCACTTGTGCCCTGTTCTCTTTATTAATACAACCCAGGATACTGTGTATTTTAATTGCTGTCACCTGTCCTGCTACCTTTATTGACTTATGTACATATACATCCAGGAACCTTTGCTCTTGCATGCCTTTAGAATTATACCCCTTATGTTATCTTGTTCTTTGTACCAAAATAAATGACCTCTCACTCGTCCTTTTTGAACTTCACCTCTCATCAATTTTTCCACTCCACCAACTTGTAAGTATTTTTCAAGCTCTATGTTGTCCTCTTTACCATTTCCAAGTTTTGTATCATCCTCAAACTTTGTCTCCTGGTCACTAACATCTATATTGTTTATATAAACCAAGAAAATTAAGATTCCCAGTATCAACCCCTGGAGAACTCCTCTACAAAGCATCCTCCAGCCTGAAAAATATCCATTAATAATTACTCTCCATTTCCTATCAGCAGTCTTGTACCCGCATTGTTACTGTTCCTTGTTGTCCGTGAGCTATCACCCTGCTTACAAGTCTGTTATGTGGCACTGTATTGAATGTCTCTTAGGAGTCAATGCACGCAACATCAACAGCATTACCCTCATCAAACCTGTCTGTTACTTCATCAAAAAAAATCCCAAGTTAGTTAAACGCTATTTTACCTCAAACCATTTTCAGCCTTTCCATTTTGGCTTTTCTGGATCGCGTCATCTTTTCCCATCGGACTATTAATTCTGTACCAAATAATTGTTTCTACAAATTTCCGCATCACCAAATTTAAACTGACTGGTCTATAATTAAAGGGCTTGTCCTTTTAACTCTTTTTGAACAAAGATTTAATGTTTGTAATTCTCCAGTCGTCTGGCACCTTCCCTGAGGTTAAGGAAAACTGAGGGATTAAAAGCAGTACATTCACAGTTTCCATTCTCACTTCTTGCAATCTTTGCATTTGGCCTTGGTGTCTTGTCAACTTTTTAAATATTGACACTGTTTCTAATATCTCCTCATCATCAATTTTGAACTCTTCTAGTGATGGTGTTTCCTGTTCCGTCTTCAATTTCCCTGCAGATTTATTTCTGTACATCCTTTCTACCATTGGGTGGTCTGTAGACTATAGAGAACACTGTTTTTCTTCTGTAGCTCTAGCAAAATTGATTTTACCCTTGAACACTCTGTGACCACCTCTTTGCCCTGCATGCATTGCTCTCCTAAACCAGTACCGCAATCTTTACTCCTTTACTTATTTTTCTGTCTCTTCTGAATACCTAGTCCTTCCACTCCTTGAGTCAGGCCTATATTATTACCACAGCATAAGGCTGTAAGAAATAGGTGCAGCTGCAGACTGTTCAGCCCATCAAGCCTGCTCCACCATTCAATTGAATCATGGCTGTTTCAACACACCTGATGTCGATGTTCCTGCCTGTCCCCATAAGCCTTGATTTCTGTTCTGGTCAAGAATCTATCTTAGATATAAACTAAGAATCTGCCTTACAGCTTCCTCTGTCCTCCAAGAGAAGAAATTCCTCCTCATCTTAGTCTTAAATTGGTTCCCCTTTATTCTGAGACTATCTCCTCTGGTCCGAGACTGTCACATGCAGTGAAAAATCCTCTCAGCATTAACCCTGTTGGGTCCTTTTTAAAACTGATATGTTTTAATGAGATCGCCTCTCATTTTCCTAAATTCCAATGAGTAGAGTCCGAACCTGTTCAATGTTTACCCATAAAAGAATCCCTCCATACCAGGGATCATCCTCGTGAACCTTCTCTGAACTAATACCTTTAACGTGGATAATCAGCATTCCACATGGCAATCGATAACTACTCATGGGGAAATGTGATTTAAGAAGCCTGTAACCAAATACCAATACTCTTAAATCTTCGCTATGTAACTTGTATACAACTTAATAGTTCTTTTTGTAGTTTTTTTTTGGATTAGGTTAAATTTAAATCGGGATACAATTCAATGACGCATGCTAAAACAATTTTTTTACATCAGATCTTTGTTATTTGTGCAGTCAGAGCTCGTGTACGTGGGGTCATTTCAAAGGCAGCTAGGCATTGTTTTGAAATTCATGCACTTTTGAAATATATGCAGTTTATATGCATTATTCATACTTCATTTTGGGATATTGGGGCATTAACCAAAAGTAAATTAGATATAATTTTTGAAAAAGTCCTAAATGCAAACACAGATTGGTATCACACCACATGGATAAGAACAGCTCTAGGTACAGGCCTTGATTGGTAATTGCAACTCGGCAGTGTTAGGAAGCCGCAGTTAGTTTTGGTGTCACTGGCCTAGTAAGGGATAAAAGTCAACATTCATGATTTTGGCTGAAGTATGAATGAAGGCTAATGACTCTTGGTCTTTGTAGAAATGTACCCCTAGAACAAATTTCTTCCATGAAGAAGCAAACTTTGGGGCAACGGGGTGTGGCTGGGGAGGAGAAAGAAATGGGGGGTGGGGAGATGGGAGTGGGAAGCAAAATTCCTGGTAGGGTTTGTAATGTTTAAGCATTTAAAATTCTGATTTGTTTTGTGCTGCTAAAATTTATAAACTATATGGATAGTTTATTTAAGATGTTTAAAACACCAACTGTATAAATTTAAACAACTTAACCCCTTCTGAGCAGGTGTTTTTAGGTTTGGACATGGGCTATCCAAAGTCCTGGCTGTAATGATACTTCAATGTTAGAATGGTTTGGAGACTGACTGATTTAAATTGGAAATTAGCTTTAAGAAAGTCTTCTTTGATACATGTTCATTTTTGTATAATAGTCATATTTCTATTTTTAGCATTACCTGCATTAGAATACATACTTAAAATAAATTGACTTCTATATTTGCACAGAATAATATAATTTGGATATATGTGGTCCATTTTTTTTGAAGCATGGTTTGTCATGCCTGAAATGGAGAAATAATTTTTAAACTAAGAGGTGACCAATTCTACAAAATTATTTGCTAAAGCTGCTTTCTTAAAAAAAACAGAATATGAAAGATTGTCAAGAATAGTTGAATGTTTTCAGTTTTGTGCATTTAATCCTTCTCTTTGTGGGTGAGCTAAAGTATTGCCCTGAAGGCATGGTTGGCATTGAGAAATTGCCAAGCGGCAAATAGCATGAAAACCTGCGTGTTCATTCACTAGAATGTTATGTTGGATTATTTTTCTATTCGACTCATGCAGAGATGTTATTACACATCTCTGGAGCAGAGTTGAACCCGGGTCCCTCGGTTCAGGGATAGGGATGCTACAGCTGCACCACAAGAGGACCTAAACATTATACTGGAAGACCATTCGGATAACGTCACGCGTTTGCGTGTTTAAAACTTAATTTAGTTAAAATACTGCCAATGGATTCATTGCTCATCTTCAGTTAAAAATGTTACAAGTAAACAATCCTGAATTTGGTTGTAGAAAATTCCTGTTAACTACTACAGTAGAAAAAAATTTCAGCAACAGCTGCTTTCTGTTTAATATGAAACTGTTTAAATTCTTTTCCTTGAATCTGGTAAGTAAACCTACGCTAGGAATAATAGCTAACATAGCTAATTTTCTATCAGTAATTTGTTTGATGGAACTTCAGAAAAACATGTTTTTCATCTTTCCGGTGATGCTCAACAGCAACATTTTATGAAGAAGAGAGAACAACCTGAGACTTTGTTTCTCGGAGCTGTGCCTCAACAACAGCAAATCTCTGCCAAACCACATGCAATGGGTGGAACCCCAAAGAGGCCAGCATTTACAACCCAGGAGCCTAATGGAAATTGTTGGAACTAAATGATTTACCATTTTATTTTTAGGTTTGCTGACATGGGTAATCTGATTAAGGTGCTAACCAGGGACATAGACCACAATGCTTCACATTTTTTCTTGGATTTTGAAAGTAAGTTTGATCCTTCACAGCTGGTGTACACAAAATTTGTTCTGTCTCACCAGAGTGAAGGCCAGTACAGGTATTAGAAATGCACGCATCAGCAGGGTACTATCACTTAACAATGGTTGCATGACGTCTTCATTGTGGCTGCAAACTTCATCCCATAATTTAATTGTCTGTTTAATAACTTTTAAATAAATTTTTATTTTAAAAAGCTTTTTAATTTCCATTCACCGATTCTCAGGTCCTTTTTGTCAAGATGGCTGTTATGCCTGCAAGCAGCTTTAGCTACTTCAGCACCTCTGTCTCTGGGGTGGGGGATAAACGTTAGTGACATCTGGCACATGTCGCTGCTTACAGTGTAACCAAGAAAACCACGCAGCATTTCTAGTTTAAGCAGTTGGCACAGCTGGTAAAATGCTTTACTTGTAGATGATGGAAGTCATATGAGCTAATAGTGAATTTCTGTCACATGCCTTGTCTTTTTAAAAGTATTTTTTAGTTACTCCTCACTTTTGGCTATTCTACATTTAAGGGGAAAAAAAACCTTTTTCTTCCTTCTTGTCTTGGCAGGTACCTTAACATGGGGAATCTTCTTAAAGTTTTGACATGCACAGATCTTGAGCAGGGGCCAAATTTTTTCCTTGACTTTGAAAGTGAGAATGCTCTTCATTTTATATTCCTTTTCTGCCTGCAGTAGACCGCATCTTTTTTACATTGCATTGGGTTTGTCGCATGTTTTAAATTGCTTTGCATGGTAAAGCTGGAATGGTCAGCGCTGTTTTTCATTTTTGTTTCTAATCTGACTTGATCACTAAATTCTGGTGAATACTGAAATACATTGGAAAGTAGATGTGAACTTAGATGTGGCTGACTGGTAAATATAGAACGATAAAATTATTTTTCAGTTTTAAAAGAAGTTCCATTCTGTATGTGTGCACATCACCCGTCTATACGCAGTTAACATTCCATTCCAGCAGTCTATTTGATCTGGAAGTATTTCATTTTCGAAGATTTGTTATTTACATTATAATGGGTTTAATTTTTTTTTATTTGACAATAATATCATGAAGCAATTTCAATATTTGGGTATTTCGTAGGATAGTTAAATGCTAGATTTCCACTTGGTGAAGAAGAGTACAAATCTTTTGTATGTACTCTTTTATATACTCAATGTCCATGTGAGAATTGGGAATTGTTTTTGGGGCATTTAGAAATGTCTTTAATATATTACCTAGTCAGTCTTATCTGTTCATTTCAATTTGAATTTGTTTGGCTGCCATTTATATTGCTGCAGTTGCTTCGCTTGCAGAAATGTACAAAGCATGTTGTACAAGGGTCTGAAATATAACTATTAAAAAAAGTAGCTTTGGAGCTTCATGCCTCGTTTTCCTGCTAGATGCTGCTGTTTATGAATATAAATTCTGAGCATAGAATGTAAATTTGTGGCTATATCTGTTTTCAGCTCTGCTGGATTATCGCTATTAAATCTATTGCAGTGTGTCATTTCAATACAGGCACCATGTAGCACATTTGATACAGTTAGTTCTAAGTGCACATTGACTTCACCCAACAATAGTTCCATATCCCAAATCTGCCAATGAGCAGCTTCTATAAAAACTACCTGTGCTAAGAGATGATGTTATGCAAAAGACATTCAGTGCCAACACAGTTTTGCTCATTTGCAAAGAATTGTACACACTGAGGAATCAAATTTGTTTTTGAAGGTGTACTTAAACACCTTAAAGTCTAGCTTGTCAATTTGTTAAAATTCATTGCAGTTGTAGCTGGTATATAAACCTATCTCTGCGGTGTATATTGTGATGAGGGCTACACTGGGGTTATTTTCCTGACCTTATTTAATGACTGAAGCACTAGAGTAAAATCTTTTTGTAACATACTGGATAATAATGTAGGCAAAGTTTGTTTTTTAAGCATTAACTAAAATGATATGTTGTTTTCCTCTTTAATTAGTAATGAAAAATAATAATTTGCAAAAGACTAACATGGGACACTATCACCCAAGTCTTTCACTACATGGTGCTTGTACTTCGCTTTATTTTAGTCTCTCTGTGATTTTCTAAGAGTTATGCATTAACCTGGTGAACTGTAACCAAAATATTGCATGCCTCTGGATTTGTATATATCATCTTTATTTGTCACTGTGTTTAGGATTGGGATGAAAGAAAATTAACTTCATCTGTGCTTGTAAAGTTATGAAAATAATTGTGTATTAATCGGCATCACATTGAGCTGTGTTTTCTACTCTGGTTATTCTTCCCACCTAAAATGAAAAGAAAGTCATGTTCTCTGGCTTGTTCCTCTCAACAGCACCTACTCAGCATTATTTATCAGTAGAGCCTATGGTGCTTTACTAGCTACTTAGTGCATTGCGTGAAAAGCCAGAACAAATAATGACGTTTCATTCTCCCCATCCCCTTCCATGAGGATCCTGTTTGCAAGTAATTTCCATTAAGACCACGCAGTTGATGTTAACTGAAGAATAGTCTCTAACCGAATAAGTTATAAGGGCACCCACCATAACATAAAGTACCATGGCTATTATAAACCTAGTCAAGTTTATCTCTTCTGTGTTATCATTGGTCTTCTATCCTGACGTCCTTGATGATAACAAGTAAGATAGAGGCATTGCTTACGGCACTGTGAAATCCACCCCACTATCATTTAGGGCAGATTAGATGTCCATAATGGAAATAAGCGGTGTCTAATTGTTCATAAATACAATTCTTAACTAATTTCTCTTCACTTCAGTCCGCCCTTAGTGGCTGGGGAAGTTTCATTTAGACCTGCATTTTGAAAATTGCAGTGGTGTCTTCTGTGGACAAATTGCTCTGGATGCCATACAATGGGCAGATAACACTGCCAGGGGCAGTGTCCAAATTGCCTCTCAAAGAATTAGAGAAATGCTTCCTCTGAAGGCAATAGCTTCTCCTTGCTTGTCTTAAAGCACTGCTGCTATGGAAAGACTGTCAGCTGGTATGCCTAAAGATGAAGCACTTCACTGCTACTGGCAGGTTAAGCCAGCAGTTGAATTCTGTACTTATGTGATGTCGAGTATGCAGTCAGTTTGTGATTTGCCTGCACCATGTAACTTTAAAATGCTAATTTGATGCATGTAAGAGATGAAATACAGCTCTAGGGGACAAAATTATTACTTCTGTATGAACTGATTTGAAAGGTAATTATTTGTTTATTCCCATTGAATAATACTTATTTAAAATTCTGGCCTTATCACGAGTATCTATATCATTCTATCTATTTATCTTAAGTGGCAAATTATGATTGATGTAAGATTAAGCACTATTTAAAATTGCAGTTTTGTAGATTAATATCATCCCTAAGATGCATTATATATACAAATGTGTACATATGTATATGTGTATGTACGTGTGTATATATTTGCTTTCTGTATTTGTGAACAAATGCTTTCAAATTTTTTTTTATATATATTTATATATATATATATATATATATCAACCAGTGAATAAGGAAGACTAGGTGTCATCTGTTAATCTGACCTTCATGCCCTTGTTCAGTGGAGATGAGGAGTTCTGATTACTTAATAGCCTTGCACTTATAGCAGATTGAAGCTTCACTGCATTATTGCAGTTACAAGCGCTTATAGTCCTTTTGCATGCTAAATGTATGTTTTAGATGCTTTTTGTTCTGGCTTGCAGTAATCCAAAACCATTCATGTCTACGTTTTATACAACAAATCCAAACAGTGTACATGGTTGCTCTGTTTTTGTCAAAATTATTTGGATCAATATTTGCTGCTATTCCGTGTTCTGTGTGCATCTATTCTCCAGTCTTCTGTAGTGTTTTAGATCAGAAATTTTCAGTTTAAAAAAAATGCCCAAGACTGCTGATTGTACATGTGTACTTTGTGTTTGCAAAGTCAAAACATTTTAGCACAAGTTTTCAGAGCATTGAAAAACATGAAACCTACTGTTCTGATGGAGCTAACGTTTTCCCCACATTGCTAAGCTACTTGTTTCTAATTTTGGTCAACAGCCTTTGATTGTCCATGTTTCGTCATTCACGTTACTTGTCTTTCTTTTGTCTGCAACCGTTTTTTTAATTACAGATGGAATGTATTTGCATCTCTCATTAACCATGGAATTCAATTGATCCTTAATCCATTTTGTTTTCTATATTTGTTCAGAATATTTGCAATAAAAACGCATATGTGTCATTAGATTATCTATGTGCTACTTACAAATATACATTATTGATCTCTAATGAATGTTTGATTTTGGAGGCGTTTTTACATAAGTGATTGGAAAACCTCAAGAATATTTGTTTTGTAGCACTGTTAATGCTGGTGTAGGTTCACTCTGAAGGAGAAAATAAATAATCTTCCGTAATATAATTGATATTGTAAGTTGATATTAACTACTAATGGTCCAGTAGAATTCTTAAAAATAAATGCGATTTTACTAGATAATACCTGAGAGAAGTGTTTCCACACCTGTCAAAATTTAATTCAAAAATAACAGCTGGAATATTTATAATAATAACTCATTAAGTTCACTTATTCCCACAGACCTTCATTTGTTTAGAAACATATTTTTAAACTTTGTCGTGAAAAGTTATTTAGGACAGTTTGTAAATGGAAGAGTAATGGTTTTGAGATATATAGCAGATTTAATTTTAGAGGTACTGATTATTTTACTTCAGGCAGATTGGTAGAAACATGGAAGATACAGTCTTATCTCGCAACATTTACTTGCTAAAATTGGCAGATTTATCATAATAGTAAACAATAGAAGCAAATCCTGATTCTTGATTCCCAAAAACTGATAGTTTGGGATTGTTGGGAAAAAATGCAAAATATCTGAAATAATACTCCAATGTGTGTTTGTAGAAAATGAATTGCTATGGTATAGGTCCCAGAGATTTAGGGTACAGAAATACAGGAGAAGGCTAGCAGAGATTTTACCTACCCACAGAGTCGTCATGAGGGTACATTTTTATGTGCACGCTATAAATTATTCTGCCAGAACGAATCAGTGTATAGAAGATTGAATAATTGTAAAGATTCTACAAAATAGAAAGTACATCTTTCCATTTGTTTGCAATTCTCTTATGCTGAAGAATTGCTCAGAGTTTGAATAGGTTTTCTATTGTGTTGTAGGCTGGGTAAAACAAAACGATCTCCAAAAATCAACAAAACCATATAGAAAATAATGGAACAGAGACAATTCAGCCCGTCATGTCTGCACTGAATAAACTAACCTCCGTTATAATCCAACTTTCAAGCACCTGGTCCATAGCCTTGCAGGTTACAGCTGTTCGGGTGTGTGCACTTTTTTGACTCCTAAAAATGGTCCATTCCATTGACAGCAATGCAAAAATTCTAGTGGCAAAACATTTGCACTGCATTAGTCTTTCCACTTTATAATGTGGCAACACATGTCTGATCTCCCTCTCTACCACCCAAAAATGAAAAAGATACTTGCTTAGAGCAAAAGAATTTTGCAACTTGGCAGCTAAAGTGATATGAACCCTGTAGTATTTCTACTGGATCATCTGGTGCTACAGAAAACAAAAAATAGGATCAAATTTTGGGAGGAATGAATTTTCTTTTTAAATTCGAAAGTTGTGGAGTGCATTTCTTCCAACTTAAAAATTTCTCTTTGTTTATTGAATCTACTTTAAGTTAGAGGAAGATAATCAATTTGAGAAAGCTATTAAGTTCTAGATGTATCAAACATTTATGACCTAGTATAATCATTTTAAAGTCACATAAAAATTACTGAATGTTAGCAGATAATTAGTTCATAATTGCGTTGGTTACAGTATGTACAAGGTTTGTATTTAAGCAACTTTTTTAAACACAGCCTTTTCTGTTAATTAAGATTTTTGTCAAGCATAATGAATTATTTGAAAATGTCTTTAGTAACATCAGGTTATGCATGTTAGATCCATTTTACAGTGCCCTTTTTGAACTTAATTAGCAAATTAACTACTGGACATTATTAGTATGAGCATTTTAAGTTTTGATCTTGTAGCTTGTTAGGTCTTGATAAAAGGGGGAAATAGATTGCTTTTAAAGTAAATGCTTGTTTGCCTGAAGTGATACTTTATTTTCCTCAAATGGAGTACATTCTCTACCTGCCTTGGATTTCAGTCCATCAATGAATTATTTATCCCCTCTTTGAAGTAATTGCCTTCATTGGTGAAGTGGTTAAATTCTATTCAGTACAAATAAGACTTGACAGAAGCTAATTTCTGAGCAGTAGTACCAAATCACAACAGCATTACAGTTACACACTGGATAGATACATTATTGCCGTATAAATTCTCCTTGTTATATTGAAGATTTGGTTGCACTTGTCGGTGCAACATATAAAACATTTAAAAATCACTGTGCTGGTGGAGTCCCCTCATTTTTTTTACAGCAAAGTATTTGGATCCTGCTTCAACCCATCATTCCTTTGTTATCACTTGAACATTTTAAGGAGCCAAATGTACTATCCCAAGCCATGTTAACTTTTAAGATCTTGGTTCCTATTGTCAAACAGGAAAAATATTGTGTCCTTAAGTTCCATGTGTCTTGTCTTGGATTCAAGACGCTATTGTTTCTCTCAATCCTGCTGTTTGTGTCTCTGTTCCTTCACAGCAAGTTGTCTGTTTTCAGTTTTCTAGATGTTTGCCTTTTGTCTGTTTGGTCGATAAATACCGAAAATATAATTCCCAATCAGGTCACCTTTCAACTGCCTTTACCTAGGATATATCCCGAATAATGCAAAAGTGTTTCAACGAAATTAATGTACATGCAACCAATCATTGTTCTCAGTAATTAGCAAGGAAATGAAATGTAGCAATTTCCCAGTATTCCTCAAAAGTGTCTGACAGAAGCTACTTTCAACCTTGCTTTGTTCTTTGTCCTTAAATTGCCACTACACAGTTTTGCTCAGCAGCTGTTTGAAACATTGTTTCTCAAGTAAGGAAATTTTGAAACACAGGACCAGTTGGAAAGTGTAAATCCTGCCGGTTCCTGACATTATATTCCTGACTTCTGAAAATCAGTTTCCAGAATTAGACAAGCTGCAGTTGTGACTACCACCTCCTGAAGCAGGGCGGAGGCAAGAACTTAGGGAGGCAAATGGCAAGGCTAGCAGGTTAGAAAGCTGCCTCTGTCTGCTGGTTAGCTCACCATGCAGTTGTTCAGCTCCTTAATCCTCCTCCCATCTCCTTTCCTTGGCATCTGTCCAATTTTTATTAAGATGTAAAACTCAAAGCAAGCTATCTAGATGACTCATTTAAATCAAATTCTTAATAACTGTTAAATTTATAGGGCAGCTTATGCACAAAATAGGCTTCCCATTCTTTAACAGACAAGCTAAGATTTGTGAATTAACTTCCCTTGCATGGTTCACAAAGCCATCAGGAACACACCCATCTTGATGAAAATACCAATGTCTGGGAGAATTTGCATTTGCAACAGACTTTAAATAGTGATCCCATTGTGGCTTCATGTGAGCATTGGATCATGACTTGCAATGTTTCCGTACCCTGGAAAAAGTGCTGTTTGTCATGAATGGCCTGGTAACTACAAATTTATGGGCTCCCGCACCTCCAATTTGTGCTGCAGACGTGGATTTGCTCAGCACAGAGGGCGGAAATTCTAGCCCACTGTTTCTGAACATTACTTTTAGTGTTTGAATTCAGGGCTTGAAAATTGAACACTTCCTGGTGTATGGTCATTCTTTCAACTCTGATTAAGCACATCTGTATGTCCTCTTTAAAAACGTGACTTTGTTTCAAAACCTTATCCTACCGTTTTGTTCATGTGGTTTTCATTTCCACTCTCGGGGCTTTCCTTTGTGAATGAAGCTGCTCATTTTATTGTTCTATGAGCAATTCTGTGCTATGGACTGTCCCACCCTGAGAAGTTAGGTAGAGACTGCCGAAGTACATTTCATCTGAGTCTCTGTATCTATTTGAACTGAATTTAAATACACCTTGAAGGCTAAAAGATCCAATGAGAATCTGGTACACAAGCTGCCCTTTTGAGAATGTCTTTGTATGAGCTAAGTTTGCATCTTCAAATACCTTGGACCAAATTGAACCTGCTTGTACACATGTTGAGGAGGATAAAGGTAGCTTTTTATGTTGGCTCACTAAACGTAATTTTCTTCAAGTAATCCTGTAATTTGTACTGTGATTTATAATCTGATGCACTGATCCTGCTGAAACACTGACTACCTAACTTTCCCTTACTGGCTTCCATATCGGTTCATTCTGGTGATAATTCTGTTGCTACTATGATACTGTTCCCTCTCTCCTTCAAACCTGGTGTCTCTCTTCTCAAATTAATATAAATTTGTGCCCCTCTCCTCTTGCAAACTACATCCCTGTATCCAAATTTTTCTTCTGCTACAAATGCTGTTGCTTCAAATCTCAGCTCATCTTGCCTGATGTTCATGTTTTAACCCTATCAATTAAGTGTCACAATACTAAAACAGCTGTTGTGACAAATGATATCCCATGTGACTGATCGTTCAAAACCGTTGCTCCTTATACTTCTTGACCTGTTTGCAGCCTTTGACATAGCTGATCGTGCCAATCTCCTCCATCACCTCCACTGTCATCCGGCTGCATTGGCCTGCACTCACCCAGTTACGTTCTTATTTATCCAGTTATAGTTAAAGAATAAGCTGGATGTCCTCCTTCATCAAACTCTATTAGCTCAGGTGTTCCCGATGGATTTATCCTGGTTCTGTCACACATCTTCATGTGCTGCTGTGCAGTAACATCACCTGAAAACAGTGTCTCCATCTTTGCAGATACATGGAATCTTTACATCTTTACCTCACCACCGTCACACTTTTGATATCTTCATTGAGATTCAGTGTTTGATCATTACAGACTTCCTCCAAAGAAAGTGAGGAGGATTTAAGCCACTGACTTAGATTCCTGTGGCAAACACTGTCCCTAGGCATTGAGTCCATTAGTGTTCCTGGTGACTGAGTCTGACTCAGACTGCAAGCCTTTTGTGGTGTATATCTAGTCTATCATTAAGATAGAAGATTTTATTTCCATAACATCACTTGAATTTACTTGTGTCTCAGCTCTGCTGATATTGCTGATATTTTTATTTGTATCTTTATTACATCTAGAATTGTTTGTTCCAGTGCTGTTTGCTGACCCCTGATTGAGCAACACATTAGTTTTAAAACTTTTTATCCTTGTTTTCAAATCCTTTCCTATCTGCATGACTTCAGTTCAACAACCCTTTGAGATGGATGCTCTTCCAGTTCTCTACTTTGTGCATCTCTGATTGTAGTCATTGCACCATGGGCAACTGTGCCTTCAGCTTCCTAAAACCTAAGCTCTGCCTTCCTAGACCTTTCTGTCTCAATCTCACTTTTCTCCTTCAAAGCACTCTTTGGCCATGATTTTAGTTACTAGCCTTAATATCCACTCCTGTGGCTCAGTGACAAATTTTGTTTGTATCATGTTCAAGTGTCTGTTCAGCGCTATGCTTTAGTATGGTAAATGTTCTATATATTTATAAATTGTTACAACTGTAAACAAAAATATAGTTCAAAATCAAATGGCATATATTAACCTTTTATACTTTGCTGTTTTCTGCTGACAGTTTTCATGCAATGTTATGTCTCTAACTCTTATTAAGAGTTAAATTTATGGAATGGAGAACAATTTGGGATAATTTCTTGACCAGTTGAAGCTAGAATTAAATACCAATTTTGGTTTTAAATACCATAAAATCTGATGTCTAACCCCCCCCCTTTAAATATTTGCAATCATAAAAATTCGAGGATTCGATTTTGCAATGTGTTTTTTAGAAAGTACTATTTTGAAATTTGACAAACTTCCAGCTGAAAAAACAAAAACTTTAAGAGCTCAGAAGTGAAATGTAAAATTTTTATGTGACCTTAACTTCTAAATTAACATATTATTCATGTCTGCCTAAGGTTCTTTAATTAGCTTTGTTTTTTGAAATACTATGTTGAATTTTGTTTGTACTGAATACTTATGCACTACTGTTCAGACGCACAGCCCACGGAAGCTGAAAGAGAAATATTTAATCAGGTGAATGTAGTGTTAAAGGATGCAGAAGGAATCCTGAATGATCTACAATCGTACAGAGGGGCAGGACATGAAATAAGAGAGGTATCGTTTTTGACATTTTAAATTTATTGCTTTGGAAATGAATTATGGAATAAAAGTAATCATTTTTATGGTGAAACATAAATGATCCATTAAACAGAATCTGTGGAGAAAAATGTTCTGTGTTTGAATGGGTAATCATAATTCCCTTCGCAGAGGGTCATTTAGACAACAAAGCCAGAAGCCAAGTGGTTCCATATTATGATATTAGTCGTGCGATTTACGTATATTTACTTATTTATTTTTGAATTTGAATGAGTGGCATTTGGGCTATGTGTTTAAAGGGATTAACTAATGATTAACTTATAACATTACAGCAGCCGTGGTGATTTCTTTTTAAGGACATTGTGAGAGAAAAATCCTGACAAGTATTGAATTTGTGTTTATATTGGGATAGTTTCATGTGCAAACAAAATAAATAGTTCTTCTTTAGAATCATCGAGTCATAAAGATATTCTGCACAGAAACAGACCCATCCGTCCAACTAGTCGTTGCCACCCAGATATCCTATATAAATCTAGTGCCATTTGCCAAAATTTGGCCTATATCCCTCTTAAACCCTTCCTATTCATATACAGATCTAGATGCCTTTTAAATGTTGTAATCATCCCAGGCTCCACCACTTTGTCTGGCAGCTCATTCCATATGCACACCACCCTCTGCATGGAAGAATTTGCCCCTCAGGTTCCTCTTTCACCTTCAGGCTATGCCCTGTGGTTTTGGACTCCCCAACCCTGGGGAAAAGACCTTGTCTATTCACCTTATCCTTGTCCCTCATGATTTTATAAACCCCTGTAAGGTCACTCCTCATCTTCCCACACTTCAGGGAAAATAGCCCCAGCCTAGTCGGTCTCTCCCAATAGGTGAAATCCTCCAACTCTGGCAACATCCTTGTAAATTTTTTTTGAACCTTTTGAAGTTTCACAACATCCTTTCTACAGCAAGGAGACCAGAATTGCACACAATTCTCCAAATACTTGGCCTAACCAATCTCCTGTACAGCTGCTAGAGATAACACAGTGTGGAGCTGGAGGAACACAGCAGGCCAGGCAGCATCAGAGGAGTAGGAAAGTTGACGTTTCGGTTCAGGACCCTTCTTCTGAAACGTTAACTTTCCTACTCCTCTGATGCTGCCTGGCCTGCTGTATTCCTCCAACTCCACACTGTATTGTCTCTGACTCCAGCATTGGCAGTTCTTACTGTCTCCTGTACAGCTGCAACATGTCCTCCCAACTTCTATATTTGATGCACTGACCAAAAAAAGGCAAGCATACCAAACACCTTCTTCACTATCCTGTTTACCTGTGACTCCACTTTCATGGAACTATGAACCTGCATTCCAAGATCTCTTTGTTCAGCAAATATATTTATGTATCAACTTTTCTTTAATTTATTTAAGGTGGTCCTCTCACCTCATTTGTAAATATTAATTCAACAGGACTAAGTCCTGTGGAGTCATTAGGAGCATCACCAATGGCATATAGTAACAAAAGAAATGCCTTATCTTATTCATAGGATATTCTTGAAATATATTTTGAAATTCCGAGAAAAACTAGCTATTATAAAATGATGACTGAAACCAAAACACCCAGAGAGGCGCGTCTTGCCCTATAATCTGTTAAAAGAGCCCCTAATCTGTTATAAAGGAGTGGTTAAAAAAACACCTACTTTATAATCAACAAGTAACAACCTATTTATCTAACTCTAACAGTGAACAAATTAACTAAACTATTAACAAACTGAATAAATCCCTTGTCACTACTAACCATTCTTGAATAAAACAAGATTCTAATTGTATGCTGTTCCAATGAATATAAGTCTCACTTGTATAAACCAAAGTAAAAACAAAATTAGGATTTTGTGTCTCAAAATTACAGCCAGGTTGCGTCTTCCAGAATGTTCTGTGTCTTCTCCGATGAATCTTTCTGTCAGAAACACCTTCTTGGTGTATCCTTCTGTCAGGAGCGCCTTCTCTGTCAAATTCTTCTGTCAGAAACATTAACTATTTGTGCTGTAGGTACCTTTAATTTTGATGGAGCTTACTCTAAGGCTTAGAGAATTCTGTGAGAGCCAGCGATTCTTTCTTTTCGAGCTGAGAACTGTTCTCTTGGCAGATGACAGTTGGATCTCCTCTGATTTTCCAAATGCCATCAGCTTTTATACCCTCGATGTCGTATCAGTTTCTTATGATAAGATTGGTTCTATGTTGTCAAAACCGTCAGATTTAAATTTAATTGGGTTTTGGTATCTAAGAGCCTGGTTTAAATTAATTGGCTAAGTTCAAAAACCTGTTGTTTTGGTAAAACTGCTGCTTTGCCAGCTAACAGTACAGCCTTTTGATACTTTCGGGTGCTCTGTGCACCTGCAAGCCCACAGCTGTCCTTTTTGAATCTCTAAGCGTAGTGTTTTTTCTATCTTTTGAAGGGACCATGCACTGCTTTCCCCATAGCATTTTACGAACACAAACCGTTTACAAACACAAAATTCCAATGTCCTGCCTTCCAATCCACAAGTACTGTACCCAACTTCACAACACTAGCCAAGCACGTGAGTTGGCTAAAAAGCATTTAGAAAGTTCTCAACAAACAATGAAAAATGCAGCAGAAAGAAAAAGCCAAAGTTTGAAATTTAATTATAGGAGACAACGTGTTAATGTTGTTAACTGTCTCAGAGGAGCTATTAGAAACAAGATTCAGAGGACCGGATCAAATAAAATTTAAAAAAGTGAATAATATAGTGAGTACTCCAAACAGGAGAAAGAATCAGTAAATATTTCATTTTAACGTGTTCGAAAAGATATTGTAACAGGGATAATAGTCAGGAAAAAATGTACTTACTGCAATGAAAGAAGTAGGGAATGAAACTGAAATATCAGAAGAATTAGAAAGTGAATCAGCAATTGAAAACTCAGTTGTTTGCTCTCCAGTAATCAGATTGGAAAACGCAGAGGTGCTCAAAGGATTAGATTATGTCATGTTGATTTTCCAGAAAACTGTCAAAGTTAGGATGGTGATTACAGAATTATAAATCAGTCAATGGGATTAGGCCAGGAAGAACGATTTTTTGATTGTTCATGTTGTTAATTTGGGAGAATGTGTTTGTTATAAAACAAAACCTGTACATACTCAGACGAACAAGATAACCTCAAATGAGAGAAGAGGTTAAATTAATGATGGATAATGACTTATTGAACTGAGCCATATTTGCTGGAACTTGCCTTTTGTGATGGTGTCAAAACCAGATGTGTTAAAATGATTCTAGATTGACCATTGTAAAGTCAACATGTTAATGCAATCTTATTCTGAGACTGAAAGACTGTAATGGACAAGTTAGACACATAATTTATCACAAAATCAACTTGCTAAGCAGCTATTGGCAAATTTCATTCACTGATGGAGCTAAAGAAATATTGACTTTTCTAAAACCAGATGGATGCTATCAATGCAAAATGCAAAATCATGTGATTGGAATGAAAAGTGAGCCAGCAGCATGTGAACAATCAAACAATAGCGTAATTGAAGGACTATGTAACTGTTATTTGATTGACAATTTGGTTTTTAGCCAAACCTGAGAAGAAACTTTTACACCACTTGACTGAAAGTTTGATCAACAACAAAGAGCTAATTTCATTATAAAACGTACTAAGAGTGAATTTGTCAAGGCAAAGATAACATACTTGGGTCACATTTTGGGACAAAGGCAAGTAGCACCTAGAGAGGTGAAAGTATGTACTGTTTTGGATTTCCCCATGTCCAGAATGAAATGTGAAATTTTGCAATATTTTGGCATGAATGGATTTTAGCTCAAATTTGTTCCAAACCCCAGTACTGTTGTTGCACTTTTAACAGACTTGTTGAAAAAAGGCAGAACATTTGAATGGATGCAGGAGTGTTGAAGTGCCTTTGAAAACTTGAAAGCTGTGCTGATAGCTGCATGGACTTTAGCTGCACCTACATAGCAGAGGCTATTCAAACTTGCTGTTGATGCCTGTCACATCAGTGTGGTGACTGTTTTACTGCAAGATATTAAAATGCAGACCAAATGGTCTGTCAGTTATTTTCAAAGGAATTGATTATATATCAACAAGAATATTCCACTTGGTTAGAGACAAAAACTGCAGGTGTTGGAATCCAAGGTAGACAAACAGGAGGCTGGAAGAACACAGTAGGCCAGGCAGCATCTGGAGGAAAAGAGAAGTCAACATTTCAGGTATTATCCTTCTTCAAGAATATTCCACAGTGGAGCAAGAGGCATCAAGGCTTCTTCGTTCTACGTAGTCTTTAAATAAACACCAGCATCAACAATGTGGAAGAAGGTATTAAATGGACCACAATTCTTTGAATTTCTTTGAAAATTTTGAGCTAAGGTCTAATGATTATTTAAATGGAGCTTCTTTCTCCACCCTTACAATATGAAAATCACTCATGTACCTGGAAAATAAAACTTCCTAGCAGGTGCTTTATTGAGAGAACATTTGAAGTACTTCGATATAGTGCCCATGAACTTGTGTAAAAAATTGTTGGTATGTACCTCACTATGCTTAATGTCATAGTTACTACTATTTGTTTGACGTCGAAGTTGTGTTAAGATTTTTGAGTCATGAAAATGCCTCGTAAAGATACATTTACATTCTTGTTTGGGTGGAGATGTGATGGAAAGTATGTGATTTATATATTTTGGTATTGTTTATTTTTGTCCGGATTTTTGAATTTGAGCTAGTGGCATATGGGTTTTCTGTATGTGTGAAAGTTTAATTGTTAATTTACTGCTAAATTAAGCATTTAAATAATTAAAAAAAACAGAAACTGTTGGAAAAACTGTAGGTCTGACAACATCTGTGGAGAGAAAGCAGGGTTAACGTTTCAGGTCTGCCGAGCCTTTTTCAGAATTGAACCTGAATCATTAACTCTGCTTTCTTTCTAAATATGCTGCCAGACCTGCTGAGTTTTTGCAGCAATTTCTGTTCTTGTTTCTGATTTCCAACATCCACAGTTTTTTTTAAACTTAAGTATTTAAGTATAAAAGCTTTAATGATTTCTTTGAAAACACATTGTGAGGAAATTACTTTCTGGAGAATAATGTGATTTTGTTTACATTGGGAGTATTTTACTAGTAGACAGAGTAAGCAGGTGTAATTAGGTTCCGATTTAGAAGGCCAGGAATTTTTTTTTTCTTATGGGGAACATTGATAGCTAGGAGGAACTTTTTTTTGTTTGTTTGGACAGTTCCGCAGTATTTTGATTGAAACTGGGTGTTGAGAAAGGGAGTTAATTAGGATTGTTTAAAAAAGAAACCCTCCATGTTAGAAGTTAATAAAAGTTCCAGACCAGAAGTGTTTGGTTCAAAGGCTGAAGGGGCTGTTTGAAACTGAGGAATCAAACTGAGGGAGTAAGCTTAGTTTGTGACTTTTCGAGGAAGAGGTGATCAGATTCTTGAGATCAGGAATTCAAGCCACAGTTAAATTAAGACCCTAGAGAGGTGATGGAGAAATGACTTCTCTGGTGTAAATGAAGGGGTACTTTTGGATTTTGGATTTAACTTTTGGATTATATTTTCACTGTGTTTAAAAAGCTTTAAACTGTTAGAGAAATGGTTTAGTTTGTTTTATTGGTAAAACCAAATCTGCGTCATTATGTAGTCTTGTTTCAGTGAGACACCATTTCATTTAAACTAGAAAAAATATTTTATCAAGCCAGAATTCAGTTTGGGATCCGACTTGGTCCAGTAATAACATCATTTGGGATCATAACAACATGTAAAGGGAGAATAAGGCTATGGACAAATAATCCATGGTACACTTGTGCAATTTATTCACCAACTAATGCGTTCATTTAGAAAGAACATGCATTTACATTGTATCTTTCACATCTTTTGAATATCGCAAAGTACTTTATAGCTAATGAATAGGCTTTGAAGTCTAGCCATTGTTTTTTGGGAAAGTGCGACACTTTGCAGTGTGTAAGATCCCACCAATGGCAATGAGATTAATGAGCTTTTTGATGCTGTTGATAAAAGATAATTGATGTTCATCAATGATTACATAGGCTTTGGAGTATTCCTGTAAACTAATGTCAAAAGATCTTCTAACATGTATCCTTACAGGTTCTAACATGTATCCTAAAGCTGATGGTTAGTTAGTGAGAACAAAGAATTGTATGTGGTAAAGTTGTGAGTTTGCATGTACCATATTTAATCTGATGAGCGTTCTCGGTGAATTTAATGTTGTGATATTTGAACGATGATACCTCCCCATGATTGGACTGTCATACGGGCCAATTTTCAGTTTTAGCAATGTCATTTTTGTGTGGAGTATAAAACACTTTCTAACCTGTGAAAAGTTCCAGCAATTTAGTAATTGTAATGTTCAAGTCGTTAGCTTGCCTCGCAGTGCAGAGTGCCAGCACAGTAGTCACCAAAGCATTCTTTTTTGTATCAAATAATGAGATTCAATTACGAAGCATTTGTAGTAATCGTGAAAAAGATCCCAGAGGCAGCCTCCAAATGTGAACCAATATCAAGTGCATCAGTTTTGTAGCTTGGGAGTCAATCTGGTCCAGTTAGAAATTAATATCAATATGAATTGCACATTGAGTAGTTTCACAACATGTACACAATTTGTAAGTACAAATTAACATTGATAAAGTGCATTGGTAAACAAGCTGAACATTCAAAACATTATTTAATGATTTGCTGCCATCTGGCAGAAAAACGAGGAGATAGAATTTTCAGTCTGGAAACTCTGTTAGTGCATGATGCCTTCATAAAATCCAATGAAACCAGGTCGTTTTCAGAAGTATTGTGATTCAGGAATAAACCTTTTTAAGGTTCCTCAGAATTGGATTTGTGCTTTCATATATCTATTTTGCTCAAGTGTTTTTGTGCTGATTTGAGGTGACATGATGTTTTTTGAGTCTAAAATTAATAACTTTTTATTTTAAAGGCAATACAACATCCAAATGATGAAAATTTACAGGAAAAAGCATGGAGTGCAGTATGTCCACTAGTAGGAAAACTAAAGAAGTTCTATGAGTTTTCCCAGAGATTGGGTATGTATTTTTCCTCTTGTTCTTAAATGGTATATACTGTAACTTTTGTTTTTTCTTTCAGTTTTTATATAATTCATTAAGGATGATAGTTAGACATCACTATTGTGAGCCAAAAGCTGGTGTTGTTGATGAACAAAATTGATGTGTGGGCAAAATGATTTGTTACTTTTGCCAAAGTATTTAAGTTTTAAACCGTTACATGAGTTTGGCACCTTTTTCTCTTTCAAAGAAATTGCGTTGAGCCCTTTAATTAAAGGGACCTTTTCTACATTTTGAGCTTAAAAAAAGGTTTACTCTATATTATGAGATTTAGCACTAATCCTTAGACTGTAGCTTGAAATTGTAATTTCCAGGCCATGCAGATGTGTTGAAAAATAATAGATCTCAAAAACTAATACATTGGTGTAATCAGTTAAAACTCATTTTTGTCACGTAAAAGGCATAGAATTTTTATTCTTATTATTTAAGAAATGTACAGATTTGTGCGTCACAATTTGCCAATAGTTGCATATTTATTATTTGTCAATCATTTATAGCCGAATGAAATCGGTGGTAGTTTAGAATTTCCACGTGGTCTGTTGGTGGAGAAATATTATTTTAAATGAGCCTATTATATAGTTTTCAGAAGTCGACCAGGCACTCAAAAGAATGTTTTAGGCCCTTGTTAGAAGAATATGAATGAACCAACTGTTAATTGAGCAATCCTCAATTTCTTATTTCTATCTTTTTTCAATCCCTTGTCAATGTGTTATGGTAATTTTTTCTTGGCACTCCTTTTATATTTGATTTTTGTCATGTTACTCATACTGTAATAGTTTAATGCAGAAGTGCTTCGTAACTTACCTATCAAACCCATTGTTAATTAAGTCTGTGATGTGAAGTTCTCTTGTTTGATTGAGAACTTTCAAATCTCTCTGAATAAGTTTGTATGCATTTGGTCTGATTCTGAGAGACTGTCCGTCATTAACCTTCAGCTTATACTGTTAAATTACACTCCCATATCTATGTGGCAAAATGATTCAGCTGCAAATGTAAGGGATCCAGATTTGGTAGTTTGATCCTTGTCAGTGTCTCCTACAATCTGAACTCAAACATTGAAACAAATGACTAACTATATGCCTTGCCATAGGTAAATTTTAATTGCAGATTTGCAGTGGTATCCAAATGTGTTGCATTATTCTGTAGCTAAGTACAGAATCTGGTTCACTAACTACTTCCAAACATACTACCAAACTCAAGTGTTCGCACAACTGTTAATACTCAACTTTAGCTTCCAGCATTGCCTTTGAGACTAAAAGAATGAGTAATAAATGTAGGGTATAGGACAAGTATGTGATTTTTGCATTACCACAAAATAAATAATTTATCAATTTGTTTACTTTACAAATTCAGTTGCCTCTGTACTTGTTGGTGTGGTAAAGTCAATAGAAAAAATTTCATTGTGAGCCTAATTGACGGTACTAGTTTGGTTATCAACATAATTCTTTGCATACTCAATATTATCCAGCAAATATTGCCAAATTGCCAAATCGCCAAATCACGTCTAACATTGGATACTGTGTTGCGAGTTTGGCATTATGTCAACAGTGAACACTATTCGTTTTGTTTATACATAATAGCAACACGAAACGGCTTTACCAGTTGCTGAAAGTTTTGAGAGACCTTACCCTTCCAGAGTAATCTGAGGCAGACTGGGCCTTTATTTTTAGGAAAAGAATAATACCTTGAGTTCTTTTATGAGATCGTACAATATATAACAAGGAATGACCTGATCATGGTAGCCATAATCATGCAGAGGGGCTTTGATATGGCCTATTTCAGCATTAAGCTTGCACATGAGCAAGTGGCTTGGGACCAACTTATGAGGTTGCCAAAGAAGCCAATCTTTGAGAGCATGGAACTGTAGGAGTTGCAATGTGTCTGCAGCTTTTCCTTCTAACCAAGCTGCAGAGAGAATAAAGTGAGATACTGCACTTTATCTGCAATGAAAATCAACATGATTTTCATTTGTAAGTCATACCAATTTGGATTTAAAACTAAAACATAACTTTAATATACACATGTCCTATTGGAATGGGACAAAATACTAAAAATATTAAACAACAAACCGGTTGATCAAAGGATGAAATTCTAACTTAAGTACTCTGATTAGATTAACAGTTGTCTATTATAATTCAACTCTTGATATTCATTCACATTAAATTCTCCTTTTAGAAGATCACTTGTTATGTGTATAATTTCAGTAATCCTTGTATTTGCAGAAAATAACCCAAACTTTCTTCATAATAGAAGCAGCTTTGCATGGCTTATTGGGAGCACTGACTAGCACGCCATATAGTCCCACACAGCACCTTGAGCGAGAGCAGGCTCTTGCCAAGCAATTTGCAGAGATCCTTCATTTTACTCTACGATTTGATGAACTTAAGGTAAGCAAAAGTGTTTTTGAAGTGGTATTCCAGCATCACACGTTGACTCGATAGTGCACCATGTAGTAGGCAGGTGCATGTTTCATTCCTATTTACAATTTTCCTGTTTTGCTCAGCGTAGTAACTATGCATACACTGCAGTGTCTTCATTCAGAGCAGATGGAGAAATCAGGAAGTTTCCTTCACTTCTAAGCGATTGCCCAAAGTAGCGGAAACGCTTGGCACTTGCTGACAGATATTTGGAACACCTTGCTCTGAGTCAAAAGCATTTGAGTCCCACCTAAGGTTTGGTGACAAAGGAAGTGTGTTCATAATGCAGCCAAGCAGAAATGAGTGTTACCTGCAAAACCTTCCAACACATTCCAATAATACATAAGATCAGAAGAGATTCCTGGTCAGTCATGTGATAGACAGAATATTGGAGTCTCTGCCATAGCTTCACAGTATATTATGCATGCAGGAAGATAGGTTGCTATGGAAACTCCAATTCCCCAACTGGTCTGTGAGACACCACTGCCAGAATCTAAAATGCATTTGGGTAAGGAAAGCAAAATGCATGCCCTTAATTGGAGAGTGAATATTCTCAACTTCACAGCATCATAAGTTAGCATTAACTTTGGGCACCTGTTTAGATTCAGCTTCACCAGTCTAAAAATTAGTTTGTTTACTGTATGAAACCTGATTCTTTACTACTAAAGGAACAGAAAATAATCCTATATAACAAAGTGTAGAGCTGGATGAACACAGCAGGCCAAGCAGCATCAGAGGAGCAGGAAGGCTGACGTTTTGGGCCTAGACCCAACATTTGTGGGTCTTAGTTTTAGATCATAGAATCCCAGCAGTATGAAAATAGGCCCTTCGGCCCAACAATTCCACACCAACCCTCAGACCATCCCACCCAGACCCATCCCCCTATAACCCACCTAACCTACACATTCCTGAACACCACAGGCAATTTAGCATGGCCAACCTGCACATTTTTGGACTGTGGGAGGAAACCAACACAGGGACAATGTGCAAACTCCACACAGAAAGTCGCCCGATGCTGGGATTGAACCCAGGTCCCTGGTGCTGTGAGGCAGCAGTGCTAACCACTGAGCCACCATGCCTCTAGAACTGTCTTATTCAGAGTCAGCTCTCAGAGAGTCAGAACCTCTGACATTCCCCTTTTTATCTGTCAGCCAGGGCTCCCTGATTGGACCAGATTAACAGTCCCAATCAGGGAACTCATAATCTATGAAGTCCAGCTGGCTGACCTCAATACAACAGCTATATCCCTTCCCGTCAAAGTCTGAGGATATTGGTCAGTCCTTTTTCATGGAGAGCCTCCAGGGACATTTTAGCACCTGGGTCAAGTCCCTCCAACTAAGCCTCCAGTACAGGTGGCGTCAGACACATGGGAGCTTGCCTCTTGCACCAAGAGCACCTCAGAAGAATTTAACTTTCTTCTTCCAGTAGCAAAGGTGTTGAGGCAGCTACATCCGACATGTCCATTTCTGATTCTGAGGACTCGTCAATGCTTGGCAGAGAGGATGAACCCATGGGTTCCAGCAGCCTTTCCGATATGTTCTGAGGGACAGGGCACGTTTGTGAATTTGCAGCTTTCATATTGTCTATGAGCTTGTTCAGAACTGTCATATCTACCTGAACTTTATACGTCACTGGACCTGACCTCACGTTGAGCATGCCATTCCCGTGGTTCCTGTACCAAACCTCATCACCTGTATCGTATGCTCTCTCTGTCTCTCTGTCTCTCTCTTTCTGTCTGTCTGTCTGTCTCTCTCTCTCTCTCTCTCTCTCTCTCTCGGCAGAATCTTGTTATTAAAATGTCATCTAGGTAAATCATGACCTGAGGTAGACCTTGCAAAATATTCTCCATTGTCCACTGAAAAATTGCACAGCCTGATGATACCCCAACTGGCAGTCTTGTATATTGGTACAAGCCCTTATGGGTTTTAATTGTAGTATGCTTCTGGGAATCCTTGTCTAAGAGCAATTGCAAATATGCCTGGCTCGTGCCCAGCTTCATGAAAGACAGCCTCCCTACCAGCTTTACATGTAGAACTTCTTTCCGAGGGACTGAGTATTTATCCAGCTGCAAAAAGCGGTTTACCATTTGTTTAAAATCCCCACATAAGTAAATTGACCCGTCGGGCTTCAAAATCGAAATGACCAATTTGCCCATTCTGCAAATTGGATTTGTTTGATGATTCCTTCACTTTCTAGCCTTCTGAATTCTGGATGTACTTTATCCCATTAGGCAAATGGCAGTCAATGGGCCTTTCAGAATCATGGAATTGCTTCCTGGTCAACATGCAAAGTGGCCTTGGCTCCTTTGATAGTCCCTGGACCTTCCTGGAAGACTTCTGGGTACTTTATTAGGACGTCACTCAGGCAGCCATTTTCCAGTGAAAAATGTTGATCCAATTTCACCCCATCAAGCTTGGGCCCAAGCCTTTTACTATAATCAGTGGTAACTGAACCAGCTACTTCCCATAAGAGACCGGAACCAAAGTTGCGTCCTTAATCTGTAAAGGTTCCCCAGTATAGGCTCTGAGTTTAGCTGAAGTCTTGTGACAACTCAAGGGCTATAGTCCGGGGTGAATTTTGTTAAAATCTGGTTCTGTGATCTGTGATACAGCTGCACAAATATTGACCTCCATTAGATCTGGATGACCAATTAATCAGACATTTGTTTTGATTGGTTCTGATTTGGATGTTGCTCAGCAACTTAACTGTTCTGAACCAGATGTAGGTGGACTTTCCAGGGTATGAACTCTCCTGGCTACCTTCCTGTATGCCAGCCTATGAGTTAACTTATTCAATTTAGGTCTAGTAGGTCTCTGGTTGTGTTGAGCCCATAAAGCAGCAAGTACAATGGCTAAATAAAAACCAAAAGAGCTGTGGATGCTGTAAATCAGGAACAAAAACAAAGTTGCTGGAAAAGCTCAGCAGGCCTGGCAGCATCTGTGAAAACAGAGCTAACATTTCGAGTCCGGTGACCCTTCCTCAGAAGTACAATGACTTGCTGGCTGGGATCCTGAAGAAAATTTTAACCATTTGGCCGATCTTGGCTTTGTTTTGAAATGTTTTGTGGTGGGTTGCAGAAATCTATTCAGCTGAGTAAACCCAGGGTCAACTACTGTGTTCCATTTGTAATTGCGTGGAGCAGCAAGATCCAATGCAAACCTGAAAGTGTTGAATTCATTTTTTTTTTTTGTCATCCTCTCTGTGCATCATGCCATTAAAGCTGAAGAAGCATAACCACATGAAAGGCAGGTAGTCTTTTGAGTGTCATTCAGTTCATGGAATTTCATCGGAGAATGGAGTATAAATTGCACTTTTCTTTCATAATTTCACAGTATTTTGCAAAGCATTGGTGATGTCAACCAAGATTTTCTAATGTTTATTTTGAAAATGAATAATACTGCAGCTACTAGGAATCTGATCTTAAAAATGGAAATGATGGAAATACACACCAGATCTTGATGTCTGTGAAGAGAGAAAGTGTGTTAACATTTCAAGTTGATGACCTTGCATCAGAACTTTGACCATTCACTACTTAAGCATTTATGGAAGTAATCACATTTCATTGGAGACATTCAAAGTGGTCTCTTCTATTACATCTGAACCTTACACTCTACACTGTATTAAATTAGAAAATTACTTAGCTAACTGTGTTTATTCTCCAGATGACAAATCCTGCTATTCAGAATGACTTCAGCTACTACAGGAGAACCTTAAGTCGTATGAGGATTAATAATGTCCCAGTAAGTCACTTTCTTTTTCCTTTTGAAAATCTAATGTTTTTCATAATTGTTTAAGTATTTATTCATAATTTTGAAGAATAAAGTTATGTATGGATTTTATACGTATAAAAATGAACTCTCTTTTTACTATCAAGTTCAAATTTACTGTACAGCATTATTAGCAAGTCAGTATGTTCTGCCAAGGCTAAATGCTATTTTGAGGTGCAAGTAAGCATTCTTGCTTAGTTCTGCAGATGATGTCATTACTTTCAGTGATATACAATTAAAATTAGTCACCTTGTTTAATAATTAGCTCGGACCTTATGTGTATTAAAAGTTGTGCTACATTGTAACTTGAAATACTTCTCCATTGATAACTGTTCTTCAAGCTGCTTAGGTCTTACAATCTATAATTCCTTTCCCTGTTATGTATTGTAAACCTCTTAATCCCTACCTTTTTAGGATGCTGTTTGAAGTCCATTTTTTTGAGCAACCTTTTTGTCATATGTTCTGATTTCTTTGTGGATTGTTCACAATATTTTTTCATTAACATTTCTAAGACTTTTTAAGCACTTCAAAGGTGTATATAAATTCAAGCTGTGATAACCAAATGTGACATTCTGGATACTTTCATGGGGTTTTGGCATCCCTGGCAAGGTTAACATTTGTTGTTATAATTGCCCTTGACCTGAGTGTTTTGCTTGATGATGTCAGAGGGCAGTTATGAGTCAACCTCATTAATGAGAGTCTGGAGTCACACATAAACCAGACCAGTATGCACGGTATGGTGGCGCAATGTTTAGCACTGCTACTTCACAGTGTCAGGGACTGCCTTGGGTGACTGTCTGTGTGAAGTTTGCACTTTCTCCCTGTGTCTGTGTGGGTTTGTGCCAGCTGCTTCTCCCATAGTACAAAGATATGCATGTTAAGTGGATTGGCCATGCTAAATTCCCCCATAATGCCCAGGAATGTGCAGGTTAGGTGGATTAGCCATGGGAAATGTGGGGTTATGGTGATAGGGTGGCCCTCGGTGGCATGCTGTTTTGAGGGTTGGTGCAGACTGGATGGGCCGAGTGGTCTCTGTCTGCACTGTAGAGATTCTATGCGATGGCAGATTTCTTTCCCTAAAGGACATTTGTGAACCATATTAGGTTTTATGATGATTGGCGATAGTTTTATAGTAACAACAACTGAGACTAGATTTCTGGTTTTATGAATTGAATTTTAATGTCACCAGCCACTGTGGTGGAAGTTGATCCAGTGTCCATTCAGCCATTAACCTGGGCCTCTGAGGAGTTAGTTGAATGACATTATGTGTGTACCACCTCTCCCATGTGACATATTTGTGAAATCTAGTTGGAAACGTTATTACAACTGGATAAAGATGGACTTACTTGAGATAGGATAGTGATGTGTCTGTAGAGTTACCGCAGCTCTGTGGGTAGTTTAGTGTCTTGTTCAGCAGAAGGAAGAGCCAGAATTGCAACTGTCATACGTTATAGCAGAGTTGTATGTATTGTTGGGTCACAGCTTCTGGCTATTTAGAAGACACAACCATGGTTATTACACGTGGGAAAATTATTTTTTGATTGGCATGTATGGTGAATACTGTGACAACTCTGTGAACAGAATATAATGTCTCCATGTATGCTAATAATTTGAAAAGAATATGGAATCAAGCTGTGAAGGGTAGCGATTGTAATTTTGATCAATGCAGGTCAAGCAAAAACTTGCTTTAACTTTTTTAGTTAAACTTGACACCAAACTATAAGCCCCATTTCTTCTGTAAACCTCTAGCTGAAACTATGTTACAACATTTCAAATAGATGATTACATATCAATGTTTTGGATAAAAGAGCAGCTGTCACTTGGAAGGAATGATTCCATTTACTTCATGGTTGAATGACAATGCTGCCTTATTGTCATTATATTGGCCTTGGCAACAATTTTAGAACACCTCTGATTCAGAAAATGGGTATATTTACTCTTTTTACATTATCTTTTTGAACTGATTAGTCTTAGCATTTTTAAAAGAGAAATTCCATTTAAAACTACATTTCAGATTTATTCTAGGTTGAATTATTCAAGTAATTCCAAGGAACATTGCTTTAAAGACTGATCTCTTCAGTTTGGAGTCAGATGCAAACATTTGTATGAATTCTATAAATAGAGGTGGTTTGCAGGATAATAAATGTTGTAAATAGTTTTGTTGTTATTGTGTTTTAGAATAAAACTTTGCAAGTGATAGTTCATTGGTACTTTGACAGAAAGATTAGTGTATGGAGTAATGAGCTTAAAAGTTAGTATTGCTGACATGTTAATGTTTGATTTTCACTCTTTTTATTTAGGCAGAAGGAGAAAATGAGGTAAATAATGAATTGGCCAATAGAATGTCCCTGTTTTATGCTGAAGCAACTCCAATGCTGAAAACCTTGAGTGATGCCACAACCAAGTTTGTTTCGGATGTAAGTACAATGCACCCTGATTCACCCACAGTCCAAGTAGAGAATAAGGCTTTCTATTCTATATTCTGTTCACTGGCTAAAAGACTGCAATTCATTAATGACACAAATATGGGACTTATTCAGTGTAGTAATGTATTGATTCGAATGACCTCTAATGCCACTTCCTGTCTTTATTTCTTTTGTAGAACAAGTCTCTACCCATAGAAAACACCACTGACTGCTTAAGCACTATGGCGAGTGTATGCAGAGTTATGCTGGAGACGCCGTGAGTAGGGCAAAATGACTTAATGGCAATTGTTTCAGTGGAGAAATCTATTAAAGATAATGTGGACAAATTTTGCTGGAGTTGGGCACCTTTTTGGTTATTTCTTTATTCATTCACGGGTGAGGGGTGTTGCTAGGTAGGCCAGTAGTTATCGCCCAGAGGGCAGTTATAAGTAAATCACATTGCTGTGGGTCTAGAGTAATATGTAGGCCAGACCAGGTAAGGATGGCAGTTTCCTTTCCTAAAGGACGTTAGTCAACCCTGTGGGTTTTCCGACAATCAACAATGGATTCATGGTCATCATTGCACTCTGAATTCCAGATATTTATTGAATTCAAATTCCACCATCTGCTGCAGTGGGATTCAAACCCAGATCCCCAGAACACTACCTGGATCTCTGCATTAACAGTCCAGCGATAATACCAGTAGGCCATCGCCTCCCCTGCGAGATGTTTCCTTTCACCCTTTCCCTCCAATGTGGTTTAAAAGTTTTAATCGCAATAATCGATGAAAACACATGACATTGTCAGGATTATGGAGACATGACTGCAGAATGAGTAAGGATGGACATCCAGTCCAGACCAAAATGAAAAGATAAAGGAGTTCAAATCCTGGTTGAAGAGGAAATTAATATAATAGTGAGGAAGATATTAGCTCTGATATGGAATCTGTTTGGGGAGTGCTGAGAACCACTGGGGGGGAAGAAAAACAGTAGTGGGGATGTATAAAGGCCCCAAACTGGAGGGGTGATGTTGGAAATAAACAGGAAATTAGAGACGCACGCATTAATGGCAGATCTGCGATCATCGGTGACTTCAATCTGCATATGGATTGGACAGATCAAATTAGTAACAGTACCATAGAGGAGGAACTCCAGTTGTGTATATGGGATAGTTGTGGAGAGTGATGAGGAGCCAACTAGAGAACAGGCCATCCTGAACTGGATATTGTGTAATGAGAAAGGTATAATTGGTAATCTAGTTGTGCTGGGTCCTTTGGAGATAAGCAACCAAAATATGATGATAGAATTCCTCATCAAGATGGATAATGGCAAAGTTGATTATGAGATTAGAGCCCTAATCTAAATAGAGGAAACTGCGATGGTATGAGGCATTGTACATCACAAGAGTGGCTACAGATCAAATGTGCTTCATTAGCTGTAAATTGTTTTGGACCTTCTGCAGTCTGAAAGACACTTGTAAATATAGATCACATAAATTTTTGGAGACTGATTTTGTGCATGTGAAAATCCAAACTTAAAAATATAACAGAAAGTATGACATTGATGCATGAAGGGCAACTCCATGAAGAGACCTTTCTTAGTTAAGGGGGTTTAATATGCAGATAATAATTCACTGGTGGGCTGCTTGTCTCTCTCCTGTCTACTGACAATATTTCTTCATTTTGGGTAAATACTATACAACAATGTTATTGCAGAAATCCTTTAAATATTAAAAATTGTTATCTGGAATGAAAGGTGTTTTGGTAGGTGCTCAGTTATCAATGATGAATGTACAGGTCTACAGCTACAAAGTTGATTCCCTTATACATTTTAACTTCTAGCAATGATTTAATTTCTGATCAGCAAATTATACTGTTTTTTTTTTCCTCAACCATTTTAACCTTTGAACACTCCTTTTGGCACACTTAGTACATTTAGTGAATAAATTTAAGCAAAATCTTGTTGCAGTTGAACTTTACTCAATATTTGCATGATGAAAATTTGAATGCTTCAATTCTTATATACCCACTGGGTGTTCGATTTCATACACTGGCTAGCCTGAACCACCCCAGGTAAGCCCGACCCTTTGAGATGAGATAATTGGTTATGTAAGTTAATGAGCTGAAATCCTTTCCAAAATTGCTGATACTTGATTTTTCGTTCGTGTACCAACTGTTTAAACAAAAAGGTATTTTTTGAAAGGTGAAATTAGTAACTGATTTGTTTATTTTTCATGTACAGGGAATACAGAAGCAGGTTTGCAAGTGAAGAAACGGTATCATTTTGTCTGAGGGTAATGGTGGGTGTCATCATTCTTTATGACCATGTGCATCCAGTTGGGGCATTTGCCAAAACATCTAAAATCGATGTGAGTTTATCCTTCTTTGAATCTGACTATGCTGCTATCATATTTTGAAGCAGTTGTTTTCAAGCAGTAATTAAGCATTTGTATTTTCTATAATGGGAATGCTAATTATGCAGGCAAATTATTTTTTCCTAGCTATATTTTCCAGTAATAAATGATACATTTCAAATAAACTGCAACTTAAATATTTGTAAATATGTATGTGTCAATTCATATGAAGCTGCATTAAATAATTGTGAATCTATGGAAATTAATATTGTACCTAATTCCAATCTTCCTATAGATGAAAGGATGCATAAAAGTCTTAAAGGATCAGCCTCCAAATAGTGTAGAAGGCCTTCTCAATGCTCTCAGGTAACTAAGACAAAATTGTGAAACCTGTTGGAACTTTTAAGTTCATAAGGAGAAGATGTCAACTGCAGACTGACTCACTTATTAAAAGGTTTGATGATTAATTAAAATGACACTCTGGCTATCAAGTTCAATTTACTTATGTTAGAAGACAATAAAGAAGATTTTTTGGTAATTAGAATGTCTATGGATAATACTATATGTTAAAAGAGTGTACATACATAATTGCAGAGTAAAACTGATCATTTGCAGTTTAGAACAGTTTAGATGCTTAGACATCTTATATTTCATATTCCTGGCAGCCATCTCACCTCTATCTCGTCAATCACACATAAGGCCATCTCCAATCATTTACTTTTGTCACTCTGCAACCATATCCCCCTCCCAACTCTGTTTCTGTGAGTGATCCTGGAATACATTCTCTCCCAGTTCATTTACTCCAACTTACCATTCACTGACCTCTGAGAGAAAAGATTTTGCAAATTCTCTGTTTTTGATGGGTGGCTCCTGATTCTTAAAAATTGACCCCTAGTACTAGGTTCTCTCCCAAAAGAGGAAATATCCTCTACACATCCACCCTGTCAAGACCCTTCAGGATGCATTGGAGGCAGTTAAGAAACTGACCTTAAAATGTTCTATGAGCTCCTCATCTAGGCTTCTTTGTCTGTATTTTCCAGTTGATATCTCCCACAATTATCACTGTACCTTTCTGATAAGATCTCATCATTACTTCCTTTATAATTCACCCTATTGTGTGGTTAGTATTAAGGGGCTTGTACACCACTCCCACAGGTGACTCATTGCCTTTATTATCTTTATTATTTTCATTTTGACCCAACTATTTTTCTACATTTGGTTTCTTGAACTTGGGTCACCTTTCTGCACTGTGCTAATACCATCATTAACTAACAGTGTCACCCTTCTACCTTTTTGTTACTTTCTTTTCATTCCTAGATGCCTTATATGCTTCAAGATTCAGGTCTCAATCCATACCATCATGCAGCCATGTCTCAGTAATGACTACCAGATTGTACATATTCATTTCTGTTTAGGACTGAATTGAGTATCTTCTTCACCTAAAGGCTTGTGAATCTGTGGAATTCTCTGCCCAGTGAAGCAGTTGAGGTTTCTTCATTGAATGTTTTTAAAGCTAGGATAGGTAATTTTTTGAACAGTAAATGAATTAAGGGTTATGGTGAGAGGGTGGGTAAGTGGAACTGAGGCCACAAAAAGATTGACTATGATCTTACTGAATGGCAGAGCGGGTTTGAAGGGCCAGATGGTCTACTCCTGCACCTGGTTCTTATGTTCTTATTTGCACTGTCCTTTTATCTGTTTTGTTTTGAATACTTTGTTCATTCAGGTACAGAACCTTTAGTGTAGCCATTTACTCCTTTTGTAAATTCTAATCTTATCTATTTGTTGACTCTTAGATTCATATTGTCTTTTTTTTTCCTTGTCAAGTCTATTTATCATTTTTTGTATTAATACTTCTGCCTTTGGCCTTGAATCATATTTGATATACCATATCTTTCTAAATTTGATTACATTATCCTCCTATCCAGATTAAAATCTCTACTTCCCTCATTAATACAGTTGGCAAGAACTTACACACAATTCAGAGGGAAGCCTTCCCATCTGTACAGATCTAGATTTTTCCCATCACTGGTCCCAGTGCTGAACTGAAACTGAAACCCATTTCCCTTACACTGGTCCTTCCGCCATTTGTAGACTAATTACACTCAGTCATCCCTCACATACCCCTCTCAGTCCCTCCACTGCTTCTGTGTTATCAGGTTCCTTGATCAACGTTCGTAATTGGATGACTCAGCCTGATTCAGTTTTGGAACGTTTATTTTACCTGTACCTTGGCCACTCCCTCTGGCTGAGCCAGCTTGCTGACATTCTAATTGGCTTCAAACTGAACTTCTGATCTGTGTGCCCTCTCTGTCACACTAGCCCATTTACTTTAACTTAAAAATTGTCCATCTTTATCCCTGTCTCAGCTCATCTGCTAGTGAAAGCCTCCTTATGCCTTTGTTCCTCTAAGCTGAACTATTTTGATGCTCTCCTGCCAACTTTCCATTCTTCACTGTCATAAGCCTGAGCTCTTCCATTATTCTGCTTTATCCTAACTTGCGGTAAGCCCCATTCTCCCATTATTCTGTGTTCACTGACCTACAATGACCACCCTTTGGCTTCACCACCCCCTTACGTTTAAAAATCACATCCATGTTTAAATCCTTTCAGTTCAGGCTCCATTCCACCCACCATTGGCAACTGTGCCTTCAGTTGTCTAAATGCTGAGATCTGAATTCATTAACCTAACCTTTCCAACTCTCACTTCCTGTAAGAGGCTGCTGTCAGAGATCTGGTGATGGCTGGGGTTTTCACAGCTGGTTGGCTGAGCTAATAGTGGAATTGGGTGATGTTATGGAGGAGCAAGTACAAAAATGATCTTTATGATGGAAAGAATATGTTGTTAAAAGGTCGACTTGTACTCGTGTGAACAGTCTGGTTTAGCCAGAAGCTGGTGCTGCAGAGTGAGATGAATTCAATTGCAAATGTACAGAGTTTGTTGTAGGATCCAAAGATGATGGCTTTGGTCCAGCCAGTATTTAGCTTGAGCAAGTTTTAGGTCATTCAAGTGGATATTAGCTAAGTTGTCTTGATTAAAATATTCATTCATGACATGTAGGCATCACTGGCTAGGCCATCCCTAATTGCTGCAGTCCTTAGGACGTGGGAACATCCACAATGCTGTTGGAAAGTCAGTACTAAGATTCTGACCCTGCAGCAATAAAGAGATAGCAATATATCTCCAAGTCAGGATGGTGTGTGGGGAACCTTGCGGGTTGTCATTTTCCCATGCATCTGCTACCCTTGTTCTTCCAGGTGGCAGAGGATGAGTTTTAAATTGCTGTTGGAGGAGCCTTAGTCAGTTGCTACAGTGCATCCTGTGGATGGTACATGCTACTGTCACAACATGTCTTTAAGTGAAAGGAGTGAATGCTGAAGGTGGTGGATATGGTGCCAAGCAAGTGGACTGCTTTTTCCCTGAATAGTGGGAGCTTTATGAATGTTGTTGGAGCTGCTTTCGTTTAGTCAAGTGAAGAGTATTCTGTCACACACCTGACTTATGCGTTGTATATGATGGACATGGATTGGAGAGAAAGGAGGACTTATCATAGCATTCCTAGCCTCTGATCTGCTCTTTTAGCCACAGTATACAGCTGGCCCAGTTCAATTTCTGGTCAATGGTATCTCCCAGGATATTGCTAGTAGGGAATTCAGTGAAGATAATGCAATTGAATGTCAAAGGGACATGTTTAGAGTCTGTCTTATTTGAGATGGTCATCGCCTAACAGTTGAAATGCGAATGTTGCTTGCAACTCACTGGTACAAACGTTGATGTTGTCCTGGTCTTGTTGCGTATAGATATAGACTGCTTTTGAAGTTTCACAAATGGTGCTGACTATTGTTCAATTATTGGCAAATAACCCCACTTCTGATTTTGATGAAGATTGGGTCATTGATGAAGCAGCTGGAGATGGTTGGGTCTAGGACACTACCCTCAGGAGCTCCTGCAGAGATGTCCTGGCATTGAGATAATTGACCTCCAATAACCACAACCATCTTCTTCCTTTGTGCTAGGTATGGTTCTGAATAGTGGAGAGTTTCCTTTGATTCCATTTGATTTGAACTTGGGCATATTCCCTTGTCAACTGTGGCCTTGATGATAAGGGCAGTCATTCTTATCTCACCCTTCTTCACCTCTAGAGCTCATGTTTGGATCAAGGCTGCATTGAGATTGGAAGTTGAGTGGTTCCGTTAGAACTCAAACTGAGTGTCTGTGAGCAGGTTGTTCCTTTGCAAGTGCCGCTTGATAGCACTGTTGATGACCCCTTCAATCACTTTGATTTGAGAGTAGATTGTAATAGGCAGTAATTGGCCGAATGGGATTGTTTGTTTACAGGGGCAAATTTCCACATTCCCAGGGAGTTGCCAGTGTTGTAAGTGTATTGGAACAGTCTGGCTGAGACACAGCTATTTCTGGAGCTCAAATTTTCAGTACTATTGCCAGAATGTTGTCAGGGTTCATAGGCCTTACAGTATCCAGTGCCTTCACCCATTTCTTGATATCAGGTGAAGTGAATTGAAATGATTAAAGACTGACATCTGTGATTCTGAAGGCCTCAGGAGGATGCCTAGCTGGGTCATTCGCTCAGTACTTCTTGCTGAAGGTGAATATCTGGCAACTCACAGGAAAAGGAAAAATCAAGGAAGCTGCTGGACTGTGGAGTTGGATGTCAGTGGGGTCAAAAATAAATCCTAAGGCGAGTTTGGAGGTAACAGTGGATAGATAGGAAGAGAAGTTATTGCTAGCAATTCTGTAGCTACAATTTGATCAGCAAGCACATAACCAAACAAGAGCAGGCCAAATGAGATAAATACTAGAGAAGTGTCTAAGGCAACTAATACACCATGTCCACAGAGAGGCAGGAGTGGAATCCTGATTGGACAGGTTTAAGTATGGAGATGAGTACAGCTTTGGGAGAACTTTTGGAAGTTCTTGAAGAGAAGCCTGAAACAAAGTGCTAGTTTGCAACCTCCAAATTGCAGAGCAAGATTCTTTTAAGGCAGGATGACAATACTTTGATCAAGCCTTGTAACTTTTATGTGCTGGTCTTTTGAGAAGTGATTTGGCGTGACTGCGTAGGATTTACAGAAACAGGCCATTTGCCCAATTTTTCTGTTCTGGTGTTTATATTCCTAGCAAGCCACTCCTGCTCTACTTTATCAAACCCAACCTACATATTCTTTTATTCCATTCTCTCACATACGTTTAGTTAGCTTTCCCTTAAAGGCGACAATATTATTCATCTTGATTATGCATTGCTATAGTAAGTTCTACTTCAAACTAGTCTTTTGGCAAAAAAGTGCCTTCTAAATTCTCTGTTGGATATATTTCTAGCACCTAGTTTGGACTTACCCAGCAAGGGAAAGCAATTTTTCAATGCCTTCCCTATCAGATCTATACATAATTTTAAAAATCATCTCATTTTCCTTAAAAACACTGATCTATGCAGGCATTGCTGCATGAGGTGAAATAGAGAGTTTAATAAAGTTCTATGATTATTTTGTCCATTTGGATTGTTGTAATAGCTGTGTATAATATAATATGTCCTTATGACTAAAGTTAACTCATTTAATCTGATACATTGTTTAAAAGATATGGCATTCTGCTTTCCAGGTACACCACCAAACATTTGAATGATGAGACTACCTCCAAGCAAATTAAGACAATGTTGCAGTAAAGCATAGCGACAAACTGGCTACAGAAAACAGTATTCTGCAATGACTGAGATGCACAGATATGTTTTTAATGTTTAAAGAATGCAACTGCTTTTTCTCTTTGTTTTTTAAAATGTGTTCCTGCTCTTTAAAAATTGCTAAAGTTATTTTCTGTGCCAAATTCTCTAAAAGGACATAAACAGTGCAAAAAGTGTTTACTTTGTTTTGCGTTTGATTGAATGGATGGTCATGGAGCACATCGGCAGCTACTATTCCAAGTTGGGTGTCTTCGTATGTGTAAGGAAATTAAGTAACTTGGCCAAAATGACAAAGAAAATCTCTGTTCTGTTTCTACTGATTAATATTTAATACAGCTTCTGCATGACAAGGTCTTTTCATGCTGTGTAAAACATCACGAATGGTCATTTCCTATCGCAGCTTCATCATGTGCAGCCATTAAACATGAAAGAGATGTTAAATTAACTATATATGTTTTATTGTACAAAAAGGTACCTAGCACAACAGACTACAAGTTGTAGTACAAGTCTGTTTTGTTAATACTTAAGTTTGCATTGACTCATTTTGTACGAGTGTAAGTTTAACATTCATTAAACTAACTTTAAACTGTGATGTGTGCGTAACAGATGCGTATGCATGTACATGTAAAATGGACAGCTATTAGTCAAATAAAATGAGCTTTTGTTTTTCTAAAACCTGCCTTTTGAGATTTAGAATATTTGTATTTCTTTCTGTCCATCGCTGTGTATTTTGTTCACTAAATGACTAAGTTTACTCTTTTGAATTTTAAATCTGTTCTACATATGGCCTTGTGGTATTACCACTAGACTATTAATCCAGAGACCCAGGTGATATTTTGCGACCCTGGGTTTGAATCCTGCCACGGCAGAAGGTGGCATTTGAATTCAATAAAAAAAAATGTATGGAATTAAGAGTCTGATGATGACCACAAAACCATTGTTTGTTCATGACATGTGTCTGGTTCACTAAAGTCCTTTAGGGAAGGACATCTGCCGTCCTCATCTGGTCTGGCCTACATGTGACACCAGATCCACAGCAATGTGTTTGATTCTTGAGTATGCTATTAAATAAATATTATATAAATAGAGAAAAATTATATTAAAAAATTATATAAATAATGTTGGCCAAGCCAGCGCCAGCCTCATCCTGTGAATGAATAAGAAGTATTAGCCATCACAAATGTTACACTATTCAGCAAAAGTAAAAAAGTATTAACTTATGCTCACTACATTTTCCATTTTAAAAAAAATTGAAGACAACTTTTGTCATTGTAATTGCTTATAATGAGATCCTTATAAAAATGTGTAGTAACATATTCAGCAAAATTTACAATAGGATAGCATAAATTAGTTTATTGACTGTGGCCTACTGTGAGCAACCTGACAATTCAACTGATTTCAGAGTTAACTGCTTATTGTAAAAGCAAATTGTACAAAATTTGAGTAGAGTAGTTTTAGTGTATAAGTGGATTTTACATTACTGTCATAAATGCTGATCCATAGAATCACGAGGAGATAACAATGGTATATAAAGAGCCAGCAGACATATAATATGGAACAAGGGAAATTCACTAAATCCATTCCTGCAATGGTCATATTGAATTTGTGTGAAGGACTCTATTTATTCAGCCTACTGTGTGCAACACCAACTATGATGAGTATATTTTGTTTGTCACAGAATAGCTGACTAGGCAGCACTTAATTCCAATTGTGGCGAAGTGCAAATATTTATTAACCATAAAGTAAGCTAGGCAGTAATAAACGGCAGAACAGGTCTTCCTATTGTGGCTATGGACATCAGAGCATACAGCAACTGGATTTGACTTGTAAACTTCACTAACTCTGACTCTGTCTTAAGCACTTGTCTCTTTGGACTTCCAAAACATGTTCAGGCCCCTTTGGATCCTGCGTAGAGGTAATTGCTTCTTTTTGTATCTACTTTTTCTTGCTGCTACTGCAAACCGGGTGTCTCTGTCTTTTTTATACCCTAACAGCTAAGTCGTCCCTTCTTTACCAAACTATTGACAGCTGTGTTAGCTTTAAATCTAAATCTATTATCTTCCTAAGGAAGAGAGTTCTCAACATCCAGACACCTTACCAATGTATACTAGTTCTGAAGAATCTAATGTAGTTTCATGCAGTTAGAAGCAAGTGTACAAGCCAAGGCTACGAAGATTCACTTAGTCTGTACTATGGTGTTTGAAATGTGTTATAAGAATTTATACACATGGTTTAATTCTTTTAAAAAATGTAATTCAAAGGTATAATTTTCACACTAAGCAGACAACAAAAGGTGATTGAACAATTTGCATTATTACCTAATTTGCAAAGATCTTTAGATCTGAATAGCTATAGTAATGAAGCAGTGGAGATTTTGAGCCATGCAGAATGTTTGAATAGATTGGGATTTAGAACAGGGGAGGTAGTGGGAAAATTTAAATGAGATGTATAAAGTTAATGGACCTGAATAGTGTGGATAGCATGGAGCAATATCCTCTTTTGTGAAGATGTTAATAACCATGGCTGTAGGTTTGAAGTAATTAGCAGGAGTAAAAATGAGGTTAGGAAATTTATTTTCACGTTTGGCTTTTTAGTGGTCTGGAACTCACCACCTGAAAGAGAAGCAGAAGTCCTCATGATAATTTAAGAAAAATATTTAGATATGCAGTGCTGTTAGCCACAAGATCATGGACTAGGGACTGAAAAGCAAATGGCCAGCTTTTTTCAATCAGCACAGAAATGATGCTGTAAATTTTCTGTTCCTAAATTCCTAAACTTGTGCCTAAAGTTATGTATTCACTTGGAAGAGACGAAAAAGCAGATAAATCCTGATCAATTACGCTCCAAAAAATTTGGAAAGTTTCCCTGGTTCTCTGATTCCTTTAGGTCCTTGGGGGAACTAGTTCAAGAAAACCACACTGGTCCTGATTAATGGCATATAGTTGTCCCCCTTTTAAGAAGTGATCGCCACCTGAGCTAGGAAGAGGTTCATTCAGTTTGGCATGAATAGAAAATAAAAATCACCACTGATCAGTAAGGGAATCAAGGGTTATGGGGAAAAGGCAGGAAAGTGGAGTTGAGGATTATCAGCCATGATCTCATTGAATGGCAGAGCAGACTCAATGGACTGAATGGCCTATTTCTGCCCCTAATGTTCTTATTACAGGAGTATGCCTGAACATAATGAGAGCCTATTTGAATCCTCATTCCAATCTCTAATGGTTCATTCAAATAAAAGAAGAATCATATCAGACTCATAATGTTAATCCTACTTATCATCAGAGCTGCTGATTTCCTCCAGTATTCTTTCTGCTTGTAAAATGGCTCATTTGGCTGGAACATCAGATGGAGAACGAATAGAAATGTAACTATGTATAAAAGTCCTTGCTATAATCATGTGACCTTTTCCATGCAGTGCGCATACTGCAGGCAGCCATCTTCTGGGCACTTCAACAAAGACAACAGCCCACAAAACTGTGGCCCTGTGAGCACAGAACACAAAACCATTAATAAATCAGCACAGCTGTTTGGAAGTCTGCTCCCATCCAGATCAATTACCATGGCAAGTGAGTGCTAAGCAGCAGAAGGATGGTGAGAATTGCTACGGTGTAATGGAGCAGGCCTTAGTGGTTGTTCCCTCAAGGTAGTACTGCAGCTGATCAATTTTACCACCAACTATAAATGTGAATAGGCAGTTGAAGGGGCAATAAACCCAACAGGGGTTTCTCGTGACCCAATGCTGGGATCTAGAGGTCCTCCTCAACCTCCAGATGCTTCCACGTGCAGGCAATGCCTTGGCCTTGCCATTTGGGAATTACCAAGACCATAAAATCAGGTTCTCAAAGACCCGCAACAACCCGACATGATTGATTGGCCACATTTCCACTCAATAAACTTTAGAGAAATAAAGTGAAGGGACGTAATTTCAACTTTGTCAATTGGTGCAGAACGAGGAATGATCAACAGTAAAGAAATGTTTTTGTAGTATTTTGGGTAGGGAAGAGAGGAATAGTAGAGCCAATGTTTTGATCGCCTTTATGTGGTGAACAGATTTGTTTTTGTTTAAATGGCTGAAAAGCTTTTATCTGCAGCCACATCTTCTGGCTGATGTCATTATTGTGCATTGCTATAGGTGACTTTCATTCTCCCACCTCCTCCATAATTAGACCCCTTTGGATGCAACATTTTGAAGTATTAAATAATGATCATCATGGTACTTTGATGTTTCTGTTCTGCAAGGGTTCTGTGAGTTATTCAATCATTTACATTATGTTTCATGATGCCTATATGCAGATACATGACACAAGTGCATTAATCTACATTCGTGTTTTGATGGCCATTAATTGTTAATTATTTCTTGCAAGAGAACCCCATAGCAGTATCATTTTACTGTTCTGTTTCTGACATCCAAGGTGTACATCCTGGTGCAAAAAATCAAGCAGTTGCTTGGTACACCTGTGCATTGTGAATTGATATTGTGGATGTCTCCTATGGGAATATGAAAGCATCCAGAATGGCAGCAGTTGAGGACGTTTATTACACTTGACTGCTACTTTGTAGACCCTGTGCTGTTGACAGTCAAGTTTGCAAGAAGCAACAGAATTCTGCCTTTGCTTCCCTGTTGAAATTAAACCACAAAATGTTTCCTTCCCAATACATGGAAGTGCCAGGCAAAGGATAATGGTAGGTACGAACAGACTACTAAAGGGTTAGAGAAACACCCTCCGTGATCCCTCTCCTGCCAATGAAAAGACAGCAGTGCAAGGATCATAGAAATGTGGCAACATAGGATTAAGTCTATGTTGGCTTTCTGGAAGAGCAATTCCGCAGGCTGAATTTTAGTTTCAGGCACCCTACCTGACTCTGGGCTGAATTCTGGATCAGGAATCCGGAAATGGCTGTGATGGAAAGTTTGGCCAGTTAAGTAGCCACATCTTGAAGCCAATTCGAATTAAGTTTGCCAGGCTGAATCCACAACCAGGAGGGCCAATAGGAGTTTGTAAGGGCCTGAACAGCCTGTAGTTCCATCAGGAGATTTGGACTCTGGCACTAGAGGACACGTGCCGAGTCCGTCTGAGGCCGGGAGTCAAGAAGAAAAGAAACACCAAGAGAAATGAAAGACAGAAAAACGAGACAGAAATGGAGGAGTGGACAAGCTCTGGCTGAATCATCCTACTCCACTGCCAAATTAGTCTAGAAGCCTTGAATGTTATGACCCTTCAAGTGCTTATCCAAATACTTTTTAAAGGTTATGAGGCTTGCTACCTCAACTACCATCCCAGGCAGTGCATTCCAGAACCCCAGCCTTCCAGGTGAATAAGTTACTCCCCTAAACCTGCTGCTTTTCACTTTAAAATCATGCCTGTGTCCACAGCTGCCACATGATCATTACAGAAGTGGTGATCCCTTCACAAGATGCCTTGCAAACACTGTCTCTTGTAGGTCAGCATTTCCATACTGGGTTGCTTTGCAGAATGTGCCTGCACCAACACCCTCACCATTCCTCACCCCCAAGATCTTGCCACCAGGATGTTGCAAGCTATTCCTCCAGCTACATTGTGATGGGACGTGGGAATCTGGGGGTAACCTGCCCACCACCTAGAAAATCCAGACAGCACTTGAAGAGCACTTTCAATAGGAACTTTAACTGTTTACTGCTATAGTCGTCATCAGTCCCCAGCCCCAGTCCAGAGCCCATCTCCACAAAAAGTGAAGACAGGTTGGAGGTGGGCATATACTGTCATGATTGCAAGCTGGTAATTAAAAAGTATCAACATACTTGCCCCTAAATCCACTTAGATCTTGAGATGAAAATTGAGCCCAGCTTGTCTCACTCTCTTGTTCTCTCTTGTAGATCTGCAAATATTTATTCTTAAGGTTCTTAACCAATTCCATTTTATGAGCTGTGGTTGAGTATGACTCCAGCACATTAGTGTAGAGCATTCCAAATTGCAACCACTTACTGCATAAAAATTTCCTTCCTGATTCTGCTGTTAGTTTTTCTGCCAGTCATCTTAAACCTCTGTCCTTGAGATCTCAGCCTTTCCTACAATGGGTGTCTTTCGATCTAATCTGATTTCGAACACCTCAATTATGTGACCAAATATTAGATCCAGTTTTATGAGTTTGAATGAAGCAATAAAATTTTTACTAGTTCGGCTTTAAGGAATTGTTGCTGGCCTTTAGTAGACATTTTATATAAGCTGAATACCTGCAGAGTGGAATTCATAGGTAAATATAGAGAAAAGGGTGCATCACGCTGCAATTGGTGATGTAAATCCTGCATTATTTCAGGAAAAATTTGGTTATGAGAAAGCAAGCTGCATAATCCAATGCTACACCAGACCAGGAGGAAACTGGCAAAATGTGATCTTGTTCTATTTCTTCTGGTCTCATTGCTGCCACTGTAAGTTACAGGCAGCATTGTTTTTAATCTATATAATGAATGACATTCTAGATGAATTTTGAAACAAAAAACAGTCAATTTGTGGTTGTATTCTCAGAAATTAAGTGTTTTCAGACCAGATGCTATTTAGTAGCCAGTGAGATATTTGATCGATTCAGCTCAGAAGTTACGTTTGAACCGACAAGTCAGGTAGATAGACCGATAAGATGATTTTCTGTGGAATCACTTAACTGTTGCAGACACAATAAGTTAAATTCTATGGATAAATATATTATGATTGGTTAATTTGTTGACCATATTCTCTCCAATGAGAATATTTAGTGGACTGTTACTTTAATCCAGCAGGTGGCGATTTTCTACTGCAAACTGCTCTGGTTTTTTTTAATCTGGGGATAGACTATATTTCATAGGAGAACAAATCCTCTGAGACATGATAATTCAGGGGCTAATTGCAGTTTAAACTCTCCCAAAAATGTGATTTTTCATTCCAGTCTCTCTTAATGAATAACTTCGGGTCTGCATGAAAACAAACATAAACAGAACACGGATTAATTTAACTGAATCCAGTTGTTAATCTATTTAAGCTTGGTTCCAAACAATCATGAAAATGTATTTGCCATCCACAAACGATGAGTCTTTTTATTGAATCTTGTTATAGCGTCATAGTCATAGAGATATACAGCATGGAAACAGAGCCCTCAGTCCAAGTCGTCCATACCGACCAGATACCCTAAATAAATCTAGCCCCATTTGCCAGCATTTGGCCCATATCCCTCTAAATCCTTCCTATTTATATACCTATCCAGATGCCTTTTAACTGTAATTGTATCAGCCTCCACCACCTCCTCTGACAGTTTATTTCATACACGTACCAGCCTCTGTGTGAAAAAGTTGCCCCTTAGGCCCCTTTTAAATCTTTCCCTTCTCACCTTAAGCCTATGCCCTCTAGTTTTGGATCGTCCTATCCTGTGGAAAAGACCTTGAATATTCACCCTATCCATGCCCCTCATGATTTTATAACCTTCTATAAGGTCACCCCTCAGCTTCATACGCTCCAGGGAAAATAGCCCCAGCTTATTCAACGTCTCCCTATAGCTCAAACCCTCCAACCTTGGCAATATCCTTGTAAATCTTTTCTGAACACTTTCAAGTTTAGCAACATCTTTCCTATAGCAGGGAGACCAGAATTGAACACAGTATTCCTAAAGAGAATCTCAGATTCTCCAGCATCTGCAGTTCCTACTATCTCTGAAACAATTTTAACCCCACTGCAAAGCCCATTTCTGAAGAAGGGTCTCGGCCCGAAACGTCAGCCTTCCTGCTCCTCTGATGCTGCTTGGCCTGCTGTGTTCATCCAGCTCTACACCTTGGTATCTCAGATTCCTAAAGTGGCCTTGTTTTAGAATATGAAGATTTCTGTTGTTGTTGAAACTATGTTTTAACTCTCCAGAATACAACAAAAATGAAATAGATAAATGAACAGAATATATTTTAATTCTGCATTTATAGTTGAGCACCAGGAATTTTGTGTACAATCTCCTTAGAACATTCTTATACTGCAGGGAGCAAAGAAAACAGCTTTCTTTTACGTCTTTGCTTTTCCTGTCCAAATTTTTTCATTATTGAACAGTATATTTATATAATCTTTTGATTATGGCTCATTATTTTCATGTAAATAGCCTCAATTTTATCTATAAATACAGTTGGTGAAAATTAATGTCTTACCCCACTCATAGCAATAAATTATTCTGCAGTCAAATCTGAGGGAATCCAATTACGCAGCATCTATTATGACCTATCACTATCTTTAAAGGACTTAATTTAGGCTCCAGTGATTAAAATGATGCTTGGACAGATACAGGGACAGAAGTTGCTTTGCAAGTGATAGTCTTCTCTAGGGAAGATATAGGTACAACTGCACTGAGATATGACAGCTTTAACAGGTCAGTTCATTTTGTATCTTGCATAAAGATCTTTTCTAACTTTAGCTTCTTTAAAATTTGTAGCTGTGGACACAAGTTGGTGGGATCTTTTAACACTTTTTAATTAGCTTTTGTGCTGTTCCAACTTTTCTGTGACAACAACCTACTAACATTCTAAATTGGCCCATAAGATTTATTCAGTATTTTTAGTTTTATTCAGTGTTTGTACCTGTATTTTTAACTTTTCTTTGGAAATGATTATTTTCAACACTATATCATGGGCATCTAAGGAGTCTCCTTTCTAAAATAAGGTAGATTATTTACTGTGTGCTGAGGGTTATTTAGGATCCCTGGAGCCCAAAATCCAATCCTTTAAAAGTGTTACTGTTCATGTTATTAAAGCCCTAGAACAATTTTCAACATGATACAATATACTGAGGTGGGAGGCCAGAAACTATGTTAGAAAACTGCTTCTATAATCCAACACATGTTGGTCTTTAATGTCCAAGTGGTTCCACTTTGATTCTCATGACTGTATATTTCATCCTGATTCGATTTTCTACATTTCTTTCCCTTCCATATCCTGCGATTACCTCGGTGAAAGGCTTCCTTTCTCAGCCTGAGAACAATTAATTCCTTTTCTTTCCAGTCTTTCTTATTTCCTCACTGCTGCTCTGTCTGTCTGCGCTGACTAACAGAAACAGCTGGCAGGAAGATGGCTGGCATTACTTTGATCTGTCTAATCCCCTGACCTCGGCGTTTACACTGGGGAGATAGAATATGGCCCACTGCCCATTACTGACTGGCTTGCTGAGATCAGCTGATGATACGTAAAGAAAAACTGCAGATTTCCTCAGTGTTCTCAATAGTTGGCCTTTTTCCCTGCACTTTCACCTAATGCTTTGCATGTTCCTCTGTATCAGTCACCAAAAAGGTATGCTGCTAAATCCAGACCTACTGAAAATTGGTATTATCAGATATTTAAATCATAGTGTCAAGAAAAGAAGAAATAAATGAAAAAACATGAATTTTCATGAATTAAGCTTTCCTTTTAATGCACTTTTAATATTAATAGAAATAGTTATAGTACATTATAGATTCTATCCAACGCAGAAGATATTACACTAGATTAAAAGAAGATAAGTTTATTTGAGGTTTATTAGGGACTAATACAATAACAAAAAAAAATCACTTGTTGTTTAGAGTCAAGCCACTGAATAATTAAACATTTGGAGACCTGAGCGCTTTGTGAGATGTTTCAATATGGTGTGAGATCAAGAAGTCACAAAATTACAGACATGTCCTATTAAGCACTCCATGACAGTCAAACGTATCTGCTGATTGTTGCCTCGGTGAGCTCCTCATGTCACCACTTTTAGGTTTTTAGTCATAACCGCAGATGAACTATTGGTACTCCTTTCCTGTTTCAAAACCAGTCTTGTTTTTGGGGTTTGAGAAATCAACAAGCTTTACATCACATTCACTCCATTATATAACTGCCGAAACTTGATATTTAGCAATACATGTCAGTCATTTTCTCTTTTGACTATAGATTTTCAGCATTAGCAGATTTGTCTCTTTATCACTAAGATTTAGCGCTTTCCCAATGCTCTCTCCGATCATTACTCCAAACAATTTAAAAACAAGCTAAATGAAAGTACTTGCTCAGCAAACGTGCTAAATGAAAATATTTGCTTGGCGTTACAGAACAGGAAAATTGCTAAGCAGAGAGGCATGCTGCTGAAGTTTTTCAGTTTGCACTTATCGGAACAAACACAATAACGCCTAATTTCTGATGATCAACAAATTATATGGAGGATAGGATACTGTTTAGTTGGCAAATTGAGTCCAATTGGTTGAGGCATTGCCATAGAGAAATCAAGTAGGAATGAAAGGCTCTTCAAGCTCTCAGTAATTCAGAAAAGGTGTAGATAATCCTTTTATTTGCAGTGGCCATGCAATGGCAGGTAGGTAGGCCATACATGCCAACAATTGGCTAATTAAATCAAACAGCGAATTCCTTTGGTTGTTCATATTATGTAGTGTACAGATTATGTTCAACTAGCCCATATTTGCAAAACCTAAAACTAAATGTCTATTCTCAGATGTGATACTGCAATTGGAAAGTACTTGCTGGACATACCTTAGGTGTGTTAACCGAGCTGTAACATGACTCTTCAAACTTGCTGGAAATCAAATACATTCAAAGCAGCACCATATTCTCTGCAAAACAAAAGGAACATATTCACACCTTGTTTGTTTCTGAATTATTAGGGAGCTTGGAAGCCAATAGTTCCCTGTTTTGTCCTCCATGACAATACCCGGACTAATTGGAATCAACTTGCCAACCAATCAGCTGCTTTCTCGTCTGCAGAATAAATTTTTGTCGTTCTTGTGTTTGTCCTGATGACTGCAGGTGGAAAACTTTGATAACACGTCTCTTATTTCTCCAATATTGAAACTGAAGATGTGATTTTAATTTGTCTTCCAGAATCTGCTGCAAGTTACATTTTCTGCAATATATAATTTCTGTTTATGAAATACTTTGATACTTTTGTGCTGATCTGTCAGTGCAGAAATTGGTAAAACTTGCAATGACATTCTATTAACATTAAATGACCGTGATATTATCCGGCACAAATTCTACTCTCCCCAGACCTCCCCCCAAATGTTTGCCTCCATTGTAGAGGTTTAACGAGCAGTTTGACCAGGTGACCAGGTGTCAGTGCCACCTAATTATTTCCACGCCTGATAACCACAGATGCTGAAATTCCAGCAGGGGTCGCCAGACACTAGTTGGGACCAACAGAGTTGACCCTATCCACTTCCCACCTCTCACTTGTTTTCTAATTTGACAGCTAACACCATAGCCCACAGACCTAATCTTATCACTCAATGCCACATGAAATGGAACAGCAGCGATGTGCTTCTGAGACTTTATAAAGCTCTAGTTAGGCCCCCTTTAGAATACTGTGTCCAATTTTGGACCCCACACCTCAGGAAGGACATACTGGCACTGGAGCGTGTCCAGCGGAGATTCACACGGATGATCCCTGGAATGGTAGGCCTAACATACGATGAACGGCTGAGGATCCTGGGATTGTATTCATTAGACTTTAGAAGGTTGAGGGGAGATCTAATAGAAACGTACAAGATAATGCATGGCTTAGAAAGGGTGGATGCTGGGAAGTTGTTTCCGTTAGGTGGGGAGACTAGGACCCGTGGGCACAGCCTTATAGAATTAGAGTGCGTCAATTTAGAACGGAAATGAGGAGACATTTCTTCAGCCAGAGAGTGGTGGGCCTGTGGACTTCATTGCCACGGAGCGCAGTGGAGGCCGGGACGTTAAATGTCTTCAAGGCAGAGATTGATAAATTCTTGATCTCGCAAGGAATCAAGGGCTACGGGGAGAGTGCGGGTAAGTGGAATTGAAATACCCATCAGCCATGATTAAATGGCGGAGTAGACTCGATGGGCCGAATGGCCTTACTTCCACTCCAATGTCTTATGGTCTTATGGAACCGTGCCCATAGTCATTGACCATTTGGTGGGGGAGAGGGTTTCTCAAGAGAATGTCTATGTTTTGCTGAATGTAATGTATGTAACAACAGTTAAAAAATGAAAGATTGCGGGGGGTGGGGTGGGGAGGGGGGCAGGCGAATTATTTCTGGACCTGTAAATGATTTTTGTTCCTGTCCCTACAGAAATACAAAATCTCTTCATGCTAAATATAATGTTGGACAGTGAAAAGTAGTGTTCTAATGTCTGGTGAAAATGCAGCTGGCTACAAGATTGCATAAAAGGAGGTAGATATTGAGGCCTGTATCTTTTTGATGCTACAGCATATGACACAGTTTGTCAAATCACTACCACAGAGCTTGCTGTTGAGCCAAAGTACTGAGGATCTTTTGTGTCCAAACTGGACCACTGCCAATGCACCATTCCAGAGAGAGCTGGTGTCCTGTTGGCAGGGGTCAGTCACCCTTTCCTGAGGTGACCTTAACAGGAAGTAATGGCTTCACCCCAACTCCTCTGCTAAGCTCCAGAATGAAAATCCTTGGCTCTTGGCAGCTCTACTTTCCAGATTCCTGAAAAGCAAAGGGTTAGTGTCCAAGAAGGGAAAACCAGAATGCAAAACAAAAACAAGGGAATCAAAAATAATGACGAAAATCATGTTGGTCAAGTCCCTTCGTACAGTTTCTCCTGGGTTGACTACCTTGTAATTTTAACTTTATATTTAGTTTTGTTCAGTCTGGCTGACACCTTGACTATTGTATTATAATTGATAATTGTGAGTTTATTTGGACTGACCTTTTTATACTTTGCATTAGATGTAATTTAGAATCAATAAAATAAATGATTAATGGTCACTGAATATGCTCATTCTTACAATTAGCAGGATCCAAGGTCCTAAAGTTATTATTGTAATGACACTCATGTAACTAGTCATTTTAGATGATGTTTATACTTTGTAACTGTGGGTGGCAGTAGAACACTTCACAATTATTAGTACTTTCTATTTTATTCTTTTCTCAAATAGCACCACATACCAGGTAGAGTTTTCCATAAAGGTTTATCATATTTGTGAATATGTGGTATATGCAAAGGCATGATCTGCAAAATCTGCACTGGTTTGTATTCCCTAATATGGAACTCTCTGTTCTGGCAAACTCTGCGGTCCAAAATATTCTGCTCATTTCTCTGAAGAACACACAACGATTCTGGTTCCCCAGAATCGTACAGATAGGTAAAGAGATCAAGATTCTCTGAAATAAATGCTTTTTGTCTCATTTTGTGTCACACAGTGCTTTTCAAATGTGTTTAAAAACTCCTGTGTTGACCTTCCCAGGTGACCTCCTGTGATCTGGAAAATTCAATGGTTTGTCAAAATCCTGGTCCTGGGGCTGGCGGGTCATGGAGATACAATCACCTGAAACGCATTGCCTCGTAAACCATATCTGCTTCGGCCTCAGTTGTGGGCCTTGTAGATAGGTCTCTATATTAATTGACATGTTAAACGCTTTTGTGAGACTGGATAGGGTTCAACTGGAAGTGAGATCTGTCTGTCTGATGAGTTTGGGTACGTCTCTGATGAGTTGAAAATAGGTATTTCTGACAAGTTTCCCCTCCTCCATCCGTGTGTCCCTTCACTCAACACCACACTCCGTCCTGGAAGCTGACTGAGGGCTAATGAATATTCCCTCTGGCCAGTGACAGTCAGATGAAAATCCTTAGCTCTTGGAAGCTCTACTCTCTAGATTCCTGAAAAGCAAAGGTTTAACATCCAAGAAGAGAAAACCAGAATGCAAAAAAATACAAGAGAATCAAAAATAATGAAGAAGATCATGTTAGGCAAGTTGGTATGAGCACAGAATGTAGCCCTGGAGCTATCCAGTTATGAGATCAATACTTATACAATTTTGTGAACCACTTGTATTGTAAAAGTCTGCCACATCTAGGGAAACGTCATACAATTCTTTACAAGAGGGACAGACACACTGAGGCCTGGATTTTCACTCCAGGTTTGAGAGCATAGTGTCAGGGTAACACACAACTCTGTAAATATGATTTGGAAAATAAAAATGACCTGGAAGGCTGGATTTTCATTTAGGGTGGCATGTTCCCATGAAATTGGATTGGGTGACTCCACAATCCGTGTAGAGGGTATCAGATGTGGAGACAAGGTGCAATGGGTGTACCAGCACTGCACTGAAGTTTAATAAAAACAAAAATAAAAATCGCTCATCCCTCATCTCTCATATGCCCTCGTCCTATCTAACCCATTCCAACTTATTCCTTTAATGCCAACCTACGTCCCTCTACCTACCTCCAATAGGCCTTTATAGTCTCTAGTTAGCTTCATGTCAACCCATGACTCCCAGACACTACCCTTTACCCTTGTACATACCATTTAATCAACCTAGTAACGAACACAGGTATACCCTTAGGACCCATGCAGAGATGAGATAAAATAAACTCCATTAAATAAAGTTCTAAATGTCTATTGCAGGTATCATTAAATTGATATAATCATTAATACATTTACAGCCTTCAACTGCATAGCACAATTATAAGAACACACATTTCATTCAAGTACACATCTTTTATAACAATGGCATTGTAATTCATTTATAGTTACACACATAGTTACACAAGAATTTATAACCACCTGTAGCTGTCAATCAAAATGTTAAATGGCAGACACCTACTGCTTATGAAATCAACAGAGAGAGCGAAATAGCAAGCAGTCTTTTTTTTCATTACTGCAGACATTTTTTATCAAACATCTGAAGCAAGGACACTTAATTTGAATTTTTTAAATGCTTGATAGCATGTTTGAAAGATCCTCTTTGACAGTTTTGGTGATTGATTTTAACAGGTCTATTGACCGCTCCAATGATTTTGATAAAAATGGGTTTCTGCACTTTTTATTTATATTTGCACCTAATTTTAGCAATCTAGGAGGACAGCTGACTTCCACCAGAGATCACCCTTACTCCCTCAAAGGTATCCTGGGTCCAGATCCAAAAGAGTATCTATTCTTTCCAAAACGGTAACTTGGTTATTCAAACAAATCCACAAAGATCAGATCTGTTCTGGTCAGGTATCATCTGTATATTTAAGGTTTCACATTGCAAGGCTACAAAAATTCCACATCAGTTGTGGAATGCACAGTTGAAAAGACGATTTTTTAAATGGCACTTGAAGGGAGAAAGAGAGCATAGCAAGGTGAAGTGGTTTAGGGGAGAATAAAGGAATAAGGCAAATGGAGTAGAATCGATGGATCTGGCTGAGGAAAACACCTGGGCAGGATCACTGGGCGAAGTTGGGAAGCCAAGTGAGAGGAGAGGAGAACAGAAACAACTTGAGGTTGGTGATGATGGGATGACTGGGGTTTATCTGAGGGGAGAGGCAGCCTGTAGGCTCCTGCATTAACTGGCAGGGCTGGGGGTGAGAGGAGCCCAGTGGGGAAAACATGAAAGGCAATTTCTAATTATTTCAGTTCTACTCTTTATCCTGGTCAGCCAAGCAATTAGATGACTAATATGTGTATCCACTGCTGAAATTCAGCAAATATCATTGGCGTGAAGTCATTCTGAGCTATAGCATTTGCTCATTTTGGCAATTTGTTCAAAATCTGTAAGCTTATTTAACACGTCAGATGATTTCACCTCATTATTTCTGTCCCCTCTGCTGAGCCTCTTTTTGTTCTCTGTTATACATATGTATTTCAAACATCGGAATTTCACACTGATACAATTGTTAAAATTTAAAGTCATTGCAGACTGGGCCCACTTCCCCAGCCCGCTTCACATCCCGCCCCCCACCCCGCCTCCCCCACCCACACCCCACTGCCAGTGACACCGCTAGCTGAATCTGGCTGCAATTTGTTCTAGCCAGCACTTTCTCGAGTTTTTCTGTGCCTCTGCTGGTATTAGGCTAGAATTTGGCGATGGGACCTTCAATATAAGCAGGAATTGGCATGAGACCAAGAGTTTCTGTCTACAGTACACAGAGACCTGACAATGACTGGAATTAATGCTAGCAGGAGCCCAGAGAATTTGGTTACCAGATGGACTGGGAGATGAGAGATGGGAGATTGATGTCAATTGAATAAGAGATGAAGGGGAACTGAATGCAAGAGATTGAAATAGATACAGTCAAAGAAATCGGAAGTAGGCAGCTGAGCTACAGATAGGAAAGGAAGAGAGGGGACAGAGAGAAAATCAGGCTCGATTTTGTTGTAAGGCGGTGTACGGAAAACCACGACCATTAATTTTCAAGGGATTGGGTATCGTAAAGTGTGCAAGACCTGGGAGATTAAGGGAGTGACAATCTATTTACTTTAGAGAGAGGAAAAGGAATGCCACACTGAATTCCTTTGCAAGTGGATCTGTGAAAAAAATAGGGAGTTGATTGAGTTCATTGGGCTGGATTTTGTGGCCATGTTGATGGGCCTATCTACCGGCTGACAAACTGCTGGCAATCTCACTGCTACTGTTTCTGGAGCTGTGAAGAGACTTAAATCTAATCAGGCAGCCTGCTATTTGCCATCAGGCTTTCCTAGAGTTTTCAAAATGAATGCCCCTCCTCCAAGAGCTGCTGAGCCACTCTGCGGCCAGCAACTCTTCAGTACCAGCAGCACCACCATAAGCAGTGGTCACCAGCAGAACAGCAAGAGGCCTGGGAGGGAAAGTAGGAACGAGTGCCCCAGGTGGAACTCAGTCAGATGAGGCCAGAGCTTTCTTCACTTTCCCACCGGATTTAATGATGCTCCCTCCCTGCCTCCTAGACTGCTCCTGAGGGGGCATTAAATTCCGCCCATTGTGTCTGTCTGCAGGGCTTGAAGGTTAGACTGACTTTGTAAACTGGGGGTTGGTGGACAGTTAGATGTGTGTGACTGATTTTATGATATAACTCTTTGGTGTCTGAAATTCTAAGTGTCAATCTATTTCCCTTATTATTGAATAAAAATCCATGAGTTGTTAAGTGAAAAAAAACTCTTTAAAAAGAAAGCAAGAAGTGATATTTTTAATGTAAGAAGCTACATTCCGTCCAAAGGTGGATGAGAGTAAAGCGGTTGATGTGGTGTATATGGATTTCAGTAAAGTGTTTGATAAGGTTCCCCACGGTAAGCTATTGCAGAAAATTCAGAGGCATGGGATTGAGAGTGATTTAGCGGTTTGGATCAGAAATTGGCTAGCTGTAAGGAGACAGAGGGTGGTGGCTGATGGGAAATGTTCATCCTGGAGTTCAGTTACTAGTGGTGTACCGCAAGGATCTGTTTTGGGGCCACTGCTGTTTGTCATTTTTATGAATGACCTGGATGAGAGCATAGAAGGATGGGTTAACAAATTTGCGGGTGACACTACAGTCGGTGGAGTTGTGGATAGTGCGGAAGAATGTTGCAGGTTACAGAGGGACATAGATAAGCTGCAGAAGTGGGCTGAGAGGTGGCAAATGGAGTTTATTGCGGAAAAGTGTGAGGTGATTCACTTTGGAAGGAGTAACAGGAATACAGAGTACTGGGCTAATGGTAAGATTCTTGGTGGTGTGGACGAGCAGAGAGAGCTCGGTGTCCATGTGCATAGATCCCTGAAAGTTGCCACCCAGGTTGATAGGGTTGCTAAGAAGGCGTACAGTGTGCTAGGTTTTATTGGTAGAGGGATTGAGTTTCGGAGCCGTGAGGCCATGTTTCAGCTGTACAAAACTCTGGTGCGGCCGCACTTGGAGTATTGCGTACAGTTCTGGTCACCGCATTATAGGAAGGATGTGGAAGCATTGGAAAGGGTGCAGAGGAGATTTACCAGGATGTTGCCTGGTATGGAGGGAAGGTCTTATGAGGAAAGGCCGAGGGACTTGAGGCTGTTTTCGTTAGAGAGAAGAAGGTTAAGAGGTGACTTAATAGAGACATACAAGATGATCAGAGGACTAGATAGGGTGGACAGTGAGAGCCTTTTTCCTCGGATGGTGACGGCTAGCACGAGGGGACATAGCTTTAAATTGAGGGGTGATAGATATAGGACATATGTCAGAGGTAGATTCTTTAATCAGAGAGTAGTAAGGGCGTGGAATGCCTTGCCTGCAGCAGTAGTAGACTCGCCAACTTTAAGGGCATTTAAATGGTCGTTGGATAAACATATGGATGATAATGGAATAATGTAGGTTAGATGGGCTTCAGATTGGTTTTGCAGGTTGGCGCAACATCGAGGGCCGAAGGGCCTGTACTGCGCTGTTATGTTCTATGTTCTATGTTCTATAGGGTGAATGTGGGTGTGTGGAGGCTATGTATTCCCCTCCAGTACAAGGAAAAGATTCTAATATAGCCCTACCATTTAAATGTCTCCGGTGAAAGTGGGGACAGTCATAATTAGTGCTGGCTGTGAAATTCATATTACTTCAAAAATGAGATTTGACCTAACTCTTCATTGACTGCCTTTCTAAGTAGCCTTAATATTAACTGCCTTTCTACGTAGCCTTGTTGAAAATATGCAGTGGACCAGATTGTGCCATACTTTGCATATTGATATTTCTAGGACTAGGCAAAATTTGCTCGTTGCTTGCTCCAGCGATTTGTTCGGCATGGCACCGTTATGTTTCTCATTCCATTTTTTGTTTTTGCTTCATTCCCCGAAAAGCAAGCAACATCTCTCCATGAATCACCCCAATTAATTTTGAGTCTGCAGCCTCATGTTACAAATTTGCATAAACCTCTATGCAAAGAGTTAGATTCTGAGGTTAGCTTTACACCAATCCATCAGCTCTGAGGAAGGGCCACCGGACCCGAAACGTTAACTCTGTTTTCTCCTTCACAGATGTTGCCAGACCTGCTGAGCTTTTCCAGCAACTTTGTTTTTGTTTTTGATTTACAGCATCCACAGTTCTTTCGGTTTTTACACCAGTCCAGTTAAACGATAACATTATACGCTTGTGTTCTGGATTCCAGAACTGAAGGAAATAGTCATGCAATCCCCTTCATTATTTAAACATCTTGATCACATCACCTCCAACCTCATCACCTCAAGGGAATATTACTTTGTCCATCCAGGTTCTTCTGACAACAAGTTTCCTGCTTATTGGGTATTACTCTGGTATGTTGTTGCTGGACTCTCTCCGGACAGTCGTGTGAACAGGTTCCTGGAAGGTTTCTTTCTGTGAGGCTGAATGGGTTTCTTGTGTTATCATTTCAAAGTCACCTCATTAGCTCATACACGCTGCTACAGCACCCCTCTTGTTTGATGCTATCCCAATGCTTCCACGCACCAGAGTTAGAGGTATTCACCTCCACCAGATCACCCTGGATATACTGGTGTCCCTGGCATTGGTGCCATCTTTATGAGGCCATTGTGAACCCAGACAAGCCCTGCCAGTCCAGAGTTGAAGGTGCGCTGGAGTTGCCAGGTACCCACTCTGACTTTCATGTTGGGAATTCTTGGTGTTTGGTTTCTATATGGTGTGTGGGAGAATGGGAATGTGTGTGTCAATGAGGTGAGATTAAGGAGATAATGAACAATAATCCTGTTAATCAGCCTCTGACCACCTGTGAGCGAGAATTGCATCTCAATGTCTGGAACTTAGTTGGACAATGCAACTCCTTGTTTCCAACTCATTCAACTTCTTAGGTGAGTCTCCCAGATTTCTTATGGTAGCCTGCCTTGTTTGGGGTCTGGAAAGATTCCTTCTCATATCCAGATGCAGCCTGGGCAGCACCCTCTGAGAGTATCGTTGTACTTCCTTAATTTCATATTCCTAACTCTTCTGATGAAACCATGCATCTCATTAGCCTTCCTGATTGCATTTTGTACTTGTCATTTTTAATGATTTGTCAGTCCCTAATTGCCTATATTTAACTCTGACCCTATTTCATAGAACAGGCACAGGCACGTATTATCTTCTGTTAACCTATATCTGCTAGTGTTCTACCCACTAACCCATGTCTGTTTGCAAGTTTCTATTGTTTACAAAATTCATTGTATTTCCAAGATTAGTATCCTGCATAAACATGCCCATCCTTCTTTCTATTTCCAAACGAAGAGATTGGGGATCCTGTAGTGTCAGCACCTGACACTTCTGAGCCTCTGTAGCACCAACTGGATGCAAGTCAAATGGATTGGGATAGTCTCTACACAACTTGTGACACTCAGGAATCCTCTCCACCACTGCAAATATCAATGCTCTCCACCACTGTCACATGGGATAGGAGCTCTAGTATGTCCTACTATACAGCAACATATCAAGGCTTCTTTAGCAGCACCTTCTAAATTCTGTTGCCTGCACCACCTAGCATAAAGGCTGCATGTGCGCGGAAATTCCACCACTTCCTTAGGTCATTAGGTTAAGATCCTGGACCTCCATAGCTAGAAATATTTTGGGGGCTTTCCTCAATCATGATGCAACGTTTGAAGTATGGCCCTCACCAACACATTCTCAAAGACAACTTGCTTGGGCAAAGCATTCACCTTGCCAGTGATATCTGCAATCCAAAATTATTTTAGAACACTTCCAGTGACTTATGTAGATTGGAAAGCTAGAGGGTATCATTTAGTGCTACTTGAGAATGCCCTTGCAGCTCAACAATTTTTTAAAGTATTGTTTATGAAATGCAGGCATCACTGGCTGGGCCAGCATTTATTACCCATCTCCACTTACTATACCCTGCGAAACATGGTGGTGAGCTGCATTTAGAACCATTGTAGTTCATGCCAGATAGGAGCACCCACAGTGCTGTGCAGAAGTGAGTTCCAGGATTTTGACCCAGATGCCGCCCTCATCTTCTAGCTGGTAGAGGCCATGGGTTTGAAAGTGCTGTTGAAGTTACTGCTGTGCATCTTTTAAATGTTACACAATGCTGCTCCTCCTGTGTATCAATTGTTGAGGGAGCGAATGTTGAAGGTGATAGATGCGGTACCAAACAAGTGGGTCTGCTTTGTCCTTGATGTGTTGTGCTTTCCTTGATTGTTGTTGGAACTGCACTCATCCAAGCAAGTGGGTAGTATTCCCATGTTCCTGCCTTGTGCCTTTTAGATGGTGGACAGGCTTTGGGGAGTCAGGAAGTAAACAGAGAAGATAAGTCCAGGAATAGGCTATTCAACCCCTCAAGTCTGCTCCGCCATTCAACATGATCATAGCTGATCATTGAGCTCAATACCTAATCTCATGCTGTCCTCTCAAGGTGAGTTCCTTGCTGCACAATTCACAGTCACTCCCCTGATATTGTAACCACGATGTTTATGAGACTGGTCTGATTCAGTTTCTAGTCAGTTGTAACTTTCAAGATGTTGATTGTGATTGCTTCAACAATGGTAATCCATTGAATGTCGAGGGTGGTGATTAGATTATCTCTTATTGCTGGTGGTCAATGCCTGGCAGTTGTGTGGCATAAATGTTACTTGCCACTTCTCAGCCTAAGCCTAGATATCAACAAAGGTCTTGCTGCATTTGGAAATGGACTGTTTCAGTATCTGAGGCCTTGTGAATGCTGCTGAACATTGGTAACCACCTTCTGACCTTGTGATGGAGGGAAGGTCACTGATGAAGCAGCTGAAGATGTTTCCACACTCCTTCCCAAAAATTCCATTTGAATACCATAAATTGGCTCAGAATCCATGCAATTTTATTTAGCAACCTCTTGTGTGGTACCTTACCACCTGCCTTCTGAAGATCCACAAATGCTGCTGAAAATAAGCCACATCTTTTTTTAAAAAACGGTCATGCATTATTTAAACCATTTGCAACAAAAGTGTAATGTTCATCATTTCATAATACTTTGTATATTTGGCACATCTCTAATAATATTTTGCATTGGAAACCTGCTACTGTGAGAATTCTGCATTCACAGGATGTCCCATCTGCATGAAGAGAATCAGAAAATCAGTAAGCTCATAAACTCTGAGATGCATTTGTGCTTTACAGCTCCCAGAATTCATTTTAGGATTAACAGCAAACCTGGATTTCTACACAGATTACTAATCTTTGCTGGACTCTCCCCTCCAAACAAAGATGGAATGTTCTGGTAGTAGGAAGCAAGAAACTTTTACTCAGTGTTGAAGTATCAAAGCAATGTCAAGCATGAAGTTTTGAAGTTTTACGGAGGCAGCTTTTGACAGGGTGAATTATAAGAATAACAGTATGTAAGGAGCAGTTTGTTTATGCAACATATTGAAGCAAACATTGATTACTTACATTGATTATGCTGGAGACAGACCTCTCCCACTCCCACAATCACTCTCCTCATCATCCCACTGTGATATTATTCTGCTGTTTCATTTTGATTCCCAATGGCCAGACATAAATCTAAATGTCCAGGTGCCTCTGACCCCCTGTAAATTTTTTAGGCCCCAGTCAAAAACTGAATAAATGTAACTTTACCCTGGTCTCTGCGCCCACTCTACAGCACCGAAGGATCATGCAGTGAAATGTTTTGAGTTACTATGTCCCTTCCTGTTATAATCACAGATTTCTTTGTTTATGTAAAGGGAATGTTTCAGGATAATAAGATTTCGCATTCAGCCAAATGTAATGGGTAAAGCAACTTCTAATTGTTCAATACACATCAATCAGCCAAAAACACTTGTTTCACCATTTGTGAATATATCTCTGGCTAACTTTTGTCCCAAGCTCTTCCTTCCTGTATTCCTTCCTACAGAGGGCGACAGAAAAACCTCAAGATGGGACTATATCTTCACATGTTACCTCACTGGAAAATTGCAGTTCCATAAGTGTCTTTTGCAAGACTGTCCCTACTAATTATAGTAGCAATGTTTACATGAAGGCAATTTGCCAACTAAACTGAATGTCCGATGTAATTGATAAAGTGAAGTACAGCCCCCGGAATTCAAGTAATCAAGAATTCAAAGTAGGGAGGCAATGGCTTTGTGTTATCATTGCTAGTGTATTAACCCAGAAACTCAGTTAATGTTCTGGGGACCTGGATTCAAATCCTACCACATCAAATGGGTGAAATTTAAATTCAATAAACAATATTTAGAATGACAAATTGGCTGATGAACCACGATACGATTGATGATTGTTGGAAAATATCCTTAAGGATATCTTCTATTCTCACTGGTCTGGTCTACATTTGACTCCAAACCCACATCAATGTGGTTGACTCTCAATTCCTTACTCAGCAGTATCAATCACTATGAAGTCTCAAAGAAATGAAACTGGATGGATCATCTAGTATCGACCTAGGCACCAGTAAAGGTAAGAGCAGAAACAGCCCTGTTGACCCTGCCAAGCCCTCCTTTCTAACATCTGGGGCTAGTGCCAAAATTGGGAGAGTTGTCTCACAGACTAGTAAAGCAACAGCCTGATATAGACATGTTCACTGAATCATACCTTAAGGATGATGTCCTAGACACCACCATCACCATCCATGGACATATAGCTGCAAATGAATTCTACCAACTATGACTGTAGAGAGGCAATGTAAAAGACGAAACATCTCCAATAATTCCCTCTTTCACCAGAGTCATGCAACCTTGAAATACTTCAACTCTCAAGTCAGAGCCTGCATGGAACAATGACGAGGGATGCATCAGAAAGAAGAATCTATCTTAACTAGTAAGCATTGAGAAAACCTCTGAACACCTTCCCTTCAGTTCCACATCTCTTTCTAGTTCATTTAGCACTTTCTCCAATATTTTTATATAGAAAATAATAAACTCATGATTAAAAAGTCTAACTGAAGCACCATGATGTCTTCATTTATATTACCAAAGGTAACTATCCTGACAAAACAGTGAACATTACCATGGTCTGTAGTATGCTACTGTTTCTTCTAACCATTCCTTTAGTTAGTCCACAACATGACACAATACTGTCATAACCAAAAACCACATGAATCTGCAAATAATTTCAAGGTGCTCAATTATAAATATAAAATTAGATATATACAAAAATATAATGGAAAATAAAGTGCTAGTTAAATAATTCTTGCTGTCCTGAAGATAATGGAATATTCTGATCAAGATATACAAATGCAAACTTGTGGGAAATGGCTGATAGGAATTGAGACTTCACTGGATTTCTGATTATGTGGCTTCTTTTTACTACCACACAATTGGAAGCCATAACTGGAAGGCAGCGATAGACTTTGCAGGCATGAAATCCTAATCAGTGTGAGTTGTTAGAGCATTTGCCAACTTGGATTAGAAGAATTAAATGTTTTACATTCAATTAGTGACTTGTCCCTTATTTATAACATTACAAGTGAGTCTGATGGTATGTATGACCCTTCCTAAACATGAATCAATACTGCTTTGAGACACTTGTTGATGCTTTGAGAAGAGACACTTGCCAGAGCAATTTATAAGTAGAATTATTTAGCATGTCCCTGACTTTCAGGCTCCTAAACCTGATATATGATACATTGGTAAAAGTGACTTTGAAAATGGCTTGGCATTCTATTGAAACAAATAAATACCACAACGTGCCTCTATTCTGCAAATACCCTAAAATGAAGTTTTATTTTGCTTCTGGCTAAAGTAAAAATGAGGAGTTCCATTTATAGGAATTCATTTAAATCAGACTATTATAGAATCGTCTATTTGCCGATTAGAAACGTGTTGGAATTTCTTCATACAACATTCCATTGCCAAAATTAGCCTTGTATCTCAAACTACTGTCATATGTAATAATTATCCAATTTGCTGATTTCACTTAGTGAGGACAGCCCAAAACATAATGAATAGCTTTACTGTTTACAAATGGGATTCTTAAAAGATGAAATTAATAGCAGACTAGTAGCCTCAGGCTAGCTCAGTGTTACTCATAACACAAGAAAGGGAATGATTACAGCTGATTTGGACCATTTCTCATCTCCTGTCAGCTTCAAATGTTCAAACACTAAACAAAAACATTGGATGCTCAGTGTGTCAAGTTACTTCAATGGTTGTGAAAAAAGAACTTCATAAAGAAGGGATTTATAGGCAAGGCAGCAGGACAAAATTGGAAAGTTCTTTAAAAGATCTGGTTATGCACATGATGGGTTGAATGGCCTCATTTAGTGCAGTATGATTCTGGTGGAAATAAAACTTAGCTGATTGCAACTTTTAAGTTTCAAACAAACATGAAATGAAAAAGAGTCAGTTATTTTAATACATAGCTTACAACTGGGCCAACATTACCAGAAGGGTGAGTTTTAAGGGCCATCTAGATCTGAACAAACAAAGATGCGTTTTTATGAACATTGCTGAAAATTCCTTCTCCCAGCCACCGATGTTGCATTCTAAACAATGGATTATTCTCCAACAGATAATTAGCAATTCTCCTTTAGTTAGCTGGGTATCTGAAACTGGGGTAACCATCACCAGATTTCAAAATGCCCCAGGTTTCTGCTGGCTTGCTGTGGATACAGATGCTGTCCATCTGAGGACACACATTACTTCCCCAAAATTCCCAGACTCACATCATAATAGAATCCCTACAGTGTGGAAACAGAGCCTTCGGCCCAACAAGTCCACACTGACCCACAGAGCATCCCACCCAGACCCATCCACCTAATCTACACATCTCTGGATACTGTGGGCAATTTGGCATGGCCAATCCACATAGCCTGCACAAGTTTGGACGGTGGGAGGAAACCAGAGCACCTGGAGGAAACCCGTGTAGACACAGGGAGAATGTGCAAACTCCACACAGACAATTGCCAGACGGCAGAATCAAACCTGGGTCCCAGGTGCTGTGAGGCAGCAGTGCTAACCACTGAGCCACCGCCCATTGATTGAGGCTGACAGAGATTTCCAGTTGTGTTCAGATGATGTTTAGTCAATTAAAACTACGGAAACTCACAAGTATCCCATGGATTATATAGTTGGTACTCATCTGCTGATTCGTGTATTGTTTTGTGGGGTTATCTAGAGATAGGTTTGAGTAATTCTAACCTCTCAATTATAGGGCTACCTGCCCAAATTCCATCACAAAGATAGGTTTTTTGATTTGTTATCATCAGTGCCCTAGAATGGAAACAAAAAATGCTGGAGAAACTGGCAACATTTGTGGACAAACAAAAGTTAACATGTCAAGTCAGAAACCTGAAGAAAGTCCTAAATGATTGTTCAAACTGATATTCTTTCATCAGCATAGGAGTTACAGATCACAGCTCTTGATAACTGCAGCAAGGAGCATTTCCAACCAATCGCTTCTTGGAAAGCACATAGCAAAGAGTAAGACAAATCTTCCGCTGGTCTTTCTCCTGTCCACATGTCTACCAGGTTTTCACTGGGCATGCACAGCATATCTGAGGGACACTGTGCTCACAAGAGGATAAATGAATGCCCTTGAATTTCTGGGCTGATCCCACTTGTATGGCTCAGGTAACGATGTGGTAAAAGTGCATCTTGTTTGGCATGCCCTTGTATGCAAATTGGGAGCCAAAAGGATGGAACCAGGAATGAAGTTACAGGGGCAAAGAGCTTCCTGAGGGCTGGAGGAAGGATGAAATTGAAAATACAAGAATCCTGTAAACTGGGAGAGGGGAGTGTGCAGCGGGACCTGGGTGTCCTTCTGCACCAGTCGCTGAAGGTAAGCACGCAGGTGCCGCAGGTGGCAAAGAAGGCAAATGCTATGTTGGCCTTCATTGTGAGAGGTTTCAAGTACAGGAGCAGTGATGTGTTGTTGCAGTTATATAGCGCCTTGGTGAGACCTAGAACATTGTGTGCAGTTTTGGTCTCCTTTTCTAAGGAAGGATGCTCTTGCTCTCGAGGGAGTGCAGCGAAAGTTAACCAGGCTGATCTGGAGATGGCAGGTCTGACGTATGAGGAGAGATTGACTAGGTTGGAATTGTTTTCTTTAGAGTTCAGATGAATGAGAGGGGGATCTCATGGAGACTTATAAAATTCTAACAGCCCTAGGCAGGGTAGATGCAGTGAGGGTGTTACTGATGGTGGGTGTGTCCACAACCAGAGATCACAGTCTGAGGATTTGGGGTCGACGATTTAGGATGGAGATGAGGAGACAGTTCTTTACCCAAAGAGTGGTGAGCCTGTGGAATTCATTACCACAGGAAGCAGTTGATGTCAAAACATTGAATGTATTCAAGAGGCAGCTAGATATAGCACTTGGGATGAATGCGATCAAAGGTTATGGAGAGAAAGCAGAATTAGGCTATTGAGTTGGACGATCAGCCATGATCATGAAGAATGGTGGAGCAGGCTCAAAGGGCCGAATGGCCTCCTCCTGCTCCTATCTTCTATTTTTCTATGTTTCTAGGCCTAGTTTTTGGTTATGAATGCAATCGCTGTGCGGGCTCCTAGTGGAAGCCGCAACATTGGTTTCCCCTAAGTAATCCTCTTGTTGCTGACTGTAAGTGCAATGGGAAGCCAGGATCAGCTGTCTTACCTCAAGACGTAACTTTCCCTGGTCCTGTTATACGCCACCAAAGGAGCACCAGAACTCTCAGGGTAATGTAACGGGAGAAAGATGAGAAACAACAGGTCTTTCTTTTTCTTAACTTTTTTTCTGTTCTTTATTTTCCCCCTTGCTTATTCTTTTCTTGCCCTTTTGTTGGTCTCCTTTCCATTTTAATTCCATAGTTCTCTGAATGCAGATAAGAGGAATAGGTAATTCTTTTCATAGGATGTGGGTTGAGCCAGCAATTATTGCCCACCCCTAATTGCCCTTGAGAAGGTGATAGTAAGCTACCTTCTTGAAACACTGAAGTGCATGTGATGTTGGTACACCCAATGTGCTGTTAAGGAGAGAGTTCCATGATTTTAGTGTAGTTAGAAGCTCTGCTAATACTTTTAATTGTCTCTCTAAAATCGAACATAATAAAGCTGTACCAGTAAGACATTATATAGAAACTTACATCACCCATAGCAGAGCCTCTTTTAGAGTTATAGAGCCTATCATTCAAAGAGTAGGTATTGTGTTCTCCAAATGCAACGTAAGATAGAGTCCATAAATACAAGAGATTGAAGTCTGGTTGTAGAAGGCAGGTAATCCTTAAACACAACACTATGACTGATTGTGGGAGAGGTGCTAAGTTGCCTTTTCCATTATTAATAGGCCATGAACTGCTAAAATATCTAGTGACGGTGCCACAACTGTTTATGGGCAAAAAAGCTGATTGTCTTGACACACATTTTGTTAATGACTGGTTAGGTCTCAGCTAGGTTACTGTGAACCGTGTTGGACACCACACTTCAGAAACTTTGTCAGATCCATAGAAAGGCTCCTGTAAACCTTTACTAGGATATTACAGTACAAATGAGGGACTTCAGGTTGGAAAAGGAAGTACTGTTCTCCTTTGTGTAAAAAACATTTTAATCAAGATGAAGTTATTCCTTTTTGACAACTGGGTCAATGGTGATAGGTCACTGATTTCAAAAGGATTATGACAAAGAATTTACAGGCAGCAGTCTTTTTCTCACTGAGAGTTGTCTGGATCTAGACCACTCTACCTGAAAAGGTAATGGAATTTGTTTCTATACAGTACTATAAATAATTCTAATAGGCAGTTGGATAGGTACTTGAGAATGAGCAATAGACATTTGGGCACTGAGGCTATTAAGGGACATGCAGGAGGTCCCCGATGATGAATTTGAGGTTGAAGGTCAGTCATGATTTAATGAAATGATAAAGCACCCTTGAAGAGCCAAATGGCCTGTTCCAGCCCTTACTTCTTAACTTGTGCCTGCGTGGATCCTATAGAGTTATGGACAAAAATCAGCTACGTGATTCACTTTCAAAGAGGCAGTACATGCACAATTAGTCAAATGCCTTTCTTCTGTTCTTAGGTTATTGATTATGGTTTTATGAAAACACTCTGGATTATAATCACAATCCCTGATGTGGACTCATTTCTGAGTATTGGTTATTATTTGTGATTCGGTATTCAATCTTTATATCTTCTCGACCTTTAATTAGCCACACTGCTCATCCAACCTTCAGTTTATGAACTTCCAATTAAATATTGAGAAGACTGAAACTGTACATTTTGGCTTTTTTCCACAAATTCAGCTCACTAGGCTGCTGACTGCATCCCTGTCCCTGCGAACTGTCTGAGCTTCAGTCAAACTGTAAGTAAATTTGTGCCATATTTGACCTTGAGTTGAGCTTCCAACCCAAATGTTTTCCATCAATGAGATCATCCATTTCCAATTCTTAAATAATACCCATTTCTGCTCCTATTTCAGCTGCTGAAACTCTTATCCATGTCTTTGTTTCCTCTAGACGTGATTATCCCAATAATGTCCTGGCCAAGCTCCCATCCTGTACTTTTTGCATGATTGAGTTCACAGAAATTCCATGTGATTACTTATCTTGCACTTTGTCTAGCCCCATATGCAGCACTTATTGATTCATACTGGTTCCCAGTCCGATAATGGCTGGCTTTCAAAATTCATCCATGCTTTCAAACCCTTCCATGGTCTTAGTTCTCTCCATTTCTCTGTAATCACCCCCACTCCTACAACTATCTGAGGCATCTATTCTCTTGCAATTCTGTCCCCTTTTCTATTGGCTGTCATTCAGCCATTGTAGCCCTGAGGTTTGAAATTCTTTCCTTAAACCTTTCTGGCTCATTACCTCTTTCTCCTTTTGATGCTCCTCCGACTCTGTCTATTGGAAAAAGATTTTGGTCACCTGCCATAATATCTCTCCATTTGCCTCTGTGTCAAGCGTCATTTGATAATTCTCATGTGGTAATCATTTAAATGCTTTACTGTGTTAAAAGCTTTGTATTAATTCAATTACATTTTCATTATTAATGACCTTTGTGAAAAACATACTAGACCTCTGTGGGTGCTCTTGCCTCGCAACTGTAGTGTAGCTACATCTGGCTCAGAAGAACCAGGGTCAAGTTCCAACAAAGGAATTGAAGGCAAGGTGTATCATAACACAGTCAAACAGGTTCATTATGGAGCTGTAAATTCTTCTGGTATGCCTACGGCAGGTGAGAAGAGCAGGAGGGTTTCCCGGTCAGTCTGAACTATATTGGAGATACAACGCAAGAACCTTCCCACATTAAAAGACTCCATTAGCAGATTCTTGTCATGATATAATCTCATTCCTTTCCTGAGCGATATCAACACGTATAATCTGGTTTATTCCCTTTACTGTGTGTGTTACCTGACTTTGTCTCAGACACAGACAGTCATGGGAAAGAAGGATAAAAATAATGTACTGGAAAAACTCAGTAGATCTGGCAGCATCTGTGGGAAAAGATACAGAGTTAACGTTTCAAATCTTCAGACTCCCAAGGACTAGAAACGGTCAACTTCCTGTGCCTAATCTTACTTATACATTTATATGCAGTCATTCAAACTGCAGTGAATTGTTTTTATTTTAATTTCTGGTACACATCAAAATCCACACAAACCTCTTGTATTCAAAATGGTAAAGGATCTGTAATGCAAGTTAAAATATACTGATCCGCAATACAGGTAAATTCATGTCAGCAAGATTAGAACTGACCATTTCCTGAGAGAGAAAAAAAAGCTAAGAGAAATCAAGAAAAGTGTTTATACTACCTTCCACTCAAATCAACAGGCTTCTTGTTGTCCACACACATTATGTGGGGGCAGGAGGTCAATAGTTTATGAATGGTCAGTGCACACAATCTTTCGACAGCAACCCATTGACCCGCACTAATGTTGAGTTCCTGTAATTATACATAGTTTATAATCAAAATAATCAGAAAAGGCACAACAGAAATGTTTCAAAGTGAGAAGAAGTGAGTTTGAAAATGAACTATACAGGGTAGTTAGAAGCTTTTATTTCTGATGGAATGGGATGGTTCAGCGTGATGGCCAAAAGGGCTTTTATCTCTGGCATTTAGTAGTAAATGCACTCAAGAATAAAAACAAGAAAATCTCCTCGACGATGTGTGGTAGGCCTTAGGAAAATCAATTGTGTACAGACAAATCAATTCCCAGCGGAGGTGGGGTGGAGGAGGTCAACAGCAAAATCAGTGCCAGGACTGACAGTCCCTTAGGAACACACTGTTATCCTTGAGACTCTGCTATGAACATTATTGGAGAGACCCACAGTTGTAACAGCCTACATTTATATACAACCTTTAATGCAGCAACGTTTCCCAAGTTGTTTTACGGGAGCGTTACCAAACAAAATTTGACATTTAATCATATGAGCAGATATTAAGACAAAAGATTAAAGACATTGATTTTAAAGGACATGTCAAAGGAGGAGAGAGCTAGAGTAGCTGAGAAATTTGGATATAGACCATTCGAATATGTGTTGTTGCATTGTTGGCCATTGTGACGTGATTAGGATCAAAATTGATAGCCGTCCAGCACAAATTCAGTAATAACACAATTGCACTATAAGGATTATCTGTAACTTGTATTGAAAGAACATGTAATAAATTGTACACTTTCACTGAGAGATTGCAAAAGATCCTGAAAGAGCAGTGCAAGGCAGTTCTTGCACGGGAACCTGGGCTGTCATTCAGCAGTTATATTCCTCAGACCAACAAAACTGGCTGCAACTATTCCTTTATCTTTCACAACTCAGCAATGACCACATCACGGGGAACAGCAAACTGCTCATGCAAAAAAGAATATTTGGTATTCAGCCAAATTCTCCTGTCTGTTGCACAAGGTTTTACTTTATGCATCTGGAACATAACTAATAGCTGGAACACACAGCTAAATGGAAACCCTGATTGACAGCAGAATTTTATTTACTATACTGCATTGCTGTCTGCATGGTAAACATAGAATGATAGTGAACGTGGCCAGCAAATGGCAGCATTAGGGAGATGTGATCTCAAAAATTGTCTAAAGGTGGTACTGTTAAGCGAGCTGGTGATTAAAGTTTTTTGGGAGCTACTCTATAAAAGTCCACAATAAAAGCATTTGAAGCTCAAACCTTTTTTATAATATCATTGAATCCCTACAGTATGGAAGTAGGCCACTTGGTCCATTGAGTCCACATCTACTATCTGAAGAGCATCCCACCCTGACCACCCCCCACCCCCATATCACTGCACTGTTAATCCAGAGACCTGGGTAATGTTCTGGGGAGTGAGGTTTAAATCCCACCATGGCAGATGGTGGAACTTGGATTCAATAAAAATTTGGAATTAAGAGCCTAATGATGACTATGAAACCATTGTCGATTCGTGGAAAAGCCCATCTGGTTCCCTAATGTCCTTTAAGAAAGGAAACTACGATCCTTATCTGGTCTGGCCTACATGTGACTCCAGACCCACAGCAATGTGGTTGACTCTTAACTGCCCTCTGGGCAATTAGGGATGGGCAATAAATGCTTGTCCAGTGAGCAACACCATTACCCCATGAATGAATTAAAAAAAACCTATCCCCATACTCTGTATTTCCCACTGCCAATCTTTCTAACCTGCATATCTTTGGACTAACGAGGGAGGGTTCAGCAATTAAATGCCCCCAGCCCCTCCATATTGAGTCGGGAGCAAGGTTCCTCTGCTCATTTGAGATTGAATTCCTCTGGGATTATCGGGGATCTGGACAGTGGGAATGCCAATTAGTTTTGGTGCTTGACATAGGCTGCTTCCTGACCTCATTAAGTTCTGCTACGAGTGTGTAAATCAATAAAATATTACCTTCACGAATAAAAAAAAAAATTTTCAGTTACATAGTGCCTTTCACATCTCCAGGACATCTGAATGCATTTTCCGTTTAATGAGGTACTGGTAGTCATTGTTACAATATAGGAACAATGGCAGCCAATAAGTATGCAGCAAGCTCCCACAAAACTTTGAGATGATGGCCTGTTAATTTGTTTTCCCGTTGACTGACAGACAGGTATTGGCCAAGATACTTGGGATAAATCTCCTGCTTTTCTTCAAACAGTGCCATAGAATCTTTTCCATCAAACTAAGGGATCAGATAGTGCCTCGGTTTCACATGTCATCTGAAAGACAGCAGCCCTGTCTGTTCCCCTTGGTCTATGAAAATTTCGAGACACAGGCCATGATTTCTTCCTCCCGCTGTGGACGTACAACTGAAGGGAACACAGACAGGAAATATTGAGTTCTAGCTTCAAGCTGACGACATCACATCACCCTTCATGTAAATGTCCATTAGTGATTTATGCCTGATTTTGCAAACTAGTTGGCAGCACATATCAGGAAATTGCAGGTGCATTTCCCATGACTTTGCATCAACGAAAATTAATGCATGAGAAACTAGCTGGGTTTGGGGATGTGGAGTCCTGCTGGGAATGAGTATGGTCTTTTGGTCTGTGCATTCGAATAGAGAATAGATTACTCAATTCAAATATAGATGCCTTTAAAATTTATTTTTGATTTCCAGCATCCATCAGTTTTCCTTCTTTCTGGATGATTCATCTACAGCCCAAAATAACAGCATTTTCATGACATGATTTTTAAATTTAATTGAAACACATAAAATATTCTTGTTGGCTAGGCATCATCAAGAAGTTAAAGACCCTTTGAACAAACTGTACAGTGGAGGGCACATCAGAGAAGCCAGGGTTCACCAGTACCCACAAAAGAGAAATGGCAGATCATCCACAAAGGTCAGGAGTATAAACCATTAACTCTTGCATCTTGACTCCTTGGCAGCAAGACAGTGATTGATTGATTTATTGTTGTATCATGTACCACGATACAGTGAAGAATGTTATTTTGTGCTCATGCAGGCAGATTGTACCATACAAAGTGCATCAGGGCAGCAGAACACGGTGCAGAATATAGTGCTACAGCCACAGAGAAGGTGGAGAGAGACAGAAAAATCAGAATCAACATTTGAGAGATCCATTCAAAAGTTTACTAACAGCGGGAAGAAACTGTTCTTGAATCTATTCGTATGTCTATTCAAACTTTTATATCTTCTGCCGACAAAAGAAAGTGGAAGAGAGTATAACTGTGGTGGGAGGGGTCGTTGACTATGTTGTTTGATTTCCCGAGGCAGTGGGAAGTGTAGATGGAGTCAATGGGTGGAAGGCTGGTTTGTGAGATTGACTGGTCTGTGTTCACGAACCTCTGTAGTTTCTTGTGGTCTTGGGAAAAGCAGTTGCCAAACCATAATATGAGCGATCAGCTTTCTCCTGGTGATTGTCACCCTGTCATATAACTAATGAAGCTATTAGTTCAGCACATGTCATGTAGCTAAGCTGAGACCACTTATGCCTAGCTCCTAGATCCTAACTACCATCAGTTTTGAGGAAGGGTCACTGAATCTAAAATGTTAACTCTGATTTCTCTCCACGGTTGCTGCCAGACCTGTTGAGCTTCTCCAAAAATTTCTGCTTTTGTTCCACTTACTCTGCTCACCTGTTGTCTACATTGTTCCATAACCAACATTCTGCTATGCAGCCAAAGCAATCTGACAATGAACAAGCGGTATGAAACCAGGCTGTGATCCCTGTGCAAAGATAGGTGGTGCGGCAGTTTTATTATCAAGTTAGAAACGCTAAAGGCCTCTGTTAATTATCCAGAGAATATGTGCTTGAATCCCACCATGAGAAACTGAATTTATTTTAAAGAGCTGGCAGTTAGAAGTACTAGTTAAAATAAAAGTGACCACAAAATGTTGTTAGAAACCCAACTATTTCACTAATACTCTTTCGGGAAGGGAACCAAATGTTCTTACTTGGTCTGGTCCTTAATGAGACTCCAGTCCCACCCGAGCATGTTTTCATGTAAATGTGTCATATAAAAGCAAAAGGATGTTATGTAATTTAACTAAAAGGATTGCCATTCCAAAAGGAAATTAAATAAATATACATCAGGCATTGCCGCGTAATGGATAATGAGACCCTATAGTTGTGCAAAAGTCCTAATTGCTAGTTTAATTAATTGCAGCAATTCATTGATGTGCTTAAAATTACATGGGTGGCAACAGTTGCAGCTATTAACAAACTGGTACTTTACTGCCAGGGGCAAGCAATGCTACCGTGGTACGCTCCAATGAGGAGGAACATTATTGATGATTGAAACTGTTGTGCTAACATGTCCTGTGGGTCTTATGGCATACTGGACATGTCCCTGCCTTGGGGTCAGAAGGTGCGTTATGCCACGTCTGAACGTCTTGATTAGAAGAAAAGAAACATTGTTGTTCTTTCATCAACCCAATTGAAATAAGGACAACATCTCTTGGGGAGTCAAAGTAAAGCATATATTGGACATAAAGAGACTGGAAAAACAATCTTATCAGGACAAAAGTGCTGGTTTGCTTGGAGAGGATGTTGGGAGTGAAAGCAGATGGAAATCTTGGAGATAGTAAGGAACTGCTGATGCTGGAGAATCTGAGATAACAAGGTGTACAGCTGGATGAACACAGTGGGCCAAGCAGCATCAGAGGAGCAGGAAAGCTGACGTTTCGGGTCTGGAACCTTCTTCAGAAATGGGAGAGGGGAAGGGGATTCTGAAATAAATAGAGAGAGAAGGGGAGGCGGATGGAAGATGGATAAAGGAGAAGAAAGGTGGAGAGGAGACAGACAGGTCAAAGAGGTGGGGATGGAGCCAGTAAGGGTGAGTGTAGGTGGGGAGTTAGAGTGGGG
>JAHRHZ010000051.1:11221262-11248283 GCA_024137785.1 Ginglymostoma cirratum
GTTGTCAGCAGCAGTGGGAGCTGCTTCAGGATAGCCCGCTGCTCACTCTTTAGTCCCAGAGAGTGCTTCCGTATGTAACGTCTGCTACAAGGAGGTGTCCGACCACCACCTCCTCAAATTCGGAGATAGTGAAGTTGGTCCCTCGCAGCAGAATACCCAGGCCGGAAGAATGGCTATCATTTCCCCCCGACCAAACCAAAGGCCAATACGTCCATAAGCTTCACCATTTCCTGTAGTTGCTGAGGTGCAGTATCCCACCCTCCTGCAGAAACAGGAGGTCTGCTTTGACATTGGTCAGGTAAGCCACATTGCGTAGCAGATTTGATGCTACACATGCCAAAACTGGCAATTTTAAGACCTATTTTAAGAATTTATAGAATTATCCAAAGTCCATTCACATGCTGTCTTGTCACTGGGTTACTCCCTACATTCCTATGGTGTGGGTGAACTGTTGGACACTCCCTGCACTGAGGTCGCTAGTAAAAACTGAAAGAACTGCGGATGCTGTAAATCATGAACAAAAGCAACGTTGCTGGAAAAGCTCAGCAGGTCTGGCAGCATCTGTGAAGGAAGAAACATAGTTAATGTTTTGGGTCCAGGGACCCTTCCTCAGGTAGTCATCCTGTTCCTCAATGGGGGTTTGCCCTGCTCCAGTGTTATTGGGGCAAGAACAAAGCCAGAAAGATCCAGTTTTGAGTCTGACAGAGGGACTGACATGCATAGCTGCTGATTCAGAGCATTGCTGCTCCCGGTTGCCTGTAGCTGTGGTGTGGTGGGTACCCTGTGATTCCCAATGGATGGAGGTTGGGCTTCACTGGCCCCCTCAGGAAGTCTGGCATTTCCATGTTGTGGAGTGCTTCTCTCGTTCTCCTCCTTTCTTTCTGTTGATGGCCATCTCTCTGCACGTCTTTGTTATCAGAGGAGCTGCTGGTATATCCATTACGCAGTTGCCTCTTTCTATTTTGCTGTGGGGCTTTCGGGGCATAACGTATTTTTCATTTCCGGTTGTTTCTTACCAGTATCTACTCTCCCACCTGCTTCGTTTCTTCTCATCTATTGACTCTGTCTGTTCAGGTGGAGGCAGAGTCGGTTGTTGTGTCTCTTTGCTGGCTACCTTTTCCTCCTTTCCAGCCTGTACCACCTTCTGGGTGCCCTTCCTATCAGATCTCTTGCTGGGGCGTGGCACCTTACTGTCATTTGGGGGTCCACATTGGCAATTTTGGTCATCTGAGCGTATGTAATGCCGCCCCTCCCACCCCCAATCTTGGCCATGTATATGTGACCTGCTTCCCCGCACAGGTTGAAGCTCTTGGATTCCTTGCTGTCTTTAGTCAGGAGGCCTTCCTGTTTGCAGTTCCTGCACAGAGTCACTTTGCAGCCCCGTGCCATGTGCCCGGATCTCCCCCAGGTTCGGCACACTCAAAGCTGTTCCATGTACATAAGGTAGCCTTGGCTCCCTCTGAACGTAAAGCTAGATAGCGGGTAGAGGATGCTCCCACTAGTGTACACCTTCAGGGTCACCCTGACCTGCTGCTTGCTGGTCCAGATTCCAAAAGAGTCCACTGTACCTGTGCTGCCTCTTTCAAGCTGTACATACCTGCCCAGGAAGGTCAGGACATCTGCTGCTGGGACCTGAGAGTTGTACAAAGGTATTGTAACAACCTGCCTCTTCTGTGCAGGGACAATGAACATCGATGCTGCAGACAGGATGGAGAGGGCTTCTTCACCTCCTTTCTCCTCAACTACACTCAGGAAATGCTCACATTGCTTCACATTCCTGAAAGTAGTCCCCACTGGACAAATCCTGCAGGCAGAAAATATCTGCTGCTTCAAACCCACAGTAATCCAGGAGGACTCTCTTCACAAAGAAGGTCCAGTTGACCAGCCATTGTTCCTCCACCTTCTTGACAGTCTCCCTGACTGTGTTGTGGAGCCCCTGGCCTGGGGTGCGGGCACTGTCAGAGGCCATAGCTCTTGTCGGCTGGTCAGTCACTGAATTGGTGTTAGGCCAAAGCCAGCATAAAGATCCACAAAATTCAGTTCAGCTCAACCAATGACCTTCCAGGCTGTGCTCACAATCCAGCAATTATTTCAAGATCTTCCAGTGATAAAGGTTCTCAGCTCAGAATCTTGATCAAGGTGTTTCCCGTGTCAGGTTTTTATTCAGCTGGCCTCTGCCTTTTGCCACGCCGATCTCCTTGGAAGGTCTCCTCCTGATCTATAGGTAAGTTCTATTTTTATATCTTGTCCCCAGGCTTCTGGATTTTTCTACAGCTTTAGTCAATCAGGAGATCCTGCTTGATACCTACAGATGATTTGGATGTCTTTGTTAATTGTTAAATGTCCTGTTAATATTTGTTTCATTGTTTCAGGCTTGAGTGGTTCTTCGTTGCTAATATACATCCCTTCTTTGTTTAGTTGATGAGATAGGTCTATCCAGGATGACTGAGGACAGGATATGTCCTTTACACTGTGCTAATGTCTTAAGCACGTGGTTGATGTTTATGTCTGGTTTTTGATTTTTGTGACTTCAGTATTTTACTTGGCAATGTACCCAGCATCCCTTGCTGTTTGGCCACGTTAGCAATCTATCTGTATTTTAGTAGCCACGAGGCTGCTAGAAGGACTTTCACGACTTTGACAGATTTTTAGTGAATAAATCATGAAAGATTATTTCTAGAGCTTGGCAAACTGGTAACAAGAGGACAAAGATGAGGAAAATAAAAGGAAACTTCAACTTGTTGTTTCTTGAGACAGAGAATATGACATTCTTTAAAAGTGATAAAGCAAAAAGAAGTCCTGGTGGTGGAAATGAGAGACAACAATGGAAAATATTGGAAATAGAGAGGTGATCAGGCAACAAGTGTGGTGAGTAAAGAAAAATAGATGCTTCAGCCATGGACTCTTCCTTAAAAAACTAATTTGAAGAAAACAATTTAGAGAGTCATACAATCATACAGCATGGAAACAGACCCTCCGGTCGAAATAGTCCACACTGACCATGTTTCCAAACTAAACTCACCCACTTGCTTGCGTTTGGCCCGTATCTCTCCAAACTTTTCCTAATCATGTACTTATCCAAATGTCTTTTAAATGTTGTAATTGTACCTGCATCCATCACTTCCTAATGCAGTTCATTCCACACACGATCCAACCTCTGCGTTAAAAAGTTGCCCCTCATGTCCTTTTTAAAACTTTCTCCTGTGACCTTAAGAATAGGCCCCCGAGTTTTAAACTTGCCCGCTCTCGGGAAAACACCCTTGCTATTCATCTTATTTATCTATGCCCCTCATAATTTTATAAACTCTACAAGGTCACCCTTCAACCTCCTACACTCCAGTGAAAAAGGTCCCTCCGTTCCCAGCAACATCCTGGTAAATCTTTACTGAACCCTCTCCAATTTAATAATATGCTTCCTATAGCAGGGTGACTAGAATTGCACATAGTACCATAGAACTATAAAAACAAAAGAATTTTGTATCCAGTTGGTGGGCTCACCCTGAATCCCATGTGATCTAACTTTATTCATTAGTCTACCATGTGGACCCTTGTCAAAGGCTTTCCGAAAGTCCATATAAACAACATCTACCATGCTGTCGTCATCAATCTTTTCAGTTACTTCCTCAAAAAATTGAGTCATGTTTGTGAGACACGATTTCCCTCACACAAAGTCATGCTGACTATCCCTAATCAATACCGTACAAAGAGAAAGAATTTAAAATTCAAGTTGACAACTCCAATGAGAGAGTTAACAAACGATTGGTCTGAATGGACTTCAACTGTGCTGCAATTTCTATGCTCGCAGAGGCAGAAAATCAATTTCAAATCTAAAATTAGAATACACATGTAAAATAATTGCATATGATGTGAGTATTTACATGACATACCAGAATGTGTAATACTATAGAGGTAACTTTAATCATCAGAATGCCATGTCAAATTGTACTCATGCACGAATATGTTAAATCACTCTGAAATGAAGACAACCATAACGCAAGGATAGAAAGTGTCAGTAATGCTTGTGAGTGGTTCCATTTGCTAACGCTTGAACGATGATGATGGTGCTCGCAACCTGCCCTCAAAAAGTGATGTCTTCCTTTTCCTAATGGTTTATTGACTATGAAGTGCACTGTGTTCTGCTCCTGAGCAGTTTTCAAGAGTTGGCTGATAGTAAACTATCCTGGGTTTCTGGATGAGTGTTGTATACTTTAAATCATTGCCTGAGGTTATCCATGAATTTTGCTTTCTGATCGCCTCAAGCCTGTCAGTTTTCTGTCATCAGCCGTGGAATATACAGCTTTAGGGAGGTGTTCATTTGGCTTATGGAAAACATTTCCAGGTGATCAAAGCTGGCTCAGTACAGCCATGATTTGAATGCTATCATTGTGTTGCTTGCAGTATTTAATTGTGTGCCACTCTGCCATATCACTTAAAGTTATTAAGAGATTGTATGGGCTTTTCATGGAATCTTTTAAATTACTCCACATACTAATCATAAGTGGATTATAAATGCTTAGTTTCTGTTATACCTGCTTGGTTGGCTTAATTTATTTGTGTTATTGACATGTACTGAGTTTGATGCACACATTTGATTATTATTCGCAGATGTTTTATTAATGATGAAAAATAGAGATCAGCTGAATGTATGATTCCTGGCTTACTTTGAAACAAAGTTGTGTGTTGTATGTTTTGAGCATGGCTCTTCAGTAAATGGGTCCCAGATGCAATGTCCTTCTGAACCTGTTCCATAATCTGAGCATAGAATATGTTGACAGCTTTCACAGGGAACTCATGGAGAACAGTGGAAAAAAAAATTAAACCCATTTGTTTAAGTTTTAGGCACTTCACGGCAGACCTCCAGCAGCTCTCCCAACTCAACTTCACTGAAAGACATTGGCATAATAGAGGGAAAAAAGGCATGGCCACGTTGTTACGGAAGGGAAAGCTGGAAACCCAGGCAAGGTGGAGGTTATGCTGAATTTCATGGGAAACTCCTTTGTTTCCATGTTGGCTGACAGCAGGATGGAGGGAGTGACTGGCTGTCGAGAAAGAATGCCGGCACTGGAATGCTATAGCCGAGAAGTAGAGAGTTCATGCTGAAGGAGAGGAAGAATGCAGACTCACAGAATCAAAGCGTTTTTACAGCACGGATGGGAGCCATTTGGTCTGCACCAGCTCTTCAAATTCTGCTTCTCATTTAGTGTCTTGCCCTGCCTTCTCCCCATAATGCTGCACATTTTTTCCTTACAAGTAATTGTCAAACTTCCTTTTACATGCCCCAAAAGAATCCTGTGGAGGGTAATGTACTTATTAAGTGCGCCTCCTATATTCTCATTCAAATCATTTATATAAATGACCAACAGGTGAAGCTGCATCAATCCTTCCAACACACCACTGGTCACAGGCCTCTGGTATGAAAAACAACCCTCTACCATCCCCCTCTCTGTCTGACTGTCAAGCAATTTTGTATCCAATTGACAAGTTCTCCCTGGATTCCATATGATGTAACCTTGCTAACTAGTCTATCATGCGGTACCTTGTCGAAGGCCTTGCTAAAGTCCATGTAGACAACATCTACTGTACTGCCCTCATCTATCTTCTTAGCCACCCCTTCAAAAATACGAGCAAATTTATGAGATACAAATTCCAACGCACAAAGCCATACTGACTATGCCTAATCAGTCCTTGCTTCTCAAAATGCATATAAACCCTATTGCTCAGAATTCCCTCTACCAGTTTACCCACCACTGACATCAGGCTCACTAGTCTATAGCTTCCTGGCTTTTCCTTGCAGCTTTTTTTTAACAATGACACAACATTAGCCACCCTACAGTCTTCCAGTACCTCACCAATGGCTATTGATGATACAAATATCTATGCCGGGGCCTCTAAAAGATTGTAGGTATAATGGGGAAAGACATCTAGGAGTGCAACGGTGTGCCTAGGAGAGACAGATGGAGTTTGATTTGGAAGGATGTTGCATTTTGGCAGGATGGGCTAGGGTGGGACTCGCATGGTTGATGGTAGGACCCTGGGGAGTGTTGCTAAACAGAGAGACTTTGGGGTTCAGGTGCCTGGTTTCTTGGAATGGTGTCACTGGTGGATGAGATGGTGGAGGGGGTGTTTGGTGTGCTTGCTTTCATCAATCAGAGTATTGAGTACAGGAGTTGGGTTGTCAAGTTGCCACTGTGCAGGACATTGAGGGGCCATGTTTGGAAGTCTGCGAGCAGTTCTGGTCACCCTGCTAGAGGAGGGATGTTATTAAACTGGAGAGGGTGCAGAAAAGATTTACAAAGATACTGCTGAGACTGGAGGGTTTAAGATATTAAGGAGAGGCTGGATAGGCTGGAACTTCTTTTCCTGGAATGTAGGAGGCTGAGGGGTTACCTTTTCGGAGTTTGTGGGATTGTGAGGGGCTTGGATGGGTGAATAACTGGAGTGGGAGAGTCCAAAACTGAGGTCATGGGTTTGGGGTGAAAGGGGAAAGATTGGAAATGGACATAAGGGGTGACTTTTTCACACAGTGAGTGGTTGAGTCGGGCCATGCTGTATACGTCTATGAATCTATGACTCTATAACCTGCCTCCACCACACTCTCAGGCACTGCAATCCAAACCTTAGCCAGTTACTTTGTGCATAAGATTTTCCTCATCCCTTTTGATTCTTTTTTCACTAATCACTTTAAATCCGTACCCTCTTGTTTGCAATCCTTACATGAATTGGAACATTTTCTCCTTATTTACTCTGACTAGGCCTCCCATGATTTTGATTGTTTCCATCAGAACTCCTCTCAGCCATCATCTCTCCAAGAAAACAGTCCTAACTTCACAAATCTACCTTGAAAACTGAAATTCCTCATCCCTGGAACCATTCTTGTAAACATTGTCAGATTCTCTCCAGTGCTTCCACATCCTTTCAAAGGTTTAACATATCCTCCTTGCTTTTTTCCTGAAGGCCCTTACGAATAAAACCCACGATATTGTATGCTTTATTAACCGCTCTCTCATCCTGTCCTGCCACATGTACATCAAATTCCAACTGCTCTTCCATCCCCTTTGGAACTGTATCCTTTAGTTTATATTACCTCTCTACGTACTTTCTATCAAAATGCATCACCCCACATTGAACTTCATCTGCTACCTATCTGTCTACTCTACCAACTTGTCTATGTATCACTGACATTCAAACGGCCCTCCTCACAGTATACAATGCTTCCAAGTTTCATATCATCCACAAATTTTGTACCCTAAGGTCTAAATCATTATTATATGTCAAAAAATGTAAGGGTGCCAATAGCAACTCGTGGGGAACCCCATGATAAACCTTTCTCTAGCTCCCAAAAAATCAGTTAACTATTATTTTCTGTCCCTGGTCCACAGTTGATTTGCTAATTTTTGCACCCTTTTTGAGCAATAGCAAATTTTTTTCAATTCTCCAGCATCCTGGCACTACTCCTGAATCTAATGAAGATGAAAAGGTACTACTAGTTTATCCACAGTTTCTGTCCTCACTTTCCTTAGTGTTCCCATATGCAACCTATCTGGTCCTGGCCCTTGTCAACTTCAAGGAAAGACAGCTGCTGTCAATACCTTCTCCTTATCAATCTTCAACTCTTCTAGTCACTAAATGCCTTTCTCATTCACTTTTGTCAATGTAGCATCTATTTTCTTGGCAAAGATCAATGCGAGGTATTCATTTAATGTCTCTGACAGGACCTTTGTCTCTCTTTGTAAATCAAATTTTTGGTCCTTGATTAAGCCTACTTCATCTTTAACTAACGTGTTAGTACTTTTACACCTGTAGAAGAATTTGATATTCACTTTTCTCATACTCCCTTTGCTTTTTCACCATCTCTTTGAACGTTTCATATTCAGTCTGGTTCTTATCTGTATTTTCTACCTTACATTTCTCTTAGGCACACCTTTTCGTCTTTATCACATTACCTACCTCTTTTGCCATTCAGGCAGCCAGCAACTATTAAATTTAGAAGGTTGTTACAATTTGAAGCACACAGCCTCATTCAAATGGTCATAAAACAGAGCCACCACCATGATATCTGCTTAGTTATCTATTCCCAACCAATATTCATTAATAGAAACATAGAAACATTGAAGATAGGAGCAGGAGGAGGCCATTTGGCCCTTCAAGCCTGCTCCACCATTCTTCATGATCACAGCTGATTGTGCCATTGAGTTGGACAATCATACTTTCTCCCCATAACCTCTGATCCCATTCACCCCAAGCGCTATATCTAATTGCCTCTTGAATACATTCAATGTCTTGGCATCAATTACTTCCTGTCGAAATGAATTCCACAGGCTCACCACTCTTTGGGTGAGGAAATGTCTCCTCATCTCTGTTCTAAATCATCTAAGCCGAATCCTTATACTGTGACCCCTGGTTCTGGAAACACCCACCATCGGGAACATCCTCCCTGCATCTATCCTGTCCAGTCCTGTTAGAATTTTATAAGTCTCTATAAGATCCCCCTCATTCGTCTGAACTGTAGCAAAAACATTTGCAAATTAGTCAATCTCTCTTCATACGTCAGACCCGCCATCCCTGGAATCAGCCTGGTTAACCTTCGCTGCACTCCCTTGGGAGCAAGAGCATCCTTCCTCAGAAAAGGAGACCAAAACTGCACACAATATTCTCGGTATGGTCTCACAAAGGCCCTGTATAACTGCGATAACACATCCCTGCTCCTTTACTCGAAACCTCTTGCAATGAGGGCCAACATACCATTTGCCTTCTTTACCTCCTGCTGCCCCTTCAGTGACTGGTACACGAGGATGCCCAGGTCCCGTAGCATGCTCCCCTCTCCCAATTTACAGCCATGTAGGTAGTAATCTGCCTTCTTGTTTTTGCTTCCAAAGTGAATAACCTCACAGTTATCCAAATTATACTGCATCTGCCATTGATTTACCCACTCACCCAACCTGTCGAGATCATGCTGAAGGATCTCTGCATCCTCGTCACAGTTCACCCTCCCACCCAACTTAGTGTCACCTGCAAACTTGGAGATGATCCACATTTTATTCCCTCATCCAAACTACCTATATATTGTGAATAGCTGGTGTCCCAACACCGATCCCTGTGGCATTAAATTGAAAGTGGGTGTGTTTGCAGAAGGGTTGGGATCAGATTTCAAAGTTTGCAATGTTAACTTTTTCACCTGCATGCCCTGGAAAGTTAAGATTAACCCTTGTCTGAGCCACCTTGGTTACACAAAGGAAACTGTCACTAAGCGACTTTGCATGCCGCAGCCAGAAATCAAGCATCAAACAAGAACACAGACAGCACTGATGCCAAGGTCACAATGACACTTAACTTTTATGCTTTCAGGCTGCAACAGGAGATGCTAATGGCATCTCAGTTTGTTGTATGTGGGATATCTCCTGGAAGCAACTGAGTCTCTCTATGTCAAGAGAAAACCCGTGTGTCCTTACACAGTCACCTAGAATGTAATGTAAAATTGTAAGAAATAGTAGTCAGAGTAGGTTATTCAGCCCTCTGAGTTGCATGGCCATTCAACAAGATAACAGTTGATTTCTATCTCAACTCCACCTTTCCTCACATTCCACACATCCTCTAGTGCTTGTTAGATATTAGGCTGCTATCTTGAATATACTTAGAATTGAGTTACCTTTAACAGAAGTTGACTGCCTTGTTGTAGAGCTTCCTCCCACCATCACAATCGTCCCTTCCCACCGTGAGAAGTGTGTAGCCAATGAGCAGTATCGGTAATGCTGATCACATGTAAAGATCACTTTTATGGGCAGGCAGCATAGATTTCACCTGCATTAATAACAACTCCTGAAGATTATTAGTAGTCTACCTCCTCAACATATCATTGCATTTCTAGGCTGTTCTAGCAGCTGTAGGTCTGGGCATGTATTCTGTTGCCGGCACTAGGCCACTTGGCATATCCATGGCTCCAACCTCATAAAGTGGAACAGCTCCATATGCGTTCAGTCAGGTCTACACTGTGCAGAGCCTGTAAAGGGAGTGAAGAAAGTCAACCTTCATAATGGGGCTTCAAGTAGCTTGCATTTCACCATCATTATAAGGCTGTAGCAAAAGTTTGCCCTACATCTATGTCTCATCCATAAAATAGCATTAGTACGCTCATCAAACAGCAAAAATATGAATCATGAAATCAGTATTTATATATAGAATGAATGAAAACAGGAAAGCAAAGTGTACATTTTGTAAACTAATATTATACATGATGCAATTCACATATCGAGGAAAACACACTTTAAGTGCAATACTGGCTTAGAAAATTTGCATTGCACTTTGAAACTTGGGTTTGAATCAAGCCTGGACTAATGGTGTGACAACCTTCATTCTCTGGCACTATGTGAAATGTGTGCTGCCCAGTTAAGCAATTACAAAACACTGTGATTAATTTAAAAATATTTGTTGTTTGCTGCTTATGCTGTTTTGAGAGTTGTTTAAAGGGTGAGTACTGACTAGGTGGATTAGCCATGGAAAATGCAGGGTATAGGGATAGGGTAGGGGCATGTATCAGAGTGGGATGCTCTTCAGAGAGCCAGTGTGGACTCGATTGGCTGAATGGCCTGCTTCCACACTGTAAGGATTTTATGATAACACTATATCATTAAGTGCCCCCATGAAGCTGGTGTTGGATCCTCACCACTTGGGCCGCAGCGGTTCAAGCTGTCACAGTTGGGTAGAAATTTCCACAGTCTTGACCAAAGTTAATGAAAGAACATTGGCGATACGTACTGTAAATCATGGTATATGAGTCGGCCTGGCAACTAAGAAAATCCTCTTTCTCTGCCTCAAAAATTCATGCTTTTACACATGCTCAGCATGTAAGTTGACCTAGCCTTTCAGCCTTGACACACCACACTTGCATTCGTAGTTGGTACCTTAATAACTGGGCACAAGAAATTAAGATGCTGATATGGGCTGTGTTGCAAAGTGACATCCCACACATTGCATTAGATGCTGTTCATTTCACACACACACACACACATCAGCAGTTCACTTTTACACTCAGCTTACAAGGCAGTTCTGATTCTGGAAGGATATTTGAGCCTTGAAAAGCTGAGTTATACATTGACGTCTACAGGCATTCTAATTTGATGGGTGCCTGCTGGAAGCCAAACTCCTGTCTTTGTTTCTGACCCACCCTCACATCTCCCTGCAGCCATCAGAAGCCATGCTCTCTATCACAAATCCCTTGGCATACAGTTTAGGCTTCCACAGTTCTGGGGATCCTCCTGGCAGCCGCCTCAGCTAATCGCCTGGAACTGCCAGATGCTGTTGGCCTTTGATTAGCTGGCAGCCCTCAATTGGTGGGACTTTCATCCCCAGGGACTTAACTTCATGAAAAGGCCTGCATGTATCCTGTCTGATGTCTGATTGCTTATAGATTGGTTTAGCTTTGCCTTAAAGAGCTGACACAGGTCTCTTACCTGATCTCCAGACGACTGATGTGACCTCCTTACCTCTGCCACCACATTCAACCTGATGCTTCAGTTACATTAAGTGATTTGCCTGCTTTGAACTTTGCTGGCATCCTGCAGTTCACCATAACTAGGGCACAGATAAACATACCAGTGCTGTAGAGAATCACCGATAAGCCAAACTGGTTCATCATGTCAAATCTCTTTCTTTAAAGAACATGAAAGAACCTATTGGTATTTTAACCACCAGCTCAGTGCTTGCCCTGAATCAAAAGGTGCTCAGAGACCTGAGCACAAAATCTGGGCTGACCATTCAGTGCAGTATCGAGGGAATACTGCATTGTTGGAAATTCTTTCACAGGAGTCTTTAAACTTTAAACTTTAAACTTGAGACCCTGACTGCAGTCTGAAGTGGATGTGGGAGTCCAATAACATAGTTTTGAAGAAGGGACTTTCTCCCAGTGCCCTGGGAAATATTTATTTCTCAGGCAACATCATTAAAACAGTTTATCTGGTCAATAACGTTTCTGGGTCCTTGCTGTGTATAAACTGACAACATTAAATGCACTTCAAAAGTAGTCAACTGGCTGCAAAGTGCTCGATAAGTCCAAATTCTTTCTTTGCAATGGCTCAATTAGAACTAATTATAAATATCAGAAACATCCTGTCATTGTCCTGAGGTGAGGAATTTGGAAACATCCTTGTAAATCTTCTCTGAACCCTTTCATGTTTAATAACATCTTTTCTGCAGGTGGGAGACCAGAATTAGACGCTGTATTCCAAAAGTGGCCTAATCAATATCCTATACATCCGCAACATGACATCTCAACTCCTATACTCAATGCACTGACCAATTAAAGCAAACATACCAAACAGTGGCTTTGGATTTAAATGTGTGAGACTTTCATGAACTAACGGGGTTCTAATGAGGACAATTACTGACCTAAAATAACTGCTGCAATCACCTGAGCAAATATTGAGGCAAGTCCAGGGAACGCATATCAAATAGACTAAATCAGCTGCACGGAAATATCCATTTCATCCAAAGAGAATGAAACCCAACATCTGAATCAGTATCAAGAAATTTGCAACCCATTTAATTCACACTTGTGTGGTAATCACACATGTTGAGAGATGAAAGGTTGCCTGATGAGTATTCAGCTTGGAAAGAAAATGGACCTCAGTTTGAGAAGAGACAAATTAACCATATTTCAGTATCTTGCTTGGTCGAACAAAGCCGGAGGAAAAATTGAGTCATAGCAATCAAATCTTCAGGGTTTTATCTCTCTCTTCCCCAGGCCTAATCTTCTCTTGTACAAAATGCCCAGTGAAAAACATCTACTTGACAATCTCAATCTGCCTCCCTTTTAAACTCATTACTGTGATTGTGTGTGCTTGTTATTATGTTTTATCAGTTTTTTTCACTGTTAGCAAGTAATAAAATTTTTATTCCTTCTCTGAAGAAATCCTTGGAACTGGCTTGTTAATTTTGACACAGTTGACAAAACTTTAACTGAATTGGGATAACTGAATGCTAAAAATGAATGAAAATATTTGTTGCAACTAACCTGATGGTTAAAAGAGCAGAGCAAAATTACCCTTCTTCACCTCAGAATCACAGAATTATTATAGACCAGAAGGAGGCTATTTGGCCCATAATGTCTGCGGCAGATCTGTTATCTAGTGTCAATCTACTGCCTTTCTCTGATATCCGTGCACACTATTACTATCCAAAAATGATTAAATGCCTTCTTGAATGCCTCAATTGAACCTGCCTCCACTACATTTGAAGACAGTATATTTCATACCCTAACAACACTTTTTTCTTTATTCATTCATAGGATGAGAGCATTGCTGGCTAAGCAGCATTCATTGCCCATCTCTAATTGCCCAGAGGGCAGTTAAGAGTTAAGCACATTGTTGTGGGTCTGGAGTCACATGTAGGCCAGACTGGGTAGGGAGGGCATTTTCCTTCCCCAAAGGATGTTGGTGAACCAGATGGGTTTTTCCAACAACTGGCAATGGTTTCATGGTCATCATCGGACTCTTAATTCCAGAAATTTGTTGAATTGAAATTCCACCATCTGCTGTGGCAGGACTTGAACCTGGGTCTCTGGATTAACAGTCCAGTGACAACACTACTAGGCCATCACCTCTCCGTAAACCTACAGTAAATCTTTTGTATCCATGAAATCACGAATTAGGAATTTGCCTATCTGTGCCAAAAGATAAGTAACAACAAAATTTAACATCCGCAGACAAAACTTGTCTGTCCACAATTTTTAACCTATCCTAACTTACTTTTAAACAAATTCCACATTCAAGAATTTCATCATTTCTGAGGGTTCTCAGGAGCAGAACCATTGCGAATGCAGAGGAATGATTGTAACTGTGTGAAGAAGTTTTTGCTCCCATCACCCTTGCTTCATTTGTACATCACTTTCAATCTATACCCTCTCTTCCTTATTTCTTTTACGAGCTTCATCCTACCTACTCTGTCCAGCCTGCTCATGACTTTAAAACCCTCAATCAGATCTCCTCTCAGCCTTCTTCTCTCCAGGGAGAACAGATCTAACTTCTTCCTCATAGCTGCAGCTTTTCATACCTGGAACCATTCTAGTAAATTGACTCTGCCCTCTGTCCAATGCATTTGCGTCTTTCCTATAATGTAGCATTCTCAACTGTACACAAAACTCCACTTAAGGTCTAGCAAGTTGTCTCGTACAAGTTCACCATCACCAACTTGCTCTTGTACTCAATGCTCCTATTAATAAAGCTGAGAGCAATGTATACTTTCTTTACTGACCCTTTCTACTTGTTCTGCCACCCTCAATGATCTGTGCACATGCACACCCAGGTCCCTCTGCTCCTGCACCTGCTTCTCTGCATACAGCCTCACCCGCCACGTATTCATCCACTCCACTGACTTGTCCATTTTGGAGTCACCTGGTTGTATCACTATAAAGAATGTCCTGGCTGTCAAGATTTGTCTCATTTGACAAAATATGAAGTATTTTGGGGGATACTTTCCACAAAGGTTGCCCAAGTTTCCAGTGGGAGATTGGTGGAAATCATTTGCTTGGCTGTTTGTTGATTTATGAATGATTTCTCTGGAGAGTCCATCAATCTCCTGTGAAAGACAGGATTGGAGATCAGAAGAATCCCTGTTGGAAATCCAAATAAATAAAGCCGTCTCTACAAACTTCATACTCTGAGATCATTACTTTGTAATTGCATCCGAGTATCCATCAATCACTCTTCAGAACATCTATTTTTCTGTAATAAATGAAAACTGTAGCTGTTGTAGCTGACTGTGCTCTCCAGTGCATGGTTCAAACTAGTTATTATTCTTTCCATTATCTTTTCATTGGCAGTGCTGATGGAATCAGCAGTCCAGTTCTTATCTGAATCAATAATATTTCTGCCTGCAATAGTCTGATGTTACAGGAGAGACTGATAACATTATTTATATTGTTGATTCAGCATGAGATGCGCTGAAGTGAGATTTCTTTTGTTGGGGGTGTGTGGAGGAGGGGAAGAAAAATTTCTGCTAAACACTGAGCTAGCAGCATAGTAATTAATAGCAGTGAGATTTTCTTTAGATCTATTTGTGGAAAATCATAAACACAATCTAAAAGAGAAACTTTCCAAGTCCTTTTGAAATGGTCAACTAATTCAATCATTTCTCTATATTTATCATGTGGGTGACACATAGCAACTAGATGAAACCTTCATTCAAGGTCAGTGTGCTTTGGAGAACGTGAGTTCAAATGAGTCTGATACCACAGAGTGCCTGGGGCTTGTAACTTTGTTTAAACTATGAGCCGAGGTGAGATCTCACTCAGCTCAGGTAGAAGGTTAGCATCTCCATCCTGTCTGTATGCCACTATTTAGAGAAGGTGATTCTCCCAGTGGGTTGACATACAGCATTAACATAAATTGAAATAAACACAAAGAACTGCGGATGCTGGATATCCGAAACAAAAATGGAGAGTGCTGTAGAAACACAGCTGACCTGGCAGCATCTGTTGAAAGAAAGACAGAGTTAATGTTTCTGAAGTTCTGAAGATAGGTCACTGGACTTAAAATTAACTGCAAAATTAACTATACTTTTTCTCCACAGATACTGCCAGATCTGCTGAGATTAACCAACAATATAATTTAATGTTTCAAATTCAGTGACCCTTTGTCAGAATTGGCAACAGCTGGGAAAGGGTAACATTTATGCTGATGGTGGGGTGGGGTTGAGGAAGGAGGGAGTGAATACAGTACATGGAGACAGAACATAGAGAGGGAGAAAGAGAGACACAAAAGTGGATATGCAACCGAAGAGAAAGCTGATGATAAACTGCGGGAGAAAGAGATTGGTACTAGGCAGGGTACTAATGAGAAATGAGAACGGTTGAAAATGGGTTTGCTCTGTAAGGAGCCAACCCATATAGCACAGGACCTAGGGGTGTGGGAGGGGAGAGGAAGGTATTTGACATTGAGGAGGGTGATCGTGTTCTGAAATCGTTAAACTCAATGTTGATTGCTGAAGACTGCAAAGTGCTTCGGTGGAAAATAAGGCGTTGTTGTTCCAGCTTGCACTGGGCCTCACTGGAGCACTGTGGCAGCTCTGAAACGGAAATGTTGACATGGTAACATGGTGGTGTGTTAAGGTACCAGGCAACTGGAAGTGCTGGTTCAGTTTTACGAACTGAGCAAGTGTTTGGCAAAGCAGTCACCCAGTCATCCAAAATGGACCTAGTACTGATCCCTGTGGAACACTACTGGTCACAGGCCATCAATCCAAAAAGCAACCGTTCACTACCATCCTCTGCTCCTACCGTCAAGCCAATTTTACATCCAATTGGCAAGCTCACCCTGAATCCCATGTGATCTAATTTTACTAATTAGTCTACCATGCCGAACCTTGTGAAAGGCTTTACTAAAGTCTATATAAACTATGTCTACTGCTCTGCCCTGATCAATCATTTTTGTTACTTCCTCAAAAAACTCAGTCAAGTTTCTGAAATATGATTTCCCTCGCACAAAACTATGATGACTATCCCTAATCTTTCCCTGCCTGTCCTAATGCATATAAATCCTATCTTTCAGAATTACCTCCAACAACTTACCCACCACTGATGTCAGGCTCAAGGTGTATGGTTCCCAGGCTTCTCCTTACAGCCTTTCTTAAATAAAGACACAAAATTAACCACCCTACAGTCCTCCAGCACCATGGTTACAGATGATACAAGTATTTCCACAATGGACCCCATAATTTCGTCCCGAACTTTCCACAATGTTCTGGGGATACATTGGATCAGGTCCCAGAGATTTATCCACCTTTATGTTTTCTAACACCTTGAGCACTTCCTTTTCTGTAATGTGAACTGTTTTCAAAACATCAATATTTATTTCCGTGAGTTCTCTAGCCTCCATTTCTTTCTCCAAGGTAAAAATTGACATGAAATATTCATTTAGTATCTTCCCATCACCTGACATTCAACACAAAGATGACCTCATTGATCTTTAAGGAGCTCTATTCTCTCTCTAGTTGCTCTTTTGCTCTTAATATGCTTGTAGAATCTCTTTGGATTATCCTTAACTTTATCTGCCAAGGCTATCTCATATCACCCCTTTGACCTCCTGATTTCCCTCTTAAGAATCCCCTACACTCTTTATACTGTTCACTAGATTCATTTGATCCCAGTTGTCTTTATCTAATACATGATTCTTTCTTATACTTGACTAGAACCTCAATATCTTTATTTATCCCTTGTTCTCTACTCTTACCAGCCTTACCCTTCACTTTAACAGGAACATGCTGCCTCTGAACTCTCATTTTTACACTTTTGAAAGCCTTCCACTTGTCAGTCATCCTTTTATCAGTGAATGGTCTACTCCAATCAACTTTAGAAAATTCTTTTCTCATACCATTAAAATTTGCCTTACTCCAAGTAAGAACTTTAACTTTTATAGAAGGTTTATCCTTTTCCATACAACTTTAATACTAATTGAATTATGATCACTAGTGCCAAAGTGTTCCCTTATTAACACTTTGGTCACACCTTGAATTATTTCCCAAAAGAAGGTCAAGTTTTGTTCCTTCTCAAGTAGGTACATGTATATATAGATAAAGAAACTTTTATTGAACACATTTAACAAGTTCCTCAAAATTCAAACCTTCAACACTGTGGCAGTCTCAGTCAATGTTTGGAAATTTAAAACTCCCTACTATTACAACCATATTATTCTTACATATAACAGAGATCTCTTGACATATTTGCTCCTCAATTTCCCTCTGATTATTGCGGTGCCTATAGTACAATCCCATCAAGATGATCATCCCTTTCTAATTTCTAATTTCTACCCATATAGTTTCACTGGACAATCCCTCAAAAATTCCCTCTCTAATTACAGAAGTGATGTTTTCCTTAATCAAAAATGCCACTCTGCCTCCTCTCTTGCCTCCTGTTTTATCCTTTCCATAGCATCTAAAACCAGAACTTTGAGTTGCCAGTCCTGTCCTTCCCTCAGCCAGATTTCTGTAACAGCTGTGATGTCCCAGTCCCAAGTTCTCATTCATGTCCTGACTTCATCAGCCTTACCTGTAAGACCCCACAAACACACTGTTCTGAGGAAGGGTCACCAGACCTGAAACATTAACTCTGATTTTTTCTTCACAAATGCTACCAGACCTGCTGAGCTTTTCCAGCAACTTTGTTTTAGTTCCTGATATACAGCATCCACAGTTCTTTCGGTTTTTACCTGCAAGACCCCTTACATTGAAATAAATACAGTTTAATTCTTCAGAGCGACCTCGTCCTCTGGCTTGCTCTTGTCTGCCTTTTCTAATAAACTTGCTCTTTCCTGATTCAGAACCATCCTTATCTGTCTTTTTTTTATTTTTGCTGCTACTTAGGAACCCCACTAGCCCCCCATCTATTAGCTTAAAGGCTTCCGAAATAGAACTAGTAAATCTCCATACAAGAATATTAGTCCCTTTCCAGTTCAGATGAAACCCATTCCTTTTGAAAAGATGTTTTCTGCCCCGGAAGAGAACCCAATGATCCAAAAATCTGAATCCTTGCACGTTGCACCATCTTTTCAGCCGCTGATTTATCTGTCCTATCTTTTTATTCCTATTCTCATTTGAACATAACACTGGGAGTAAACCAGACATTACTATCTTTAGTGTTCTGCTTTTTAGCCTTCTACCTAACCGCTTATATTCACTCAGTAAATCCTTAGCCTTTTCCTTAACTATATCGTTCCTACCAATGTGTACAACAACTTCTTGCTTCTCACTCTCTATTTTGATAATATGCTTCAAACATTTTGAGATGTCCTTAACCCTGGCACCAGGAAGGCAACATACCGTCCCAGGTTCACACTCATGGTCACAGAATCTCCTGTCTGTGCCCCTGACAGGACAGTCCCCTATAAAAATTATTCTATTAAATCTTGACAAACCCTGCCCAACACAAGATTTATTCCTCGTCCCCAACCTTTGGATAAAGAAGCTGTGGTTGCAAAGAGACCCATCATTGTTCTGGGAGGGAAGGTACGGGATAAGAGCAGAAGTACAGCGAATGGTTAGGACATGGCTGAGAGCTTTGTCAACCATGGTGGCAGAGAATCCTTGGTTGAGGGAAAAGATGGACATTTCTGTGCCCCACCCCTCCACATGTTGACATCACTGGAACAGATGCGATGGAGACAAAGAGTCAGAGAGGATGGGATAGTCTTCACAGCAGTTTTGTGACATATGTAAATGACTTGGATGAAAATGTAGATGGGTGGGAAAGTAAGTTTCCAGATGATACAAAGATCGGTGGAGTTGTGGATAGTGTAGGACATTGTCAGTGGATACAGCGGGATATAGATCAGTTGCAGATATGGGTGGAGAAATGGCAGATGGAGTTTAAACTGGATATGTGTGAGGTGCTGCAGTTTGGGAGATCAAACGTTAAGGAAAAGTATGCAGTTAATGGCAGGGCCCTGAACAGCATTGATGTACAGAGGCATCTTGGGGTTCAAGTCCATAGCTCCCTGAAAGTGGCCATTCAAGTAGATAGGGTGGTAAAAAAAGGCATATGGCATGCTTACCTTTATTAGTTGGGGAATTGAACTCAAGACTCAGGATGTCATGTTGCAGATTTATAAGACTTTGGTTAGGCCACACTTAAGAATATTGTGTTCAATTCTGGTCACCACATTATAGGAAGGATGTGGATGTTTTGTAGAGGGTGCAGAAGACGTTTACCAGGATGCTGCCTGAATTAGATGGTGTGAGCTATAAAGAGAGGCTAGAAAAACTTGGGTTGTTTTCCCTGGAGCAGTGGAGGCTGAGAGGAGACTTGTTAGAAACCTATAAAATTATGAGATGCACCAATAGGGTTGACAGTCAGAAAATTCTACCCAGAGTTGAAATGTCTAAAACTAGGCAGCATGCATTTAAGGTGAGAGGGATAAAGTTCAAAGGAGATGTGAGGGGCAAGTTTTTTACTCAGAGAGTGGTAGCAGTCTGGAACGCAATGCCAGGGGTGGTGTTGGAGGCAGATACATTAATGACGTTTAAGGGACTTTTAGATAAACACATGAATATGCAAGGAATGGAGGGATATGGACAAAGGGCAGGCAGAAGGGATTGGTTTAATTTGGTATCATTTTCAGCACAACATTGTGGGCTGAAGGTCCCATTGCTATGCTGGACAGTTCCATGTTCTGTGTTCTAGGAGTCAGGGTGTGACGGTGTACAGTCCAGGTAAATGTGGGAGTCAGTGTGTTTGTCATGGATATTGGTGGCCAGTCCATCCCCAGAAATGGAAACAGAGATGTTGAGGAAGGGAAGGGAGGAGTTAGAGATGGACCAGGTCAAGGTGAGTACAGGGTGGAAATTAGATGCAAAATTGATAAATTCTTCCAATTTAAATTCCAAGCATCACCAATGTACCATGTGTAGGTCCTGGAGACTGGATCAAGGACTGAACTGGAACAAGGACATTTCACTTACCACAAAGAGACAGGCATAACTGGGGCCCACATGGGTACCCATAGCTCCATCTTTGACCTGAAAAAAGTGAGAAGAATTAAAGGAGAGTTTGCTCCAAGTGAGGACAAACTCGGTCAAGCAGAGAAGAATGGTGGTAGATGTGCAATCCCTCCAATATCTATCTCCCATCAGAATGGTCTGAGGGCTTTCTGCTTCTTCCTTAAGAGAAGGCCTGAACTGCCCACTCCCAGAACAAAGTAAGGGACCCCCATGTCCTCATTCTTCACCCCACCAACCTCTGTATCTAAATGATCATAATTTGCCATTTCCGCAATCTAAAGTGGGATGCCACCACTAGATACACGTTCCCCTCCCTTGTCAGCATGTTGTAGGGACTTCTGTAACACCCTGGCTCACTCCTCCTCCAGACCCAACAAGTCTCTACACCCCCACGGCACCTTCTCATGCAATTGCAGAAGGTGTAACACTTGTCTCGATTTTCTTCTCCCTCCTCACTGTCCTAGGACCCATAGACTCCTTTCAGGTGAAGCAGTGATTTACCTGCACTTCATTCAATCTAGTCTACTGATTTGACGTGGTCTTCTGTACAGTGGGGAAACACAGAATGGGTGACCACTTTGACAAACATCTATGCTTGGTCCGTTAAAAATGACCCTGAGCTTCCAGTTGCCTGCCACCTCAACACCCTACTGTGCTCTCATGTCAACATTTCTGTCTCAGACCTGCCGCAGTGCTTCAGCGAGGGGCAATGCATGCTAGAGAAATGACACCTCATCTTCTGCCGAGGCACCTTGCAGCCTTCAGGGCTCAACATTGAGTTTAACAATTTCAGAATGTGATCACCCTCCTCCATGTTGATTCCCCTCCACAATGCCCCCCAGATCCTGCGTAACATGGGTTGTTCCTTATAGACCAAACCCATTTTCAAATAGTCACACTTCTCATCCCCACATAGTATTTACCTCTTTCTGTCTCAGCTTATCATTAGCCATTGTTTTGTTTGCCTATAACATTTGTCTGTCTCTCTGGGCACCGTCTCCATGTATTCTATTCTTGCGCACCCCATCATATGCATAAATACCACCCTTTCCCAGCTACTGCCACTTTTGAAGAATCATACTGGGCCCAAAATATTAACTTTGTTTTTCTCTCCACAGATGCTGCCAGACTGGCTGAGTTTCTCCAGCACTTTCTGTTCTTGATTAAAATAAATGATCTGTCTTTGAACACACTGACTTACAGTTTGTTGGTTTCCTTCAGGAGCTAAGAATTTCTCAGTTCACAAAATCGTGTGCATAAAACGTGAGGACAAATGGTCTATCAAAGTCTCCTGGAATATCACATTCCCATGTAGAGTCAGAAATTCTATTTGCTAATTGGTTAATGAAATTTTAAAAATCCAGTCATCCTGTAGTGATTTTCTTTTTACTTAAGAAACAATTAACAAACCATTTTTGAAATGTCCAAACATTCATCAAGGTGACTTCAGAATACATGTAAATTGATGAGTTCATCATAGGAAACCGCTTTGAAACAGAAGACTCACAGAACCTGTTCTGTCATTCAATTTAATCAAGATTTACCCATGATTTATGTCTTAAATGCAACACGCTGCCCAGATTCCACATTGACAAAGAAAAAAATGTGCAGGTACTCAAAGACATTTTAACAGAAGATAAAATGAATTATAGCAATTTACTGAACATCAACTTTGTAGCTGTTTGCCATATAGTTTGCTGTCCCACAATTAAGCTCCTCTCCTTCAAATGAGTGGTGAGATAAAGGGGTTGAGCAGATGATGTGGACAGTGGTGATTAGGATAGTCTAAGACCCTGGCATCATTGTGATATTGGCTACATTAATCTTTCTTCATGAGGTAGAAAAGAATTTTATGCCATTGTACACTCCTCAGTGCTATGGAAAACTCTGCTAATGAGCCACTTTACAGGAGAATCTGTAAATTACAATAAATGCTGTCCTTGATGCATTCAGACCCAAGAGCTGAACCCAGGGAGCACGTTCAGGATATTTATTTTTTACCATTTATCGTTCTTTCTACTTAATCCAATATTTCTCCCATTTTTATGGTGCGCATCTCAAATCCATTTCCACTCGCCTCATCGGTTTAAAAGAATTGTGTTTGAACATCTCAATCATTCCATGTGTCACACACAGATTTGTATTGCTTTTCAAGCCAGAGAATGTATAACAGGAAAATATGAAGGAATTATTAATATTTCACCAGTGAGGACAGTCGCATGTCTCACACGAGACCAAATGCCAAGGCTTGATGATAAATGAAGGTAAACTAATAAAACACAAATGCATTTTATTTACAGAATGGTAGATCATGGCTGTGTTGGACAAATGAAAGTGTAACGTGAAGTTGAGACTCACAGACCTGGACCTTGAAGGTTTTATGCTCTGGTGTTACATTTTAATATATTTGGGAATGATTATTTGTTGGTAATTTGTCAAATAACAGATGATAGTGAATCAGTTGCCAATTTAAAAGCTCATCTCACTTTCCACTCCATTGATGTCAAAAAAAAAAAACAATTGTAGAAGATGTAAAACAGACTGCCCATTTACAATGTTATGCCCACATTCTGGACAAGGTTCCCCAGGTTATTCCAGTTCCAAATAGGCTACCGTGAATTGTTAAGTTCCTGGGTGGGGAGGGACAAACTGGCTCCCCTTCTTTATTTACTCACCCCTCAGAAAGTAGCCACAAGATGAATTTAAAAAAGAATCCCTTCCTTTGTAGATACCTTCCTCCCAAACCCAAACTGACTTATTGAGTCATAAAGATGTACAGCATGGACCCTTTGATCCAGTTGTCCACGCCGACCAGGTATCCTAAAAAAATCTAGTCCCATTTACCAGCATTTGACTCATATTCCTCTAAAACCTTCTTATTTGTGTACCAATCCAGATGCCTTTTAAATGTTGTAATTGGGCCAGCCTCCACCACTTCCTCTGGCAGCTCATTCCATAGATGCACCACCCTCTGCGTGAAAATGTTGCCCCTTAGACCACTTCTACTGCTCTCTCTGTGCTGTTGAAAATAATTTTTTTTTTCAGTTTGTCGCACCTTTTCAGAATTAGTGGATCGTGGCTTTTCTTGCTAGAAAATAAAATTGACTTGTTTCAAGATTGACTTGTTCCAGAAATCCTCAACTTTTAACCTTAGCCTGCAATACTTAGTTTTAATTATTGCTGAGTTGTGATACTATTGGCGTTTAAGATATATGTAGGATGGTTGGTTGGTGAGAAACCTCTTGTGATAACCTTTTCTCTTGGGACTTACATTTGAAAAGGAGCCAATTTACTCAGGCTTACTTGAATTAACAAGAAGAGTGAGTTTATTAGTTATTTAACATGAAAAGAATTAGTAAAGCAACAAATACATGCACAAATATTAGCAATAGGAAATGAGTCCAAAAAGTTAAAAGCTAAAAAAAATGTTTATGCTGATTAGTATATGAATTGTTCATGAACAGCAAAAATGACGATGTTGTGGCTGTTATTATGATGTGCCAGTGAAAAGGACATTGGTAGTTGAGTTAGTGATTTTTAAGGTTCTTAGCTTTGTAGGCTGAAGGAATTTCCTTTGTCTTTTTATTTGAAACTGTTTTGTAGTACACACAGTGAGAGAGGATGTCCCTTTAGTTATCCTGTTGGCTAGCTGACTTCTAGATTAAGAGAAACGTTATCTGCAGTGCAGAGATAACTAGGACATAATCTTTTACCTGTGACCTTCACAGCATGCTAACACTCAATCACAGGCTGACACACTTGGGAACGTTTATTCCCACTAGTACACTTCAGTAAAGTTGAAACATGCCTTTTAACCTCTTTGTGCATTCTTCAAGAGGAGAAAAAAAGACACAAAATCTGTCATCAGTTTGGAATGCAAGAGATCTCAATCCGGGCTGTTTGAGGTTGATTTGACACCTTTAGGTGTTACATCCATTGGTGCCACATAGCATTTGTCTCTACCTGAAGTATTTTTTTGTCTGTGTCAGCAATTCTTCTGGAATTAAGAGCTAAAAATGTCCGCAGCATGTTGAGGTTCCAATCCATAATTGTGAAGTGATCAGCTGTTTTTCATCTGAAGATAAGTTAAAATGATCCACAAAGACTTACTTGCCTCAAATAAGCTTTCTTATCCATCTTAGCTCTTATAGTTAGCAAGGGCATATTAATTTGAAAACAATCTATTTTTAATGCAAGACAATGGTTTATTATTTTGGAATCAAAGGGTTGAAAACAAAAAAGTGTTAGTAGTAATCCTCAGTATGATTCTTTGATGTGAGATTCCTCTTAATACCATTTTAAAGAAGGTGAACATTCACAAATCTTTGTTAAAACAATGGCCAACATATTCCATTGAAGGATATCCCTAACTAATATCACAGAATACATTTTCATCTTCACTTGTCTCCATGACATGTTCAAACATATTTTTTTCAGGAATTCAACTGTAATGCCTTCATTTATTAAGGCAGTTACACATGTAATGTTCCCACAAGCACCAACTTCATCATCTTGCCTGTTGAAAGACTGCCTGTTTCACACATAACTTCACACACAGTTTACCTTTGAGGTGAAGTCTAGAAATGAGTTGTGGATCTGCAGCATTGTTTGTGAAAGGGCAATCATGTTTTGACAATCTATTTGAGTTCATTGAGTTATGTGCTGTGGATAAAGGGAAGCCTGTAGACATACTGTACTTAGTTTCCCAGAAGGCATTTGATAAGGTGCAGCAGCAAAGATTAATGTGGAAAAGAAAAGCCCATGTTGTAGGTTGGATAGAATGTTAACAAGAAACTGTATCCAATAAATGTTGCTTGATTGAATGCACTTGAATGAGATTTAAATTCATGACCTTTGATTTAGAAGTGCCAGTTCTATCATTTGGCATTTGAGGAGGATGCAGTTAAGAATGTAACAAAGGCAGAGAATGGAATGTGCAGAAAGTGGGGGAGGACAACAACTTTCTGCTGCAATTCCTTTCCATTGTATTCTAATGATAGTATCATTATCATGAATGAAAACAGCAACATCATATACAGTACCTTTAATGTAAAAATAGTCTCAAGGCACTTCATAGGACATTAATAAGGAAACCAGATGCCACATTATGGAAGCGTATATTAAGAGAGGTGACCAGAAGGTTGGTTGGAGAAAGCCACTTCTGTTCTATTTTTAAAATTATTGCTTACATCCTTGTCAAGAGATTTGCTGCTATCCTTCCAAAACCACTATCATAAACTTCATCTAGTGCTATAAACGGCATCCACCTCAGAGACATTAGCATTTCCTTCCCCAGTACTGTGAGCATCAGCTTCAAGGCTATGTCTGCTGCTATTGCTTTCTCTTTGCTCACTAGTATTACAGCCTCCGAGAGAATCTTGTTGCTCACTTCTGATGCATATCACCCACTAATCAAATATGTTCTAATCCCTACTCAAGGATTAATCCCTACTCAAAATCTTTCTTTCTGAACTTAGAAATTCATAACCAAAGGCAGGTTCTTCAAAAGTGAACTTTTATTCTGTATACTTGTGATCAATATGCTCACATTTTTCGAATTCAGGGAAACAGGAAGGCCTGGTTGGCATTGGAACCATAGGACTTGTGTCAGGTCTGTATCCATGTTTGGCAGAGTTCATGCTCAGGTAGGATCCTGCCAGTGTCACAGAGGAACATCAAAAAGTACTGGTAATGGATCAGGACAATGTAACTGGATGTGCCAGTGTAGCATTTGAGGAGACGGAAGCTCCACATTCAACGAAGAACTCCAAATGAAACATAAGGAATAGGAACAGTATTAGGCCATCAAATTGGCTCTGGCATTTGACAAGATCATGGCTGATCTTTCACCTCAATACCGTTCTCTCACACTATTTGCATTTCACAGTATTGCAGAATTGTTACTGTGCAGAGGTCATTTAGCCCATCATGTCTGCACTGGTTGTTTGATTATTTTTTGATTTGACGCCTAAATCCTGATTTTTCCCCATAATCCACTACATGGTTTCTATTTAAATAATCATTTAATGTCCTCTTGGATGCCTCAACCTGCCTCCAACATGATTTCAATTCCAAACACTAACTAGTTGCTGTGAAAAGTCAGCCCACTTTTTTGTCTTTTGCAAAACATTTTAAAAATTGTGTCCTGTGGTTCTCAAACCTTTTATGAGCAAGTACAATTTTTCTCTATCTTCTTTGCCCAGACACCTCATGATCTTGAAAACTTTGATGAAATCTCCTTCAAACCTTCCCCTCTCTAAGAAAAGCAATCCCAATTTTTCAATCTTTCCCGATAATGAAATTGTCTGACTTCTGGAGCTATTCTTGCAAGCCTCTTCTGCACTCTCCAGACTTCATTCACATCCTTCTTGTATTGTGTTATCCCAGAAATGTACACAATACTCCAGATGAGCTCTAACCAAAGCCCCATATTAACATAACAAGCATGGGGCTGGATGAACACAGCAGGTCAAGCAGCATCGTAGGAGCAGGAAAACTTGACGTTTCGGGCCTAAACCCTTCATCAGAAAATCATGAATG
>JAHRHZ010000051.1:11248683-11305034 GCA_024137785.1 Ginglymostoma cirratum
TCTGATGAAGGGTTTAGGCCCGAAACGTCAAGTTTTCCTGCTCCTACGATGCTGCTTGACCTGCTGTGTTCATCCAGCCCCATGCTTGTTATCTCGGATTCTCCAGCATCTGCAGTACCTTTTATCTCTGATACAATTTTAACCCCATATTAACATAACTTCCCTGCTCTTGTACTACATGCCCTATTGATAAAACCTAGAGAATCAGAATATCCTTTGACAACTTCAAAATATACAAAAATAGTGTAGCAATGGTGGGAGAATAGCAGGAAGGAAATAGGATGGTACACTGGACCCCAGACACCAGTAATGGATAACACTGATAATAACACTCACACTTGAGCCAGCACCAAGAGAGGCAAGGAGAAAGAAATGTAGGTTGGGGTAGAAATATGTAAATATGCCTTTGAAGAGCCTTATTTTCCATTTCATATCATTAACAGACCCAATTTAAGGTAAGATGGGAGAGGAAAATCTAGTCCAACAGCACTTCAGTAGTTATTGTTATCCTGCTTTTTTTTTTGCTTGTAATCGTAGAAACTTTCCGGGAATATCTTTTGAGGCTCATTTTCTTTATTTATTGTCAGCAGTCACAGGAAGGTTTCACCATGGATAATGATATTCTGTGATTTATAGCTTGTCACATTGTTTGTGAAGCCCATGCTTTGTATCTTCCATTTCTGGTCTCTTGAATGTCTCTGATTTCACTCACTCTGCCATTGGTGGTTGTATTTTTAGTTCCCTAAAAACTCAGTTCTGAAATTCCCTCCTTCAATCTTTCCATCTTCTTAACACACCCCTACCCTCCTCCTTTAAGATTACTCATAACCTGTTGACCACCTCTCCCAATACCTCCCACATAGTTCGGTGTCAAATTTGTTTCATTATTCAACAATGATGTATTTACTGAGCTAGCAAATAGGGAGCTTACATATTTCAGTAAGAACAAGGATGATGGGTGCACAGGACAAGTCCAGCTTTGGTTTGGACAAATTTAAGTTTTAATAAATAGTGAAGATAAGAGGCTAGGAAGGCATGTATTGAAGTAATCAAATTGGGAGATGCAGAAATGTGTAGGAGGATTTCAACAATGAGAATAGAAACAAAGAAAGGCTGTTCTGGTAAAGTAAATAATTTTTCACATGGCAAAAAAAAGTGTTTGAAACTCAGTTGAATGCTGATCAAAACTCTAAGATTGCAAACTTTTAGATTTAAGTTCAGAGAGGCTTGTGAGGAGAACGGAGTTTTTGGCAAGACAGCAGAGTCTGTACTGGAGGCTGATGATGAAGGCTTTGATCTTCCCAGTGTTGAACAGAAGAAGTTTATAGCTGCAGCAAGATCAGATGTAGGAGAAGTCTAACAGAATATGAAGGGAACGTCAAGAGAACCAGTAGAGAGGTGGAGCTGGATGGTAGACAGTGGAACCCAACCCTATGTCAGCAAATGTGTTGTCAACAGGCGGCTTGTTTGATAAGATTCTACATAGATTCATGATTGAAATTCCCATCTGCTTAAGAGCAAGGAAACCATTTCTGGAATTATGGCGGCTATGTATGTTTAGATGCATTACAGCCATGTGTTGGCAGTCCTGCAAACTCAGAATGCTACAAAGAAAAGGTATTGAAAGAAGGTGGCATAGCAACCATGTAGAATGTCATAATAAAGCTAAGAGAATGAGAATGAATACTTCATCCTATTTTCAGTTAAGGAAGATATTGTTTATGTTTTGATTATTCAAGGAGCAGAGGAAGGTAAAGAAGATGGAGAAAGGATCATTATCAGAAGAGAGGCAGAACAAATTTTTGAAGGTGATGATGTTTTTGAATGGGGAAATAGATGCCTAAAACACAGGGAACCAATAACATTGACCTCTAACAAAGGGGCTTGGAGCAAGTTCTTTTTGAATATATTCATACCGTTGCTACATCAGATAATTCACAGCAATTTTGTCCAAATTGTCATTTGAAGAAAATCAGGATGTTATGGTCCGCATTGTTGTAAACGTGATCCCATCTGAAGAGGTGCTTATATCTGACGTCTAACTCTGTTGTTTGGTAAAACTCCCAGAGGTGTTGTATTTCAGTTTAGCTTAATTTGTGCTAACACCTGCCAAAGTGAGTGGAGCAATCTGAAAGTCAGGATCTGTGGTTTACAGCAGATGTGATCAAAGATTTCCTGATGGTTAATGTGTGTTTTTTTCCGTTAGCTTCTTTAAGAGGTTCCAGTGGCATGGGTAACTGGCAACAAACATTTTATGATCTACCCTTCGCTTCGAACTTCATCTTTCACATTGTAAGATTGTTCCATTGTTATCACTTATTCGCACTCTTTCTTCCAGATCAGGGATGATTGAATAATCCAATTACAAAGCACAGAAGTGATTGAGATATCATAAGTGGACTACCTGCAGCTGTGGGGCGTACTTAGCTCAGATGGCTGATTTGCAACGTAGAGTGATGCCAACAGCATGGGTTCAATTCCCATACTGGCTGAAGTCACTATGAAAGATTTCCCATCTCCACCTCTCACCTTGTTTAAGGTGTGGTGACCCTCAGGTTGAAACACCACCAATTGTTTCTGTTTCTCTCTGGTCAGGTAATACTGCGATGACTACCTTTTATTGGCAGCAGTACAAATCATGTTACATGGTACGTTTTTCATCAATGTACATCAGGTTTTTTTCAAAAAGTCTAAGTAAGAAGCGATTCTAAGATCTCCTTAAGACGAGGAAAAAAAAAATCTTCGTTCCTCAGTGCCCCATTGCTATGATCAAATCTGGTTATGTGAAGTGAAAGCAAAAAGGTTCCAAAGACCAAAGATATTTTGCCCTCAAGTCTCATCAGAATACATTAGGTAAGCTGTGAATATTAGTGAGACCCCATTGCTACCCCACTGCCAGGACTTTATTAATTTTTCCACATTTCAAGGCCCAGAAGTGCTTAGGAAGCAGAGGCTGGTGAGGATGGGCCTATAGAAGTTTGCAGCTTTTTGTGGAAACATGAGGTACAATCCTAGTTTTTTCAACTCTGCAGAATACTAAACATGTTTTGATGTTTCTGGGCCATTTTGTCTCTTGTGGCCCTTTAAGAACAGCAGACAAGATGAGCTGAGACTGTAGTCATTGTTATGACTTCACTCAGCTGGGCATCATGGAATATTTGTTTCCTGATTGGGGATGTTAATCTGACATACAAAATGGAGAGTGTCAGAGATGGTACCTGATTCTGAATGAGGCGGTACTGAAGTCAAAGACTCCTCATGTGAAAATAAAGGGTGATTTGGTGATGGATATCTGCCTCTGTGGAGTTATTTGTGTGGTGATGGGAGTATAGCACTATCCTGAAGAAACCCTCTCACAACAGTCGTCTTCGATTTGGGGTAAGCATTTCTTACATCATGCATTTGTTTGGGAAATTTGACTGCCGTCAAAGAATGCGTTATTGTTTTTGGGCAAATGACATTTTAACAATGAAATGCAATGAGTAATTCTCGTGACAGCCTGTGGAGCTGTAGCTTTTTCTGTTATTAGGAGCCAAACTTTGCCTGACGCACCAGGTACTAAAACCTTTCAAGAATTGACTGACATAATTAAGGAATATTATGATGCCAAGCCTCCTCTAATTCTGAGATGCTATCATTTTTACTCGGCAATTTGATAACCTCAAAACTGTGCGACCTTGGTCTTGGCTCCACCCTCTGCAATTGGATCCTTAGCTTTCTGACCCTTAGGCCCCAATCAGTGAGGAACTGCACCTCCTCCACACTAACACTCGACACTGGAGCCCCCCAAGGATGCGTCCTCAGGCCCTTACTGTGCTCCCTGTACACCTATGACTGTGTTGCCAAATTCTGAACCAACACCAAAAACAAGTTCGCAGATAACACCACCGTTGTGGGACGGATATCTAACGATGATGAATCAAAATACAGAAAGGAGATAGTGGGCTTGGTGACGTGGTGCAATGAAAACAACATTAGCAAAACTAAAAAAACTGATCATTGAATTCAGAAAGAAAGGAGGAGAACACATACCCATCTACACCAACAGAACTGAGGTTGAGTTAGTGACGAGCATCAAGTTCCTCGAAGTGACAATAACCAACGACCTGTCCTGGACTTCCCATGTAGATGCAATAGTCAAGAAGGCACAACAATGCCTCTTCTTCCTCAGACAGCTTAGGAAATGTGGCATATCCATAAGGTCCCTCACCAACTTTTATAGAAACACCATTGAAAGCATACAGTCCAGGTACATAATGGCCTGGTTCGGCAACTGCTCTGCCCAGATCCGCAAGAAACTACAGAAGGTGGTGTGCATAGCCCAGACCATCACAGAAGCCAACCTTCCACCCATGGACTCTAATTACATGGCTCACTGCCGTAGAAAAGCGGCCATCATCATCAAGGACCCATTGCACCCTGGTAACGATCTCCTACAACCTCTTCCATTAGGCAGAAGATACAGAAACCTGAACACACACACACAAGCAGGTTCAGGAACAGTTTCTTTCTGGCCATTATCAGACTATTGAATGGACTCTAGCCTCAAATAACGTAACCTACAATGTAACCTATATGCCTCTAAGTCTTTTTGATTTGTACATCCTTTGCTTGCTGTGATCTGCTTATACTGCTCGTAAACAAATCTTTTCACTATATTTTGGTACACATGACAACAAAATCAACCAATTCAAATCAAAACCAGGAAAATCCACATGAGGGTCTTTGACTAGGTTAAGATGACTGGTAGAAGCCCATGACTTTAGTATAACCCTGAACGAATTACTCAGAGTCCAGACTGTATGTGGAGTTAATGATGTAACTATGCAAAAATGCCTACTAGCACTTTTGATTAGTCCTTTATTCCTCCTTCAACAGAAGAGGGTGAATGGAAAGCAGCAAGCTGTTACTCGAGATTTTTTGGAACCTCTAGAACAGGAGAGACAGATTTTTTTCAAACCTCTTTGCAGACTAGAGGACCCTCTGCTCCCCTGTCCTCACACAAGCCATTGTCACTTCATTAAGAACCAATCAAAACATTGTCAAGCAATTGCCATCCTGGTTCAGAATCCATTGACTCTGTGGTGCCTTCTCTCCTTGTTTCAGGGGAAAGCAATATTGTATATAACTGACAACAGGCTTCTGTAATTATGATTTTTAAAACTGCAGACATCCCTTTGCATAATTTTCACAGACTTCAAACAGGTCCTACAACTGACTTTATCATTGGAAAATGCGGCAAGTGGAGTATATGAGTTACAGGGTGTACTGATGGAAGTGGACACCCTCATCAGTCCGACTGAGCTTGGGGAACAACACTTGAGATAAGGCAATTGCATGGCTTCATTCAGGACATATCCTGAACTGAGTGAAACTAGGTTGGCCATCAACAAAACTCTAAAACTAAACCAAGGCTCGGTCAAAGGTTAAAATTTTCCTCAGGATCTTGGTCAGCATGCCCATTGTAATTGTTGCCAGTACGCAGAGGAGAGGCAGAAAAAGTCCTATTGGACCTAAATTGAATAAGATAACTCAGGCTAGTATCAAGGAGGATATCCAGGAGAGTGCACACCATGGAAATTCCACCGACATCTGGTTCGGAATGGATAAATTGCTTAGCAACATCAAAATCAAAACCAATCAAGATAAGCATCTGGCTTAATGGCTATCCAGTTCTAATGGAGATCGTAGCAGCATGGCCGTATCAAGTGAGCACAGAACCAGTCTTTAATAAAATTTGCTCAGGACTCCAAGCGGGGAAACTTTACAGATTCAGGATACAACTTCGATTCTGGTCTCTTATGAGAAGCAACTGGTTCAGTTACAAGTGATTGTAGTAAAAGGCTAGGACCCTAGCCTGATGGGGTGAAATTGGTTGTGAGAGATTCACCTAGACTGGCTCAACATTTTTCAGTTTGAAAATGGCTGCCAGAGGTGAAGTCCTAATTAAATACCCAGAAGTCTTCCAGGAAGGTCTAGGGACTATCAGAGGAGCCCAGGCCACCTTGCATGTTGACTAAGAACCAATTCCATGATTCTGTAAGGCCTGCCCAGTGCCATTTGCCTTGCGGGCAAAGGTGGAGGCAGAAATCAGAAGGCTGGAAAGTGAAGGAATCATCAAACCAGTCCAAACTGCGGATTGAGCAGCACTGGTCATACTGTTTTGAAACCCAATGGCTCAGTTCAGATTTGTGGGGAATTTAAAGAAATGATAAACAGATTTTCACAGCTGGATAAACACCCAATTTCTCGGGGAGATAATTTATACACATAGCTGGCAGGAAAGCTGTCCTTCACAAAGCTGGACGTCAGCCATGTGTACTTGTAATTGAGGTTAGATCAGGCTTTCTAGAAGTATGCGACAATTAATACCCATAAGGGTTTGTAGCAATATACAAGACTGCCATTTGGGGAATCATCAGCTTGTTCAATTTTTCAGCGGATGATGGAGAACATTTTGTAAGGCTTACCTCAGGTCGCCATTTACCTAGATGACATCCTAACAACAGGGAAAACTTACAAGAAACGCTTGGAGAACTTGGATATAGTCGTAAGGCATTTTCCAAGGCAGGCGTATGGTTAGGAAGGGAAAAATGTGTGTTCCAGGCACCCCAAGTGGCCTACTCGGGCTACAGAATCGCCAAGACTGGGTTACACCTGTTGGAAGATAAAGTGAGGACAATCAAAGGTGTCCTGTGTCAATCCAGGAGCTCAGGTCTATTCTTGGGCTGGTAAGTTATTATGGAAAATTCGTACATAACACGGCAACCATCTTAGCACCTTTGAATCAACTCATAAGAAAGGGTCAGCCTTGGAAATGGTTGCATGCAAGTCCTAGCTTTCAATGAAGTAAAGAATCTGCTATTGGCACATTATAGTCCCAAGAAAGATCTGGTATTGACATGTGATGCTTCCCTGAATGGCATTGAGGTGTTGTTGGGTGGCCCAATGGAGAGGAACACCCAATAATGTATATATCCAGGACTTTGGCTATTGTAGAGCGTAAATATGCCCCGATAGAGAAAGAAGATTTGGCGGTCGTGTTTGGAGTCAGGAATTTCCACCAATACCCTTACGGATGAAAGTTTGTGATGTTCACAGACCACAAACCCTTATTTGGTCTGCTTAAAGAGGACAAAACAGTGCTACCCATTGCTTTGGGCTACATTCAGCAGAGGGCTCTAAAATTAATTGCTTATAGTTACAAGTTAGAACAATGTCCGGGAGGCCAAGTAGCTAATGCAGATTTGTTAGCGTCTTTTGTTAGCATACACAACACCAATGCTACCCCCAATGGAAGAATCTGAAGTGATATTAAATTTTTTGGATATGCTCACTGTCACAGCTGACAATATCAGACTCTGGATGGAGAAAGATCCTATCCTTTCAAAACTGAAACAACTAGTGGTGATGGGGGAATCCAAAGGGCTGTCACAACTAAAACTGAAACCTTTTGGACCTGGAGATACCAGTAAAAAAAAAATGACATACTGTTATGGGAAGCAAGAATGATTGTCCCAAGCAAAGGTCACCACCAAAACTTGTTGAACTCCACCAGGGCTATCCAGGGATCTCCAAAATGCAGATGTTGGTGAGAAGTTATGTCTGGTGGCCAGGCTTGGATGCAGACATAGCCGTATTCTTGGGGCAGTGCCCAGAGTGCCAACAATTACTGCCAGTAACTCGTCCCACATCCAGGGGAATGGCCGGGTAAACCCTGGACTCGGTTACACATGGACTATGCAGGTCCTTTCATGGGCTCAATGTTCTTAGTCAACACGAATTCCCAGTCAAGGTGGCTGGACATGCATAGAGTCCATTTGTTAAACACAGGGATGATGATGGAAAAAACTGTACACATCATTTTAATTATATACAGTCCTGGAAGTGGTGGTCACAGATGACTGACCATCGTTTACCAGCAGGAAATTTGAGTATTTCATAAAGTCAAACAGTATTCAGTATGCAAGGACAGCTCCATATCACCAGTCATCCAATGACCTGGCAGAAAGAGCAATCCAAACTTTGAAGGCTGGCTTGAAGGAACAGCCTATTACTGCTTCGCTAGACACCAAGCTGTTACAGTTTCTATTTCATGATTGGACCATCCCACACCACCTATAAGGATAACAACAGCAGAATTGCTAATGGGTAGAAGATTACACACCAGGTATGGGCAGTACATTCACAAATGACACCAAAATAGGTGAGAGAGTGGAGAGAAAAGAAGGCTACCTCAGAGTACAACAGGGTCTTGATTAGATATGCCAGTGGGCTGAGGAGTGGCAGATGGGGTTTAATGTAGATAAATTTGAGATGCTGCATTTTAGAAAGGCAAATTATTGCAAGACTTATACATTTAATGGTAAGGTCCTGGGGAGTCTTGCTGAACAAAGAGACCTTGGAGTACAGGTTCATAGTTCCTTGAAAGTGGAGCTGCAGGTAGACAGGATAGTGAAGAAGACATTTGGTAATCTTGCCCTTATTGGTCAGTGCATTGAGTGCAGCAATTGGAAGGTCATATTGCGGCTGTACAGGACATTGGTAAGGCCACTTTTGAAATACTACATGTAATTCTGATCTCCCTGTTATAGGAAAGATGTTGTGAATCTTGAAAGGATTCAGAAAGGATTTATTTGGAAATTGCCAGGGTTGGAGGGTTTGAGCTATAGTGAGAGGCTGAATATGCTCAGGCTTTTTTACCTTGGAACATCAGAGGCTGAGGGTGACCTTATAGAAGTTTATAAAATCATGAAAAGGCATAGATAGGATAAATAGGCAAGGTCTTATCCCGGAGTGGGGGAGTCCAGAACTAGAGGGTATAGTTTTAAGGTGAGAGGGGAAAGATTTAAAAGGATTCTAAGGGGAAACTTTTTCATGCAGAGGGTGGTGCATGTATGGAATGAGCTGCCAGAGGAAGTGGTGGAGGCTGGTGCAATTATAACATTTAAAAGGCATCTGGATGGATACATGAACAGGAAGGGTTCGGAGAGATATGGACCAAATGCTGGCAAATAGGACTAGGTTAATTTAGGATATCTGGTCAGCATAGATGAGTTGGACCAAAGGGTCTGTTTCCATGCTGTACATCTCTGTGACCGTATGACTGTAAGTCTGATATTCTCAGAGCATGGGGGAAGAGTGAAATGGCGTTGGGAACACCAGTGCCAGACACAAGACTCTGTCAAGTGAGAGAAACAGTTTGATATAGGGGACAAAGTTTGGTGTAAAAATCACAGAAATGGCCCCACATGTGTAAGAGCCATGGTCAATGCAAGGTCAGGATCAGTGATGTATAAAGTTTGGGTGCAACAGTCCCAAACAAGCACGTGGGCAATATGAAAGCTGCAGATTTGCAAATGGTGTGGAAGCAAAACATGTCCTAATCCTTGGAACTGTTGGAAAGGCTGCTGGAACCCATGGGGTCACTTCTCCATCAAATGTTGACGAGTCTTCAGAATCAGAGATAGACATGACGGATGTAGCCACCTCAATGTCTTTGCAACTAGAAGAAGAGAGTGCAATTCTACTGAGGTGCTGTGATCACAAGAGGCGAGCTCCCATGTGATACACACGTCTGTATTGGATGCTGAGTTGGAGGAACCTGACCTGGTGCTTAAATGACTCCGGAGGCTCTCCAAGAAAAACGACTGGCTTATGTTCTCAGACTTAGAGGGGGAGGGATGTAGTGATTGTAACAAGGTCAGCCAGCTGGACCTTGTAGAATATGAGTTCCCTGATTGGGGCTGTTAATCTGGTCCAGGGAAGTGTCAGAGATGCTGTCACTCTGGTACCTGATGCTGAATGAGGTGGTGCTAAAGTCTAGGATTGTATAAATAAAGGGTGACTTGGTGATGGATACTGGCCTTTGTGGAGTTATTACAGAGGCCAAAAGACACAAGTTGTGGGTCTCAAATTTAAACAGATTGAGGAGTCCAGGTCAAAATGAATGGAGGAGCATCTTCTCATTTTGAAGTGAAGCCACTGAAAAGTTTGACTGGAGCTTCTAATTGCAACTCCAAGTACTTCTACCTGCCTGCTCGGAGTCTCTAACTTCATCCACCATGACCTCTGATCTGTATGCTCTAACCCGATGCTTCAGGTCCACCTATCCAGTAACCTCTCATTCTGACTAGCTGCTGTGGTCACGAAAGGGGGGAAAACTGTCAATCAAGTCATGCCATCAAACTTGGAAAGACATGAGGGAAGCATGTCAACCTTTAACCTCAATCCAACTCTCTCTGCTACCTCCCAGGTAAAAGTCCAGTCTACAGTATCTAAACTAGGATGCTCAAATCAAGAGGTAAAAATTATATTTAAATCATGCATGGAAAGCAAAGTTTGGGAAGGACATATGGATTTAATAAAATCTTAAAATCTAGCCATGTTCCTTGTGGGAGCTTTACATTAGTGCTTTACACTTACTTCGTATAGTTATGTTAACAGTAAGAGTAATGCATGTTTAGGAATAGGCTTGTTCTTGGATGTAGGCTCATGTGGGTTAGCAAAAAGTGGTTACTTTGTACTGGTTACGTAATTGCTTGGGATTCCTAATGATAGTCACATGTTTGATATGAAAGTTCAGCAAAGATTCAGCAAGATGTTCACTTTGCTCAAAACTTCCACAATTGAAATTGTGAATATTAGAAATTGCTTGGCCTTCTGTTACCCAAGATTGTTTTAGGCTGGTAAGTTACCTTTAATTGTGCCAAGGAGTGTGAGAACTAGAAGAGACAGTGAGTGCAATGTATGAACAAACTGAAGAATGTAAAGCATGAGGAATCTTTCAGTCACAGGTTTCAGTGAGAAACATATCCTGTATGTCATGTCATGCATTCTGGGCCTGAAGGCAGATCCCTGGTTCATTGTCGATGTTTCATCCTGAGTCTTCCTTCTTAGCAGTTCTTTTTTTGTTAAAAGGTGGTTTTCCATTGGCACCCAGTCTCAGTGTATTTACTGAAGATTGACCCACACTGCTTTGGGGAGGGAGTTCCTGGATTTTGACTGAATGACACTGAATGAACAGTGATACATTTCCAAGTGAGGAAGGTATGTGGCTTGAAGGGGAACTTTCAGCTTGTGGTGTTCCCATGTATCTGCTGCACTTGTCCTCCTAGACGGTAGCTATTTTACATGCTAGTTATCTAAGCAAACTAGTGCCCATCTCTTCAATAAGCAATTGATACTTAGGTCAAAGGCCCAGACGTATAAACACCAGCTTAAATCTGGGCCTTTTTCAAAGAATGAGTGTTCCTTATCGTCCATAATAGATCATTTCATTTAAAATACACCAGACTTAATACTGTCTCTGGGTTGGCAATATAACAATGGCTGGCTGTAACTAAAATAAATATAAGAATTAAGATCACAGAATAGTAATGAAGGACTCTGAAATTAACTAAACCAGGAAATAAATCTAATATTAAATGATATTATATTTAATGCAATTTCTAAATGCTGCAGGAGAATGTCAGAGGTGTATATTTTCAGCTCAAAATTGCACTGATGAAATTAGGCTTCGGGTTTTGGCTGATGTACAACAAATGTATAAACCTTCCATGAATCAGCATAATTGGGCAGTAAAATAGATTATAACTTATTTTTTCTTTAATATCCCTTGTTGCATTTAAGAGTGGCAATCTGGTAAAATTTCATCACTTCAGCTGAAAATAGAACGAAAATTTTAACAAACTGGATTTACCAGTACTCCACCTGTCAGTAATCTGATTTAATACACTGAAAGAGACTTAAAATGCAATTCTGAACCATTTAATAGTCCTGTTGGTGTGCACTAGTCGGTTTCTTAGGAAACTTAAAAAATTAGACAACTTTGATATCAAAAAATTCAAAACATTTCTAATAGTGCTTATGGGACACAGAAAATTGGTGGAATTATTCAATTTTAACCTGGAGTGGCCAGTTTTGAGGGTGGGGCCTGGCTAGTGCAAAATGAATCTTCAACCAGCAAAAACTGTGCAGAGAAAGGAATTTAAATGGTTCTGGGTATCCGTCACTTACTCTAGATCTACAATAGACAGCCGTTCTAAATGTCAAGAAACTGCAGCTACAGAGGAGCAGGGAGGTTTTAATCAAACATGTTCAGAAATACAAAGTGTTCATGGGCAGGTACAAATATAATGTAAAGACTATCAGAATGTTAGATTTTAAATCAAGGGGGGCAAAATTCAAGGAGAGAGAGGAGATGTTACATTTTGTTAGACCATGCTTGAAGTACGTCTTATGTTCAGGGCACTGCTCCCGGGAGTGATAAATGTGCCCTGGAGGGGGTGTTACACAAATGCACCAGAGTGACACTGGCGCTAAAAGATATAAATTGTACAGACAGGTTGCAAAGATCTGTGCAGCCTTCCTTGAGTATAGAAAATGGAGGTGTAATCAAATTAATGTGTTGAAAATTATTGAAGAATTTGATGGAGTGGATGGAGTGAAACGATTTTGTCTAGCTGGCAGTCCAGACCTCAGGGTCATAACTTTAAAATTAGAGTTGGATGCGTGATGTCCAGAAGCAATTCTTCGAACTAAGGGTAAAAAAGGTTGATATTGGGGATAAATGAGAATTTCAAAGTGAAACTTGTGTTTTTTTGTAGGAAAGAGTATTAAGAGATTTGTAGCCAAGGGAGTTAAATGGACCCAAAATGTAGGTCACCTATCATTGTCATGCTGGAACAGGTTCAAAAGAATGAATGGGGTGGCTACTTTTCTTATGTTCTTAAATTTTAGTCTTCAAAAGATAATCAACTAATGAAAAAAAAGTCAGACAAAGTAATGATGATGTATCTTTTATCACTGGACAAAATAATGGCCCTCAAATGTAAGATTCTAACCAGAAGGTTATGATGTCTGAGCTGTTGACAGCACTGCCTTACCAGGTCTAATTATTACTAACAGCCATTTACCTTTAATTGTTACTTCTGTGATGAAACGATAGCAAAACATTGAGGACACAAATTAGAACATTCAGCCATGAGTTATACCAGGAAAAGAACATGTCCTGAAAGTGAGTCTTTGCTGTTGAATCATTACACAAATCCACTTGTGAATAATTTGGAGGTTAATTTACAGCCTGATAGGCTGATGTAAATGCTCTTTCTTGTAACCATTTTTCTATCAGTTAGTCGTTAGCGCTATCGCTAGCCTCACATTTCTACAACAAAATCAATATTATCCTCAGTTAGATGTTCAATTCAAAGGTTGCTGGAATTTTACAGAAGTGGCAAATTTGAATTTTGCTCAGTGTTTAAGAATTGTTATGGCGCAGGAGGGGACCATTCAGACCGTAGTGACTGCACTGGTTCTATTACCTGGAGCCAATTGCCAATTGCCTCCTTTACAATATATCCGCGCACACAGCTTCTATCCAAATAATCATTCAATGTTCTCTTGGATGCCTCGATTGAGTCTCCCTCCACCGCTTTTCCAGGCACTGCATTCCATAGCCTACTACTCGCTGTGTGAAAAAGGATCTTTCTCACATCACCCTTGTTTCATTTACACATCATTTTAAACCTAGGCCCTCACATTCTTTTCTTTTATGGGCAAGAATGGCTTCTCCCTATTGATTCCATCCAGATTGTTCATGATTTTGAAGACCTCTATCAGATTTCCCCTCAGCCTTCTTCTCTCCAAGGAGAACAGTCCTAACTTCTTCAATCTACCCTCATAACTGAGGTTTCTCATTCCTGGAACCATTCTTCAAAATTGCTCCTGCACTCTGTCCAATGAATTCATATCTTTCCTGTAATGTGGCATCCATGACTGTACACAATGCTCTAACTGAGGTCTAAGAAATGTCTTGTACTCATATACTCCTATTAATAAATAACCTATGTTTTATTTATTGGTCTTTCCACCTGTCCTCCCACCTTCAATAATCTGAGCAGATATACACCAAGGTCCCACATCTCCCGCACCCCCTTTAGAATTTTACCGCCTATTTTGAATTGGTTTTAAAATATTCTTCTGACTAAAGTGCATCATTTCACACTGCTTTGCATTAAACCCCTGTTAACTGCCCACTCCATCATCTTGTCGATATCTTGTTGAAATTCCTCATTGTTCTCTTGATAGTTTACAATTCTTCCAAATTTAGTGTTATCAGTAAACTTTGAATTTGTCCCCTGCACACCAAGATCCAGATTGTTAAAGCATTTCAGGAAAAGCAAGGGACCCAGTACTGACTTTTAGGGAACTCCACTATAAATCTTCCTCCAGCCTAAAAAGTATTCATTGACCATTACTTCCTGTTTGTTATCACTCAGCCCATTTTGTACCTTGCTAGGAAATGACATTAGGGGCAGGATTTGCCTTGCTGGCTTTCGGATACCAACATTGAGGTCTAGTGAGGGTAAAAAGCCAATACTTTGTTCCAAACAACCACCAGCCAATGATGTACCCTACCTGTCAATTGGTGATGGCTGATGGGCTTTTGTGGTGGAGAGGGCTAATAGGAGACCTCGAAAATTCAGTTCAGCTTCTGATTATAATTGACTGGTAGCTATTTACTCCCCTTAATTTGCTACTTGCTGATTGCAGCTATGCATCTCTACCAACATCCCCCTACTTGATACCATCTTTGGAAAAATGGCCCGGGAATGGGTTAGTGCTAATAAACTAGCATGGCCACTGGTGGCAAGTGCTTTCACTCCTGCCTACTGCTCCATCAGATACTAAACCTCCTGGTTCAGGAGAATGACACCAGATGCTGTTTTGAGATCACTTTCACTTTGATCAGGTCCTACAATGAATGTGTACATAGCGCTGGTAGCAAGATGGTATTTCTGATGGATGATGTCATCTTATCAGCAGACCCACTCTCAGAATTTCCTGGGCCACTTTTTCATATCATGCTATTGTTGTGTTGATTGCCAGACTCAGGAATTTCTCGCAGACCACATCCTGTGGCTATCACCAGCGATATGATGTCTACAGCCAGCTAAGAGTGCTGTGCAGTCTGATGTGCAGACTTGATGGATCGAAGGGACTTTTTCTGACCTCTATCACTCCAAGCTTGTCTTTCACCACTTTATCAATTGTGGGTGATCTATTTTGTACATCAAAATCAATTCAGAGATAACACTCTAACTTTCGAGTAGTGAAGTATGTTTGGAAGTTGTGCGATTTCTGAGCTTGAATCTCATTAGTTGAGACTAGACTCTGTAGAATTTGCAGTGCATTGCAAAGGTTCAGTGAAGCTTTTAACAATATTTTGTACAGACAGGTGCAGAAATATTGTAGCAGAAGTCAACCACAATAAATTGCCATAGATTTGTAGCACAAATTGGTTCATTTTAAAACTTTTGCAAAGGAAGACCAAAAGCTGAAATGCAACCCTTTACTGGACCTTACATTTGGCGCTGTACAATTTTTCCTTAGTATAAAAATCAAAATGGAGTATGGGAGCTATCTACACCTTGACATTCCAGGAATGAAGCCTGGAAACAGTAACAAAACTATAGAAAATAGATCTTGTCCAAGTTTATGTTGAAAGGGTTCTACGTTGGTTGATTTAAATTAGGTTTAATGCTTCAATCGGAACTTAATTTGCAACTAATAAATTGTTGATCTCAGATACAATTTCAGCTACAATTTTGTCAGTCTCATCCTTCCTATGTGTGGGCTTGCAGAATATGAAGGCTAGTTTGCCAATTCTATAATTGCATGTTCCAGTGCCACAGCACCAATGCTGCTTCTTCAACCCACATTCCTTTCAAGCTGGATGTCCTTCCCACTGAGAGTTCTGGATGAGGGAATCTAACCTACAATGCTGGATACATTATCATGGCAGCACTATTAAGTTGGAATTTCAGTATGGGTTTCAAAGCTGTAGCTCATCTTCCTAAAACACATTGGGATAACCTTTATTTTTCAGGAAAAGGGAATAGAGTGGGCATGGGTGTGGGGTAGGTGCATGGAGGGGTGTGAAGACCTCCACTCAATGGAAATGTAGTAGCAATGAGGAGCAAAGAAAAATCAAGAACAAAACATCTTGGAGGTGAGTTTGCATTTTTTGATTGCTTTACCTTCCAGAGGCGAGTGAATTAGGGGAGAAAGTCTTGTTCCATATGCTATTGTACAAAAACAGCGCAATGTAAAAGCGTAGGTATTTGTTTCAAAAGTTTTATTTATGCACAATGCATGCTTGTAAACATGCAGGAAAGCCTGACTGCATGATGTATGTACATGCTCTGTGTCTGAATATGAATATAAAGCTTTCCTCAGACATGCATGAATGCGAATTAAAACATGTGATGGAGAATGTCGTTTAATATTTGTTCATCCTTTTTTAACTAAATCAAAGCTAATTTAATCAAGTTAAAACTGTAATTCTAGGAAATAACATATTTCCAGGCAAATAAGCTAAGATAAGAGATTTTAACCCACATGTAAACTTTTTTCAGATATGTTACGTGGAGACTGATAACAGGGTAGCCACTTAAAACTGCTCTGGTCCCTGGCCATGTCAACAGCCTAAACTACAGATTTGATTCATTCTATATTTATTTTAAACATAGGATGTAACTGCCAGCTGAAAATCAATCTAATTCAAGCAAGTTTCTTATTATTGTTTGTCTCCTCAAATGGCTGAGGCATTTAGTTGTACTGTAGATGGCAGCAAATACTTAGTGAGAGCTTGGAGGGCATGTCCTGTTCTGTAATATGCCAGCAGGCAGGTTGCAACCCTGTGACCCTGAACTTTGTGCTTACAACATACACATGGTCAGTTTCTATGTTTCCTGAAGGTTGGGGACATTGGGGGAGGGGAGGAAAAGGGGGAGGGGAAAGGGGATTGTGGAATGATTGCAAGAGATCTACTGCCAGTGCACCAGCACCATAATCACAGTGAAAAGCCTCTGACTTGAGACTCGTCATTAGTCAATGCAAAATTCTCATTATATAAAAGCTATCTTCCAATAGGATGTCTTAAAACACAGAATTTAGTGACATTATTCATGTGGGAGAAAATACATTTAAAAGAAGTGTCCCAGATATGCATTTTTCCTGATACTTTATTTTGACAGGAGCTAGGAGAGCTTGAAAATTCAGGACTGCAAACGTACCTACATCTGTTACACCTTGTTATCTTACATCTGTTAGTGCAAAAGATGAGGCTGATGAATTTGCAGCAACCTTCAGCCAGAACTGCTGAACGGATGATCTACCTCGGCCTCCTCCAGTGGTCGCCAGCATTACAGATACCAGTCTTCAGCCAATTCAATTCACTCCATGTGATATCAAGAACTGTTGGAGGCATTGGATATTGCAAAGGCTTTGGGCCCTGACAAAATTCTGGCAGTAGAACTTGAAGACTGTGCTCCAGAACCTGCTGCTCCTGTGGCCAAGCTCTTCCAGTACAATTCAATATGGTATCTATCCGACAATGTGGAAAACTGCCCAGGTCTGTTGTGTACACAAAAAGCAGGCCTAATGCAATACCGCCAATTACTGCCCCATTGGTCTACTCTCGATCATCACTAAAGTGATAGAAGGTGTCATCAGTGGTGCTATCAAGCAACACCTGCTCAACAACAACCTGATGCCCAGCTTGGGTTCCACCAGGGCCACTCAGCTCCTGACCTCATTATAGCCTTGGTTCAAACATGGACAAAAAAGCTGAATTCCAGAGGTGAGGTGAGAGTGACAGTCCTTGACATCCAGGCTGCATTCGACAGAGCGTGGCATCAAGGAGGCCAAGAAAAACTGGAATCAATGGGCATGAGGGGGCAAACTCTCCGGTCGTTGGAGCCATACCTGACACAAAGGAAGATGATTGTAATTGGTGGAAATAGGTTATGTCAGCCCCAGGACTTGTTTTCAAAAGTTTCTTAGGATAGTGTCCTCGACCTGACTATCTTCAGTTACTTCATCAATGAACTTCCCTCAATCATAAGGTCAGAAGTGGGGATATTTGCTGATGACTACACAATGTTCAGCACCATTGGCGACTCCTTAGATACTGAAACAGTCCACATTCAAAAGCAACAAGATCTGGACAATATCCAGATGACAAACAATAAATTAAATTTGTGCCGCATGAATGCCAGGCAATGACCATCTCCAGCAAGAGACACCTAACCACCACCCCTTGACATTCAATGATGTTACCATGACTGAATCTCCCACTATTAATGTTCTGGAAGTTACTGTTGACCTGAACTAGCCATATAAACACAATAGCTGCAAGAGCAGGTCACAGGCTAGGAATACAGCCGTGAATAACTCACCTCCTGACTTTCCAAAGCCTGCTCACATCTACGAGGCACAAGTCAGGAGTATGATGGAATCCTCTCTACTTGCCTGAGTGGATGCAGCTCCAACAACACCAAAGAAGGTTGACACTTTCTAAAACAAGGCAGGCCCCTTGATTGGCACCACATCCACAAGTATTCATTTCCTCCACCACCGATGTTCAGTAGCAGCAGCGAGTACTATCTACAAGATGCACTGCAGAAATTTACCAAAGATCTTCAGACAGCACCTTCCAAACTCACAACCACTTCCAGCTAGAAGGTCAAGGGCAGCAGATACAGGGGAACACCACCACCTATATGTCCCAACCACTCACAATCCTGACTTGGAAATATATCACTGTTCCTTCAGTGTCTTTGCATCAAATTCCTGGAATTTCCTCCCTAACAGAACTGTGGGTCAATGTACAGCATGTGGAACACAATGGTTCAAGCAGGCAGCTCACCACCACCTTCTCAAGGGTAATTAGGGATGGGCAAAAAATGCTGGCCAGCTAGCGATGCCCACATCCCACAATTGAATAAATCAAAAAAAACTTAAGTTCACTTCAGTAAATACCTTGTGTTAATATATTGCTTCATTGTACACACAAAACATTTTGGAAGGAATGACATGGAAATGATTGCTGCAGAGCTGTAAGAATGCATGAAGATTGATAAGCGGTCACAGGTATGTGCAGAGGTATGAGCTGCAAACATGAAAAACAATGAGGCCAGCTACAGCTAAAACTCTGATCAAGAGAAAATGGCTGCAGCTTTTCCACTACCGCCTCCAGTTCAAATGACAGGTGATAAGCAAAACTGGAATTTCTTCCATGCACAATGGGAGAATGATGAAATAATAACACATTTGTTGAGAAAACCAGAGCAGTTATTTGTGCCTACCCTTTTGTCACTGTTGGGAAGAGATTGATTCAAAATATACTCCACCTGTTACTTCTGTGAAGGACAAAAAAGAAACACACGACAGAAATTTTCAAAGCTTTGATGGCATGCTTTGAGTCCCAAGTGAATGTTAAAATTGAATGGTGCATATTCAATATTAGACACCAAAGTTTCAAAGAGCACATTGATTAATATGTAATGTCATTAACTCAGTTGGCAGAAACCTGTTGGATTTGTGCTATTAAGGGATGACCTAATTAAAGACAGGATATATTAGACATAAGGGACTCAGAAGTCAAAGCACGATGTGAAGAGAAAATTACACCCAGGAGAGCAGTTGGCATGTACAGAAGTGCTGAGGTCGTGGGTCAGCAGCTACAGCATATTCATGGCAAATCAGACCAGGTGTTGCATTGTGCTGACAGATACTCCTGGCATAAAGGGCAGAATGCAATTACTGCAGAGCACCTTTCTACAAAGGAGACAAACAAAGGCCTGTCCAGTGTGGGGAAAGCAATGTCCTCACTATATAAAACTGAATCATTTTGCATACAAGTGTCCAGCTAAAAAGCACAACAAACAGGTACAGTTGGCCCTTGGACGATATTGGCTGAAGATTCTGTTGAACTGTTCTACACCATACAACATGTTGGTGCAGGTAAGTTGATTGATGAAATATGGTTTGTGACTATTGGAACGACAAAGGCAGAATGTGAACATCAAGTCAACATCAAGTGGTAGGAAAACACTGGTGTGTCATGCAATGTCATGACCTTCACTGACCTGTGCAAAGTGGCTCAATGTGGTGATCCCAAAATGAGGCACTCAAACGTAAGATTCAGGCTATATGATGGCACCACACACATGCCTAGGGAGCAGCTTATTCTGTGAGCTGATTTCATCAACATGAACAAGGATCAGAACTTCCAGATCATAGGTGGAATGCAGATACTAATTATCTCATTTAGGGCAGGTCCAAGCTTGGACTGGTAACCCTCAATGTGCCAAAAGAGATTTGCAATATGTCATAGAGCACTAAACCATTGACTGTAGAACAGATCCTATAGGAGAGCAACCTTGTGATTACAGTGTTAAGATGTTGGATTTGTCAAATATTTGGCAGAAGTTTTGCTCAATTTGTCATCAGAGAGTGAGACATTACACCACATCATTGCCAAAGATGCATAGTGGCACTGGGGCACAGAACAAGGAGTAATCGTAGAGTCATAGAGTCATAGTGTTCAATGAAATCAAGCAAATAGTGTTGATAATATCAGGGCTGAAATACCATGATGTAAATGATGAAGTCACCTTCCAGTATAATGCCAGCGAGATAGAACTTGGAGCAATTCAAATGCAGCAAGCACTACCTGCACTGCATGTGCATTCAGGGCATTAACTCAAATGGAGTGATGCTATATTCAGCTCAAGAGAGTGTGCCAGTCATTTGCTTGTGAACATTTTCCTCAATATCTATTTGAAAGACACAAAGTGTCAGTCAGGACAGACCACAAGCCACTTCAATGCATTTTCCTCAAGCTGTTACAACTTGCTCTAAAGCATGTTATTCCAGTTACAGAGATACCATCAGGATATGTCATACAAGCAAGTGAGGTACTTTTACATCGTAGACATGTTGTTAAAAGCATGACTCCCAATAAAAAAAATTGAAAACACAACAAAATAGAGTGCGAAATCTTCAGGCTTCAATGTGAAGCAGCAGCTTGTTATGCTCTGGAAGTCATCAACCCAGCAGAGACTGTGAATATAACGGGCAAGCACCTTACTCAAATTAAACAAACTACCCAATGAGATGCAAATTTCCAAGAGTTGCGTGAGGTAATGATAACAGAATGGCCGAGAGCATCAAGTACACAGTATTGTTGTAAGGGTGTATTGGACATACAGAGATGGATTGACAGCCCAATGTGGCCTATGGCACAAAGGAAATAGAATCATTTTCCTGTTGAGTGTGTTGATGCAAGCCACCAGTGAATTGAATCAAGTTTGGGGATGGCAGAAAATCTGCCCTACTGGCCAAACATGAATAACAATATTGACGATCACATCAGCCATTGCCCAGCCAGTAATGAGCACCAAGTTGACAAAGCTAGAAAGCTTCTGATAACACACAACACCTCCCAGTCTAAGGATATGGGGAAGGCCGTTTAAGACTGAGATGAGAAGAAATTTCTTCACCCGGAGTAATAAGCCTGTGGAATTCTCTGCCTCAGAAAGCGGCTGTCTTCAAGAAGGAGATATATATAATTCTTAGAGCTAGAAGGATCAAAGGGTATGGGGAGAAAGCAGAAACAGGGTACTGAGTTGGATAATCAGCCATGATCATATTGAATGGTGGAGCAGGCTTGAAGGCAAAATGGTCTATTCCTGCTTCTATTTTCAATGTTTCTATGACATCTCAAGACACCAGTAGATGAAGTTGGGACTAGATCTCTTCATTTCTCATAAGAACTGATTATCTTGTCACAGTTGACCACTATTCTGACTACCAGGAGCTGGACCACTTGACTTCAATGACAATTGCTGAGATTGTTAAATGCCTAAAAGTACACTCCAGGGTGTTATGGCATTCACGTTACTGTTATGATTGACACTGGCCCTCAGTTCACCAGTGAAAAACTTAGACACTTCAAAAACTGTTGGGAACTTCAACACCAACATCATTCCCACACTATCCCCAATCAAATGGAAAGGCTCAGGCAGCAGTGAAAATTGCCAAAGTAATCATGACAATTTTGAGCAAATCCCACACAGCTGTTTACAACATAGGCAATCCTCACATAGCGAACCAGATCTCATAGAGTCATAGAGGTTTACAGCCTGGAAACAGACCCCATGGCCCAACTTGTCCGTGCTGCCCAGTTTTCACAATTACTCTAGTTCCATTTGCCTGTGTTTGGTCCATATCCCTCCATACCTATCCCATCAATGTACCTGTCCAAATGGTTCTGAAATGACGAAATTGTGCTTGCGTCCGCCACTAACTCCGGCAGCCTGCTCCAGATACTCGCTACCCTCTCTGTGAAAAAATTGCCCCCTGGACCTTTTTGTATCTCTCCCTTCTCATCTTAAACCTATGACCTCTAGTTTTAGACTTGTCTACCTCGATAAGCTCACCCCTGGGTCTCATATGCTTCAGGGAAAAAAGTCCCAGCCTATCTAGCCTCTCCTTATAACTCAAACCTTCCAGTCCAGGTAATATCGTAGTAAATCTTTTCTGCATTCTTTCTAGTTTAATAATATCGTTTCTATAGTAGGGCGCCCAGAACTGCATGTAGTACTCCAAATGTGGCCTTACCAATGTCTTGTACAGCAGCAGCAAGACGTCCCAACTCTGATGCTCAATGCTCTGATCAATGAAAGCAAGCATGCCGAAAGCCTTCTTCACCATCTGGTCTACCTGTGATTCCACTTTCAAGGAACTATGAACCTGTACCCCTAGGCTCTTTGTACTCTAACACCCTCCAGGGCCCTACCATTGACTGCGTAATTCCTGTCCTGGTTTGACCTACCAAAATGCAACATTATCTAAATTAAACTCCATTAGCCATTCCTCAGCCCACTGGCCCAGTTGATCAAGGTCATATTTGTATTCCCAGATAAAATTCTTCACTGTCCACTTTACCATCAATCTTGTTGTCATCTGCAAACTTACTAACCACACCTCCTAAATGCTCATCCAAATCATTTATGTAAATAACGAATAACAGTGGACCCAGCATCCCTGTAGCACACTGCTGGTCACAGGCAGTGTTCCATGAATCTGAACATAGAAAACAGTCCAATACGAATGCTAATCTCGCAATCAAAACAAACAACTCTTCCAATGGCTACATTGCTACTGAAACCAGAAGTAACAAGAGTGAATTACAAAATCAAAATGATATAGCAGAAAGCCAAATTCCATTTTGGCAAGACTGCTAAACCATAGCCAGAGCTGAGCATTGCTCCTGGCCAGTGGCAAAATCTTTTAAAAATGTTGACATTACCTTATCTTGGACTATTCTACACCTTCATACAGTATGTCGGAGCTTTATGCACAAACTACATATCCCATGGTTTAAAGTGAGCTGCAGTCCAAGAAGGCTTCAATGCACCACGATCGTTATAGTTTAAGGTCCTCAATGTACCTGAAGTGTCAAAATAGACCTCCACGAATGACTTTGTAACCAATAAGTGGGACTTTCTACCAATCTGAGATCCTGTCACATGTCCTGTTTCCAGGATTGAAAGGTTAGAAACAATCCTTAGATCTTTAATCTTGATGCATAACTACCTGAAACAGTTCAGTATTCACGTTGGGGATTAATGTATTCCGAGTACACCACCTTCCACTGCATTTATAAAATGTTTTTCAGATTGAGATAAGAAGTAATCTAGACTCGAAACATTAGCTTGCTCTCTCTCCACGAATGCTGCCTGACCCACTATGATTTCCAGTAATTTTTGTTTTCAGTTTAGATTCCAGAACCTGCAGTAATTTGCTCCTACTTTTACTGTTGCATTTGATTTGCTTTCACAAGCTGGTTAGAAATGTTTTATAGCCCAACTTTCTTTGAAATTGTGTCTTTGTACAATTAATTGTCTAGTTTATTTGAAAAGTCTTTGCGCACATCACAGTAATTTCTCCAGTCATGATGCAATTTGATGAATATGTCTCTTTTGTAGATATGAGGATTGTTTGACAATAGTTAGAAATCCAGCCCTCTTTTAAAGCTGTTCCTTGTTTGCTGTTATATAACGTCCTTCACATGACAACAATTCAAAAAGCTCCATGTAATGAATTACTTTTTAGAGGTGCAGAGACTGAAATTAATTCCAACGAAAATCTTACATTTATTTCCTCGTAATTCATTTCGTTCTGAAAATTTTATTAAATTTTATTTTTAATTTAGTTGCTAATAAGCTGAATTTATGCATTAACATTGACTAATTGGACAAAAAGTTCTGGGGTATTATTAAAACTATGGATATTCATAATGAGTATTGCAAAACATCCAATTAAATGTCAAATTTTTGAAGATTGCATTTATGCAATGATTAACAGGCTGCAAAAGTTAGGTATTCTAAAAGAACTAACTAGAGTGTGATCATTCTATTGTGATGAAGGGTGTGTACATGGTATTACAACAGAGAAGAAGGCTCAATGGTTGTCTTCTTTTCCATTCCTTGTTTGACTGCAAGATACTTTTTGTAAAGCATATACTTGCCAAAAAGGGGCTCTTGTGGCATAGCGTCCCTAACCCTGGGCCAGAAGGTCCGGGTTCAAGTCCCACCTGCCCCAGATATGTATCATAACATGTTTGAAAATGTTGATTAAAAATACCTACACTTGCAAAATCATTGAATATTGCACATTGTGATATTAAAGACACAATTAGGTTGCCTTGATTTTTCCATAAGAAAAGAAATGAGGGTGGTTTTTGTTAATAATTGCTTGGTAATAAAAAACTTGAGTATTGCTATACAAAACTTGAGTATTGCTATACAATGAGATGTGCTGTAGAAGATTTTCATCTTGCACTCATCAGGACAGAATCACAAGAACACCAAATCTGAAAGGGAACAATAATTTATTCAGCATGAGAAGAGGAGGCTGATTAGTTGGCGAAAAGAATTTGGTTGGTAGAGGCATTACTGTGGAGAATGCACCAGGGGACAGTTAGAGGCCAAACTTTTGTTTAAAATTTAAAATAATTCACCTTATTCATGAAATGATGTAAATGCCCTGGAGGCAGTTCAGAGAAAGTGTACGAGGCTAATATCTGGAGTGGGCAGATTGTCGTATGAGGAAAGTGTTGACAGGCTGGTCTTGTACCACTGGAATTTAGAGGAATAACAGGCAACTTGTTTCAACATATAACATCCTGAGGGGTCTTGACAGGGTAGATGTGGAGAGAATGTTTCCTCTTATGAGACAGAATTTAGAACGAGGTTTAAAAATCAGACATTGTCCATTTAAGAGGTGAGGGGAAACTTGTCTTTCTGCGGTTTGAGAGTCTTTGGAACTTTGCAACGTGGTGGAAGACAAACCCTTGAATATTTTAAATCAGAGTGTGATAGATTCTTGTTAAGCAAGAGTTAAAAGGTTGTCGGGGTAAATGGGGATGTGGACGGAGCATTACAATGAGATTTGTTGAAGGTAGAGCAGTCCCAAGGGACTGGGTGGCCTACTCCAGCTTCTTGTCATATGTTTGTTCAAATCAGGCAGCTGGACTGATTTGTCAAGATATTGCCATTGGGAATTCACCAGGGAGTGGCTGCTTTTATTTGTTTGGAAAAAGAGAAAATGCTTGGGCATGTTCTTGAGTGTGAATATATGTAGCTTCTAGCTCATATAATTGACCAACACTGCAAGCTGAAATGATAATCTTAAATTGATTGTTAGCGACACAGACCTGGTTGAAGTAACATAGTAAACAAAGATCTCTGACTTTGACACACATCTACGTGAAGTTCACAATTACATAAACTGATTACACATTGGAGGATGGATTAAACTATTTAGAGTCCAATAAAAATGAAAGATTTGACATCTCCTTAAAGTTGGTGACTTGGCATGCTTCAGGCTGAACCTGGTGGTCCTACTGCTTTAAAGATATAGATAGATGATTTATCTATGCTTCTCGATATGGTAGTTGTTAGGTTGAGCTTTTTATTTTAACCAAATCTCTGCATCGCCTGAATAGAGAAAGTCACCAGAGTTTGAAATTTGCAAGTTGTCTGGAGAGGGAGAGGAAATGCACTTCGAGGTTTTTTCCTTCACTGTCTCAGATGCTTGACTTGGCCTGCAGGTGCTTAAACACTCAAAAAGTTGGTTGGCTTGTCACATGACCTTCCCTTTTAAACTGACCAATGGTCCAATATAGCCATGCCTACTGTATTTGTTTCCAAGTTATGCAATGAGATTATGTTTGAGCATGTTCATGTCATTGTACAAGTCCTAATTGTCCAAATGATTGTGCCTAATAATGTGTCTCCACCCAGATGAGTACCCAGGTGATTGTCATAAAGCTTTCTTAATGTATAGGAAAGTGATGAGTTGGTCCCAAGTCCTGGTAGGCAATTATTCCTGGTGTTGCTTTGTGGACAAGGTATCTCCACTTCAGTGGAGTTGGAATTGAGAAAGTATGGTGATGCAAATGCTCAGCCATCTTTGAATATGATCTCAAGTCACAGTGAAGCCATTTTGATTTTAAAAAACAATTTAGGTGTTTTCTGCAAATAATTCCCAAAAAAAGGCATATTTTTGAATAAAGCATGGTTGCACTATAACAGATTGGAACTGAATTCATTGCTTATAAATATCAAGACAATGGCAATTTGCTTAGAAGAAACATCAGAATTGGATTTGCAAGAATTTACATGAGTTTAATAAATAAAGTTAGTACTAAAAATTTTACAGAAGCTTTTGTCAGCTTACTATAATTGATCACTGTCTGATGAGAAAAAATAGGCTAATGAGGTTAATAAGTGGGAAGCTGAAAGGCCTGAAGGTGGATAGATAACCTGGACTTGATGCACTACACCCCAGATTTCTAAAGGAGGTAGCTGAGGAGATTGTGGAGGCACTGGTAGTGATCTTACAGGAATCACTACAGCCGTGGAGGACCTCAAGGAGCTGGAAAATAATAAATGTAAACCGCCCCTCCTGTTTAAGATTGGAGGAAGGCAGAAGGCAGGAAATTATAGGCCAGTTGTTGGTGAGATGTTAGAGTCCACTTTATGGTTGGGATTGTGGAGTACTTCATGGTAAAATAGCACTCAGTCAACATGAGATAACAGGTACTGCAGATGCTGGAGAATCCGAGATAACAAGGTGTGGAGCTGGATGAACAGGCCAAGCAGCATCATAGGAGCAGGAAAGCTTGACGTTTTGGGCCTAGACCCTTCATCAGAAATGGGGGAAGGGAAGAGGGTTCTGAAATAAATAGGGAGAGAGGGGGAGGCGGATAGAAGATGGATAGAGGAGAGGATAGGTGGAGAAGAGGCAGACAAGTCAAAGAGGCGGGGATGGAGCCAGTAAAGGTGAGTGTAGGTGGGGAGCTAGGGAGGAGATAGGTCAGTCCAGGGAGGACGGACAGGTCAAGGAGGCGGGATGAGGTCAGTAGATAGGAGATGGGGGTGGGGCTTGAGGTGGGAGGAGGGGATAGGTGAGAGGAAGAACAGGTTAGGGAGGCGGGGACGAGCTGGGCTGGTTTTGGGATGCGGTTGCGGGAGGGGAGATTTTGAAGTTTGTGAAATCCACATTGATACCATTGGGCTGCAGGGTTCCCAGGCTGAATATGATTTGCTGTTCCTGCAGCCTTCGGGTGGCATCATTGTGGCATTGCAGGAGGCCCAGGATGGACATGTCGTCTGAGGAATGGGAGGGGGAGTTGAAATGGTTCGCGACTGGGAGGTGCAGATGTTTTCAGCACAAACAACTGCACCTCCCAGTTGCAGGATTTGCTGACTGGCTGAAAGCAGAGAGTGGGGATAAAGGGGCCCTTTTCAGTTTGGCAGCTGGTGACTAGTGGAGTTGCTCAGGGGTCAGTGTTGGGACCACAACTATCTGTGTTATACATTAACAATCTGAATGAAGGAACTGAGAGCATTTTTGTTAAGTTTACAGATAACACAAAGATAGGTGGAGGGACAGGTAGGGGAAGCTGCAGAACGACTTGGGTAGACTAGGAGACTGGGGCAAAGAAGTGGCAGATGGAATACAAAGTGAGGAAGTGAGAAGTTATGCACTTTGGTAAGAAGAACAGAGGTGTAGACTATTTACTAAATGGGGAAAGGCTTCAGAAATATGAAGCACAAAGGAATGTTCAGGATTCTCTTAAGGTAAACATGCAGGTTCAGTAAGCAGTCAGGAAGGCAAATGCAATATCAGCATTCATCTTGAGAGGGCTAGAGTACAAGTGCAGGGATGTACTGCTGAGGCTGTATAAGGCTCTGGTTAGACTGTATTTGGAATGTTGTGAGATGGTTTGGACTCCACTTCTGAGGACGGATGTGCTGGCCTTGGAAGGGGTTCAGAGGAGATTTGCAAGGGTGAATCTGGGAATGAAGGGCTTGTCATATAAGGAGCAGTTGAGCACTCTGAGTCTGTACTCAATAGAGTTTAGAAGGATGAAAGGGGATCTCATTGAAACTTACAGAATACTGAGAGGACAGGACAGAGTGGCTGTGGAGAAAATGTTTCCACTACTAGGACCGACTATTACCCAAAGGCACAACTTAGAGTGAAGGGGCAATTCTTTCGGATTGGGATGAAGAGGAATTTCTTCAGCCAGAGGGTGGTGAATCTATGGAACTCATTGCCACAGAATTCTGTGGAGACAAAGTCACTGAACATATTTAACACAGAGATAGGTGAGTTCTTGATTAGTAAGGGGATTAAACATTATGGATGTAAGTCGGGAAAATGAGGGTTGAGGAACATATCAGCTATGATCAAAGGCAGAGCAGACTTAATGGGCCAAAAAGCCTAATTGTGCTCTTATATCTTATGGTCTTTTGGCGTTATTGTGTAATGTTTCAAACAGACCTGAACTGTAAATGGTTCTTTTCTGAAGCACAACATGGGCTGGGTAGTGAATTGTCATTTCACATCATTAATGCACATCAATTGGAAAGAAAGTTGGGCTTGGTGCTAGTTCACTAGGAGCCTATTTCTGTGACTTTCAAACTCCGATTAAATTGATCCCAGTGCTTAATAAGCTGCCTTTAATCTAGAGTAAATTGCATTCTGGTAGATTTTATGAAATGTTAAAATAAACCCTGCAACTCCATTCACACAATTTGTAAGAAATAGGGAAGTCAACATATGAAAGAACTGGCTAAATCATTATGAGCACACAAAGATCCCTGTCTGGTTGATTTTGAAATCTATGAAACTGACCTGCAATTGACATCTGCCAAAGCAGTCGCTGGAAAAGGGAAGAGGTGGCTTTTAGAGTTCATTTATAATGGGATAATGACAGCTTGTTGGCAAAGGAACGCTTTTGAAGGTTACAAAACTGCAATGTGCCATCGAACTGTCATCTTATTACAAACAAGGACTTTCCACACTTTGACAATTCTGTGATTCAGAGTGTTAAGAGTTCCTACTTTCTCTCTTTGTCACCCAAGGTCCAACTAATCGGTTCAGACTTCTCAGGGTGAATAAATTGCTGTTCCCTTTCTAAGTTTATTTTCTCGTCCACAGTCCTAATGAGTGTAGGATGAAAGCCTTCAAGTTTGCGTCCTTTGTGACAATACTTAGGTTTGTAATGAATGAACAGAATAAGAAAAGTAAACATGCCAACTTCATATTGCTGAAATAACCTGAGATATTTATTGTGGCATAAATCATTAAAGGATAGGGAGTTGTATGATATGTGTCAAGTCTGTGTGTTTCCCCAACTCTGGCTCTTCTGTCATTGCCATAGATATTCTGCAAGTGATTAGCATGATTTATCATAAAAATTTTCAGAATTATCGTTAATGAGGAGAGGTTTTAGAGATGTTCTCAAGCTGGGAGTGGCAAATGGATCAAATGGAAACAGACCAATGATTACAGAATAATTGGCCGGTGGTTTGAGTAATAGCAGGTGACATTTAATAGATGAAATATACTGTGGATGGTTTAGAATAGATGAACAACACATATGCTCCATGTGTGTCGAAAAAACTATGAAGTCATTAAAGATCCAGGAGTCTTAGTACATTTGGTTGGCTCAGAGATCTGTCAGACTGGGGTATAGCAGTGAGAAAATAACCTCAGATTCACCATTTGCTCCAAGGAGACTGCAAATAAAAATCACAGCATAGTATGGTCATCATTGAGAATAAATTTATGTGTCTTCAGAACGTTTCAGACTAGTAAAGAAGGCATTGGTTATATTACCAGGTAATAGATTTTTTTAAAATTAGTGGGATCCATAACTTTCAGCTCCTTTTGAACTAGTGTATGCAAAAGTACGAAGGATCACTGCTGGTGTTCAAGTAGTCATCTGATCTTTATGTACAAAACAATTACCAGGATGTTGCCAGGTATGGAAAGTTTGAATTATAAGGAAAGGCTGGAACTTTTTTTCACTGGAGCATAAGAGATTGAGAGGTGACCTGATGGAAGTTGATAAAATAATGAGATGTATAGATAGAATTTCAAGACTCGGGGGCACATTTTTAAGGGTGGGGAGAGAGATCTAAAAAAGACATAAAAGACAATTTTTTATACAAAGAGGGTGGTTCACATGTGGAATGAGGAAGTGCTGGATCAGGGTACAATTACAACATTTAAAACGCACTTGGATGGATATATGAATTGGAAAGGTTTGGAGGGGATATTGGCCAGGAGCAGGCAGGTGGGACTATTTTAGTTTGGGACTATGTTCAGCTTGGACCAGTTGGATCGAAGGGTCTGTTTCCACGCTGTATGACTCTATGACTCTACAATGTCCAACATAAACTGAAATATTGTTGACTAGTACTTGTTTTGAAGAGATAATATTGCTAATTTATAGAAAAATTTTGTGCTACATGAGATAACATCTAGGAATTCACATTACAATTGATAAAATAACTAATGAATTGTAGAATATAGCAGTATAAATAAAATAATTATTTTATCACTTTAAGAGAGATACCCCTTTAAGAAAATCAACATGCAGATGAGCCAGGTACCTGGATGATATCATGCAACCTAAGGTAACTCTGGATGGTAGCACCCTAGGCAAAGTCTGTGGTTAGAGTTTATTCAGTACGTATTAATTTAACTGTAATAAAACCTACCAGAGATCTTCCACTGAACAGGATTCACGTACCTCACTTGTATTACATTTAGATAGCACAATTTCATATGAGAAAAACAATCTCAGTATATGTTTATAACTATAACTTTGTTTAATTTCTTCACCACACTGTAGTTGTTTCATTTTTAACCCCCATATGCTGCAGAATGACGGATCATTGACAGGAAAGGTGAGTTCTGTTTAAGGGGCTTCTTGAGTTGGAGATTGTTGGGAAGAGGGAAGAGGGTGTTTGGAAGTGAAAGCAAGGAGGGTGGTCCTTAGCAGCCTCCAATCCTTAATCTGCCACAAATTAGCAGATCAAGGACCCCTACATCCCACAAACTGACAGTCTGCCTGCAATGGTTTACCAGTTGGGTAGGCTGACTATTCTCACCCTGCCTGGAACTAAAATAATTGCAACCCAAGTGGGATGAGATCTGTAAGCCGTCATTAATTGATTCTCCATTGGCGGTGGGGTGGGGAAAATGAGCTTGTGCCTTCCTACCCTGAATTTATATGTATTGGTTAATTGATAGGGTTCTTATCCGTCACCATCCCATCCAACTCACTTCACTTCACTTCCCACCTCGAGGTCCCAAAGACTCTGCCCGAGTTCTCTAAAGGTAAGGTCATACTTTCTAAAACTGGATCCATCATTAAATGACTCTTAAAAACCAAGTAAAATTTTCAAGAACTAATTAGAATATCAATTCTTACCAAAAGTTAGTCTGGTGGGAATATCATTACTACCATTGATACTAGATCCAAACCTCAGCCAACCGAGACAAATCCAATTGATTTCATGTATATAAAATGGGATTCTGTTATATTTCAAATGCCAAAGCAAACTTCAATAAAATGTTGACAGGCACTTGGGACAATCCAAGACAGAACAATATGAATTCTGCCTTAATTACAATCACTTTATTCCCTGTTTTCTGAATAGGCGGTTCGCCTGTTTCACTATGGGTGAGTATGAGTCATTGACAGCTGATTAATAGAGTAAACCAACAATATACAAGATCACCTTGGCTTATTGAGACGTGTTTATCCTGAACAAAATGTGTTTGTAAGTGATCCCATCTGCTCTTTGACAAAATTTACTGCAAATAAGTAAATCCACAGTATTGCTGAAAATGTCTCTTGCCTAACTATTTGGTGTTAACCAGTGTGACAATATGTAAGGAAAGTGTAAAATTATTACATATTCTGTTAAGAGGAATCTGGTAGAATCCATGGTATAAACCTGTGTGCAATTCAATATTTGCTGCTTAGCTGTGATTTGACATCATTCAGTACTTAAGATTTTGCATTATGGTGTCCTAAGGTTTCTGCTCCCAGCCTTGATTTCTAATTTTACAACAAAAAGAAAAAAGACTTGCATTTATATAGCTATTTTTTAACAATCACTGGATTTCTGAAAGCATCTTACAACCAATGAAGAACTTGTAAAGGCAGTCATTTTGTGTCGGATATAGTTTTAAAAAGGACATGTCTGAGAGGGCTAGCAAGTGACTAGCGTTTCAGGATTATATAAATTTTGTAAGACGTTATGTGTAAGTCTTTACAAATCATCATTGAGTCTATGAATAGATTTCTTGCTCAATGCAATGCTAGGGAGACAAGGTGAGAAGCCAAGGTTGGCCACAGTTGCCTTTTACTAACACTGTCTATAATCGTGCCAAAGCCTAAAAGAATAGTGTACCTACGGTCCCTGGGTCAGAATGGGCTGGGCCTGCTGCGTCCTGATATCGGATTTCAGGCTTTGTACAAATTAAATAAACTGCAATGCATGAATAGACATCAGTGGCCTTCAGGGTGAGGGTCAGTCAGGTGACCAGGTGGATAGCAGCAGTTTCAATATTGGGTTGTGGGGCTCTGCTTTCAGGTAAGTACGTTTTTTATAATGTTGTGGGTTGTAGGTTGCAGATATCACTTTTAGGTTGCATTTAAAATCTTTATTTCTGAAACACAGCTGATCTAGCAGGTTTGGGGCAACTCAAATTTCTGAGGGCCCCTTGCAACAGGCCTGTCAAAGCATACCTAGACATGCTAAGTGTCAAGTATCTAAGGCCTGTTTCTGTGTTGAATTCTTATGAGCTGTTGATACCACATTTGAAGTGTTAACTTTGTTTTTTTCTCTTAACAGATATCTCCAGACCTGCTAAATTTTTCCAGCATTCTCTGTGTTTGTTGCTTACATGATTGCCTACAACGATAAGAGAGATGGAGATAAAGAAAACAAAGGACTATGGGTTTTGGAAATCAAAAATTCAAAAATAGAAATTCTGTTCTGAAGAAGGGTCGTTGGATCTAAAACATTAACGCTGCTTTCTCTCCACAGATGCTGGCAGACTTGCTAAATTTTCCCAGCAATTTTTTTTGTACTAACAGCAATGGCCTGTTTTCAGCACATAATTGGTACTTGCTTAGAGATAGTAAGAACTGCCAATACTGGACTCTGAGATAACACAGTGTGGAGCTGGAGGAACACAGCAGGCCAGGCAGCATCAGAGGAGCAGGGAAGCTAATGTTTTGGGTGGGGACCCTTCTTCGGGCTTTGCAGTGGGGTTAGAAGTCGCTCAGAGATAGTAAGAACTGCCGATGCCGGATACTTGGTTGCTTTTTCTATACTGGGGGCATTGGCTCCAGTTCAGCATCAGAAAAAAAAAGTCACATTTATATGCCCGAATACCTGCTCAGAGTCAGTTAGCTCCAAATCTGATTCTTTAGCATCCCTGGATTCATTTTCCATGCAGATGAAGTTTAGAGCTGTTATCCTGCAACCTTAAACCTGTGGAAAAGGCATAGAGAAAGCCCAATGCTATAAATACGCGGTTAAATGGAATAGTTGTTTGTTGAGTTAGGTGCTGTGAGATAATATTTTTATTACTGTTCTTCTATCCTGAATGAATTCATGGCCCATATCTGCAAATTTACCTCTCTCATTGCCCCCTGAACTGTTGGACTTATCCTTATTCACTATATTGCCTTGAACTCACAATACTAGCCACAAGCTTGCAGAGTCTTCCTAACTTTCAACCCCTCAACTTAATTACAGACTAGGGTCCTGCACTGACAGCTCTGTAAAGGAATCAAAGTCCCACTCGCTTCATTGCCACCTTAGTTCCAAGGGACTGACGTTACTTCATGTTCTTGTTTACCTTTTTTTTAATAAGTTTACACATCGTTCTCAGTCTTCACCATTCCCCAGATATTGAGATGTTACCTCTCTCTCTGTGCCCTGTTCAGAACATCTGAGTGCAGGCTGGGACACAGGGTTTAATGGACTTGAATAGCTAAGTTGGGGAAAGAAATGAATGAATTTTCCAGGCCTCTGGTTTCAGGCCTGGAGGTGGGTAGAGCAGGAAAACACTGGACAGCCAGGTTGTGGTGGCTCCCTCACACATTCTTGGTGTTGGGGATGGAAATACGGAAAAGTATGGGGAAACAAATTGATAGTTTGCTGATCGTAGCTCGTCATCAAACTTGTAATGTTTAAGGTCTCAGGTTGGTATGGGCTTGGATTTTTTAAGGCAACAGAGTGACTCCCTCCAGTGTGCAGATGTTGCCAGTTTACTGGAAGACACTCCTCAACGCTCATTCAGGTTCGTGGCCTGATTATACTGAGGCCCTCTAACACCTTTTAAAACTCCAGAGTGAAAGTTGCGCCTGGAGACAGTGCAGCATCAAGTTAGAAGCCATTAAACACCTGCTAGCCCCATTCTCCTTGGGCACAGATTGGTTTTAAATAAACATATCAATTTCATTGGATTCCCCTGCGGTTCAATGTCTTCAAAGTCATCCTCAGCATCTACCTCTTTAACCTTATCTTTTATTGCTGCTTTGATGTCCTACACCTATTTCTCATCCGAATCACTCTTTGTAAAGCACCCTGGGACATAGCATGATGTTAAAGTCACCGGTACAGGTATGAGCTGATATTCACTCTTGCTCGAATTAAATGGAACCAGCAAACAATCATGCAAATCTTGGTGCAGTTGGTCAATGAATGAAGGTGAAACAGTCGTGTAGGCACGTGTCCACTATGACATCGTTCTATATCATTTTGTATCTGCAATGTAATGCTGACAGCAAATTAATTGTTTATCAGAATCTGATTGTTTTATAATTCATATTAATTGCTTGAGCTCAGGATGTTGTTGCTCTGACATTGGACAAATCCAGAAGTGAAAAACTAGGCTTCACTTGGGGTGTGGCTAATGTGCCTGGCCATGACTTGCCTCCCCTTCACATCAATTCTTTCGCCAACATGATGCTACATACATCATTTTTCCATGTTAAGTGTTTTACAATCCATTTTCATTCTTCCGTTTTTTGTTTTATTATTAAGATAAGAAATAAGCCAGAGCATTTTGACTTTAAGGTCAGGCCGAAAAGGACAGTGGTGCTCAGATTAATGGATGGCTGAAAAGTTCCTGCCATGACAGTAGATCTCAGTCTTGAGGTCGCTTAGCTCAAAGGCAGGTCAGAGTAATCTGCTATAATGAACTAAGGGCTTAAGACTTTCTCTGAATTGGATGAAAGCAGCCTACTGCTGCATGATTCATTGGCTAAAAGTTGTGCAGTTCCCACAGGGAAGAATGGTTTTTGAGTTAAATTGTTAACTGCTAATTGTGAGTAAAGCTGCATTAATTGGGCATGTTTTTAAGTGGTTGCCTGTAGCATTGTAATCGTAAATAACAGAAGAAAATCATTTTTCCCAGATAGGTTTGCAGCTGGTTATAAAAATCTACAATTATCTTTTTATGATCTGCTCGCAATGTTTCGAAGTGAACTTTTGTAAATCCCCAGTTTAATTGAAGTTGTTAAGAATGGTTGAAATCTGGCACTCACTGCTTCAAATTGAAATCCAGCGTGGTCTGAGTTGGAAAGACTGTTATTCTGAACTCCTACTTCTTTATTTTTCTAATTTATTGAAAGATTTTTTATTTTATTTTTCTAATTTTTTAGCTAAGAATTTGTACTTAAAAATCTGTACCTAGGTACCCTGGTACCTAAGATGGCGCCGTAAGTGGCAACTAATAAACTTTCCACTGTATTCATGAAAGTATGTGACAATAAAGCTAATTCTAATTTTAATTCTAAAATGTGTTCACACACAACGACAAAAGAGAATTCTCAAGAAGGTTAGTGTTTCACGGCTTTTGCTTCACCCTAATGTGGTGGCAGAGGGCACATGATAATATTGGGTAATTTTACCACCACAGTAACACTGAAACCATTGCTAGATCCATTCTATCATCCAAAGCAACAGCATGTTTCATATTATTGGCCCCAGATGTTGCAGCAGTCTTACAACACATCAATGAACATGATTGCTGTTTCGGGTCGCATTTGGTAAGGACTGCACAGGGCACACTTTGCTGACTTTTATCAACAAAGGAACAGAAGATGCCAACAAAAGTGCTCCTCGCCTAGGGCTTTGCAAATACATCTACATATTTAATGCCACCATAGAATCAGCAGTCTTTGATTTACGAGCTCCAATCCTCTCTCACTTCACATTACCTCACTTGAGGCTGCCTGGCCAGATATTGAGGTCTCATTCTGGTTGAGCTACATCAGAATGTTTGATTACTACTCTCCAACCCTAACTCGCTTGCTAAACCTAAACAGGATTAGATCTCAAAACTCATGGGACCTTGTTTATTAGACCAAACAGTGCTCTCTAATTGTTGGTAAGCAAAATATCAAAATTAACCCTCTTGAATGCTGATACCCTGTCCATAAACTTCATTTGAGGCACATAGCTAAGGGCTTTCATATTAAAGATCTTTGTTATATTCTGCCATGATACATGGATGGAGAACAGGTCTTTCTCCAACTGATACCAATGTCTGGCATATCCTCTGCAAATCCCCATATTAAAACATGGAGGGCTAGTAAGGGAAACAAAGGGGTGGAGGAGTTTGACAGGAGTGAGACAGGTGAGCTGAGGTAGAGATGGTTGATGTAATAAATTGATCTCTGTGATGGAACAGATATTTTGCCAGAACTCATGTCAGGGTCAGTTCAAAGTTGCAAAAGCTCTATCCATCTTCAGATCCTGACCAGAGAGGGGAATGGAGTTGGGATCTAGGGAATAAAAATTGTAGCAGGAATCAATGACAATGGCTTCCATTCTTCCTCAATTTAGTTGAGGGGGATTTATAATTATCCACTATTGGATGGTAGAGACCATGTGTGAAAATTTTGAGTCAGTGGAGGGGTTAAGAGAGTTAGGTTCATATCTGTGAGTTTGGTTGGCATAGCTCATACCTCCGTTTAGTAATTGGTCCTTTCATAGTAGGATCTCAGAGCCAATCATACGCTGATACCATGTTAGGAAAACAATATTGATCATTTTTCTCATTGATTCAGTGATACTTAACAGGTACTTAGATATGAGGCAAAACAAATTTAATGTTTGTATTACCTAGGCAGTATGGGATCCCAGCAAAAACAAAACAAGGAGACCACACTAATGTTTGGTGCTGAAATCGGACTCTATTTTTCATTGCCTCATTTCTAACTTATTGCTTCTCTCCTCTTACTTCCCAAGCATTTCATTCTGCTTTAGGCCTTTACCACTGCTAAATACGTGCAGAGAAAACTATCCTCCTCTTCTGGACCCTCATATAATAGCGAATAATATTATAGATATTGTAAAAGTAAAGTCAGGTGTGCAGTTTTCTTTTACTTGTCCATGGGATTTATTGACCATCCCTAATTACCTTGGCAAAGGTAGTGGTGAGGCGCATTCTTGAACTGCTGAAGTCCTTTGAGTGTAGGGACAGCCAAAAGGAGCGGGTTGCAGGATTTTGATCCGGTGATAGACTGATATGGTTCCAAGTTAGGATGGTGTGTGACTTGGAGGAGAAATTGCAGAAGATGGTGTGTCATGATGACTGATCAGAACTCCAAAGTGCTGTGGATCCTGTTTAAGTTTTACTTCCATTTTTAAGTTTCTTGTTTGAAGAGGACTGGTCCTGACAAAATAAAGACTGCAAATGTAAAATCAGTCACTGTCTGGAAAAATCCTGTGTGGGGTCCATAGAATGTCGCATGTATCAAATGTCAGAGAAACATCAGACAAAGAGAGCAATGCAACAGGAAGTGATAATGAGTGAGCTGACTAAATCCTTCCTCAACGGAAAGCCAACACTTCCAAACTTCTTTCGAGTTTTGCCCTTCTGGGAACATACAAAAATAGAATTAAGACTGATAGTAATCCTGGTCTATATGTGATAGTGGGGAAAGTGTTAATGGATGAAGGTGTACTGTTGAACTGACGGACCCATGTGTAATAGCCTGGGTTTGTTGTAGTGTGCTATGACAATCACAGTCAAACAATCATCTACTAGTCACCCTTGCATTGCAGGCAAATGTATTCTCTCACTCTGGATGCTAGAAACCAGTTGGCTAGTCATAATGAAATAGGACAAGAAGGTTACTCTTGTCCTGAGTCCTGCCACCCAAGCACAGAAAGGCTTTAACTAACTGAAAACCAGGGATCCAAAATTGACAGTTCAACGATGAATGTACCTGTTCCAGTTCTATGTACTCTTCACGAACAAGCCAGAGAAACTAACCCTTATGTTGTATTCTTGGACACGCTTCTCATTCCTAATCTTTGTGTATGTGTCACCATTTCTTCTTGAATTTAAAAACTAATAAACAGAAAGAAAATCTTGTTATATTGGCTTGTTCAAAATTTAAATTTGTTTTGTCTGGGAGAAAGTCATCAACCAGTGAGGGATTTTTCTGAAAATTGACCTTGTTGTGATCAACCTTGTGAATAAAGGAGCCATTTCACACCCAGGAGCTTAACAATTTGTTGTATCCATCTGGAACCATAATAACTTGGGAAAATTCCCCAGGGATTTGGTGGTGACAAGTGTTCCTATCCATCTTCTGCCTTAATCCTGCAGGTGGCAGAAGTCATGAGTTTGGAAGGTGATGTCGATAGAAAGTTTCTGAGCTGCTGCAGTACATCTTGTAGATGATGCACATCTGGCCTGACTGTGAGTTGGTGGTGGAGGGAGAGAAGGCTGAAGGTATTGGATGGGGTGCCAGTCAGGTGAGCATTCAAGTACATCCAAACTATAAATCAAGAAAAAAATGTTTTTGTCTGGAAGAATATGTCAAAAACACAGTTTCTCAGTATTAACACAATTGGAAGCAAACTCAAATCTGTAATGATGTGGACTGGATGCACTGGAGTGTTGGACTGGGATGGACAAGGTCAAAAATCACACAACGCCAGGTTATGGTCCAACAAGTTTATTTGAAAACACAAGTTTTCGAAGTCTTGCTCCGAACGAGTCTCAGAAAGCTTGTGTTTTCAAACAAACCTGTTGGACTATATCCTTGTGTCATGTGATTTTTGACCTCAAATCTGGAAGAAACATGGGCAAGAGACAGCTATATATAATCAAGGATTAGTAAGCAAAGCAGAGGATTTTTAAAAAATTCATTCAGTCATTGGATACGGGCATTGCTGGCTAGGCCAGCATTAATTGCCTAGAGGTCATTTAAAAGTCAACTACCTTGCTGTGGGTCTGCAGTCAGGTTACTCCAGCAGCTACATTCCCTAAAGGACATTAGTGTACCAGATGGGGCTTTTCCAGACAATCAACAATGGCTTCATCATTAGAGTATTAATTCTAGATTTTTATTGGATTCAAATTCATTAAAGGTCTGTCATGGCAGGATTTGAACCTGAGTCCCTAGAACATTACCTGAGTCTCTGGATTTATAATACAGTATCTTTGTCTCCCCCTTTCACGTGTGTGCTATTGTGAAGCTTTAGATAAAAACCTTGATTGTGTTGCAAGAGGAGTTAATCACTTGCAGTTGAAATTTGGTTTGATAACATCAATGTGCTAAATAACTTACACAGCTTACATTGCTAAGTCTGTTATTTCTCCGTTATTGCCAGTTACTATGTAATGCTTTACTGTAAATGTAAAACCAACCACTCACTTCCCTTTGATCTGTGATCAATGCAAAGCGCCTGTTGCAATTCCATATTAAAGGAACAGGCATGTGGCAGTGTAGAACCCAGGAATGCAATAGGAGGTCAAGTAGACTGAATGAATCTTTTGGTAAACTAACTACAAGTTATGCACATAGCATAGATATTTGCAGTATTGTGGATAGCATTGGGATTGGCAAATGGATCATAGGGTCATGGGATCATGTTGTCAGTCACCAGCTTCTATAAAGGGGGTTTCTGGCTGCCCTTAAAATATCACCATCTCAAAAAAAGTAACCTGTGGCATGAGAAGACTTGTTTGAGACTGGGGTTGCTCTACGTCAGGCAAGTGAAGGGACAGAAAAACAGTTCCTGTCTGTAAATTGTTTTGTTCACTTATGTGACATGGACATTGCTGGTTGGGCCAGCATTTATCGCCCATCTCAGGTTGCACTTGAGAAGGTGGTATGAGCTGCCTTCTTGAATTGGTAATATTCATGAGTTTTAGATACACACACAATGCCATTCGGGAAGGAATTCCACGATTTTGACACAGTGATAATGAAAGAATAGTGATTTCCAATCAGGATGGTTTGTAGTTTGGAGGGGGAGCTTGAAATAGGTAGTGCTCCCATGTACCTGCTGCCCTTGAATTTGGAAGGTGCTTTCTAAGGAATCTTGGTGAATTTCTGCAGTGTGTTTTGTAGACACACTGCTGCTACTGAGTGTCAGTAATGGAGGGATTAGATGTTGGTCAATACGGTGCCAGTCAAGCAGGTGCTTTGTATTGGACAGTGGCAAACTTCTTGTGGAGTTGCACTCATCCAGGCAAGTGGGAAGTATTTCATCATATAATCTGCAATATGTTGGTTCACACCTTCATTTCTGATAATTAAAAACCACTAGCAATTTGGAGTTGGCTCTGCATTATTCTTGCAGAATGAGTACATACAAAATAATTTCCTCTCCTCTGGTCCAAACAAAGCCGTAAATCCTGTCACAGACATAAAAAGGGAATGTCTGATTTTTCCATTTTCTACACCCACTGTCCTGTGGTTTCTAACTTCCAATTTAATTCCAGTTTGGGGCCAGGCGGGGGTGTGGTGGATGGTGGTGATGGTGCTTGTTGCAACTGAATTGAGACATTCCAGATTCACTTCATGCAGGAAACCTATAGCTGTCTGAATGAAGAGAATTTCTTTCCATTAATTTAGGCTTGATTTGAACTCAGATCATTGATTCAAGGCTGATGTTCACACACTGCACCACATCAAACTAATTCCAGAACCTTCAAAGACAATTCCGTCAAATGTTTTTAAAGCTGTACTTTACCCTTTGCAATATTTCTATCTGAGTAGTTAATGCAGGTACAGCAAATAATTAAGGATATAGCAACTATGGATTTACAAGGGAAATAAATATTGGAAAAGATCCGATGGACGTTGCAATGTGGCTATTGATTAAGAATTTAAAAAAGACACAGCAGCAAGTCTCCAAACATCCTGTGAGACTTACTAGATGAGATGCATCAACTCCAGTGCCCTCACAGCTAAACTATGTGTATTTCCCCACAAATACTCATCAATTAAGCTGTAAAATGGGACACACTTTATGATTTAACAGTTCTACAGCAGAGCTTTGCTTGGTGGGATTGAGTATTGGGCGTGGTGCTTATCCGTTGCAGCAGGTAGATATTTGTAGTTGGAGGGGACAGTGACATATGTACAACACGCCCAATTCTCTAGTGTCAGCTCCTGGTGAATGAAGCTTTGCGTCATGAGTGCAAATTCTCCCAAACATTATAAAGGCAGAATGTCTCACTTTAGAGGAGTATGAACACTGCAAATACCATTGTTTTGATGCTCGAGAGAAAAGATTTAACTTTTGATGTATATAATTTATTTGGTTAAAATCCAAGTAGAAACAATTTCTGTACCACTTTTTTTATTTGCCTTATTAGATTTAATACTTTTAAGTTGGTGGTGCCATCAGTAACAAATGTATCACTACATTGTTAAGAAATAGATTTCTTTGCTGTCTTTACATACGTGATAACTATTCAAAATCAAATGGACCGAGGACCATCATAAGCAGTATTTTACAGTGCAGTTTGAATCCATTTGCAATGTCATAAATTTAGTACAATAACCAAGAAAGCTGCCATTGTCTTTCCACAATAGAAGTCTCCCCTTCCCAAGATAGCTTTGTTGGACTAATTCCTTCAAGAGGGACATGTATCTATGCAATGAATTCAATATAGAAAAAGGAGCTCTGTTAAGATTCAATAGACATAAATAGTGGGGGACAGGACAAAATATCTTGTAGAAAGAGTCAGGTTTGAGACGCCTTTTAAGGATCAAAAGAATAATGAGGTGTTTGGGTTGGGAGTTCCACAGGATAGAATTGAGTTAAGGTGAACTCTTGTGGACTGAAGGAAGGGAAATACAGAAAAGGCCAGAATTGGAGAACCACAAGATGTGGGAAGGGACTTAAGGCTCCTTCTGAAGAAATGCTGAGGTATTTTCAATTCATTGATCAAAGTATTGGATGGAATTTTTGTCTGTGCAAATTGAATGGAATTGAAAAATGGGTAAATAAGATAGGTAATAACAGCAGAAGTAAAAACAAATTTTAAATAAAATAAATAAACAATTTGGGTGAATGTTTCTGTTAATTTTGTGAACTTCTGTCCTTAATCATTCCCACTCGCTTTGTAATTTTCTGAAAAGTAATTCTAACAAGGTAAATGAGTGATAAATAGGAGATCTCATGTATCATTATATTGCACTCACACAGGAGCACCCGCTCTGCAATGAGTACCCATTTTTACTTGCCTTTTATCTTACAATGCGTATCACTGCAAACTTGAAGCTGTCTGATGAAGCATTTCTTAATGTTAATGCACAATATGTAGGCATCATTTGCAAAGTCAGTATCAATTCCCATCTCAAATTTCTATCAATAAGATGGTGGTGAGCCAACTTGTTAAATCCTTCAGTTTTTCACCATGGTTTTGATGTAACTGCACACTGAACTATTTCAAAGGGCAGTTCAGAATCAACAACATTGCTGGTCCCAAATCAGTGAGGATGGGAGATTTCCTTTCCTAAAGAATGTTAAGTTTAAGATGATCTGATAGTTTCATTGTTGTGACTACTAGTAACGTTTATTCCAGTTATATTTAATTATCTGTATTTACAATGCCATGTTAGAATTTGAACTCACATTATGGTAATATAGATGTGGGGAAGGGTACAGTACTGCAATCTTGATTGGATAAATTTTAAAAAAAGCAACACAAATTAAATTCTGTGTAAACATTCTCTCATTGTTGAGGACATATTATTCACTGCATAGTATTTCTAATGAAACAAAAAAATGAGATGCAACATGAGTTAAAGGAATGAATTAACCACTTGGCTGAGTTCTACTTCCAATATATGGAGGCACTGTGGGACAATGGGTAAATGTGCCTGCCTGTCAAACACAAGTTGTAGGTTCCAAGACTTGATAGCCCCAGAAAATGGCTAAAAAAGACTGAGTGCCCAGCTGTCAGCACATGTAGGTGGTAAGAATGAGATTCCTGGTCAACTATCTACTGGTAAGAACATTGTACTATTTACATGACTGTTCGCGGCTCTTGAATACATGCTATAAAAGTGCATGTTGTCACAGCAAGTTTAATTCCATAAGATATAGGAGCAGAAATAGGCCATTTAGCACATTGGGTCTGCTCCATCACTCGATCATGGCTGATATGTTTCTCAATCCCATTCGCTTGACTTTTTTCCATAACCCTTGATCCCCTTAACAATCAACAATCTATCTATCTTTGTCTTAAATACACTCAATGACCTACCCTCCACAGCCTTCTGTGGCAATGTGTTCCACAGATTCACCACAGTCTGGCTGAAGAAATTCCTCATCATCTCAGTACGAAAGGGCCATCCCTTCATTCTGTGGTTGTGCCCTCAGATCCTAGTCTCTCCTACTCGTGAAAGCGTCTTCTCCACATCCACTCTATCCAGGCCTCTCAGTGTTCTGTAAGTTTCCACATCTTTCTTAACTCCATCGAGAACAGACGCAGAGTACTCTACTGCTCCTCATATGACAAGCCCTTCATCTCCGGGACACCTTCCAATGCCAACACGTATTTCCGTAGTTACAGGGCCCAAACTGCTCACTATAATCCAAATCCGGGCTGATCAGAGCTTGTACAGCCTCAGCAGTACATCTCTGCTACCGTACACTAGCCCTCTTAAAATGAATGCTAACTTTGTATTTGCCTTCCTAACTGCTAACTGAACCTGCATGTTAACTTTAAGATAATTATGAACTAGGACTCCAACTTGCCTTTGCGTTTCAGATTTCCAAAGCCTTTCTCCTTTTATAAAATTGTCTAAGCCTCTAATATTCCTACCAAACTGCATAACTTCACACTTTACCACATTGTATTCTATCTGCCATGTTTTTGCCCATAGCCCTAACCTGTCCAAGTCCTTCTGAAGCCTTCCTGTTTCCTCAGCACTACCTATCCGTCCACCTATCCTGGTGTCATTTGCAAATTTAGCAACAATGCTCTCATTTCCTTCGTCCAAATCATTAATGAATAACATGAATAGTTGTGATCTCAACATGGGTCTGCTACGGCACCTCACAGTCACTGGCTGCCATGCTGAAAAAGATCACTTTATCTCTACTCTCTGCAAGTCAGTAAATCCTGTATCCATGCCAGTACATTTCACCTAACACCATGGGCTCTTATCTTTTTAAGTAGCCTCCTATGCTGTGCCTTGTCAAAAGCCTCTTAGAAATCCAAATGGATCATGTCTACTGGCTCTCTTTTGTCTAACTTACTCATTACCTCCTCAAAGAATTCTAACAGGTTTGTCACACTTGATGTCCCTTTGACAAACTTGTGCTGACTCAGCCCTATTTTACCATGCACTTCCAAGTACTTTGTAATCTAATCCTTAATAATGGATTCTAAAATCTTATCAACAATCAAAGTCAGGCTAACCAGCCTATAGTTTCCTGTCTTCTGTCTCCCTCTTTTCTTAATCAGGAATGTTACATTGACCATTTTCCAGTCCTCTAGCACCCTCCCTGACTCTAGTGATTCTTGAAAAATCACAACCAATACTTTACAATCTCAGCTATGTCCCTCAGATCTCTGGGGTGTAGTCCAACTGGTCCGGTAAATTTCTCTATCTTTAGACCTTTCAACCACCCCAGCGCTTTCTCTTTAGTGATGGCCACTACATTCACCTCTGACCCCTGACTCTCTTGAAGTTGCTGGTGCCCCGCACTGTGAAACTAATGCAAAATACCAATTTCTTTATTCCCCATTACTACTTCACCAGCCTCACTTTCCAGTGGTCCGATGTCCACTTTTGCCTCTCTCTTACCTTATAGATATCCAAAATAACTTTTTACAATTTTTTTTACATTGTTAGTTTGTTTACTCTCGTATTTTATCTTCTCCCCCATTATTGCCTTTTTGATTATCATCTGCTGTTTTTTTTAAAGGCTTCCCAAACCTCTGGCTTTCCCCCTAAACGTTACCATATTGTATGATTTTAATTTTGCTTTGATGCTGACCTAACTTCTCTTGTCAGCCATGGTTGCTTCATTCTCACATTCCAGTCAACTCTGGCCAGCTCCTCCCTCATGTTTTTGTAGTTACCTTTATTCAAATGTAATACCATTACGTCTGGTTCCAGTTTCTGCCTCTCAAACCGCCCCCTAGGAGTTCCTTCACCTTAAGTTCCCTAATCAAATCGGCCTCATTACGTATCACCAAATTCGGAAGTGCCTGATCCTTAGTGGGCTCTACTACAAACTACTCCAAAAAAGCACCTTGTAGGTATTCCATAATTCCCTTTTCTTGGGATCCACCACCAACTTGATTTTGCCAGTCCATCTGCATATTGAATTCTCTCAAGACCGTTGTAAAAGTGTGTTTTTTTACATGCCTTTTGTATCTCTTGATTTATTTTCTTCTCTACATCCTGACTACTGCTAAGAGGCCTGTACACACCTCCCATCAGGATCATTCTTTTTCCTTTGCAGTTCTTCAACTCTACTCACACAGATCCTACGCTTTCCAACTTTATATCACTTCAATTTCATTTCTTACTGACAAGGGAAGTCTGCCCCCTTCTGCCCGACCTTTCAATAGATTGTGTATCCTTGGCTACTTAGATCATAGAATCCCTACAGTGTGGGAACAGGCCCTTCGGCCCAACCAGTCTACACTGACACACAGAGCATCCCACCCAGACCCATTCCCCTATAACCCACCTAATCTATATGCTCCTAAACACTATGGGCAATTTAGCATTGCTAATCCACCTAGCCTGCACATCTTTGGACTGTGGGAGAAAACCAGAGCACCCAGAGGAAACCACGCAGACACGGGGAGAACACGCAAAGTTCACACAGACTGTTGCCCGAGGGTGGAATAGAACCCAGGTTCCTGGTGCTGTGAGTCGGCAGTACTAACCACACAGCTACCGTACCACCCGAGCTCCCAGCCACCTCTCTTTGATTCCTACAATATTATACCTGCCAATTTCAATCTGTGCTACAAGCTCATTTACCTTGTTTCGTATACTGGATGCATTTAAGTACAACACCCTGAGTTTTCCATTGAGTGTTAAACCCTTCTCATAGTTGTCCCATTATCTGCTGTGCCTGAAGTTAGATTCTTGACCATTTCTGTACCCTCTGTCCTGTTACTTGTTACGGAAACTTTAATAACCTCTATTGAGCCCTGCTCCCCTTAACTTTTTCCATAATTTTCCATGCGACTGAACCCACGCTCAACTATTTAGTTTAAAGCCTGAGTGAGCTCCAAATCCCTGAGTGAACTGTAGCCCAGCACCAGCATTTTCAGTATGAGCAACCTACAGTCAGCGGTAGAGTCTGGGGTAATTGTAACAGCTTTGTCAAATTCCAATGAGGAGAAAAATGTCCAGAATTTTGCAGTAGAAGCAGAATAAAGGCAAAAAATTGAATCCACAACCCCTGATGTTAACATGCTGGCTGCAGTATTAGTGACAATAATGATCTTTTACCACTACGTTGCTATCTCACAGTAAAATTGTTGCTTTACACAATGATCTTCCTGTAATTTCTTGCTGCAATAGTACAGGGCCTTATTGAGACCTCATCTGGAAGATGGTATGCAGTTTTGATCTCCTTATCTGAGGAAGGAAGTTCTGGCTATGGAGGGAGTGCAACAAAGATTTACCAGACTGATTCCTGGGATAGCAGAACTGACATATGAAAAGAGATTGGATTGTTTAGAACAATATTCGCTGGAGTTTTGAAGAATGAGGGGAGGAATCTCTTAGAATCCTATAAAATTCTAGCGGGATTAGTCAGAGTAAATGCAGGAAGAATATTCGTGATGACCAGGAAGCTCAGAACCAGACGTCACAATTTAAAGATATAGGGAGGCTATTTAGGATTCAAAAGAGGAGAAATTTCTTCACCCAAAGAGTGGTGATCCAATGCAATTCTCTACCACAGAAAGAGGTTGAGGCCAAGACATTGAATGATTTCAAGAAGGAGTTGAATACAGTTCTTAGGGCTCACGGAATCGAATGGTAATGGGAGAAAGTGGGAAGAGGATATTGAGTTGACTGATCAGCCATGATCACATTGAATGGCAGAGCAGGCTTGAAGGGCTGAATGGCCTACTCCTGCTCTTACTTTCTATATTATATAACAGGGCCTGATATATCATCCCACAAGTTTTCTTGTGGGTTGTTCTCCTGGACAAAAACAAAGGCTATTTTATTACTACATTGTAAAGTGCACTCCATTACAGATTTTGCAAGCATTCAAACTTTTATACCAATGAACTGGCTCACTAATAGCTTGCAAATTATTGGAGGACCATTACTACAGGTGAGTACTGGTCAGACTTTGACTATTTCTGTTAACAGAATTGCAATCAATGAAATCTTCCTGCTGAAGGATCATTTTGCTTCACCAATTTCCGTCTCATAAAGAGCTGCAAGAAAAAAGCCTTTACTCGTAAACGGAGGAAAATATGACTAAAAACCGACAGAATTGCAGATGCTGTAAATCAGAAACTAAAACAGAAATTTCTGGAAAAGCTCAGCAGGTCTGGCAACATCTGTGAAGAGAAATCAGAGATAATGTTTCAGGTCTGGTGACCCCTCCTCAGAACTGCATCTACCCTGTCATAGTGTTATTTTTCCAGCACCTTCTGTTTTTGTTCAAGGAAAATACGGCTTGATGCACAACTTTGGTCTTTTGTCCAAACAGTGACATTATGAGGAAACATGTACAAACGTATAAATGTACATATTAGGAGCAGGAGAAGGCTATTCGGTCTCATGTCTATTCTGCTATGCAGTAGATCATTGCTGATCTGATTATGGCCTTACTTCATATTATCGCCTGCCCCGATAACTACGAACTCTTTTGTTAGTCAAGAATCTATCTACCTTTGCCTTAAAAATATTCAATGACCCTGCCTCTATTCTGAGGAAGTGAATTCCAAAAACTCTTAATCCTCTGAGGGAAATAAAAAATCCTCATCTCTGTTTTAAATGGGTGATTTCTTGTTTTTTAAATTGTGACCCCTCTTTCTAGGTTGGCTAATGGGGAAAAAACCTTTCAGCATCGACTGTGTCATAGAGTCATACAGCATGGAAACAGGCCCTTCAGTCCAACTAGTCCACACCGATTATATACCCAAACTAAACCAGTCCCACTTGCCTGCATTTAGTCCATATCCCTCCAAACCTTTCTTGTTCATGTACTTATCCAAATAGTGTCTCAGGATCTTACATATTTCAATAAGTTCCCATTTCATTCTTTTAAATACCGATGGATACAGGCCCAACCTACTCAACCATTCCTCATAAGATAACTCTCAACATCTCAAGAATTAGTCAAGCAAACCTTCTCCAGACTGCTTCCAATGCATTTATAACCTTGCTTAGAAAAGAAGGCCAAAGCTATATACAGTATTTCAAATGTGGCGTTACCATTGCCCCGTATAACTCATAGAAGACATTCTACTTTTATATTTCATTCCCATTGCAATAAATGACAACATACCTATTTTGCATCACATGTCTATTAAGAATAACATAAAATGACAAAAAAAGCTGCAAATTTCAAATATGCAGGAATCCAACAAATGTGTTCAATACTCAGTTCAGCTAATAGTGAATCAGAGCGCACAATTGTCTAGTTGCTTTCAGAAGCTGCTTAACTCTGAAATATTGCAATTTTGTTTCCTGTTTTAAGGGATTTACTTTTTCAATGGCATTGATAGATCTCTGCCAAGGATCAAACTGCTCCTCCACACAGCTTCTGGTATGAGAAACACCACAGCATTACTTAATCGTAACAGTATGAGGAAAAGGAAAAAAAAATCCAACATCTGGGAACCAGGCTTAATATCCATTACATACTTACTGTCAGTAACAATCAGGGAAGATGGCATCCATGTGCTATTTGTAGCAAAACTATAAACACAAACTGTGCTCTCATATTTACAATTCCACTAAACACCAAATAAGAAAAAAAACTTTCCTCAAGTCTGTTTACTTAGGAACAATCGAGAACACCCTTCTGTACAGATTCTTATTTCATTCACTTCAAACTGGTCATTTTTACATCTTGGAAGAGTTATTGTGGGCACTGACTGAGTGTAAACAGCTAGACTGAGTGCGTTAACAGCAGTGTGAGGAAGTGAGAGTGTGGTGACCAGTATCAATATCTTACAGATGCTGCAAATACTTTGCCTATTTTGGACATTCCTGTACTCATCAAAGAACAAAAAAATCTAAAATGTTGTGTCTTCAGCATTCCCTAACATTTATTTATGGTTAAGCTACTTTCTAGGCTTTTCTGTTCAGACTCTGCCTCTTCAGTCTTTCTGGAACTTATTAGTTTAGAACATGCAGCTCATGAGAAAACTGAGAATGCCTTTTCTGAGATAATTTCAACAGTAAAAAATACTGAATACATGATCACGTTGAATCTCTGGAGGTATTATCCAGCTGCTTCCTCCAATAATCACGATATTGAGTTCAAAGATTTGATTTCCTCTGTGTTCAACTGACTTGATTGGATGTACAGTAGCTCAGATTTTTCTTTTCAAGTGGCAGAGGTCCAATGTGAAAACCGAAAACATGAGCTGCCACAAATGTGGGACTACCGCCAAATTTTCACTCTTCCTTGTGGTTCAGTTGTTTGAATTGTGGTTCGAGATCAGTGAGACTGAGGTCAGGCCAGGTTCAGCCACAGCAGAAAGTCAGAGTGTCCTCATGTTGGAAGAAACACTTGAGGTCTCTTACTGGCATAGAAAGGAATTTGTAGTCAAGGAGGCTCTCATCTTAGTCCCTGCGAATGAGCATTTATAGGTGAAGGGGTTAAGCCAGAGTTATTTGGTCACTGATTACTCACAGTACCCTGACTCCACAAATTGTTCCCACATATCCTTTTACCTCACTTCAGCACAGCCTGTCTTTGGTCAGCAGCACTATGCCATGTGGAGCTGTAATGATACACCATTCATTAGAATCGTGTTGCGGGGTCTACAGTAGAATTCGCCCTTTCTTCAAGGCTAATCTCACCCTGAGCTTTTGATTTGTGCTGCATTCTTAAGGGATTACTGGTTTTCAGTTTCCAAGAAGAGGGAGAGAAGAAAAGACTGCATCAAGAAGCCTTTTCTGAAAAGGCTTTACCCATGTTATATGGAATTTCAAAAAGGAAAACCTTATTGCATTTCTTTGATATTTATTATAATCACAGGACCTCATAGTGCCTACTTGTTCTACTCAGCTCGTTGGTGCTGTTATTAGTTCACCTCCTCCACAGTATGTCCTTGGTAATTGCACACTATGACCAATAGAAATATATAATAATGAAATTACTGGAGAGTGAAGCAAGGTTTCTTTTGAAATATGATCATTATGCATCTCAGATGATCCTGAATGTGGAAAGCATTTACCCAAGTTTTTAATGCTGGAGATTGTCATAAAAGAGGTTTAATGTAATCTCTTTATTATTGTAGATAAGTAGAACATGCCATGGCATGGGAATTTTCTATTTAGACATTCAGCTTACTTTGAATATATTTGTTTGACAATCACTCTCCTTGCAGTCACAATTTTTTTTTCCTTTTAGTTTGCAGATATTTTAAGTTCAAACGTTACTGACCCTGATTTGTAAGAGCTTGAAAGTTCTGGATTTGTCAGTCACAGTGACTCACTGTTCCATTTGAGTGTACAGCATCTAACCAGGAAACAACACGATCACATAACCAAGTGTAATCTGTATTGGACGTCAGCAATGATAACCAGTCAATCAACTAGCCAACAAATCTGAGCAAGCAGAACAATTAACCTTTAAGAATATGGAAAATTGGGAGGAAAAATCAAAACTTTTAGTAAAAGACTGATGAAGTCCAAATCAAAATGGATAATGTCAACAGCTAGTATTTTTATAACACTATACCCCCTAGTAACATGTCTTACAACAGCAGTGTTATCAAACAAAATTTGACACATAGGCAGGTGACCAAAAGCTTGATCAAGAAAGTAGGTTTTAAAGAACATGGATTCAAGAGCACAGCCCTTCAAACTTATTCCCCCATTCAATGACTCATTGGCTAGCAAAAAATTATCAGTTTCAGATTTAAAACTATTAATTGAGCTAGCATCCACTGCTATTTGTGGGAGTATGTTCCATGCTCCTACTTTCTCACTGCCTCTGATTTGAAGATTATGTGCACCCCACCCCCACCACCACCCCCCCCACCACTGCCCCGTAATGTGCTCCTAACAGTGAAAAATGCTTTTCTTCATATATAGTATCGTAGTCCTTTTAGAATCCTAAATTTCTCAATACAATCACCTTCTAATTTTCTGGATCCTATGGAAGGTGAGCCCCTAGACAATGTAACCTTCCCTCAAAATGTAGTCCTTGAAGGCCTGGGAACAGTTTGCTGAATTTGGAGAGTCAGAGCGGGAGGTGGAGAGGTTTCAGGAGGAATTTCCAGAGTTTTGGCTCTAGGTAGCTGAGTGCATGGCTACTAGGGGTGGATTGCTGAATGTTAAGGATAGATAAGAGGCCAGAATTCAAGAAGCACATCTTAGACAACTGTAAGCAGTGACAAAGATAAGGAAGTCTGAGGTTATTTGAAATCAAGGATGAGAATTTTAAACTTGAGGTGATTACACGATTTGAAAACATGAAAAGGATAAAAATGAATGAAATCTTATATTCGACCAGTTCTGTATATTCTGTTCCACTCTACGCGCTTGAAAAGGTTTGGCTTCCTCTCATTCATTTCTAAGGCACAGTGCTGAAATGTAAAACAAATTCCAAGTAACACTATATGGAATCATAAGATCACTAGACTGTGCAATCAGTGAGTAATGTCTGTTCGTCTGCAAGTCATGCATTTTCAAAGAACTGTACATAAGTTAAATCATGAACTCCATTTAAATGGTTCTACCATATTATAAATAAATGTAAATTTTATCATGTGATTTGATGCCACACTGTGATTTTAGTTTCAGGACGTGCTGTTGAGGAGAAGGCAAAGTCACAATGGTCTTCAGGCTTAGTCTTCAATGTAACACTATTTATTAGACATTAATTCCAAAACTGCTATACATGGTAATCGTAGATGTGCCAGGTTCTGATCTTATGGTGCCATTAGATAAGGACTAATATATCTTCATTGTGCATTCATGTCCATGTACTCTCAAGGCTGTCTCTCATTCTAGAGTGTCCTGTGACATCATCACTAGGTTGCTGCAGGGTCTTGAAGCCTTGATATAAAACACCCCTCTCCGAGCTTCCTAGCTCTGTCAAGAACATTGATTAATGTTCTTATATATTCTCAAATGAGTTTTTTTAAGTTACATCATTTGACAACATTTGCTGTACATTTTTTGTTGTGATTTTGTTTGCGCTCAGGCTGGTTTTTTTGACTGTATCAAAGATGCCTGCTGTTGTCATTCATGCCAATTTTTCTCTGCATCTGAGGCACCAAATTTGACATCAGCTGACCAGATTCCAATTTGTCATTTTTTAACGAATAAACTCAATAAACTTGTATCAGAGACAAAAGGTACTGCAGATGCTGGAGAATCTGAGATAACAAGCATGGGGCTGGATGGTGTTCATCCAGCCCCATGCTTGTAAACTCAATAAACTCCTTGGTTGTTCAATAAAGCTTTGAATTTTCTGTTCAAACTATTATAATAATAAAGATTCTGTAACTTCACTGTCTGGTTCTTTGAAGTGCATTAATGATTTTTCTTCCAGATATTTTCTCCTTTCTCAATCTTTTCTTTAATCCTGTATCTGAAGTTTGTTGTTGAATAAATAGATAAATCTGTTAGCTTTGCTCCTCAGCCCAGTATTTTTGATTGGAAGCGAAACTTATTTATTCCATCCCTTAAGGGATCAAATTTGCTTCACTTGTCCAATAACCAGATTCTCTATGTAGGCATTCAATTTGGATTTCACCCTTTAGCTGCAAGTGGGCTTTTATTGCTGTTACTGTTATTTGAGATGTTGTTTCTCCTATGGCTGCAATTGTTGACACCGTGGAACATACATGTTGCTCCCAGCGAGAATCTGCATGTGCATTAACAGATGCAGTCATGAATGGGAAAGGGATTGGGGTTGGACCGGGGATGGGGCAGAGATCAGACTGGGAAGCTGGACACACCAAGGTGGGTGTTTGGGAGACATCAGGTGTGTGGAGTAGGTTGGGTGGGGGGACTTGGTTAGTTTGGTCCAGGATGGTGATGCAGGGAGAGAAACAGGTCCAGGCAGTACAGTCCCAGTCCATTTTCTCTCCTCCCTGCCCACCTCATCCATTCTCTGCCTGCTCCGTCCATTCTCTACCCCCTCAGCCCTGTCCATGCTGTTCACCCTTCAGCCCCACCTGATTCCCATTTCATAGTTGCACCTATAGTGTGCACACGCACAGTGTGGACTTTATGCACAATACTATGACGAAAAGGGTCTGGAATCATGCGTGTACATATTTCTGAGTATACATTTCTGAATGCACGTGCAGTTTCCCTACAGTTCTAGTGGCAGCAGACACTGCCTTACCGTACTATTTGCTATAAGTTGCTCTTTGAGACTTACAGGGAAGGTGATGGCCTAGTGGCATTGTCACTGTACTGTTAATCCAGAGACCCAGATAATGCTCTGGAGACCCATGTTCAAATCCTGCTTAGGGAGTACTGCCTGGTTTACAGTTTACCAACTCCCTGGTTCTGACATTGGGCTGATGTGGTGTGGTGGGAAAACACTGGAGGTAGATGTTTCAGAGGCCAAGAAAACTCTGATTTTATTAAACAAACAAGCAAAATTGGTATATTTACAAAACAAGAAAGTGAGTATCAAATTGAAACCCCCTGTCTCCGACTGAGACTGTATCCCAGTTAATTAAATGCAGTGCATAAAGTAAATACAATGGGTAACTGTTACTACACCAATGGGGGAAGAGAGAGAGTTACCTGTTCTAATCGACTTCCCTTCCTCAGAGGTGCTCTACACCGTTGACCCCAAACCCCCCTTCCCTGCCTATGACTAGCCCAGCTGGGTTAAAGGTGTCAATGACCCTAGGCTCACCCCTGGTGTGAAAACTGCGATTTTGACTGGCTGTGTCCGTAGTCGCTTGTCGTAGCTGGGACTCCGCGAAGGGCTGCAGGTACCAATAATAGTCAGTATGGCGGTGTCTGTCGATGCGAGTGTGGGACCGGCCTGGTGAGTATTCTGGCTTTTCTCCTCCTCCTGGTGGTTTTGTGAGCAGGTTGCTGTTGCGGCTGGTGGAGAATGTTGCTGGTGTTGCCCTGGTTAGTGTGTCGTGTCTTGGGATGCCTTCAGTCACCTCCAGACGTCGATTGGTAGGTTTGGGGTTAGTTTCCAGTAGTTGGTCTCGCTGTGTTGGTTTTGCGGTGCCCTACTCACAGAGCAGAGCAGAGCAGGGCAGGATTCTCGCTCTCTTTTCTCTTTCCTTTGCTTTTTGCTGCACCTTCCACTTCACTCTCTCTCTCTTGTGCTGGGCTCGGGGTCTCCAGTTATACCACACAGCAGGCCCCTCCTTATCTCCCACCAAATCTGTGAGCTATTGTTGCTCCTTTCAGGATTGAAAAGGTTTCCTGAGCACTGGAGTGGGTGATGATCGTTTTTCAATTGAAAAGAATGGTTTTGATGAGTTTGGAATGTCCGGCATTTCCTTTGGACAGATATCCGTTCAGTTCACATAGTGGTCCGACGGTTCCAAGGTGAAAAAGGGTTTCATGTAACACAATGGTGCGGAATGTTCAGTAATTTTGTGCCTGAGGACTGATTTGGAATTGAATGGGTTGATACCTGTGTAGTATCCAAAAGGTCTGAAATTGTTGAGGTTGTTTATTTCCTGTAGACTGGCTTGCATTGTTTTAGCTGAGGCATGAATGAGGGAGTTTCCTTAGGTTTCGCATAGCTATACCCTGTCCCAGACATCTGCCACTGGGCTTGTATATTGCTCAGTCTGTTCCAGCCAGCCTTTTCCTGGCTCAGTTGTAGCCCATGGTTCCTGAAGTCTCAGTTTCTGCAATCCAATATACTATAATTCCCATAACTTCTCCCTTCAGAGGGTTTTTAAGTCCAGGTTATGTCCAACAACTGCCGGGGATTTTTGGCCCAATTTATACCTGCCATGGCAGATTATCTAGTTCATTAATGCCCTTTAAGGAGGGAAGCTGCCATCCCTACCTGGTCTGGCCTACATGTGACTTCAGACCCACAGCAACATGGTCGACTCTTAACTGCTCTCTAGGAAATAAATGCTGCCTGGCCAGCAACGTCTCATCCCATGAATGAACAAGAAACGATGTACCGGTGGTTTCTCTGGAAGAGTTTATTGTCCAGAAATGTTTGCCTCATAGCAGCAGTTCAGCTCTATAACTCTTCTCGGCTGCTACCTGGAGTTGACAATTTCTTGGAGAAATATTTTTTGAAATTTTCTTTTCTGCAAATGATCTCAAGTTTGTGGGTGGTGTGGGAGCTGGTTTAAGATGGAAAAGGTATTTCTTTGAGTAATTGCAGGGTGACCTTGGTCAAAGCAGAACTTTTATGCCCTGACAGTTTCTTAAGCTTATTTTTTTCATTTGGCACTGGTCTCTGTGTTGCACCCTGGTGAAGAGACACAAGATGTTTACCCTGCACCAGCTGTGGTACCAGTGGATAATGTAAATAAGCTTGGCAGAGGAAGTAGACTTTTGCTGGCAAGGATACTGGGAGTCACAAAAGGTCTGAAAGCCAAACTGGCAACAAGTGTCTTAAATAACAAGCATGGGGCTGGATGAACACAGCAGGTCAAGCAGCATCACAGGAGCAGGAAAACTTGACGTTTCGGGCCTAAAC
>JAHRHZ010000051.1:11305434-11318796 GCA_024137785.1 Ginglymostoma cirratum
GTTTAGGCCCGAAACGTCAAGTTTTCCTGCTCCTGTGATGCTGCTTGACCTGCTGTGTTCATCCAGCCCCATGCTTGTTATCTCGGATTCTCCAGCATCTGCAGTACCTTTTTATCTCTGATACAAGTGTCTTAAATACTTCTTTTGACCTCTTTGTCTATTGTTTATTTTTCTCCCTTGACATCATTGAAGGAACTTTGACACATTGATGTCAAGCAGATAGGTTGGACCACCTGACAGGACCACCCTCAGACTGTATTTGGCTTTCAGCAAACAGTATTTGAACATGAACTTAATGTTTGTGGTTCGTTGCAATACTTTAATTGTTGAATCCAAAAATGGCTATTCATATGGGGAAACTGTTTGCAAGACCTCACTTTTCCCCGGTCCCAGCCCTGATTATTCCCTGTCACCTACAAAAGCGATACTCTGAGCTACCTGCACTCAGCTCAGTTGGGAGTGGTATCAGAGATTTCTGATGAAGGGTCTAGGCCCGAAACGTCAAGTTTTCCTGCTCCTATGATGCAGCTTGGCCTGCTGTGTTCATCCAGCCCCACGCCTTGTTATCTCAGTTGGGAGTGGAACAGGCCCAAAGCAACATTCTTCACTCCGGCTATAAGTGCCTTGATTACATATCTAAATTTACAATATTGGTACTAGCCATTGACAGGCATCTCTTACCCAGCTTAGCAGAATTCCCAAAATGCCAATATAATGAATAAGAAAATACTTCTCTCTCTTGAAGCTCATGCAAATGGAACACAGAAAATTCCTGCGCTAAATGCAGAATTGAACTTTTTTCCTTGTTGTTGTTGCTTTAAAATGACAGGTATATCAACAGAAATTGATGCTGATGTTTTTCCGGTTTCAGATGGGCTAGGGTCAGGTCATGCCATGGTTGGGTCTTGGAGTGGCATTCATTTCTGTCTGTGACAGTCCGTTAATAGCGAGCAACTGACTATTGAGTATTCTATATTTATAGTTCTATGTTTAAATACAAAAACATGACCACTTTGCATAACCTCCTATGCCTGTGCACTGTTTACATGAAAAGCAGTCAGATGTAATGCAGTTACTGCAAACATATCAGTCAGGCACAGTCTCGAAATATACAAATATTGTTTAGAAGCAGCCCCTTGTGAAATCTGGAGAGTGTGTTCATATGAATGTCATCATGCCTCAGACATGCTGAAATTGTTTGACATTTGCTCTTCACATGTGAAAATGAGCAGTCAAGCTCCTGAGCATGTTTGAAGCCTGTGGTTGTTTTTGTCCTTAAAAGGACCCGGCTTTGGCCTCTAGCTGACTGACTGGTGGACTGGCCTGGCTGTCTCTCTGATCCAGTAGTAAACTGGCCCTGTCTCCTTTAAACTCAAGAGGTGAGCTTCACGTAACCAAACAGATGTCTCTACACAGATCTTTGGGTCAATGCCTCAAAATCGAGGCAAGTGACTGAGCATGGGGTAAGTTGTTGGCTGGTTGAGGGGCAGGGCTTGCAGGGTGGGAATGTGCGGTGGGGAGACAGATCATGATTGTGGAATGTGAAGGTACCAGAGATTGCAGTGGTCATAATGATGTTTGTGGGTCTTGGAAGAGGAGAGTTAATAGAAGTCGATTGCTTTTTCTGTGGATGGTCTCTATCCGGTTTTGTTCTAAAATGGCAATTTGGAGATCTAATGCATTCTAGAACTACAATTTCCATATGTAAAGCAGTTTATCACAAGAAATGGGTGAAAACATTGAGCACCCAGTGGAAAGCCCCTTTCAGAATGGAGCCAGTCACATTGCCCGTATGAAAGGAAAATAAATGACTAGCTATCGCACTTTGAGATTGTTACTGTCTTACTGACGCCAATCTAATGTCATACGCCAGCCACAGTTAGGACCTAGTATGTTGATAGCCAATATAAAGGGACTTAATGGCTGCCTAGTTTCATAAATATTTGTCACGGCAGTCAACAGTTAAGCAGAACCAATCCCGACACGATAGCATGCAGCATTCGATAGCAATAGAACAGCAGCCAACATTGTGGGCCCTAGCACAGCAACTCATGTCAGCCTGTGACATCAAGGACAAAATGACATGCAATGTGGTAAACCTAACAGATACAACAGGAGGCAGTATATCAACAGCAGCACACATGGTATGAGCAGAAAATGATAGGGCCCACCACGCATGATGCCCATACACACCATAAATATAGAATACTCAATAGTCAGTTGCTTGCTATTAAAAGACTGTTAATGAAATGAATGCCACTCCAAGACCCAAACATGGCATGACCTGACCCCAGTTCATCTAAAACTGGAAAAACATCAGCATCAATTTCTGTTGATATACATCTACATCAAGTGATAGTTGACAACACAATGTTTAGGCTCCACTGAATAGAAAACATAAAAAAGTGGAAGGGGTGCCATTGACAAAGGCACAGGTATTAAAATGCTCCTTGAAATAGAGAGCCAGAAGTGTTCTAATTGTTTGAGAATCACTGTGAAATCCAGCGGTGGTCCAGATTTCACCTCAGTCGAGGGAGGAGATGGGCAACCAAGGAGCAGGCCTGAAGAGATTGTATCCAGACAGGCTTCATTTACAGAAATCCTTGCCTGGCCCACAGGCAGCAGCAGGTATTTTGGGGACTTGCATTCACCATGCCCCACCCAAGGTTAAGCTCAATGGAGAGGAATCAATGTCAATAAGAAACCATTACCACTCCTTCAGCCAAAGATTCACTTTGAAATTTCAGGCCAAGGAAGCAATTGTTGTCCAACCGACAAATTCAAAAGAGACCATACTGGCTAGAGACATATCTTCTTGGCCTGTGATTTAAAACTGGAGTAAACCAAATGAGGGCATCTGAGGAGTGGGTGCTTCTCCCCAGTATGCAACTGCATTTGCTCGATTTATGCTGGAAAGTGACAGCCGGACTTGAGACCAGGTCTGTCACTTTCTTGGATCTGAATCAGAGCTGTTGCTACAAACTCACCAATACAACAACCAGAAAAATACTATGAAATGACAAACAGCCATAGTTACAGTGAAACTTGCTGTTGATTGCTGCTTCACTTATATACAGTCTCTTCCATGTAATGAAATCATGATCAGAATCGGCTGAGAGTAGGTGGCATGATGGGGATGTCTATGGGTTGCTTCCAAAAGTCTTTACATTTTCAAAAAAAAAGGTACCTGTGAAAGATCAGGGGATGACTCATGTCTTGCATTCCCTTTTGACCCTATGGGTATGTATCTGAGCATTTCTCATTCTACTTCCCTGAGAGGTCGAGATCTGAAACTCAAAACCTGTGGTGAACCACTGGTATAAAAATGTTGCTTATCTACCCAGTAGCACAGTGCTCCCGTATAGTAACACTTTCTCACTTGGTAGCCATCTCGGTTTTGAGTCAGATAAGGTTTGATTAACCAAACAAGTCTTTTTTTACTTGCTGCTAAGGTGTTTTTGATCCTTCTTGTATGGCCACGGAAAACGTGGGGTTATTGTGTGGTTATTAGCATGCACTGTCAAGCTGTTTCCAGACTGTACCTAGAATCTGGATAGAATGGTGAGGTACTCTTCATAGATTTGTCTCACACTTGGAATATCTTGGTATTTATCTGGACTGACATAGGGAGATTAGAATCTCACTTGCAGGGTTGCTACCCTACCAAGACAGAGCATCTTAAATAATGTGCCACTGTGTCACTCTCTGAGGCTTGTGTTTAGTAATGAGCTTTATCTCAGACTAGCACAAACCTGGCTAGAGACAATTCCATAGATTCATACAGCACAGAAGGACACCATTCAGCTTGTTCTGCCTGTCTCCCAACTCCTTGCAAGATTCATCCCACTTTGTCCCCGTAGATGCTTTTCAAGTATCTACCTACTTCAAATCCATACAAAGATCACAACTGTAGTTTGTTGTGGTTCAAGTAATCAGTTATTAGTGCATATTTTCTGATCACTAAAAGTGTAGTAATTCCTTTGTTACTAATTACATAATAAAACCATGGCACAGGCAGCTGTTATTTGCAGTTCACAAAACAGCAGCTGCTTTCACTGATAGCTATTGCGAAGCACAGTTAGACCCTGAGAACTTGCACAAGACTGTGGTCTCTGGACTGACCGTTGAGTTATGCAGCTGAACGTGTGTATTCGAACATGGTATAAAACTCCTTGTCTGGGGAATTGTGGCTACTACAGGCACCCAATGGGCCCCTTCTGGTTTAGGCAATCTAACTTTAGGAGAAATGCAAGTTGATTTCTGAGAAAGCTGCTGACACTAGGAGGGACCATCTTTAAACTGACAAAACCGCTTCCTATAATACGTTAACAGAATTGGGGAGGGGGTTTGGTGGTTGGGGTGAGGTCATGCTAGAGAGCTCAAGCTTTGGCAGAGAACCAAGTCACTGACTGGGTCAGACAAGGACACATTGTTCTTCTTTCAGTGAGAGTTTCCGTCAGATATTTTGGGGTAGGTTTTATAAAGGCCCCCACTAAGTATTCCTAATGGGAATTCAGACTCAGAGCGCCCTTTGGGGAATTCTAACAGTTTCAAAATTTTCCTTTTCCCTTCTCTTCCAAAGATGGTGAGTCATGCTTGCATGTGGTTCCAGGGGTGGTGATGATATTTCGGTATCTCCTTCATCTAAGCCCAAACAGTAAGCATGAACAGCATGACTAAGCATGTTCGTGGCATTATGCAGTGGTCAAACATGCACACATGAATAGACACATGGGCACAAATATGCCCTGAAATGGCAGTAACAACTGACTGATATTCACCCTCCCTAATTTAAATCAAAAAAAACTATTTATGGTTCTTTTAGTGCAACTACAGGCATGAATGCAGCATCCCCCTGTAAAAAAAGTCTACTGAAGCTAGGTCAGTTGAAAATTTCAAACTGAGTGATTAATTGAATTTCTATAGAACTAAAGGGAATATTTAGAGTTAAGCTAAAGATCATGCATAATCTTAATGAATGGTGGAACAAGTTTAAGCGACTGATCCCATCCTATGCTAAATGTAAGAAACAGCACAGTGAGCAGGGTTTGAGTCAAAGTTCAAATGAATGAAGTAGTCTTCGAGCTCTAGTCCCAAGGTACCCTTCTGAAAAGTTACAGTATGGCATCAAGTTTACCATTAAATCATTTTGGGTGTTTAATGACCAGCATGTAAGACTACGTTTGATTAGATGACGGTGATTTTCATAATAGAAACTTCTTAAAAGCAATAAATAAAGCTGTTATTAGTTGATAATGACTTGTATTCAGACAGTGTTGGAAATCACATTGATAACTCTATCCGAATGTACCTAGATGTCCTAACATCCTTGCAAAGAATATTGGCAATTTATATTTTCTATCTGACATTATTCGTCACATTTTCTGACTTGACAATAGAAGAATAACTGTTTGAAATGATGCTTTAATTCTGGGGCTTCACTGGAAGTAACTTGTTGGAAGTATGGCTGCACTATTTTTCATCTATTGTAATGGATGGTCCCTGTATTCCCAGTATAATTCAAGTAGGCAAGGATATGCAGCATAAAATTGACCCTTAAATGTTGGGATCTTACAGCAAATAGGAACTCAATGTACTCATGAGAGTTTAGAAGAATAAGAGGTGATCTTACAGCAACGTATGAGATCATGAGGGTACTAGAGTAGGATTTTTGACAGTCAAGGGAGTTGAGGGTTATAGGGGGTGATAAGGAAAGTGGGTTGAGCCCACAATCTGATCAGCCATGATCTCATGGAATGATAGCAATGGCGAGGAGAGATGCTGTCAGTCTTCGAGACCTTTAGTGGGAGAGGGGGTATGGAGAGGCTCGGGCAGCACTGCCCCTCTCAAAAGTGCTTCTAGAGTGGATGTTCCATTCCAGAACAATATTCCAGTGTTTGAGATCTGATTGTCTTGGAGTTAGAGCCTGAGACTGCACAGCTATTTGTTTTGATAGCTAAGGTACTTTGAGTTATGTAGCCTGTGTCGCCCTCGGTCACTCTCATACACTCCTGCATAAGCACTGGCATTTGCACACTGAAGGAATCCATGAGCTGTGTTGAGTGCTCACATTGCCCCAGTGATCATTGAAATCTCTTTACCCAAGCTTTATAAGCTTCTGTTTCCCGCAGGGAAGAGTTTGAGTATTCAGGCCCAGATGTTGTGCTCAGGACCTGCTTGCAATTTTCACATTTGGATATGCCAGAATGAATTGATGGACTTTGAGGCCCCAGTCAATCAGCTGATGTTTTGCCACAGTGAGATTGATTTTTATATCCCATATATTGCTGCTTGATCACCCAGCGCTGTTAATCTTTGGAGAAATTGCATGAAAACCATAATTGGAGTGTCACAGAACATCTCTGGCAATGCTTTCTAGAGTTCGGGTGAAGTTTTTTTTTTTGCACAGAAAATATCAAATTGGGCAAGCAGGCAGGAGAACCACAGCATGTTAAAGCTTTGACACCAATTTTTTTTCTCTGTATCTTTTATCTTAGGACATTTTCCTTGATGAGGGTTGGTATTGAATTGACGGTCTGCAGGTGAGTTTTCAATGAAGGAAAGGAAGGGAGACTGTTAATTGTGAATGTGTTTTCATTCAGTCACACGAGTATGTGATTCACATGCGAGTAATGCCTTCATTTGTTTTCCATCTTCCATATGAAGGGTAGTTCCCAGAGTCATTGTAGGACAAAAAAAAACAATAAGATTGGCTCATGTGGTGTTGGAGGATTTTCTAGCGAAACTTGGTAACATTCTGAATGTTACCAAGTCTAGGGTAGGCTGTTGGTATCAACCAGACCATTCAAGAATGGCATATTTCCTTCCCTCAATGACAGCAGTGAACTTGTTGAATTTTTATGGAAGTCCAAAATCTTCATTGTCTTTACCTCTAGATTTTTAGTTGGGAATGTAAAATTCTCAAGCTTCAGGATTAAATTTGGATTCCTGTCCTGTTGGTTACAAAGCCCACTTGTGTGGATAAACATTGCACATTATTGCAGTTGAAATGGTTGCTACTAATTTGCTGGGACACTTTCATATTTAAATCTTGGTATGAAGCCAAGACTCATGTGCCAAAAGAGTATGCCATTTGATGGCGCAAGATTGTTTGTTCATTGAATTGTTGTTTTATGATGCTTGTGAATGGTATTTTGATGTTTCTGGATGGTTATTGCATGGGAACAGCTTCAAAGAAGCAGAGTTAGTGATATAGATATTTTCTAAACATCCTGTTCAGAGATATAATGACACAGTTCTAGGACAGGTAGGGTTGTACCTAGGCCTCCTGGCTCAGGGACACTACCAATGCCCCACAAGAACCCCAAAACATTAGTCGTATAGATGTGTGTGAACCCTAGCCTCCAGGGTGAGAGACAGGGATACTACCACTGCATCACATGGTCCCTCGGTTGGCTGAATATACGAATGACCAAATTGTGTTCAGCTCTCTGTCAAAGCTGCAGATGTTAACTCTATTATACTGAAACATACCTTTCAATGGGCTATATAAGTAGAAGGGTAGAATACAAAAACATTTGAAGTTTTGATAATCCTGTATAAAGTTGTTCAACCAATTCTGGGTACTGAAAGAATGTATGTTGCAGCAGAGTATGTGTGGTAAGGAGCCCTGAAGTAGGAGATGCAGTGGATCACATGATTTATTTCTTTGACCTTGATGGTAAAGGAATTTCAAATTGCCAAGTGACCTAATCCTGCTCTGAAGTCCTTTGTTCCTATAAGGATAAATGTTGTGGCTAACCAAATTGTTCTCAGCAGCATAGACCAAACAGGGAGGTGGTGTAAAGACAAATGGTGATCTGTATACCTGCGGTCCTGACTCAATCAAACGGCATTTTATCTCTCAGTTCGTATTTTAGAGAACTTGTGCAAAAACTTTGTTTCGATAAATACATCAGTGTATATGATATTGAAACATACAGTGCAATGAAATCTACACTTGTTTCATCATGAATGTGCAGACCATACCTAAAAACAGGCACCTCCTATTTCCAATTCCTTCGCCTCCACTGCATCTGCTCCTGAGATGAGGCGTTCCACTCCTGGACATCCCAGATGTCCTCGTTTTTCAAGGACCGCAACTTCCCCTCCACAGTGGTCGAAAACGCCCTCGACCGTGTCTTTCGCATTTCCCGCAACTCATCCCTCTCACCCCCTCCCGGCAATAACAACTAAAACAGAATCCCCCTCATCCTCATGTGCCACCCCACCAACCTCTGGATCCAATGCATCATCCTCCGGCACTTCTGCCATCTGCAATCTGACCCCACTACCAAAGACATTTTTCCCTCCCCACCCTTATCTGCTTTCCGGAGGGATCACTCTCTCCATGACTCCCTTGTCCGCTCCACACTCTCCACCAGCCCCGCCATCCCCAGCACTTTTCCCTGCAACTGCAGGAAGTGCTACACCTGCCCCTACACCTCCCACCTCACCCCCACCCCAGACCTTCCACATCAAACAGATGTTCACCTGCACATCTACTAATGCGGTATACTGTATCTGCTGTTCCCGATGTGGCCTCCTCTACATCGGGGAAACCAAGCGGAGGCTGAGGGACCGCTTTGCGGAACACCTACGCTCGGTTTGCGACAAACAACTGCACCTCCCAGTCGCGAACCATTTCAACACCCCCTCCCATTCCTCAGATGACATGTCCATCCTGGGCCTCCTGCAGTGCCACAACAATGCCACCCGAGGGTTGCAGTAACAGCATCTCATATTTAGCTTGGGAACTCTGCAGCCCAATGGTATCAATGTGGGCTTCACAAGCTTCAAAATCTCCCCTCCCCCGACTGCATCCCAAAACCAGCCCAGCTCGTCCCCGCCTCCCTAACCTGTCTGTCCTTTCTCCCACCCCGTCTCCTCCCTACTAGCCTCATCCCGTCTCCTTGACCTGTCTATCCTCCCTGGACTGACTTATCCCCTCCCTAACTCCCCATCTACACTCATCTTTATTAGCTCCAACCCTGCCTCTTTGTCTGTCTCCTCTCCACCTATCTTCTCCTTTTTCCACCTTCTTTCCGCCTCCCTCTCTCTCCCTACTTATTTCAGAATCCCTTTCTCCTCCCCCATTTCTGAAGAAGGGTCTAGACCCAAAACATCAGCTTTCCTGCTCCTCTGCTGCTTGGCCTGCTGTGATCATTCAGCTCTACATCTTGTCATCTCAGGTTCTCCAGCATCGGAAATTCCTACTATCTCTCTCCATTGAAGATCAAACGGGTTTCATGCTTTGAGGAAACTATCTGTCCAGCTCAAACTATAGTTTTATTTTGTCTAAAATTGTTTTCATAACATCATTGCTCTTCAATTGGAGATAGTAAGAACTGCCGATGCTGGAGTTAGAGATAACACGGTGTGGAACTGGAGGAACACAGAAGACCAGGCAGCATCAGAGGAGCAGGAAAGTTGCTGCTTTGGTTCGGGACCCTTCTTCTGAAAGCCTTCACATCCCTCTGGTATTGTGGCTCCCAGAACTGTACACAATATTCCAAAAATAGACTAACTGAAGCTCTATACAGTTGCAACATTACTTGCCAATTTTTGTACTCTGTGCCCCTACCAATGAAGGCAAGCATGCTGTATGCCTTCTTGACCACCTTATCCACTTGTGTTGCCACTTGCAGGCAATTGCAGACCTGCATACTTAGATTCCTGTGTATGTCGATGCTACGAAGGATTCTGCCATTTACTGTATACTTTGCTCCTGCATCAAATTTCCCAAAATGCCTTTGCCCAGACAAGAGCATCAGGTGGAATCCTCCTAGACCCTGAATGATGTGGGCTGAGACAAGACATTTGGGAGAACAGTGTTAGAAGATGAGTGAGGTCTTTCTTGATGTAGGGAGCAACAAGTCCCATTTTCCATTTAATTCCCAGATGTCAAGATGAGATTCTAGCTAGTGAGCAGCAAGAGGACTATTGAAAGGGATTATTGCTTGTTATCACCCTCATTATTACTTACCCGTACCTCACTAATGTGCTGGTTCCTATTCTACCACTCGCTGGTTAGAAACAAGATCCTGAAAATTCCTGCCCTGAAAGGGTACCTAGCTTGCTGTTGTTCATCTAGATCTCCATTTTGGATAACAGGCACTGACATCTCAGGGCATGCTCCATGGGCAAAGCTGCACTTAACCCACATCAATGGACACTGGTATCCAACATTTGCCATCAAGGCACAACTCTGATCCACTCACAGTAGGTTTCTGCTCTTCGTTCCTGCACTTTGGAGTGCATCGGCAACTCTAATCGCAATGCTACTGCAAGGATGGCAGAAAGCTGACTGGTTGGACCAGTCTGCCTCTCACTTGCTGTCTTTGCACTCATTCATTTAGTGTCTACCAGGAAAGCGGGAGGCGGGGGGTGGTTGCGGCGGGGAGGCTACTTGGTTAGCTCTGAGTAATTTGTAATGCAGAGTGATGCCAGCAGCTTGGGCTCAATTCCCACACTAGCTGAAGGACTGTCCTACTTCAACTTCTCCCCTTCCGTGACCTGTGGTGACCCTCAGATAAAACGACAATGAGTCATCTCTGTCTCTTATGAGAGAGCAACCCTATAATCCAGTAGGATTATGGCAACTTTACCAGGATGATCATGATATCCCTGCCTAGTGTTTCAGTCTTGACTTGCTTTTTAGTGCAGACTCAAAGCCAGGAAGCTTGCTGTGATTGTCAACACTCATGAGTCAAGTCATGGATATGTTGCTGTATGGCAATGTGCTATATCAATCTTACATCTGCACGCTGTGCCATCTGTGTACGTGCTCGCTGAACTGTGTTTTTGACCAAATAACCATGTTCTTAAAGTCCAAGGGGACTAAATCTAGGTCTTCAATGAGGCCAAGGGAGATGCCCATAAGCCAGGAGTTGAAATTAGTCCAGGCCTCAGTCATTCAACTGTTCAGGGCAGCTAGGGTCAGGTGTCTCTCCTTGTAGGGAGTGAGGAGCCGAATGTTCGTCTCACAACATCCATCTTGCCTCTTTTTGCCCAACTGTGGGCTGTTTTCTCTGTGGGTTGTGGAATGAGAGAACAGGAGTGATTGTGTGAGATGAAAGCAGCTGTTAGCACAGGTACAGATGGGGAAATGTGGTGAGGTGCCCTGTGTGAGTGAATGAGTAGACAGCATGTAGGGGTTAGGTGGGTGACAGTGAGTGAGTGATGGAAGACATTGCATACGATGCTGAGAATTCTTGTGGCATGGTGGTATGTTCCTACCTCTAGACTGGGAGGCCCAAGTTCAAATCCTTCCTGGTCCAGAGATATGTCATAATAGCTCTCAAATATTGATTAGAAAACATCTGTATTACTAAGACTGGCAGAAAATGAGCCTTGTTGAAAGGTGTGTACAATATCATTGATTATGAGAGATAGCAGAGAGAAGATGGTGGCATTTCTCCAGACAGCCAAGACCACACTGACTTGGATAGCAAACTGGTGTCCTGGCTTCTTTGCCAGTCCTGTGGGAAAAGGACATTTTGCCTCTGCACCACTCCTTCTATCAGTATCTCCAAATTCTGCTAGCAAAGCAGGGCACCAATTTCCCTCTATCTGAGGTAAATGTTACAACCCATGCAGGGCATTTCCAAGGCTGTCAGTGCTTGTCTGGGTGTGTGATGGCCTTTTAAAAATGGTGCAGTACCAGGGACCCTGGATCTTCTAGGAGTGGTGAGTTCCTTTGGCCTTGAGTGCGGATAGGAGGTTAATGAATAACATTGGGGCATGAGACTAGTCAAAAATTATACTTTTGCAAAATATGGTAAGTTTCAGATGGTGCATTTGGAAATAACAGCTGCTGGTATTAACAGATGAGTACTTGAAATATGGATATTGTTAATCAACCTGTTAAGATATATTTCGACACACTTCTGGAGCAGGTAGGGAGATATCACTTTGCCACATGTGTCCCATGCTTAATGTATATGCTTAGCATTCTTTTACTGTTATTTAAGTGAATTTATTAACCTATTGAAAAGGGAAAGATGAATAAATAAGTAGATGAAAACTTGTGTTCAAAAATTAGATGAAGGATCACCACTCAAATCCATACATGGCCATCTTCTGATTGTGACAACCATAATCCCTCGTTGGTGTCGAACAGGAGTATCTCATCTTTGTAACTGGTGTAGGCATGCTTGCACTAAATGAAGGAGAGTGCAGAAAGAATAAACCCTCCAACTTCAGAGACAATACTTGCTTTAAAAACCAACAAGTAATTTTCCACATAAGTTCAAATTCAAATAAATTGTGATTGAAATTAGATTTGGAGTTCCAGCATGCGTACCATTAACTTTCTGATGAAATGCAAGAAGGATTTCCGGATCTAACTGTGCAATTTTCACATCTGTATAAGAGCACCAACAGAAAACAAATAGCAGTTTACCAGTGTTAAAGAATGGATTGGAAGTTGAGGCTATTACCAATGCTTGGCTCCAAGAGTTATGCTAACTATTCATAAGAATTGACAGTTCTTGTTCAAGTCAGTTGAACACAGATGTAATCAGGCGTTGCAGGCACTTCCTGAAATATATTTTGCTGCAAGCAAGCCCTGAGCCTGTTCTGATTCTGAGAAGAAAAGTTAAAGACACTGTGATAATAGACATAAAGTTGTGGTTTACCAGGCTGAAAAAGAGCAACTTCATAAGCAATTCAAGATTAAACGGATGCTATATGGTGGTTAGTCTTCTGGGAATACACAGGGAACCTTACAGGGAAATTGATACTGCAAATGGTTGACTAATGAATTAAGCTTATCTGAAGATGCCTAGATGAGTTAAGTTTAGTCGTGAGATGTGATCCAGTGATTTGGTTCACTAACCTCAGATGCCAGATGCGTTGGGCATGAGGCCGAAATGGATCAACATTGGTGAAACATGCTACAACTGTCAGCTGGTTCAAGTAAAACTGAAGAGCCAGATGCACTAGGTAAAGATGCCACCCTCCAGCAACCATAGCTCTCACCTTATGACCACATTATCATTCACACTTTGGATTTCAGGATTGAAAAGGAATTATAGTTACATGTCAAAAGACTGAAAACAGCTCCAGAATCACAGATCTAATGACCTGACACGGGGTTATTTGGCAATTTTGAGTTTCTACAGTGATTTGTTACTTGGAATGAGCTGCTATCATACTTGAGATGAGTTTGTGTTTACGGAACAAGATGCGAAGGAAGAAAGATTTGTTTGATTGAAAAATAGATATTTTTATCATGAAATGGCATTGTAAACAAATATAAAGTGGCACAAGATGAAGGAAGAGATAACAAGCATGGGGCTGGATGAACACAGCAGGTCAAGCAGCATCATAGGAGCAGGAAAACTTGACGTTTCGGGCCTA
>JAHRHZ010000051.1:11318896-11343397 GCA_024137785.1 Ginglymostoma cirratum
CCAAGGATGGACATGTCATCTGAGGAATGGGAGGGGGAGTTGAAATGGTTCGCGACTGGAAGGAATATTGGCTACTTGCGAATCATCAGGCATTGACCTACATGTTCCTGGGGTTTGATGCAAACTAGGCATTAAGAGAATCAAAGAACATCCTATTCATGATGTTAGAATGAGAGACCTGGAAAACCAAATGACATCATTTACAATGCCCTTGTTTCTTGAGAGCTGAACTGATACAAATCCTGTGCCTTATCCAGCTGAAGTTCAGGAGATGTGAATGTTGCTGAATGAAAATAAGGTGTGGAACTTTATCAGTGGGATGCCATCTCTGATAGTACATCTTGAAGTCTGTGCCATTTCTGCTCTCCTGCTTTTCCGCATTTCTCAAGTGATTTCAAATAAAATAAAGGTGCTGGCAGTGTGAATGGGAATTATGTCTGATTTTGTGGTAGTGAAAGAAGCCTTTCTGTTTAAAACTCTCTATCAGCAGACAATTCTGTAGCTTTAATTGTACTATAAAAGACCCTCCTGGTCAAACCGGGACTCACTGTATGAAGGACAGCATTTTGTTGCTCGTCTCCATCACCTTTTAATATAAAACCCATTGACAGCACAATGGTTGGTGCTGTTACAAAGTATGGGCTGAATTTTACATTTTTGGTTAAGTCTGAGTTGCCTTGATTTTTTTGGAGGCATTCCAGCCGTGAAGCTCAGTGAGTTTTCTCACCTTTATCTTACCAAACCTGCCTCATTAACTACCTACCCCACCTCACATTGCCCCTCATGTCCAATTTCAACTTGATCGCACCATGCATTGTTCTTGGAGCAACTTGCCATGCACTGGATATCCCAGAATTCACCAGCATCCCTTGCAACTGTGCCATCTTTAATAGCCTGTTGTGTACCCAGACAAACATTGTTAGTCTGGAACTGCCCTGCACTATTTCAGACATTTGTCCCCAACATGGCAGACGAAATTGGTGCCCTGTTTTGCTGGCAGAGATCTGGAGCTCCAGTTTTAGATGCAATGGTGCAAAAATGGGATTGCTTCCTCTCCCAGGACCAGCAGCAGAGACTTTGACACTAGATCATGCCAGCTTGACCTGAGGTTGCCAACTAAGTTAAAGCAGTCCCTAGTCTCTGAAGAAATTTCCAGCACTCTAGGAAGAAGGTCAATGTCCTTTTGCACTCTGCCAGGGTAAGTTCAACCATCTTCTCTCCAATACCTCACACTCACCCTATCACTGCTACTGTTCCAACCTCTTACCAAGGCTCAGTCTGTACCACATTCACTGATTGCCTGTAACATCTTCCCTCACTCATTGGCGCCTACCCCAGAACCCTCGACAACATTGACTCTGCACGTCTTCTATGCTTTGTGACACCTCCCCTTGTTGCACCAAAAGTAACTGCTATGCCACACACATGTCCCCTCATATCCGCCTCTCTCTGTCTCCTTTCAGAAGGAAAACAGCTCATAATAGGGCAGAAAGAGTCAAGATGGTTGGAGGGCTGCCCAACATTTAGCTCTTTATCCCATATGTGGGGTGCATCCTGACTCTGACTGCGCTGAGGGGTTGACTGATTATTTCCAAGCCCTTGCACTGGTATGGGAGGCTGCTCTTAAATTATAGTGCTGGGTTCGCCAGACTGAAGGTTATTCCCCCTTGACTTGACTGAGGCTTGCTAACAATAAGATATGCTTTCTTCATGTGCATCTGGACTAAACAGCAAGTCCACCCTCTGAACTCTTGTGGCTCCCTCTTCCATTCCTTTATTCCCTGTACTCATTCCGTCTCCGCCCTACCCCATCACTATTGACTTCTCCTTGCCAATCCCAAGCCTTGGTGCAAGCCTCCACTCTCCTACTACCCTCTTTTGTTTCATAGTATTCAATAATGAAAACAGCTGGCCCCAGTCACAATTGCTTAAAACCCAACTCTTGCATACTACCTTGAAATGAATGTCAACCTAACTCTCATGTGCTGTTGATCTTTTCTTGAAGATAGAATATGATGGAAAAAAGGCTTTTTGCTACCTAGAATTTATGGCATGCAAATATATTACAACCACAAAACCCACTACAGGACAGTGTGATGCTCAACATCCTATCAAACTCTACATCTTAATTTACTGTGGGGAAATCAAAATTTCACATTCCACTTAATTCACTCAGTCTGCACATCACAGTTCCTTTATAAAATCCCAAGGTCTTTAACACTTGATTTGTCTATGTGTGGGTAGCTGAGTGATTGGTTTGGCCTACGTCACCAACAACGTATTGTAAGTTTCTGATATCATAAAGGTTTTTATGCAGGGGTGGTCTTCATAGCCATGGTAAGAGCTATCCCTGTGGTAGAAGATTTCTTGAGACTGACCCATGGAGATGGTATATGCTCGAGACATTCCCCTTGAAAAAAGTGTGTTGAAGGCAAGTGTCTTCCGATACATCCAAGTCAAACTCTCTGGGGAAAAAAGTGTCAAAGAAGGGTATGTATTTAATGACTAATTTAAATGTGTAAACACATTTATCTATTTATCAAATCCCCAACCTCCAAGTGTTAGATTGGCAACGTTCACATTTGGGTGAGTATGTGATTCGTTTGTGAATAGGTTGAGGAAAAAAAATCTAATTACAAATTGTGCTTTTCATCATTATGACATTGAAAATAGATATGAATGATGAAATGTCATTAAAATGATCATTTTTTTCAAGTGAACGCATAGCTAGAAGCAAGAAGCTTATGCTCAAAGCAGATGTAACTCAATATTGCATAAGTTGCACTGGTAATTGACAAAATCAAGGCGCAGATGAAGATGGCATAAAATAAATTCCAAACATGTGACAGTCATCTGTTGTAAGATATTGCTTTAAAACCACTTGTGCCAGAAGTGTAGCTAAGCTGGATTCTCTACGGGGCCCGGTACGTCTTTCTATGAGGAAAGCTCCATAATCAGCTTGTCAGGACGTATAAGAGTAATTGCTTTAAATATCAGCATGTGTTGGAGTGAATATAAAAAAGAATTTAATAACCTGAGGAAGTTTGTCAAATTGAAAGAAGTCAGTGCTCCCCTGCCCCAAAGAGATGATCATTTTGCAGAGTTCTCTCCTAATCTGTTAAACTATGAGCTGCTTCTTTTTGTGGCAGTTCCTCACGAATGAGGATGACTTGCCTACACACTGGGGGGTGGGGTGGGGGGGTTGGTGGTGCAGGGGTGAAGGTGGTGGGGTGTACAGTGGGGGGTGTGATGTTGCAGTGACTCAATAGCCCAGTCATGGAGCCACAGACTCTGCTACAGGTGGGGCTGGTGGTGTTTCGGGGGTGAGTGGCTGGGACCTCTGGATTCTGAAACCATGATAATGTTGAACCTTCAGAAAACAGTACCTGTCATACTTCAAGATTACACCTATGCTGCAGCTACACATACATTTCATTGGTGGCTATATGTTACATACACTCAGAGTCCAAGTTGCTGACGCAAGTTGTATTTTTGCATGCACATTGTACTCTGGGACTATGAATAATAATAAATGTTCTGACTTCCTTTCTGTAATGAGGCTGGCCAGGAATCTCTCTGTCCCTGTCATAGGTATGAGTTGAATTGGAATTTAGATTGGTACTCAGTCTGCTTGGTTACAGAATGAATGCACCCTTCTTGGCAATCAAATATTTGGGTGGGTCTTGAACCCAGTCCCCTGGCTCAGAGGCAGGGATGTTGTAAGCTGTGCCACTAAGTCTCCTGCACATTCTTTCATAACTGTTCCTGAAAGCTGGAACTGTGGTCATGTTATCACCTGTAAAACCGGTTACCTGCATGTCCACTTTGTGTGGTCCTTCGATGACTACTCACCCACAACCTGGGATGCAGATTACACACTTGGGTGTCACTTTAGTTAATATTCTGGCGCAGTAAATGTTGCGAAGCAAAAGGCAGCAAACATGAGGATAAGGAGATCTCTGGAAATTTTGATCACTGAACCTGGATAGCTCGGTAACTGCACTTCCCAAAAACAAATCCTTCCTGTCTGTCTGGTGGTGAGCTCCCGTCTTGAACCATTGCTGCCCTTGTCCCTCTAAATGGAAGTAGTTGTGTAGTTGGCAGGTGTTGTCTTAGGAACCTTGGTGAATTTCTGCAGTGCGTCTTGTAGATGGTACACACTGCTGCCACTGACCTTTGATGTGGAGGGATTGCCACATGCACAAACGTTCAATCACTGAGTGGATGGTGTCAAGCTTCTTGAAGTGTTGTTCTTGCTGCACTCATCCAGGTTAGTGGGTGTATCTTATCACTTCCTGACTCAGGATTGTATTATAATTAAACATCAATGAGATGGCCTCAAAAATGAATGATCAGTTGCATTTCTCTTGTGCTGATAATCAGTAGCCTGCACAATGATGGAATGGATTATTTTACAGGGAATCCAGATGGCATCCTGGGTACCATCAATATTAGCCTAGATTTGCAAGATTTTGTCAATGCAGAAGAAATAAAAAATAGACGAATCCATTCTGCTGATTTTAATCCACTGTGCACCTAATCTATATATCACTCAAACCTCTCCCAAAAAAAAACTGTGATTGTCTCTATCACACATCTGAGCTAATCTTTACAATCAGTCACTCTTCTTCTTAAATCTATTGTCTTTTGTGTGTAAGTACAAGGGAACTTACGTAAAAAAATGCAAGCAGAATAATACAGTAAATGCATTTTTTCAAAGAGTAAAATCTTGACCCAGAAGTTGAACGTTATTTAAGCTGAAATCGGGGTCATACTCTTTGGCACCCCATAAGTGTATTTAACCAGGCCAAATATTAATGGCCATTGGGAGTCATCAAACTAGTAAGAGGCCAATCGTCCCTACCAGAGGTGATTAGTTTCATACGTACGTTAAAGTTTAGTGTCAAGAAACCCCCAACTCGAATAAGTAAGACCCTAACTGAAGCATTTTAGCACTTAAAGGTGCACAAATGCTTATTTACAAACTGAAACAATCTACATAGATGTCGATATCTGCTCGCAGTTAAATTAAATCATACTCCTCTTTGAATTGATTTGATTCCCTAGCACGGATGAAGAAGATTCCACTAAATCCTCTTCACAAGGCCATGACCCATTTTATGTGCCACTTCTTTAGGTACTAGGAAAGAGGGTCCAGTCCTTCCAAGACTTCTCATTCTATAAAAGGAGGATACATTGCAGCTTCCAGGCAGTGACATCAGAGATGGAATGAGAGAATATAATTTAGAGGATAAGGCCAGCTTCAGATTCATGTTAACATTCTGCTTCTTATTCTTGTGCTGCACTATAGCTTCAGGCACATTTTTGAGAAAGGCCTTATTATAACAGAGGCTCCAAGGGCGATCTGTAATTTTGCTGCCAATAGTCAGTTTGCACTCATGGGGACTTTAGTTGTCAGATTAAAGACTATCATCCCCAGCTTTTAAGCAATTGGTTCAAGAAAACAGGGAATTATATCTGCTTTCCCATCAATTAGTAGCCTACAAAGCTAATGCTTATGATGAAGGCTGACTGTATTTTTGAAAACAGTATGACTCACTTTGTGTAAAATGTACTGTTCAAAATCAGTGTCCTTATCTCCTTGGAGATTCTAGAGTTGTATGTTCTGGTATGGGATACTGGTTGATTTGAGCCATTTCCTCTATTGCTAATAATATCCATTTGTGAATTTGTTGCTCTTATTCCTCCACCGAGGTGGGAAGTCCACGGAAGGGCATGCTGGGCTGTAACTGACAGCAATGGGAAAGGTAAGCACTGCTGAGGCAGATGGAAACAGCGTGAGTGTGTGTCAAATTGGAGGTGCTGTCGAAAGATGCCGGAGAGACAAATGAGAAAGAAAGCCCAGAGACGTTAGTGTGGAGTGGAACATGTCAACAAGAATGCAGCAGTTGTGCCTGTTTCACCCTTCCAGCTCTGTGTTAGTACCATGGACAACAATCTTTGATGTCCATCTGACCTCCCACTGTGATGATGTCTCTCCTGACCTGTTAAAATCTTGCACTGTGTGAAGCTTCTTAACCCTCCCTAAAATCTCCTTCCTGCTCATAATAAAGGGCTGGCTGTCTTTGATATACCTTAATTATCTGACTGGACAGAGATGAGTGGGAAGCCAGTGCTGCAGGTGTGCAGGAAAATTTCTAGATGCAGAGACATATCTGGGGGAGAATGCAATGTGTCTGGATCTGATTGTTCACATTCATGCCCCCCCCCCCCACCACCAGCCTTAAAGTTGCCTCTGTGAGGCTGGCAAAATTCCAGGGACATCTCTAATGGGAAGTCCACTTAAAGTTGGACAAAAGTTGGGTTAGAATGTGAGCTCCACATTAAAAACACAAACATAGGTAGTCAGAGTCAAACAGCATGGAAGCAGACCCTTTGGTCTAACTCGTCCATGCCAACCAGATATCTTAATTTAATCTAGTTCCATTTGCCAGCATCTGGTTCATATCTCTCTCAACCCTTCCTATTCATGTATCCACCCAGCTACCTTTTTAAATGTTGTAATTGTAAGAACCTCCATCACTTCCTCTGGCATTTCATTCCATACTTGTACCAACTTCTGTGTGATAAAGTTGCCCCTTAGGTCCCTTTTAAATCTTTCCCCTCTCACCTTAAACCTATGCCCTCTACTTTTGGACTCTCCTGCTCTGGGAAAAAGACCTTGGCTATTCACCCTATCTATGCCCCTCATGATTCTATAAACCTCTAGGTAGTCGAGGAAAAGAAGTAAAAACAAACAATGTAACCAAAGTAATTTGAAAAGTTACTTTGTGAATAATTTCAATGAAATTGCTGCGTATTGTTAATTATGTAATGTCTGATATTGCTGGATTTCTATTTTGTACGGATATGATTGCTGCTGAATATTATTAAAGCAGAAATGACATGAAATTGACCACTTGAAGGTGTATATCTCTGTCTCTGGTTATGTGACAGAGCAGATTGAAGCTCTGTCTTCAATTTCAATCCATTATTTCAATGGAATGCATATCAGGTGGGTTTTAAACCTTAAGTTCAATGTGGAATACTGCCCAAGCAATGAAGATGGAAATACTCCACTTGGTGTCACCAGATCATAACTAAATTCACCCATTCTGAAAATTAGAAGCAGAAGATGCTGGAAATACTTAGCAGGTTGGGCAGCATCTGCACAGAGAGAAATGGCACCATCACATCAGCTTGATTACTTTCCATCAAGTCGCCTATTTTGGAGGCATCTGCTAGAATGATGATGGTATTGCCTGTGGACCCTAATGTCAGCTGTGGTACGCGTTATCGCCCTTTAAAATGTAATCCTTGCAGTTCCTCACCACAGTACATATCAAATTTGGATATCAAGAAATCACCAGCATTCAAAAGCAAAATACTGAAGGAGCTGGACAACCGAAATAAAAATGGAGACTGCTGAAGATACTCAGCACCTGGTGGAGAGAGTTAACATTGCAGGTTGAAGACTCCTGTCAGAGTTAGAGCCAGTGTTGTTAGGGGCTAAATTATGGTGTCGCAACCAGTCCCTTTGTGAAGTTCCTCAATTTATCACGGGACACTAAATTTTAAAATTCCCAGTGATCTGGTTCCCCTTCTTCAGTCATCCACCCCCTGCATTGATCAAAACAAGATTTATTTAGAAAAGATCCCTTCCAGATGAAATGAATTTATGCTTTAAAAGGAATAATTCTAACCAGGCTTTCTTGAGCAAACAAAAGTGAATTTATTAGCTGCTAAATACAAAAAGAAATAATACAATATACATACAGACTGACAAGAAATAAGAAGTGAATCCACAAAAAGTTAAAGTTTAAAACCTATGGATCAGTCTCTAATAGCTGTGAAAATAGTTGATGAGACATTGACATCACGCAATTTAATGGCTGCAATCATATTACCACCGAAAGTTGAGCAATCAATTTTGAGATTCTTTGCTTTGCATTTGCTGAAATTCTATTTCCTTTGGCGGTGTCTGGGGCAAGTAGGAGTTAGAGCGAGATACAATCTTTTCCTCTACACCTATAGTGCAGGGGTGTTTAATACTGCCAATCAAATGGGCTGCTTTGTCCTGGATGATGCCTAACTTCTTGAGTTTCGTTGGAGCTGCATTCATCCAGTCAAGTGGAGAATATCTGACTTGTTACTTGTAGATTGTGGAAAGACTTCGGGGAGTCAGGAGGTGAGTTACTCATTACAGGACTCCCTGCCTCTGCCTGTTGTTGTAGCCACAACATCTATATGGCTAGCCCAGTTCTGTTTCTGATCAATGGCAATGGATGTTGATGGTAGGGCATATTGAGTAAATGAAATAATATCACACTCCTTACAATATTGCACAGTCAATATTACTCCAATGACATCATTTCTTCCTTTTTGTATTCTATTAAAATACACCCAATGATAATTAGGTGAAGAAGTTATACTCCTGTTGTTACATTCGGTTGAAAATACCGAAGGAGTACCAGAACAAGGTGCTCTTTGTTCATAGGTAAATCCATCTGTAATATTCTTGAAGCGGTTAACTTTCCTAATCAAGTCATTCAATTACACAGAACGTTTAACTGCAGCTATTAAATATAACTGGTTAATCTATTGACAGAACCACATTTTTAACTACCCAAGACCCTCAGTAAGTTCACAATAATGTTTAACACTAAGCTTAACAAATCACATTTTCACCGCACCCAGCCTGAGGCATTAGAAGGCCAAAATTGTTCCGATCCCAGATTGGTTTAGATTACAATATCCTCCTGTATCACAAACGCAATCAATGAAGTGATCCCATCTGGGTTTTGTTGCATTTTATTTTCGGGAGCCTCTTTTTCTAAGTACTGTTTTAGAAATAGTTACAAATGTGCTCAGGGTTTTAACAACGTCCTATAAAAATAACACAAGATAGTGTCCACTTTCACTGAGACAGGAAGCGTGCAGGGTGTGTCAAACATACAAAATGTACATAAATGACAAAATCCACCCAAACTAGTTTTAATCAGGATGATAAAAATACCAGCAGTGTGTACATTATGTTATTGGGAAAAGTGTGACTCACTCATTTCAGTTGGTTTGACAGAATAGGTCAGTAACCAGAGGACACAGTTTTAGGGTAATTTGCAAAAGCGGTGGAACAAAGATTTTTTTTTACACACAGCCAATTGTTACAATCTGGAAGACACTGCCTGAAAGTGTGAAGAAAGCAGATTTAGTAATAGCTTCCAAAGGGGAATTAGATGAAAGGTTGATGACAAAAAATTACACAGCTCTGGGGGAGAAAGATTGGGAGGGAAACTAGTTGGACTGCTTTTAAAAGTGTCAGCACTGGTATAACGGGCTGAGTGGCCTCCATTTGTGCTGTTAGCTTCTCTGATTCAATGATCAGATATTTTGTTGGGGTTTCAGCTGCTCACTATACTGGCTACATATACTGCCTAGTCCCACAGAATAAGCACTATTTACTTAGTAGGGAGCAAGTATAAGCATTTAAAACAAGCAGGAGCTTGCCAGAACACTGACAGGGAAGTATTTAATTGATCTTTGGCTGTATCGACTTATTTGATTAATATTTGCGTAATAGTCACATGAATATGTGGTTACAATTGATGATCAGACACTACAGGATTGTGTAGAACGTTTAACTTAAATGTATGCAGAATGACTTTTAGCAGTGTTCAAAACTTAAAACTTGCACCACAGTTTGAAAGTGAGTTCCAGGAATGAAGTAAACTGATACATGTCCACAATTTGTCTTGCAACTCAAACTGCTTGACAATGAGGAACGTCTCTCAATAAAACAATTATTTTAGCTTGAAAAAAGTTTTATTTTAATTGTTTTGAAATGTGGCCTTTTTATTTTATACGAGTGAGTTGCTGACAGTTACTTGTTGCAGTCAAATAAGTGTGAGAGTACAACAGACCTAAAGGGACACAGTGGAGATATACAGCTTCCTGCATTCCTATTGTTTTAAATAGCACAGCCTGAAAGGGTGTGATTAAAGTTGTCATCTTTTGACAATGTCCAAAACTGGCCAGGGGTCAAAGAAAGGGCAGGATGTGAGCGAGAAAGAGAAGGAAAGAATTAGAATTGAACAATGAATCATTAGAAATCTTGATATGGTCATTAACATCTCCATGTTCACTGTTATTGAGAAACTGGACTTCCATTTTAAAAAACTCATCCATTGCATTGCTCTGATAGGGATGACAGGCTTAAAGCACATCATAACTTTTGAGGGCTCAGGTATCAGTTAATTTGACAGATTGTCCTTACTGGTTAGGAGCCCAACACCTGGATGAAATCCTGGTCCTGACTTTGAGGCAGAGCTCCTGTGACTATGATTTCAAATACAAGTGCGCTGATTGGACATGAGGCAAGGCAAACTCAAATGCCCCCAGGAAGTGGGGGATGTCTGCCTGGTACCAACAGCAAAGACAGGCAGAAGCCATGTTAGGGCTAGCTCTGCTTTGCCAAGTAGAGAACAGCTTGTGACTTGGCTGGGAGGACAAAAATGATGCAAGGTAGCCATAGCCACCAAGATGAGCTCCATTCCTCAAACTGGCACCAACTGACCCTTCGAATTTCATAGCATTGCAGATATGGAAACAAGATGCCTTCTACCCTATGACAACATGCACCTAAAAGTTTGGTTTCATTCAGAAAAATATAGAAAATCCCATCCTATTTTAGGCAGATATCTTAACAAAAACTCATTAAGGAAGTTAAAGAGCTGTTAATTGGTGGTGATTGAAGTTTCTATTTACCTTTTAGGCATGCCCTTTTCAAAATTGCAGACAGCCCTGAAAGTAGATGGATTTAGAGCTACCCTCCAGGAATGCAATTTTCTCATCATGCCTGGATTTGTATGTGCCAGCACCAGTATGTGATAATACAGCCTGAGGTATCCAGGGTGAAAAGGGTTCATTCTACAGTAGTAGGTGGGAACACAGCTAGGGCGTCCAAAAACAAATTGTAACTTATGAAAGCATCTTAAAGGTATTTGATGAAAATAACACATGAATATATAGGAGAATCTAATTTTTAAAAAATCCAATTTCACAATTTATGCTATGAAGCAGAAATTCACTGAGTTAATTTTCAATATATTAGGAATGATGCCTGTTAAAGTGTTTTTCAATAGGAATTATCCTAAAAGTTGAGCATCAAATTTGTGATGAAAAAAAAAACATTAAGCATTATAGAAGTTCATTGTGGCAATCAGCCAGTTACATTTTATGAATGAACCAGTAAAAAACCGAACTCTGACTTACCAGAGGTTTGACTCCTCCCCAACCATTGATCGTTTCATCCCAGAGTTTTATAGCGTTTCCATCAGAGGTCTCGTGTCACAGTAGCTAACTGTCCCCAATCTTTAACATGCTCAACGTGGGTCAATTCAGACATGTGTTAAATTGATGGGATTGGTTCTGTTGTGACCAATGAACAGACAGATGAATTAATAGCTGGTCCAGGATGGCACTGACTAAAATTTTGCAACCAGGTCTATACTTAAATCAAAAATCACACTGTCTGGCCATAAGGTATGGGTGATAAGTTTAGATGTTATCTGCATGGTAAGTAAGTACTGATTAAGGTCCCTATAGGTATAAACTATATAAATATAGTATAATGTGCCTTTAGACAGCAAAAAAGAAGTATGGTAGGTGATTGAAGCATTGCATATCAGCAAATAATTCTTTTCTGATTGACATCAAAGGGGACCAGTCTTTGAAGGATAATAAAACAACAACAGATTATGCAAAAAGCATTCAATTTCAGTAATTCTAACATATTTTTCATTTCTTACCCCTTTGGGACAATGCAATTTGGAACAATTATAACAATTTGTACATTAATCAGACCAAATAATTATAATTTTATACGATTGTTTTGTATATTTACTATGGGCCAAAGGTGCTCTGATTATAAATACACCTTTCTAGTGTTATCAATTGATCCAGAGCTATCAGTATCGTGGTAAATCGCTCCAGGAGTTCTTTGATTTTCAGAATTCAGCTGGTTTCAAGGAGAGAATCCTTCCAATTTAAGAGGTTGTTTTCCCACATTCATAAAACACCGAGGAACCTTTCACTACTGCAGACATGTTCGATGAAGAAGGGTGGTGTCTACCTACATGTTCCAACATCTTGTGACTGAGTCTATAACCACAATCTACTCCAACTCCAGTCCATTTCCAGCCACCCACAGCCAGAAAGCTGATTGACACTTCCATATAACAGTTGTGTGCAATCAGAAAAAGAGTGACATCGATCCAATTTTATTCATGCCATTTCAAACTCAATTTACGTTTTAGCTGATTATAAATAGATTGCACCCAAAATTTCATTTTTCAAGCATAGTTATAGAGAGTAAATCTCTCTATTGAAGTTTAAAAACAACATTAAAGCTCTTCAAGGATAAAACCACTACGACATTCACATCAATATAACTACTTTTGCAATTCTTCTCGTCAAGTTTTCATTTTTCTTTGTGAGATTTCTCCCCAAGGTTAATTTCAATATGTGCTAGTAGGTCAATCCATCATTTATGTACGGATTGAGACCCCTGCTATAAGGTAGCGTTCGATCTTTCATGATAGCATAATACTGTCGAAATAATTATTTGTCCAAACTCTTCCCATTCTTTGTTAGAATCTGTGGGAAGATGATAGGAGGAAACTATGGCTGCGGCTCGAAGCTTTTGTTCCTGCTTTGTAAATTTTCCGCCTTTTGTTGATATGAAATGGTTCAATGTACAGCAAAAGAATCCTTGTGAAGTAAGAAATTTTGACATCTGCGCACTTATTGGCACGCTACCACAATGATCTTCCACAACATGCACAAACATGTCTCTCTCCCCACCTCCCCCAACATAATCTGTCACCACTATTCTCCTGCTTCTCCCAATAAAACTCAAAGTTTAATCATTCAGCCTGCATGCTTCAGATAGTTGAGTATTAGAGATTGAATGTGAACTGAAAATAGATTCATTATTTCCTTTATCTGTAGTCTTCTACTTCATTTATCATTTTAAAAAGCAAAGAGGGGTTACCTGCATATGAATGATGGCCTTGTATGGGGCAGGCGGTCTAAAATACTCTTTTTCTTCCCGTTGAACCTTTTCTTACAGCACTGTTGTGAGCTGCATGAATAGTTTCTCCTGTGAGCTAAGCTTCCCTGTGAGCAAACAGAAAGATCACAGGGTCCATTTCTTAGCAATTATTCTGCTGAATAAATCAGCACTCCATGGTGTTTCACAAACATGCGCGAAGAAGCATGTTAAAGGGTTAACACCTTCACTTCCACTTGATAGAGCAACATATTTCAATTATTTCAGCTAAACTCCCACCCGATAGTTTAACCTGCCATTGGTGGTAAGCAGCAATGGAAGCAAGGGTTTAATAGCAGCCTGATCAGAAGACATTCCATAATTAATTCAGTCACAATGCTGGCAACTGTTCATCCACGTACATGGCCACCGAGTAACCTGGGAAGGTCATCACACATCAGTTACGGCAGGCGTGAACAGCTGATGGAAACACAAGTCAACACATCGCAGCCAAAGTCATGACAAGGCACTTGCAGTAGATGCCTTAAATAGGCGTTTTGGGGTTTTGGTGCCTCTGATAACGTTGGTGACTCATTGTTTATAAATATTTCCTTCATAGCCCTTGGTATTCGATGCCCAACGAACAGGACGTGAACATTTAGAGAAGAACTGTGGATGTTGGAAATCGGAAACAAAAACAGAAATTGCTGGAGAAACTTAGAGGGTCTGGTAACATTTGTGGTTAATGTTTTGAGACCAAAAAAAAATCCGTTTTTAAGACACAAACATTAGTGGATTGATTTCTCTCAAATGCTGGTTTAATGAGTAACTGGCTGACTTGCCATTACACCTGCAGCAACAAAAAATATTTGCACATACTTAGCACCATAATGCGTTGAGACGTGCTTTACAGAGGAATAATCAAAGGAAAATGATGGAGTTTCGACATTGCAATACCTGTTTTCTGAAAAAGTGTATACCAGAAATCTTCAGGTAAGTGTTATATCTAATCCCTTCTCTCCATTCAAATGTGAAAATGGTCACTTGCGTACCAATAGAGTATTGACACCCATGGAACCATATTTAAGCATTACTTAGAGGCTTCAATCAACGACTCGAGAAAATTGGAGTAGCAGAACAGCTTGAAATAAATTATTTGTACTTCTATTGTCATTCATTCTTTGAGCGATAGCTTGGCTCCAATCTTTACAATTGAAGCTTGTAATGGTAAAGTCAAGTTCAGTGGAAGTCAACCAAACTGGATGTAAATGGATCTTACTTATCTTCCACATTGTTCTCTGGCTCTTCCATATTGCATTAAACACATTGGAAATCAATCGACTGACCTCAGAATGGGCAACAATAAGAAGACTAAAATTTGCCTTGGTAACACGGAGTTAGATTGGAGAAGATACGCCAGGAGTCCTGTTCTTTTATCACTATTCAGCATCTGTTAGTGTAATGATACCTGTTAAACATTAGACAAGGATAGGACTGGGATTGCAAAGGCTCACTTGAGAGGATTCACAAATGAAAAGTGGTCAGGATGGGTGAAGGAGACGGAGATGGCTGATCGCCTTGGGTCTGAAGTTAAACAAGTCTGAAGTTAATGCCTTCAAGGTCAAGGTGACAGAGAAAAGTGGGGGAGAGGAATAAAAAGAATCTCTTGGTATTTCAGATATAACTTTGCTTATCTTTATATCTGTATCAGCCAACACTGTTTTTCAGCCCAACAATCATGCTTTTCTATACACTCCTCTTAAAAGTTGACCCCTCTTTACAGCTACACCATCTATATTCAAATTAGAGTTCAGCCTCAATTTTTCACCTCAGAGGTGGAAGGTTTACTTAATTGTATAACCAGGTCCAAGGGAGCAAATAGTGGATACTGGCTGTGTTGTGACCATACAGAAGATTTAAAACATGTCCACGTAGAGCAAATCCCTTGTAACAAGTGACAAAAATGGTGACCACCCAGACCAATGCTGATGGTTGACTTTTACATTTGGCATATAAATTAATCCCCATTTTAAGACAGGCATTTTTGAGGCTTCGTAGATCAATTTATACACCAGAAACTATGGCAACTCTGGTATTACTAAGCACCAGGGTGGGCTGGCATCTTAGAGAGGCTGGAATGATATGGCTTGGGGTAACAAATGTAGCAGAACTGCATGGGAAGTTCAGCAAGGCCTTTCTCAATGTTGGGAATAACTTGCTGTATCAAATTGGCAGGCAGTAACTAGTGGGGTATCACAAGGATTGGTTCTGGGACTCCAGCTATTCACAATATATAATAATGATTTGGATGAGGGAACAAAATGTAACATCTCCAAGTTTGCAGATGATACCAAGTTGGGTGGGGTGGTTGTGTGAACTGTGATGAGGATGCAGAGATCCTTCAGCATGATCTCGACAGGTTGGGCGAGTGGTTAAATCAATGGCAGATGCAGTATAATTTGGATAAATATGAGGTTATTCACTTCAGATGCAAAAACAAGAATACAGATTACTACCGGAATGGCTACAGATTGGGAGAGGGGAGCGTGCAGCTGGACCTGGCTGTCCTTGTGCACCAGTTACTGAAGGTAAGTATGCTAGGGAAGCAGGCAGTAAAGAAGGCAAATGGTATATTGGCCTTCATTGTGAGAGGTTTCGAGTACAGGAGCAGGGATGTGTTGTTGCAATTATACAGGGCCTTGGTGAGACCATGCTTGGAATATTGCATGCAGTTTTGGTCTCCTTTCCTGAGGAAGGATGCTCTTGCTCTCAAGGGAGTGCAGCGAAGGTTTACCAGACTTTTTCTGGGGATGGCGGGTCTGAAGTATGAGGAGAGATTGACTAGGTTGGGATTGTTTTCGTTAGAGTTCAGATGAATGAGGGGGGGATCTCATAGAGACTTATAAAATTCTAACAGCATTAGGCAGGGTAGATGCAGGGAGGGTGTTACTGATGGTGGGTGTGTCCAGAGCCAGAGGTCACAGTCTGAGGATTTGGGGTAGACGACTTAGGATGGAGATGGGGACACATTTCTTCACCCGAAGAGTGGTGAGCCTGTGGAATTCATTTCAACAGGAAGTAGTTGAAGGCAAACATTAAATGTATTCAAGAGACAATTAGATATAGCACTTGGGGTGAATGGGATCAAAGGTTACAGGCAGAAAGCAGAGATAAAAGATACTGCAGATGCTGGAGAATCCGAGATAACAAGGAGTGGGGCTGGATGAACACAGCAGGCCAAGCAGCATCATAGGAGCAGGAAGGCTTGACGTTTCGGGCCTAGACCCTTCATCAGAAAGCAGGGTTAGGCTATTGAATTGGACGAGCAACCGTGATCATGAAGAGTGGTGGGGCAGGCTCGAAGGGCTGAATGGTCTCCTCCTGCTCCTATCTTCTGCGTTTCTATGTTTAACTTTCTGGGCATCAAGGCAAGATTTTTACTGGCAGTAGACGCATTGCCTATTACAACAGATTATTTGTTGCTAATGACCTTATTAACAGCACACCTTACCTCATTAATATGTAGTTTTCTATCAAACCATCTTCTGTGTCTGAACCAGGTGTAGAGAATGCTTGACATACAAGTCAGTGTGGGTTCCTGGCGACTTCATCTTAGTGTGTGCTCCTCAGGACCTCCAGTTTGGACACCAGGCATCAACATCTCAGTGTATGCTCTGTGGGCACCAGCCACACACACACCCCACATCCACTGACAACGGCATCTGACGTGTGCCAGTCTCTATGAACCTTCATGACACATCTCCAATCCATTTCCAGAGCAATTTTGCACTTTAATACTGCACCTCAGGGCACAAAGGTACCTATCGTAGTAATGCTGCAGCAAGGAAACTGTGCTCAGGGACACACATCCAGATCATAGATTGGACAAGGCTGCATCTAAGGCCTGTAGACTTGTTCTTTTAGTGCTCATTTACTTTGAGACTACCTGGATGCTCATTGTATCCTTGCCTTTTTGCATGTTACCTCTCAGCCAGAAATACCAGCCTCAAAGTACTGCTGTATTGCCATGCCATTTAGCACAGGCACAAAGCAAGGAAGCTTGTCATGGTTGGCAGCAGGCATAGAATTATAGAATTGCTATAGTGCAGAAAAAAGCCATTTGGCCTTTCAAATCTACACTGACTCTCTGAAGAGCATCACACCCAGACTCAGTTCCCCACCCTATCCCCATAACCCAGCATTTCCTATGGCTAATCCAGACTGCACATTCCTGGACATTATGGGGCAATTTAGCAAGGCCAATCCACCTAACGTGCAAATCTTTGGATTGTGGGAGGAAACTGGAGGAGCTGTTGGAAACCCCTGCAGGCATGGGATGAACATACAATCTCAACACAGTCATCCAGCACTGGGATTGAACCAAGGTCCCTGGTGCTGGGAGGTAGCGGTGCTGCCCACTGAGCCACTCTGCCAACCACATTCAAAGCAAAGTAGACAGCCTTCAGTCAGTGGGTCCTGGCACAGGAAGTCTAGTGCAACCTCTGATACGACTCCAGGGTCAGTCTTCTGCTTGAGGTGGTCTTAAGCCAGGATGTTCTTCTTGTAAGGGTTGAGGAACTGAATGTTGGGCAGCCCACTACCCTTTTTGACCCTTTCAATGATATTGTGAGCCATAGAGGACATGCAGGGTTAGAGTGTCAGGTGATTTTGTGTGTGAGAGTGAGTGGGGAAAGATGTTGCAGGCAATAATGAGAGTGGTGGAACATAAGCTTTGGTGGGAGGAGAATATAGTAACAGAGACAGAATGAATGTGAGATATCAGAGGGAAGATAATGGCCCTTACCCTGGTGGAGTAAGGAAAGTCACTGAGCCTCTTCCTCCAGTGCTCTGCATTCCTCCAGGTGGCTGAGACTGCACTGGCATCTCGGTTGGCAACCTTGGACCAGGTTTGGGGTCATGTCTTCCACTGCTTCAGGGAAAAGAATGTCCCTCCTATGAGGACCTCCATATCCCTACTTGCAAACAGGGCATCAATTTTCCCTTCTGTACCATATCCAGAGCATGCCCAGGAACAATGCAAGGCAGCTCCAGTCTAGCAATGCCTCTCTGGATATACAACAGCTTCTTAAAGATAGCATCAGCCATTCTGGAATAAACCAGCAATGGTGATCTGTTCTGGTTATAGTGAGTAGAGGCATGGGGCTAGAATCAGATGATAAGGTTGCCAAAGGGCTGGCTAGTAGTTAATAAAGGGATTCTATAAAGACATGGTGAGAAAATTTTCTAGGGCTTGTGGAGAGAAACCCACAGTGGAACATGGAGAAACTGATATTTTGCCAGCATATGTAAGATTCAGCCATCCAGTTGTACTCTCATACTCTTAACCGAACACTTGAGTGATCAAGTTACTAAACTCCAGGATCTCCGAGTTCATGATGAATTGTCATCTCCACACAGTCTGAGGTAAACATTACCACACCAACTTTAATGTTTGATGAAAATTTTTGACAATGTCTAGAAGAACTTAGCGTTTCTTAGAAGTAGTTTCTCTCAGCAAAACAAATGCAGTAGTCGTATCGGTACTCATTGGCATTGATCTGTTGGCGTTGAAGATGATTGAATAAATTGGTGGACAGGGGGTAGAAGATGCTGGCTGCATTTAAAGTTAATTTGTCATTTAGATTGATAAGATGCACCTAAGGATGCTAAGAGAAGGAAAGATGAAAATTGCGGAGCTACTAGCCATAGTTTTCCTTTCTCTCTTCGAAATATTTTTGGTACCAAAGAACTGGACAGTGTCAAACATTACACCTCTTGTTCAAGAAAGTGTGTAAGGGTAATTTTTTTCATTCCTTAGGGCTAAAGGGATCAAAGAGTATTTGGAGAAAGCAGGAACAGAGTGTTGAATTGGATGATCAGCCATTACTGTGGGTCTGGAGTCACATATAGGCCAGACCAGGTGAGGATATCAGTTTCCTTCCCTACAGGACATCAGTGAAGAAGATGGGTTTTTCCTGACAATTTTATGGTCATCATTAGGCTCTTAATTACAGTTTCGTATTGAATTCAAATTCCACTACGGTGGTGGAATTTGAATTCAATACATTAAGGTCACAAAGTGCAAAAAAAATGTTATAATAAAAATCCTGCACAAAACACTGTTCATCCTAAAGTGGAGTATGGTGTTCAGTTCCGAGTATCACACTTCAGGAAAAATAGGCATTAGTGTGGACAAGAAAATCATGAAAATTATTCCAGGGAAAAAGAACATCAGTTATGTGGATAGATCAGAAAAGCTGTGACTTTTTACCTTGGGGAAGATGTGATTAAGGGTGATCTGACTGAGATACTTAAAATCAGGAGACATCTGGACACAACAAGTAGGGATAAACTGTTCTTGGTGGCTGAAGCATTGAGTCCTGAAGAAGGGTAATACCCAAAATGTTGACTGTTCCTTTCCTCCAGATGCTGGCTGGCTGGCTTGCTGTGTTCTTCCAGCCTCCTATTTGTCTACCTGAGAACCAGAAGACACTGATTTAACTTGATAAAAGAAGCAATGAGGAAAATGTGGAGTGAGTGGTTAGCAACTGAATGCACTGTCCTGTAGTATATTGGAGATGGGATTCATTGTGACTTTTGAAAGAGAACTGGATAATTATCTGAAGAGGAAGGGTTTCACAGCATGATGGGGAAAAGGTAGGGAATTGGGACAAGGTGTGCAGCTCATGAACAGGCTGGTAGAAGGGCCTCCTCAGCTGTAACTGTCTTTGATTACACAACTGCATTGTGATTTTAATGATTAACCTACATTGCTGCAGTGACCATTGTATTACCTATTTTTTAACATACTTTGGTTCACTTTTGGTTCTACCCTTTAATTGAACTTCTGTTTGATATTTGCAGATTTTGAGATCAGGAGGTTCAAAAGCAAACATTTCCATGTTTAATATCTATTGTTACTTAATGGTCTCATGGAGGAATTTCTTTTAAACTATTTGCAGTGCAGAGTTGCTTAATCAAGACAGATTATAAGTAGAAGATCATCCGTTTTCAATTTTGCCTTTTCACGGATTGTCCCGATGAGCAGCTTTTAACTATACAGGCGAGGAAACTCTGTCAGCACCAGCATCACCATGTGCTGCAGGCTCGTCAATGGGAATTTTTGGCTTGCAAACAAAATTCCTGACAACAAAAGGCCATTAACAGATGTATATGGAAGGATGCCTGATGTGAATGGCTCAGAACCATTATAAAAACACTGACTTGAGTGGAGACTGAGAGTTTTTTATCAGCTTTAAAAAGAACAGCCCATGAATGTTCACAATCTATCTTGTGGCCAGTGCATTGTCAGGGGCACCGATTGGTTGAGAAACAATACCAGGACTGGGAGGGATCCTTTATCCAAGGGTCTTCTACTTCCTCTTCTTGGAATCTTGAACCACAGTGGTCAGGAAGGGAGGTCTGTGGTTTGCAAGCAAAAACAAATTTCCCTGAATCTCCTTTGCACCTTGAACCCTGTGGTCGGAGCTGCAAGGTTGCTGATATGATGCCTGGAAGGGCAAGGCATCCCATCAGCATTTCTTCAAAGAGTGTTGATAGAAAAACCAAAGGTTTCTGTTATCTGTGTCAGTTCCACAGCCCTTAAAGTGATACACTTGTTGATACATCTAGCCAGCATATGGAAATGCCATTCTGTCTGTGGGTGAGAGAGACAAGATTTCAGAGAATGCATGTGTACAAATTCATCGATGAATTTTCTATTATAAATCAATTGAACCAGGTAGTGGTGTTTGCTTTCTGAGGGGCATTGTCAAAGACATATATGGAGAAGGGTACTCGGGAGTGAATTTAATCCTTGCTGTATCTACATCAATTGACACACACAGTCAATAGCCTCCTTCACACTTGAAGTTATATTGTTTTGATCTCAAGAAAGTTAGATTGAGAGAATGGAGTGAAAGGAATATGGTGCCTGAGGGTGACTAACTAAACCAATTCACTGCGTTTACATTACCACAAAAGTGTGAGCAGAAATTAATGACCCCCTTCTTCTCTTGGAGCCAGACTAGGGGGTAATTGGTAGGGGGTAAATGTGATTGAGTGGGAGGGTGCAGGGTAGACACCCCACTGCCTTCTGTCTGATTTAAGACCAGGGCAGGAAGGCCTGGTTGGGGTGGGAGTAGGGATTAGGGAGGTGAGGTCCCTCTTTCAGGAAGTCTGTGCCTAATGAAGGAACCCCTTGCTTCTGACACCTTTATTTAAGGTCTATAAAGAGAGACAGATAAGGTAGATATTCAACAGCTTTTCCCCATGGTAGGAGAATATAAAACGAGAGGGCATAGGTTTAAGGTGAGAGGGGAAAAATAACAAGAGTCCAGAGGGACAATACTTTTCACACAGGTGGTGGTGAGTGTCTGGAACAGGCTGCCAGAGGTAATGGTGGAAACAAGTACAATTTCGTAATTTGAGAAATATTTGAACAGATACATGAATGGGATAGGTATAGAGGGATATGGATCAAACACAGGCAAATGGGACTAGATTAATTGTGAAAACTGGGCAGCATGGACAAATTGGGCTGAAGGGCCTGTTTCCAGGCTGTAAACCTCTATGACTTTATGACCTCCTGCTCGTTCTCTTCCTCACCAGTGACTCCCTCCTTGTGACTGCTCCATCCCACCCACATTCACCTCTTTCTTGGGAATACTTTAGTAATCCTCATAGTGCAGCCTTACTGTAGTATGGACAGTGGCCACCTCTCACCCATTGTCCCCCATTTGGGAAATGTTTCAGTGAGACATGAACGTGGTCCTACCCTATTAAGATTGCATGATATATTGCATACATATTGCCCTGTTTGTGCCAGGCATTAGAGGCCACAGGAATATGAAATATGCTGCATTCCTGTTGGCACCGATACTGAACTGTTGAATGTGTAGCATGTTTTGCATATGTGTTTCATTTTCGATTGGTCTGTACAAAGTGTCTCATTCCCAACGACATTAATGTGAAACTGTAAAATTTAATGCCGCCAACAGAACATAACAGCAATAAAATGGAACCGAAAAAGAATCCTCTCCCCTACACCCCTTGCTCTTCCCATAGTTATTTTCTATCTACATGGTCCAGTGTCTTACTTCCATCCCAATCTCCCCCAAGCTCTCATGGTTTTGCCAACTCCCCACCTCCCTCAGTTCCTCTGGCCTTCAGCCCTCCTTGTCCTCCCTGGGATCTCCCTGAAAAGCAGCAATGGTCCTGTGTTCCGAGGAGAGGAGAACACTCTGTGGTTCTCAGTCAATTGATTTATTGTTATTAAGCTGTTCCTTCAGTAGCCAATAGAATCATAGAATCCCTACAGTGTGGAAACAGGCCCTTCAACCCAACAAGTCCACACCGACCCTTGGAGCATCCCACCCAGACCCATCCCCCTTTAACCCACCTAAGCTACACATCCCTGAAAACTATGGGCAATTGTAGCATGGCCAATCCACCTAACCTGCACATCTTTGGACTGTGGGAGGAAACCCACACAGACACGGGGAGAATGTGCAAACTCCACACAGACAGTCACTCGAGGGTGGAATCGAACCCAGGTCCCTGGTGCTGTGAGGCAGCAGTGCTAACCGCTGAGCCATCATGCCATCCAATAGTCCACACCATTAACTCTTCTCAGCCAACAGGCCTCCCCTCCGATTTCAGGAGATTGCACTGTTACTGTGACTGTGTTGAGAGTATAACAGTGGTGTGCGCGACCTTCTGAACATGCTCCAACACCTCCTACCCTCCCGTTGGCAAATCTGTTCCCTCTGTTGCCCAGCAACTTCAGTCTAACCTCCTGGACATTATCATAGACATCACCAACCCCAACCTTGAGGACAAGTTCTGTCCCACCATCCTTGCTTGGAAACTTCTTCCCCAGTCAATCACAAAACTCAACACCCAAGATTTATGACCCTTCCCTCCCTTCACATCCCTGAATCTTCACCTTCTTTCCTTGCCTCTCTGACTGGCTTGGCAATCCCTTCCTGGGACAGCGTCCCTGCCCCAGGTGCCCTCCCTCAGCCTGTTTCCTTGCCTATTGCTCCTTAGACTACCTCTTCTCAAACTCAATCATCACATCGTTGAAAAGTGCTACTCCCAGGTTGGAAGAAGACCATAGTTACTCACTCCAGCTCCAGAAAGTTACCCTCCTCATTGGCTGCCTGCCACTAGTCAGGAATCTGAAAATATGCATTGCTGAATTATAGATAATTGGGAATGAGGACGCAACTTCGGCAAAATTATGTTTTAACAAGCATACATGATTAGCAAATGTGGAATATGGGTGAAGGGAGCATTTGGATATAAAGTAACAGTTGAGCAGGGTAAAAATTGGGAAATGGGTGAGTGGGGAAGAGTGCCAGGTAGATGAGCAGTGTAGGGTGTCAAGTGGGTGAGAACTATGGGTCAAGCTTGCAGGTACAGTGGTAGATGGGTCGTGGGATAAGGTGATATGTAAGTGGATGAGTGCATTGGGTAGGGAAGGGCTGTGGGTGGGGAGTTCGGTTTGGTGGGCTCTCAATGGGGGGTATTTGTTGGTTCAAAATTTGGGAGTCTGATTTGGACGGGGGTTTGGGGCGTGAGTCCAAGGGGATTGGTGACGAGTTAGGATGGTGTTGTGGTTTTGTAGGTGGGGGTGGGGGATGTTTTGGTGTAAAAACTAGGGGCTTTCATACCAAGGATGGGCTGCCAGGACCAGGACTGTCAGGGACCAGAGGGGTAGTCGCTGATGTCGGTGGTGATTCTGGGGTTCAATTTAATAGTTACCCAGGAGCCAGAGTAGGTTTTTAATCTTCTAAACACTTGCTGGGGGAAAAAAAAATTAAGCTTAAATAAGTTAGAATGCTCTGATTTCTCCAACAGTAACTCAGGGTTGGGAATTTTATTTAGTAGAAGAAGGAAATTTCAGCTTCTGGGACAATTCTGCTGTGTCAGAGTCTCCACATGGTCCCAATGTGCAAATGTGAGATTTAGTTCACTTTCCTAGCAAAAAGAAAATGTAAATAAAAGTTAAAAATAACTTTGCAGCTAGGGCTGGACTCAAATTCAGTGGCAAATTGAATAGTTAACAGATTTATATACGTGTTGGTGCAGGAACCCACCATGCTGAGGAATGTAATTGGATTAGTGTCAAATGCTTGGGTAAAATGTACACTGTTTTATGAGGTCTTGATTTCCCTGCAACTGCTCAGCAGCCATTGAGTATCAGTAGTTGGGTCAGCATTGGCTATTGCTAATGTGTTTGTTACTGCCTGTGGATATAAAAGCTCACAAAGGAAGTATCAGCCTGCACTGCACTGCAGCTGAATTGAAGTTCTATTTTTCCAGTCACAGTCTTACATTTTAGTCAACTTGCAAAAAAAGTTGTCACAAACTTAGAACAGAAGTTGCTGGAAAAGCTCAGCAGGTCTGGCAGCATCTGTGAAGACAAATCAGAGTTAATGTTTCAGGTC
>JAHRHZ010000051.1:11343797-11388170 GCA_024137785.1 Ginglymostoma cirratum
TCACTGGACCTGAAACATTAACTCTGATTTTCCTTCACAGATGCTGCCAGACCTGCTGAGCTTTACCAGCAATTTCTATTTTTGTCTCTGATTTACAACATCTGCAGTTTTTTTCAGTTTTCAGAAACTGAGAAGTTGCTTTAGCTAAAAGTTTGCTGTGTCAGAAAGTTGTGGGCGTTTATTGTCACTCCAGCAGTTGGAGTACAAAATTTCACGCTGCCCTGAGGGAGTGCCATACTGCCATAAGTGCCGGTGGCTAAATTGGATAGCCATGAATACAAATGTGGGGTTCACAAAGTATAATCAGTGGAGGTGAAAAATTATCAGGGGTTAACAAGAGTGTGTGTCAGAGGTTACAATCAGATCAATCGTGATCTTATTAAATAGCAGAACAGGTTCGAGGGGCTGAATGGCCGACTCTAGCTCCTTCTTTGTATGTAATAGGTACCCAATCAATCTGGCAACATGCCAACTTTGTCCTCCCCGAGTTATGAATATTTGCTCCATGCAGCCATTTCTAGCTTTGCTCTTCATTTACTCCTCACAGAGGCTTAAAATGGCAACTCAATAATTCCAATTATAGTCAGCCCTGCACCTCTTAAAGGGAAACTGCGTTGTGATGCTGGGAGTTGCAGCCAGGACAGGGAAAAGTGTAAACTTGTACAACATGGGAGGGGATAGCCTTCACTGATTTCAGATGCAGCCCTGAACATTCAGTTGGAGAGAGAGGTGCCCTGTAATTACAGGATTCACTTTGGACCAAAGTTAAAAACCAAGTTCGAACAGATAACCATAAGATCGAGGACAGGAATCAAGACCCAAGCACAGCAAGGTATTTAGTTACTTCATCTGAGTGACCTGACTACATGAACAGCCCTAAGACATTCATCAGATCACCACATGGACTGACTCTTGGAAGCTGAAGGAGAGGGTTGAACTGAGCAAGCGCCCCCATCCCATTCCTCCCCAAACATCCCCCAAACAACCCTGGACATGGAAGTGGGCAATCAATGGTTTCAGCTAAAAACCCTATCAGAGGATGTTATCCCATGCTCATACTGATATTACGCTGTACTGTTACCAGACATTCACCCCACCACCCTCAACCCGTCCCCACCACCAACTGAATCAAAAACCCATGAGCATGGAGACAGCCTTCTGGTGACTAATCAGAGGTTTATTGGATGGTTTATTTAATGCCCAGCGATGCACCCACAAAGCTCCTATGGGCGCCACCACAGTCATTCTTGTGGCCGAGCTCCCTCTCCACAAAGATGCTCCTTACACTTCTGGGAATATTTTACACAATACAATTCATATAATACAGTACAGTACAATTCAATATAGCACAGGAACAGGCCTTTCGGCACACCAAGCCTGTGTTGACTCCAATCCTTATTTAAACCTGCTACTTATTGTCCATACTTGGTTTCTATCTCTCTTTCTCCTCACGTTCATGTATCTATTGAAATAGGCCTTAAACCTTGCTAGCATGCCTGCTTCCATCATCTCTACTGGCGCCCTCTGTGTGAAAAATTTTCCCTGCAGTTCTCCCCTAAACTTTCCCCCTCTCATCTCGAATCTGTGCCCTCTTGTAGTTGATCTTTGTACCTTGGGAAAAAGCCTCTGACTATCCACCGTATATATACCTCTCATGGTGTTGTAGACCTCTATCAGGCCACTCCTCAGCCTCTGTTTTTCCAGTTAAAACAGTCTGAGTTTATCCAACCTCTCCTCATAACTAAAACCCTCCAGACCAGGAGGCATCCCGGTAAACCTTCTCTGCACCCTTTCCAAAGCATCCATGTCCTTTTTTTTCCTTCATTCATTCACGGAATGACAGCATTGCTGGCTAGGCAGCATTTTTTTGCCCAGAGGGCAGTTGAGAGTCAATCCCATTGCTATGGGTCTGGAATCAATGTAGGCCAGACCAAGCAAGGATGGCAGTTTCCTTCCCTAAAGTACATTAGTGAACTAGTTGGGTTTTATTACCCTGACAATCGACAATGTATTCATGGTCATCATTAGATTCTTAATTCCAGATAATTATTGAATTCAATTTCCACCATCTGTTATGGCAGGGTTTGAACCCGGGTCCCCCAAACATAGCCTGGGTCTCTGGATTAACAGCCCAGTGGTAATACCACCAGGCCATTGCTTCCCCACTTCTGGTAGCTTGGTGACCAGAACTACATGCAATATTCCAAATGTGGCCTAACTGAAGTCTTGTACAACTGTAACATAACTTTCCAACTTTTGTATTTGATGCCCAGCCAATGAAAGTAAGTGTGCCGCATGCCTTCATGACCGCCTTATCCACCTGTGTTGCCACTTTCAGGGATCCCTCTGTATGTCAATGCTCCTAAGGATTCTGCCATTTATTGTATTTGATCTTCAAAATGCATCACCTCGCATTTGTCCATCTGGCACTTCTCAGCTCAGATCTGCAATCTATTAATATTCCGCTGTATCCTTTGATAATTCTCACTATCTGCAACTCCAGGAATTTTGGTGTCATCTGCAAACATTTTGTTTCAAGTTGCATAGCAGACACATAAGAGCGCCTTCGTTGGAAGATCTTGAGTTGCTTTGAGATAAAACCATAACGAAACCTCTCCGTTCCAAATAAAATTGATTGATGTTGTGACAAAATTTATCAATTCTATTTGAAAAGACCTGAAATTCTGCAGTTCCAAAGAAGCAACTCAGCAGCTTCAAAATGAAAGTGTATATGTGCCTGATAGTGGGGAGTGGGAGGGTTTCACATGCAGTGTGACATTCTCATTAGATGGAGCTATTGCCTCATACTTAAGAGTAAATCTAACATTTCTGTGAGGACGAAGTGAAAATGCCCTGAGGCATAAATGTAGGGCAGCTTTTCTTTGACATGGCGAACAAATTAGTATAGCACACGGATTGCAAAAGAAAATAATCAACAATTAAGATTTAATCTTGATTAATCGTATTCACCAGTAAGTGGTCTTGCTGTCATACAATGAATCAAGCCGAATTCAAAACAATTCCTTTCCCTGTTTTCTTTAGACACATGTTAAAAAGTCTTTAGCCACAGGGTTGCATGCGCTCAGCCCATGAAAATCCTTACAATGGCAACCTGCATTTATGCAAAATCTTGAAGACAGTAAAACAACACAAGGTGATTCACAGGAGCATTATCAAAAAAAGGATTGTCAACCACTCCCATAAGAAAATATTCGGACAGGTGACCAAAAAATTTGACTTTGAGAAACATATTAACGAGATGAGAAAGGTAAAGAGATGGAAAGGAATAGCGAAGGAATTCTTAACCCTTTGGCCTGGAGGGGACTGATTAAAATCAGGCATACTCAATAGACAAGAATTGTAGGGCCACAGACATTTTGGAGGCTGGTCAGCATGGAAGAGGTTATAGAGATCGTGTTAACGTTCCTGGTCCAGTGACCCTTCCTAAGAACTGATGGTAGCTGGAAAAATGTTGGTTTACATTCAAAAAATAGGGAGGGGTTTGGGGTAGGGAGTAAACAATAGGATAGAGCCCCAAGACAGAGAAGAGCAGTTGGACAGACAAAGGAGTTGGTAACGATTTGGCTAGGAGGAGGAATACTTGTTAATGGGGACTGTTAGCAATCGTGGGTCATCTTATTGAACGAAGAAAGATGGGAACTTATGGCAAATGTATCCATATATCTTAGGGCTTATAGACTTAGTTAACAGCCATCAAAATTAAACTGTTAGCTGTCCCATCAATACATATGGACAGATTGTAACATCTTATAATAAAATTCTAAAAATAACATTATATAAAAGGGTAGGTTAAGAGAAACTAGGGTCTAGGCCCGAAACATCAGCTTTCCTGCTGCTCTGATGCTGCTTGGCCTGCTGTGTTCATCCAGCTCTACAACTTGTTATCTCATATCCTATAGTGGGCTGCCCGAAACGTCAAGTTTTCCTGCTCCTATGATGCTGCTTGCCCGAAACGTCAAGTTTTCCTGCTCCTATGATGCTGCTTGCCCAAAACGTCAAGTTTTCCTGCTCCTATGATGCTGCTTGACCTGCTGTGTTCATCCAGCCCCATGCTTGTTATCTCTGTTTCTCATGTCTGTTACATCAGCTGTATGATTGGTCAAGTTTGCACAGGGTCCAATTTTAAGATTTATAATGCCTACTGTAGTTAAAATAACATTTGAGTTGTAGTGCAAACATTCTTTCTTTTTTATCATCACATTAATTTAACTTACCTTTGTGAGTAGTCTCTGACATGATTTTCCTATTGACTACACATAACTAAAATGCTTCTCCATAAGTAAAACAATGCTGAGCTCAAATTTAAATAAGAGCTATTTAATTTCATGACCTTCTCAATATCATCGACTTACTGTGAATGTAATTAACTGTTGTCCTATTCTGTGAAGCCCACTGATTTGGTGTAGCATCTTCTTCTGTGTCATACTCTATTAGCTATGGGAAATAGATCACTACGCTAAGGTAAATTACGGGCAAGCCATAAATTCGTTAGCAGGTTTCTTTCTGCTACCAGATACAGAAATAATGCTGTCAATTTTTTTCAAACACCTTTTAATGGCAATGTGATTAAGATTATGAGCGTGTCATTTAGAAAATGCAGAGGTAACTCAAGTCCTGCTATACCCGATGCTGAACCAGATGCACACCATCACAAACCGTACCACAGCAGTTTGGACCTACACTTGAAACATGGAGTTCAAAGCTTCAGTTGCAGTGAAATCTTTAACTACAAGGTCTAAGTACATTAACTCCCTTTCCTGTAATAATTTGAAACTGTATTTTTGTTTTGGTGTCGTTATTACTGATATGGAGTTGAAAAACAAGGAAGTTATGGTACCACTTTATAACCTTCTGGTTGGTGGCCAGCTGAACTATTGCATCCAGTCTGGGCAAGACCCTTTAGCTGAAAAAGGATTCTATTTTAATTTTCCATTCATTGCTATTAAGGCCAGAATTTATTGCTACAGTAAAAGCAAAATACTGCATATGCTAGAGATCTGCAATGAAAACAAAAAGTGTTGGAGAAACTCATCATCTCTGGGAGCATTTGTGGAGAGAGAAACAGAGTTTATGTTTCAAGTCCAGTATTACTTGTCTTTGATTCTGATGCTGCTGAGTTTCCCCAGTAATTTCTGTTTTTATTTCAGCACTTGTTCTCCCTCAATTGTCCTTGAGTAGGTGTTTATTATAGAATCCCTACAGTGTGGGAGCAGACAATTTGGCCCACCAGGTCCACGCTGATCCTCTGAAGGGCATCCCACCCAGATAATTCAGGAATTAGAGGATGCGGAGGAGACTAGCATCAGTGATGCAGAACTACAGTCACATTGAGAGATTGGCAAAGCTGTGCTAGACATTCTTAGAGAAGGGTCGATAAACAGGAGATTTAATACTGAGGAGTTTCATAAAGCAGATCGACAGGCATTGTTTCCACTGGCTGGCAGGTTGTAACCAGAGGACAGACGTTAGATACTTCGCCAAAGAACCAGAGGTGAATTAAATGTGATGAGCCATTCCCAATGAAATCTTTGAAAATAAATGGCAAGCTCACTGATGGAAATGTTATGCCAGTGCAGGAGGTTTTTTTCTCACACAGTGAGTTGTAGTGATCTGGAATCATTTCCTGACTGCTGTTTGGGAGGGGGTGCTGGGGAGCAGGTTCGAGAATAACTTTCAGAATGAAATTGGATATTGGCTTGAAGATTTAAAAAAAGTTGCAGAATTAAAGGGAATGGGCTGGAAAGTGGGATTAATTGCATAATCTTTCAAAGCTCTTTCAGAGATCTGACCCAAAGAATTAGTGCGAATGGCCTCGTTTTGCACTGTAAGGTTTGTTCTGTGGATAATATATAAAATTCATGCCATATCAGATTGCTCTGAAAAGCTTATATCCTGTCTCTTGAGCCAGGAGTCATGGGTTCAAGTCCCACCTCTTCAAATGACACTAAAGTCGGTGGAGTGGTGGACAGTGTGGAAGAATGTTGCAGGTTGCAGGGAGACTTGGATAAACTGCAGAATTGGGCTGAAAGGTGGCAAATAGAGTTCAATGCAGATAAATGTGAGGTGATGCACTTTGGGAAGAATAATAGGAAGGCAGAATACTGGGTCAATGGAAAGATTCTTGGTAGTGTGGATGTGCAGAGGGATCTTGGTGTCCAGGTACATAGATCCCTGAAAGTTGCCACCCAGGTTGATAGTGCTGTTAAGAAGGCATACGGTGTGTTAGGTTTCATTGGTAGAGGGATTGAGTTCCGGAGCCGTGATGTCATGCTGCAACTGTACAAAACGCTAGTGCGGCCTCACTTGGAGTATTGCGTACAGTTCTGGTCGCCTCATTTCAGGAAGGATGTGGAAGCATTGGAAAAGGTGCAGAGGAGATTTGCCAGGATGTTGCCTGGTCTGGAGTGAAGGTCTTATGAGGAAAGGCTGAGGGACTTGGCTCTGTTCTCATTGGAGAGAAGAAGGCTAAGAGGGGATTTAATAGAGACATACAAAATGATCAGAGGATTAGATAGGGTGGACAGTGAGAGTCTTTTTCCCAGGATGATGACGTCGGCTAGTACGAGGGGGCATAGCTGCAAATTGAGGGGTGATAGATTTAAGACAGATGTCAGAGGCAGGTTCTTTACTCAGAGAGTGGTAAGGGCGTGGAATGCCCTGCCTGCCAATGTAGTTAACTCAGCCACATTAGGGGCATTTAAACAGTCCTTGGATAAGCATATGGATGATGATGGGATAGTATAGGGGGATGGGCTTGGATTAGTTCACAGGTCGGCGCAACATCGAGGGCCTGTTCTGCACTGTATTGTTCGATGTTCTATGTTGTTCTGCAGAGGTTTCGTTACCCTGCTGGGTAACATCGTCAGTGCAGCCTCCAATGAAGCGTCGGTGTGTTTTCCCGCCTGGTTTTTAAACTCTGGAGTCCGTTGAGCTGGATTGCCTCACTTCCGGTTTTCCTTCGTAGTGGAGTGTCTATGGGGTCAAATTCTATGTTGCTGTCTTTCTTTGTGGAGTACCAGGCTTCTAGGAATTCCTGTGCCTGTCTCTGCTTAGCTTGTGCCAGGATTTTGGTGTTGTCCCAGTCAAATTGGTGATTCTCCTTATCCATGTGGATTGAGATGATAGCAATTTTAAACTTCCAGAAATGGGCTTGAATTTGTTGGGTTGGTGTCAATTCAAAGCATATCAGTCTGACTCCTGGGAGGCAGGTTTGATGTATGAAGAAAGAATGGCTTAGTTAGGACTATATTAATTTTAGTTTAGTAGTTTGAGGGTGGGAATTTCAAAGAAACCAATAAAGTTCTAACAGTACCTGATAGGGTAAACCTAGGAAGGATGCTCCTGATGACCAAGGAGACCTGAACCAGGGGTAACAGTCTAAGGCTATGGGATAGGCCATTTGGGACTGAGATGGGGAATGGGGACTTTCTTCACCTAGAGAGTGGTGAGTCTGTGGAATTCTCTACCAAAGGAAACCTCTGTGACCAAAACATTGAAAACGTTCAAGAAAGATGTAGATATACTTATTAGGTCAAAAGAGATCAAAGGATAGGGAGAGAAAGTGAGAACAGGGTACTGAGATAGATGATGCTGAGTGGTAGAGCAGGCTTGCAGGTATTGATAGTCCAATTTTCTATGTTTCTATGTTGCTATGTCAATCTGACAGTAATGATTAAGACTTATTTAATTATTCTTGATGTCAGATCAGAGACCAGATAGACACTGGGGCCATTCAGAAGTCTTCTAGAGTTCTCAGTTAGAATCACATACCTGAGATAAATATCTTTGGAGCAAGAAGCAAGGCCCAATGTGCCTTTTAAGATGTTAAGATTTTTAAGACAAAGGATACAGAGAATGTAGAAAATGTTAAAATATTTTACCATTTATTTTTCAAACAATTTCACTGGGAATGGCTGAACTCATTTATTGATAAATTTGATTCATTGGATGACAGAAAACAGCTTAATGTCACAAGTTAATTCCATTTTGCTTTATAACAACAGCTTATTCACCTGAACTCAAAGGATTGGGTTCAGAGAACTTAGGGATTTGTGAATGTCACTTTTCATATTTGATCTGAATGAAATTGACTGTGAAGTGGCTAGATCTTGACTTTATGAAGCAATTTAAAATGAGTAGTAGTGAGTCAACAGTCTAGTTTACATTTCTCCTAAATTGTTTCTTCATTAAGAAGAAATGTAAAAGCGTTGGCTCTCAGGTCATCCATTTTACACTCACGGAAGTTTAAGGCCTAACCTAAACTTGTCTTCTGTGGGTGTGTGCAGTGGAGTCCCCATGGGTGGATTGATGTGAAATCCGCACTGTCCATCTATTCTGAAAATCCTGATTATCTAACTAATGTCTAACACTGGATAAAAAGGAACACAAAATATATGCAAACTACAACTAAGGAGCAAGAGTAAACCACCCAGCATTTCAAGCTTGCTGCACCATTCAATAAGATAGTGAATGGCCTGATTTCATTCCCAACATTCACGATAATCTTTCATCCCCTTGATAGTCAAGATCCTCCTCCTTACCTCTACCTTAAAAATATTAAACATTCTGCATCCTTTGCCTTTTGAGGAAGAAAATTCCAAAAGACTTGCTACCCTCTGCGAAGGGAAAATAATGTTTCCTAATCTCTATCTTAAATGGGTGATTCTTTATTTTTAAACTAATACAAGAGAGATGTGTTTATTAATTAAAACTAGAAAGGCTCTTTAACTTCGAGTTGGATTCACAATTGTAGAGAGTAATTTGCTTTCTGATTCTCTTAATGCTACTACATGATCTGCAACATAAATTTGTATGTACAAATTACATCAAGAGAGATCAAGAAGGTTACTAATAATTTTTCCATATTCCTACAAAGCCTTCTGGCAATGGGGTTTAGAATTGTGCTTCTCTGATAATCTTGTGATTTAGCAAGATCATTGCTGTGTGCCACATTAGTCTCAACATTCAGAAAATATAATTATTTGCTTCATCTTTCACAAGAGTCAATTGTTTTCATTTGTATCTTTTAATAAATATAAGTGAATAGATCAACACAGGTTCAATTTGGAAGCTTACCTGCTGGTGAAAAGCACTCACGTATTGAAAATATTTAAATGCTCCCTTTTAGCTAAGCTAATGGTGAAAAATAATAGCTGAAATGATCATTGCCTCTTATTCTGTACCTTGTCTAAAAATTCAACAGGGAATTTCGGTTTACAAGTTCCACTTTTGACTGTAATACATGGCTGTGGAAATTGTAGGTTCTCTAATTACATTTAATGAGGTATGGTGGAAAAATATTCCTTTTAAGTTCTGTGGGGATCGTTCAAGGGCTTCAAGGGGATAAATTTAAAATAATCTCTATAAAATTGTTTCTAAGTCACATCCCCAGCAATAAACTGTATCTTTCTAATGCACTGTTAGCCCAGAATGACGGAAGTGGGAGCATTCTAAATCAATGCCCACAGTGGAAAAGTGTTAAATGCTAGAATGCAGTTATCGCTTATAATGAAGTGTCTCATTCCAGGAACCTATTGCTCTCTTTCTTCAGTTTCGACATGGAGAATTGAAATCTTTTGAACAAGAAACTAACAAATCAATAAATTGACTTAATTTCGTAATGGCGTAATTCTGATGTACATCTCCTTATATCAAAAGTTAAACGTGTATAAAAATTGTAAATTGGAGTTTCATGGATAATTATGTTCTTTAAGAGAATTTGTTTGTGAACTGGAGCAACTGGCAAGGCCTTTACCAAAACTGCATTATAATTCCTTTGAACGACCACTGAGATTAATGTCGGCGTATGGTTTAAAGGTCTCAAGATAGCAGGACTTGCACAGAAATGTTGGTCTTTGGAGATAAATTGAATTATGTTGAATAATTTTTTAAAAATTTCTTCCATGTGATGTGGGTATCCCTAGCAAGGCCAGCATTTGTTGCCCATCCCTAGTGCAATTGAACTTGTTGGCTTGCTAGGCTATTTTCGGAGGGCAGTTAAGATTCAATTGTATTGCTGTGAATGTGGAGACATGTCTAAGCGAGTCCAGGAAAGGATTCTTTCCTTGCACTTAAGTGGATTACGGAAGACGTACTGATGCAAACTGATTCTTCTTGCCAGATTTTCCAGGAATATGGGTCATTTTCAATATTGCTCATTTGGGATCACTTGTTACCAGCCTAATTTCGAAAAATCTGCAGGAATGTTGTGCTTTTGTATAATGTAGTTTTGTTGTAAACTTTCTATTTTCCACTCACCTAGAGGAAAGCAATGATGACAAAATATCTAATTCTCAAATGCACCCTGTATTTAACCCAGCTAAATTATTTGTTGTATGGCAGCTTACTACACTTTAGAATCAATGGGATGAATTTTGTATTCTCTCTTGAGGACTAACCTGGTGTATTGGGCAACTGCTCATTCTGATGCTGTGAGTGCAAGGTTATTGGCTAGTTACACAGTGAACTGCAATGTTGCAGACAGGCATCCTGTCTTTACACTGTAAATCAGACTGAAGCAGTCACGATAAGTTAAGTTGGAGAAATTATAAGTACGTATGCTTGGAACTCCTGGGCTAGGAGATTGAAGACTATACAAATATCTTCCTTTTACACTTTCTTCCCTTCCATTAGCCTTTTGGCCAATGTTTCCTAAAGTTGCCACCTGCTCCGAACTCTCATATTTTTCTAAATTCTCTCTCATGACTCCTTGTGCCCACACCAAGTTAACCTGATCCATGGCTCTTTTGATCCTTCTTCCACTAAACCCAAATTGACCACCCAGCTTCCCCTTCTAGTCCTCATCTTATTTGACACTATTAGTTTGCTCTCTCTCCATCTATCCAGTGCCCCTCTATAATTTAAATCTGCTGCCACCCCTTTCAAAAATAAGGGGTTCTAAGAAAAATCCTACAAAGTTTCAACTAACAAATTTAAAGTTGAATTAGTTAACATTTACTTCTATTTAACCCCTTAAATCCCTGCAAACAACATTTTTAATCACCCGTTCTCTTTCATGGTCCTTGGATTGTCCAGTGACTCGTCAGTTGCTGCAGCTTTTTGCAGACTGTAAGTATGATAGACGAGAATGGAAGTTTGTGGCAAATGTGGTGTTGATCAAGAGTTGGTGCTCCAGTACCCTGTGGTGGTTATCCTCTGACATTCCAGACTTAGGTGTATAGGGAATCTGGAAATCTGGAGGTGAGTCTTCCCTACCCATTCACAGCATTAAGGCAGTAGGTCTGGTTGAGTTGCTGACCAGTGACAATCCCCACATGTTGATGGTGGGGGATTTAGGAATGGCAATTCCTTGGTATATTGTGGACTGAGGGTTAGATTCCATGTTTTTGGAGAGGTTCTTATTCTGGTACTTGTGTAAAGTGAATGTCCTGCTCAGAGCTGGATGTCGCGCTGATTTTGTGGCATGGATTGCTTCATCAACTGATGAATCATGAACATTGTGTAATAATCTTTTAAAATGAAGCTAAGTACATTGCTATTGTTGGCAGCGCGATAAGGCTACTGACCTCATAATGGGGCCATTGACACTACTGCCTGGATTGGGCACAAAATTACCCTGTTGTATAGATTTTCAAATTTGTTTTAGCTACTTACTTTTACTTTCCGTCTCTCCTATGCTGAGGTGACAGCCTGAAACAGTGCAAACAGGGGTTCCTATATTTTAGTTAGAAAGATCAACACAATCATAAGTTTCAGAGGAACAGAAACTGCTAGCAATGAGGGATCACACCAAGAAAAGAACAGGAAAGGAGTTTCATGGAACTAGAGACCAAAGAACTTTGATAAAAACATTCGGAGAGTGACAGAAGGAAAGGGGACAAAGCTCCTTCGGAATAGAGTGAGTGAGACTCACCAAGGGAATAACTCAGCTGGAAAAAACACAGAATAGAAAATTCAGGGAAATTGATGCCAACTTCTATTTCCCACTGAGTTTTTGATATCCAAAATTTTCTATTAAATCAATCAAGGGAATATTGTAATATCAATCCAAATCAAAAAATAAGATAGTAACTGAAATAACTCCACAGAGCTAGTATCCTGTCACCTCAGCACCCTTTGTTTCCATGTGCATGGCACATGGGATAACAAGGTGTAGAGCTGGATGAACACAGCAGGCCAAGCAACATCAGAGGAGCGGGAAAGCTGACGTTTCAGGCCTAGACCCTTCTTCAGAAAATAAAATGGTACATGGGCTCTGACCATCCAGCTCAGAGTCAGTTCCTAGAATGAGGAGACTCTCTGAATCTCCTGTATAAATACTTTTTAACTAATTTCCTGGTTATTTTACTTATATACCTCTACACCACTGCTATAAAGCACTGGTGCTTATTTTCCCCCAACACCCCTGTTGTGTTCATCTGGGTGCAGGATACAGTGAGAAACACCTGTTGTATAAATAACTTTATTAATATTGCACCAAGTGGAAAAACACGCATGTGGCCAAGGGACAAGTGACCAGCAGAGCCCCAGCAGGGGTAATGCTCACGTGAAACATAAAGTGAAGGGGAGGCTAAGGGCTAAATCAAAATAGCATTGGAAGGAGAAATAAAGCACTTCACCCACCACAGTGCCCACCTCTCCTTAAAGGCATCGAGAGTGTTGGTGGTTACCACGTACTCCTTCTCCAGGGTCACCCCAGCACAAACATAGCAAAGGAAGAGGGGTGGACAGTTGGTATAAATGATCCCAATCTGCTGTTAATATCTGTCAGCCATGGCTCCCTAATTGGCCCAAGTTAACAACCTTAATCAAGAATCTCATAGTCAACACAATCCACCTGGCCCTCTTTCCAATCGCGACAATAACATCTAATTAAACTGACCCAATAGAAATATCAATCTCATCAGAGCTCTACTAAGTAAAATTTAATCATAAAATAACCATGATCTCTGCATCTACAAAGACAAGGACAGCAGATATGTGGGAACACCACCAACTGCAAATTCCCTTCTAAGCCATACACCAGCTTGACTTGGAATTCCTTCTCTGTAGTTGGGTCAAGATCCGTGAACTCTCTTACTAACAGTATTGTGGAAATAATAGCCTGTATGCAGTGCAGCATATCAAGAAGGCAGCTCACAATCAACTTCTCAAGGACAGTAAATGCTGGCCTGGCTAACAACACCCATTTCCCAGAAAAAAAATAGAAAAACAACTGATTACTCTGAATTCTATCTGTATTATACAAATGATACAGCGACAAGCCTGGAGAATGCGATGAGCTATCTGTTTGTTTCATGGAGACTCCCAATTGCCTGGCACAGCTATGAGAGATAACACATTTGTCTAAGCATTTGGGAATTCCCACATTAGTTCAATGGGAAGGGGAGGAGAATTTTAGGCAGTGTTCAAATGAGAACCAGTCAATCTCCACATGCTTCCCTTGTTTGAGGTTCTTCAAAATTGAAGCTTATCAGAAACTCTCTCTTTGGCTTAAGTTTACAAAATCAAAGCCAGGATTCTGGATACTCAATCCCGAATGCCATGGGTGTAAAATTATAAATATTGCAGAAGACAAATATAACATCATTTACTAGAAAATGTCACAAACTGGACCAATTCCTGTTTCCAGATTAGTAGAAACCTCAGTGACCAGTATTATGTGGAAGTGATTGCAGAGCACCCGGACTGATAATAACTGTTAGCCATTATCAGCAAAAAAAATGACAAGCAGGCCCTCTGATCTATGCAACCACCTCTACCACCAATCAATCAATTTTGACAGTATTCTGGGAGCCCCAACAGTTACTTTCTACTGAATGAAGACAAAACAAAGTGATTACGAAACATTTTGACCAGTAACTCTTGATTCTCAATATCAAGAACTTTTACTGCTGAGCTAATTTCCTCACTTGCACTGGTGTCAGCCTTAGTAAAGCAAATTGAGGACATTTTAAAGCCAAACTTGTTAAGTGTTTAGGAAGTTGTGAAATTGAGGCAGTGGAAGTTCAGTGAGGAACTTTTATTAAGAGAACTGAACTCTAAAACAGAATGCTAAAAGTGATACAAACTTTAATCTAAAGGGAATAAAAGAGAATTTTAAAATAAAAACAGAAATTACTGGGAAACTCATTAGGTCTGACAGCATCTGTGGAGAAATAAAACTGTGGAGTAAATCTGTGGAGTTGATGTTTCATGTGCAATGTGAAACTTCTTCAGAACCAAGTGGAGCTGGAACATTGATGGCTTTGTGTTGTTGAAAGATGGTTGGGGTGACTCCCAGATGGGGGAAGGTGGGTAGTGGGGACATCATGAACAGCAGATGGGAAAAGTGCCTGAAACACAAGGCAAAAGGAGTACCCTTGGTAGTGGAAAAGAGATATAGATGAAGAGTAGGTAGTCCACTCTAACCAGGCCTCTCTGTATTCTGTAAGTTTCAATCAGATTACCCCCTCATCATTCTAGGCTCATCGAATACAGACCCAGAGTCTTCAACCACTTCTCATATGATGAGTCCCTCATCCCCAGGATCGTTCTTGTAAACAACCTCTGGAGCATCTCCAATGCCAGCACAGCCTTCTTTAGATACAGGGCCCAAAACTGCTCACAGCATTCCAAATACAGTCTGACCGCAGCCTTATACAGTCTCAGTACTACATCTCTGCCCTTGTATTCTAGACCTCTTGAAATGAATGCTAACATTGCATTTGCCTTCTGAAATAACTGCACAGAGGCCGGTATTCTGTCACTAAGTCACCCTTTATTTACATGTGCATATTACACTAGCTGTAGCCAGCTAGCTCTGAGTAGTCGCCTGAACTGAGGAAATTCTAATCTCCTGGTTATAATGTTCAGCCAGGGCTTTCTTGATTGGTCCAGCTTAACAACCCAAATCAACAACCTCATAATCAATGAGATCAACCTGGTTCCAAGCACTGCATCCCTCCCACCCCACCAGCCCCCAAGCCTGGTGTTTGGCTTGTAGCTTTTCCTGCAATGTTTTCACCCCAAATCAGGTAGCATGTACCGGACTGAAACCCACCTCTTGCATCCAGAACATCTCAGAAGAGTTTCTCCTCTTCCTCTGGCAGTAATGGTATTGAGGCTGCATCCATCTCGGACTCTGAGGTTTGTTTGACACTAGACAGAGGGGGAAAACCTATGGTTTCTGACAGGCCTTTTGGCTGTTCTGACAAGCCAGGTATGTTTTGCTCCAGCCCCGTTTGCTGGGTAACAGCTTTCAGGTGATTCACACGTTCAGGACTGAGTAAGGGTCACCGAACCCGAAATGTTAACTCGGTTTTCTCCTTCACAGATGCTGCCCGACCAGCTGAGCGTTTCCAGCAACTTTGTTTTTGTTCAGGGCTGTATCACCTACCTGGATATTGTAAGTGATGGGATCTGACCTTGTATCAACCTTACCTCACACCCATACGAGGCCATTTCCATGGTTCTAGCACCATACTTCGTCCCCCACATTATAATGTATCCCTTGCTTAGAGCTGGCATATGGCGGCAGTGGTGTTCCAGTTACTGTTTCACCCACCCCCAAGGTCTGGGAATATCAGGTTAAACCTGGTGCTGAAACTTCTTCCCATCAGCAACTCTGCTGGAACTATCCGTGTTGTTGCAGCTGGGTGGTCCTATAGTCAAACAGGAACTGGGACAATTTGGTATTAATTAACGCTGTATGCTGCTTCTTTAATCCTGTCTTCAACATTTGGACCATTCTTTTCGCTAGACCATTGGAGCTGTCCTTATGTGCTGAAAGCCATTTGACCTTAGGAAATATTTGAATTCCTTGCTGGTAAATTGTCCGTGATCAATACTTCTGGGAGTCTGTGTATCACGAACGATGCTCGTAGCTTCTCCATTGTCATCCCTGAGTTTACTAGACAAACTTTATTCATGTCCAACCACTTTGAATGGGTATCCACAATGAGCAGGAGCATGGAGCCCAAGAAAAGACCAGCATAGTGGTCATCCAACCGAGTCCAGGGATTTCCTGGCCATTCCCATGAATATGGAGGTGCTGTTGGTGGCAATATTTATCCTTACTGGCACTCTGGGCAGTGGCCCACCAACACAGGTATGTGGGCATCCAACCCTGGTCACAGGACATAGCTTCTTGCTACATTTTCACTTGGAAACCCCTGGAGGACTCTGGTAGAGCTTAGTATCTGGCGGTGATTTTTGCTTGGAGCAATTATCCTTGCTCCCCATAGTAACATGCTGTCCTCTATGGTGATCTGGTCTCGCCGGGTTCGGAAAGGTTTCAATCCTGGTTGCAATGGCCCTTCTGTTTCCCCCATTAACACCAACTGTTTTGGTTTCGCTAGGGTAGGATCTTTGTGTCCACAGTCCACATAAACTGGAAGCGTGTCCACGAAGTTCAAACCGAAAACGGACTGTACCAGGGGAGGCACCACCGGTAGAGTATCTGCCAGTGGGAGGCGGCTCAAGGCATCTGCATTAGCCACTTGGCTTCCTGGACAATGTTCTAACTTGTACTTACGTGCTGAGAATAAGATCCCAATGCTGAACTCTACCAGAATCTATGGGTGGCACTACCTTGTCTTCCTTCAGTAGCCCTAGCAGGGGTTTGTGATCTGTTTCTGTGAAAAATTCCTGTCCGTAAAGGTCCTGGTGGATCTTCCTTACACTAAAGATGACCACTGAACTTTCCTTCTCTATGTAGGCATACTTGTATTCGGCATCAGCCAAAGTCTGGGAAGCATACGCTGTTGGGCATTCCTCTCCTTTGGGTCAGCAGTGAGCCAGCATTACCTTGATACTGTACGGGGAGGCATCACATGTCAGCACTACTTCTCACTTTGGACTGTATTGGGCCAACACCTTAGATGATGATAGCTGCTTTATCACTTCCCTAAACGATACTCCTTGGCTGCATGGCCATTTCCAAGGCTGACTGTTTTTCTATAGCAGGTGTAAGGGTGCCAAGATAGAGACCAGGTTATGTATGAATTATCATTAATAATTCACTAGCCCAAGGAAAGACGTGGGAGCTGGGGCTTCTTTAATCACCCTCACTTTCTCTTCCAACAGGGGTAACCCAGCTTTGTCGACTCAGTAACCCAAGTCAGTCAGTTGGGGTGTCTTGAACACATCTTTTTCCCATCTAAAGAGTAGGCCCACCTGGCTGAAACGTTTAAGCACTGTTTCCAAATTCTCCAAGTGCTCTTTTATTGGTCTTGTTATTAGTGCATCATCTAGATAAATGGCAACCTGGGGTAGCCCTTGTAAAATGTTCTCCATGGTCTGCTGGAAAAGGGTGCAGGCTGATGATACGCCAAATGGCAGTTTTATATATTGATATAAACTCTTACGGGTATTTTGTAGAGTACTTCTGGGATTCGTCATCCAGTTGAAATTGCAGGTAGGTGTGGCACATGTCCAGTTCCATAAAGGATAGCTCCACCACCAGTCTTGTGTACAAGTCTCCTGTGTGAAGGATCAGGTATTTATCCAGCTGCGAGAAGCAGTTTAACATTTACTTAAACCCCCAGAAAGGTGAACTGAGCTGTCAGGCTTCAGAATCCGTACTACCAGTGCTGCCCATTCTGCAAACTGCACTGGTTTGATGATTCCTTCGCTTTCCAGACTCCTGACTTCCGCCTCTACTTTTTCCCAGAAGGCAAGTGGCACCAGACAGGCCTTGTAACATCTTGGAATTGTGTCCTGGTCAACGTGTAAATTGGCTTTGGCCTCTTTGATATCCTAAGCCCTTCCTCAAATGCTCCCGGGTGTTTCACTAGGACTTCACTGAGGCAGCCATTTTCTAATTGAAATATGTTGAGCCAATCCAGGTGAGTCTTTCTCAACCAATTTTGCCCCCAATAGGCTTGGGCCCGAGCCTTTTACTACCGTCAGTGGTAACTGCACAAAATGCTTCTCATAGGAGACTGGAACCGAAGTTGTACTCTTAACATGCAATGGTTCTCCATGCTGAGGTCTTATGCAAACTTAAGGTTTGGAGTCCCGAGTGAATCTTATTAGAGATAGATTGTGCAACCACAGATACAGCTGCACTGTCATTGACCTCCATAGGAACGGGGTGACCATTTAACCAAATATTAATTTTAATTGGTTCCTATTTGGATGTCACTAGGTAATTTAATTGTTCCAACCCACATGTGGGGAGACTTTTCAGGGTGTGCACTCCCCTGGGTACAGGCCTGTGAGTTTTCTTACTCAAGTCAGGCCTTGTAGGGCTTATTTGCTGCCTCAAATCCACATACTGGCAGCAAATAGAATGGCTGGCCAGCCCAGATCCTGAAGAACTTTTTAGTCACTTGGCTTGGCTTTGTTGTGGGATTCAGCTGTGGGCTGTCCTACAGTCCCTCTGCTCAGGATATGCCCTGTGTGAGCCTCTGCAATAGTTTGAGGAACACCACTTGAGTGCAAGCTAAGTTGGAGAGGTGAGGGAGTTCACTTTGATTGGGATGCCCTGTAGCTCCCATGCTCCACTTGCTGCATTTTCTAATGGTGATGTGAGTTGTAACACCTGTTTGAAGTCCAGTTGGGCTTGAGCTAGTAGATGCTTCTGAATGGTTATGTCCTTAATCTCACACCAAATGGCGTCTCAGCATTACATTCAGTGTTGACCCAAAATCACATGCCACTGCCAGTTGCCTCAACCTTCTCAAAAATCCGCTTACTGATTCCCCCGGTTCTCTAATGGGTGAATAAAACCAGTAGAGTCTCAGAATTAGAGGACGTTTGGGGTCATAATATTTCTTAACCAACTCCATCAACACTTCGAGGTTTTAGTGTCTGGGAATTTTAGGCCCCTTATAACTGAGAACGGTATGGGTCTGCAAGCTGTCAGAAGGATTACCCGTTTCTTTTCAACAGCCTCAATGCCATTTGCCTGGAAAAGATGTTGCATTCTTTTCACATACTGGGCCCAGTCTTCGACAGCAGGATCCAATGAGTCAAGCTTCCCAAATAGAAGCATGATGCCAGAAATGCTTACCCCAACCCCAAGATGGCTGCAAGTGAATGTTCTTCAGACACTTTGTTTTCTCCCGTCGCCACTGAAATAACTGCCCAGAGGCTGGTATTCCGTCAGCAAGTCACCCTTTATTTACTGGTACACAGTACACTGGATGTGGCCAGCCAGCTCACAGTCAGTCGCCTGAACTGAGGAGATTCTAATCTTCTGGCTATATTATTCAGCCAGGGCTTTCCTGATAGGGCCAGATTATCAACCCCAATCAAGGATCTCTTAGTCAACGAGTTCCAATCACTGTACCTTCCTAACTGCCAACTGAACCGACATGTTACCTTAAGAAAATCCAGCACTAGAACTCTGAATCGTTGTATGTCAGATTTCTGAAGCCTTTTCCCATTTAGAAAATAATCTATGCCTCTAATATTCCTACCAAAGTGCATAACTTTCCAGTTTTTCACATTACATTCCATCTGTCACTTGTTTGCCCACTTCTGTAACCTGTCCAAGTCCTACTGCAGCCTCCCCACTTCCTCGACATTACGTGTCCCTTCACCTATCTCTGTGCCGTCTGCAAACTAAGTAACAATACCCCCAGTTCCTTCGGTCAGATTGTTAATGCATAACATGAATAGTTGTGGTTCCAGTGTGGATCCCTGTAGAATCTACTAGTCACTGGTTGCCATGCTGAAAAAGACCCCTTTATCCCTACTATCTGCCTTCTGCCAGTCATCCAAACATCTATTCATGTAAGTTTCTCATCCGTAACACCATGAACTCGTATCTTATTTAACAGCTTCCCGTGTGACACCTTGTCAAAGACCTTCTGGAAATCCAAATAGATCTCGTCCACTGGGTCTCTTTTGTCTAACTTGCTTGTTACCTCCTCAAAGAATTCTAACAGATTTGTCAGGCGTGACCTCCCCATGACAAAGCTGTGCTGACTCAGCCTTATTTTACCATGTGCTTCCAAGTACTCTGCAATCTTATACTTAACAATGGACTGACTCTAAAATCATACCAATGACTAAGGCATGAAGGAATGACTCTTTCAGGTGAACTGGCCTATAGTCTCTTGTCTTCCGCCTCCCTCTCTTCTTAAACAGAGGTGTACATTAGTCATTTTCCAGTCTTCTGGCACCTTCCCTGACTCCAGTGATTCCTAAAATATCACCATCGATGCTTGTACTATCTCCTCAGCTATCTCTTTCAGAAATCTGGGGTACAGCTCAACTAGTCCAGGTGAATTATATGTTTTCAGAACTTGAAGCTTTCCTACACCTTCTCCTCAGTGATGGCCACTACACTCAACTCTGTCCCTGACTGTCTTGACATTCTGGTATGGCACTGATGAAAAGTGCCTAGTCAGTTCCTCAGCCATTTTAGTGTTCCCCATTACTACTTCTCCAGTCTCATCCAGTGATCCAATGTCCAGTCTTGCCTCCCTCTTACTTTTTAGATATCTGAGAAAAAATCTTGCAATCTTCTTTTATGTTATTCATTAGTTTGGTCTCATATTTCATGTTCTCCTCGTTTCTTTTTTGGTTATCCTCTGCTGGTTTTAAAGGCACCTAAATTCTCTGGCTTCCCACTGAACTTCACCACTTGGTATACTCTTTCTTTTACTTTTTGCTATCCCTGACATCCCTTGTCAGTCATCGTTGCCTCATCCTCCCCTTAGTATATTTCTTCTTCCTTGGGATGAATTTCTGCTGTGCCTCTTGAATTACCCCAGAAACTTCTGCCATTGTTGTTCCACTATCTTTCCTGCTGGAGTCCACTTCCAATCAACTCTGGCCATCTCCTTCCTCATGTCTTTGTAGTTACCTTTACTCAATTGTGACCGTTACATCTGATTCCAGCTTGTCCATTTCCAACGGCAGGATGAATTCTATCATATCATGATCAATGGCCTCTATGGATTCCTTTACCTTAAACTCTCCAATCAAGTCTGCCTCATTACACAACACCAAATCCAGAATTGCCTTTTCCCTAGTTGGCTCTAACTACAAGATGGTCCAAAAAGCCATCTTGTAGTCTTCCCACAAAATCCTTTTCTTGAGAAATGTTGCTAACCTGATTTTCCAAGTCCACCTGCATATTGAAGTCTGTCCCTCATTATTGCAATAGTGCCTTTCTTACGTGTCCTTTCTATCTCCTGATTTATTTTCTTCACATGCTGACTCCTGTTCGGAGGCCTGTATGCAACTCTCATTATTTTTTCCTTTGTGGTTCCTCAACTCACCCACACAGATTCTGTGCCTTCCAACTCTATATCACTTCTTGCTAGCGATTCGATTTCATTTCTTACTAACAAGGCAACCCATCCACCTGTCCTTTTGATAAGACATGCATCCTTGGATATTTAGTTGACAGCCCTGATCACATTGCATTCGCGCCACTGTGATACCCACAACATTGTACCTGCCAATTTCAATTTGCACTACAAGCTCATTTGCCTTGTTTTACATACCATACCACATGCATCTAAGTACAACACCCTCAATGCTTTTGTTGACTGTGCTCCTTCTCAAGGTTGTCCCCTTATCTGCTGTGCTTGAGGTTCAATTCCTGATGCTTTCCATGCTCTCTGTCCTGATCCTTGTTTTTAAAACTCTAATGACCTCTGCGGAGCCCTCCACACCCCAACTTTACCTTTTTTTTCATCCATTATTTCCAAGCAACTGTGCCTGCCCTTCCCAGTATTTAGTTTAAAGCCCTATTCACCACATCTTCCACTGCCAAACTGTTTCATGATGCTGAAGAGACTATTCCTTTCAGGAGAACCTGCTTCACTCCTCAGCTGCCCCTGGTACACTCTTCTTTTCTCTTTTCTAGACTTTTCTACGCAAACATTACAAATATCATAATTATCCTTTTATATCCTCTCTCCTCAACATCCAAGCTCCAAACACTCTGCCCAGTGAAGCAGTGACTTTTGTGGGCTTCTTTCAATTTAGTCTACTATATTCTTAGTCTACTATGTTCACGTCTCAGAATATGGTCTCCTTTATATGGGGAAGACCAAATGCAGATTTGTTGACTGATTTGTCTAACAAGGCCTCTCAGTCCACAACAGTGGCCCTAACCTTCTAGTGGCCTGTCATTTTAGTTCTCCAATTGTTTTCACACTGTCATCTTCATTCAATCGTAAAATTACAGAATCCATACAGACCAGATAGAGACCATTTGGCCCATTGAGTCTCCACTAACCCACTGAACAGCATCCCACCCGGACACACCCTAACCCTGTAACCCCACATTTACCATGGATAATCTACATAGCTTGCACATCTCTGGAATCTACAAGGCAATTTAGCATGGCCAATCCTCCTAACCTGTACGTGTTTGTCTTTGGCCTGTTGCAGTGTTCAAATGAAGTTCACTGCAAGATCACCTAATGTAAGACACTTTATAGAGTTTTTTTGTAGACAACATTAAGTTAAAAATTTCAACCATAATCTCTGCTCCTGGTCACACCTCCCAACTCTGACCCTATTCCTCTCAACTCTGACCCCTAATCTCTCCCTCTGTCTATCCTGATCTCCAGTCTTATCTGTAATTGGCTCTGACCCCTAATCTTCCCCAGCCCCATCCCTGATTCCTCAACCTTGGCACTGCCCACCCTTACCACCACTAATCTTCCCTTTGGCTGTACGTTCCCTGTGATCATTCACCCTGTCATCCCCAAAAATCCCCAGCCCCATGACCGTCCACAGACTCTCTTACTTTTGTCCCAGCTCAACATTCCTAAGCATCGCTTATTTCAGGAGCCTTGGGTGAAAACACAACTAAAGTTTCCCATTCATCTAAAAATGGGCACAGTCAACATTCCAGGCAATTTACCTTAACTAAACCTAGACATTTCTTTCACTTTACGGATGCGCGTCATTGCAAAATAAATCATCACAATGTGACTTACTGCTGCAATGCATAACATTAAACCTTCAACTTTCTATCTTCATTGACCAACCTGTCATCATTAAGTTGCTTTAATGAATTGACTTCCCTCCAACCATTCATCTTTGCATAATTATTCTGTCAATCTAATAAATTCATCAGTACTGTAGAGAGGAAATAATTAGGATGAAATGTGTAACAAGGGGAATAGAAATGGTATCCAATATACTTTAATAGGAAATTTGCTCATAAATATTGACCTAAACCATATATGCCAGTAAAAGGCCCAGGAAAAGAGATATTACAGCCTTCATGATATGTGTGAAATTACTGCCTGTGCTGTTATTGTCTGAATGCTTAATGTGCTTATGCTACATTTCTATCTCTGTTGGTTAAAGCCGGCATTAAACTGACATGTAGACAGTAAAGATTGGAATAACTGAATTCATATAGTCAAGTCACTGCTAATAGATTCTTCTTTGTGTGGTCAATGTTTTGCATTTGCTTTGTGAATAACGCAGAGTCTTATGCATTAGAATGCCATAGGAGATTGTGCTGGCATAGTGTGGTGGTAATATCAATGGACTAGTTAGCAAGAGCTCCAAATTAATTTTCTGGGGACATGGATTTGAACTTCACCTTGTCAGATAATGAAATTTAAATTCAATAAAAATCCAGGACAAAATCCTGATCTAATGGCGACAATGTAACCACAACCAATTTGCATAAAAGCTCCATCTGTGCCTGTTAAAGATGTTCTGGATGGTTAACACCTTTGTGAATATCTCTTCTCCAGTTTGGGGGCATCGAGGTTAGAAATTTTCATGAGTCAATGGTAATGTTGTGTTTTCTTGAAGAGGTTTCAAGAACGTCTTTGTAGGTTTCTCTCTGTATTTCTGGTAACTGCTTGTCATAATGAAGCTCAGAGAAGAGGGTTTATTTTCAGAGACTTTCGTCAAGCATCAAACTGATGTGGCCCACCCAACATAGCCAATTAATAGTAATCAGTGCCTCATTGCCAGGGATGTTTCATTGAGAAGCAGCGCTAATATTACAGCACTTACCTTGTATAGTACTCTGGATGTAGCCCTGTATAACTGAAACATAATATCTACACAGAATATTCAGAAAAATACCGCATGTGTAGTGACCCCTTGACATAATTTTCCAGTCCGCTTTAGATTGCTCTGTTTACCTGCCCTCAAAATTGCCCTTATTTAGGATTGAATACTAATCTTGGGCCCACTATTCTCTCCCTCAAACTGAATGTAAAATTTAAGCATGTTATGATCATTGCTAGGGACACCTTCTCTGTAAGATCATTAATTCATCCTCTTGCTGCACAATGCCAGGTCTAGTATCGCCTGCTGTCTGGTTGGAGTCAGAAAGTGCTGTTCAAAGAAGCTGTTCTGAAAATATCCTTTGAACCTTTCATTTAGATTACCTTTACCAATTGGAATTTTTCAGTCTATATGTAAATTTAAATCCCCCATGATTATTACCACACTTTTCTAACAAGCTCCAATTCTTTCTTCCTTAATGCTCCATCCTACCATGTGGTTACTGTTAGGGGCAAAGTACATCACTCCTTCTTCTTGTAATTTCTTGCCTTTATCATACCTGATGCCTCCCAAAGCACTCTACATCCTAGTTTCCTGACCCTGAGTTATCCTTCCCGATGGTAGTAATACTCTCACGAATAGATAGTGTGACCCGTCCACATTTACTTAGCCTTCTGTCCTTCCTAAGTGTCCTCCATCCTTCAAAATCTATCCCTAGTCCATGTCACGCTGAAGTTGTATCTCTGCATTGGCTTTCAGATCATAGATATTTATTTCTATCTCCACTCCTGGTTCATTACTTTATTCTGAGTGCTATATGCCACTAAAGATCCTTTAGTTTTTTTCCTTCACTTAATGTTGTAATTTATCTGTTATATTATCTGCTGATATACTCTTTGAATTGTACTCTCTTCCCTTTGCTCTCATTGTGTGGTTATCATTTTACTAATGCCTGTCTCTATTCTTTAATTTACGACATCTTCCCAAATTTGATTCCTTGCCCCAGCTATTCAGGTTAAAATCCTCTCCAGTATCCAAGCTACATATCTTGCTGGAACAATCGCCCCAGCACAGTTCAGGTGTAAGAGATAACAAGGTGTGGAGCTGGATGAACACAGCAGGCCAAGCAGCATCATTGGAGCAGGAAGACTGACCCAGGCCTAGACCCTTGTTTTTTCCAGTTTTAAGTCTGAGAAACTTGGTGTTCGAGGCTTAAATAACATGGCAGGCCATGGTATTGAGTTAGAGTTGGGTTTCATCAGTGTAATGGCAGAAGCTAAACCCCTCCTTGAATGGTGTCAGCTAAATTGAATATTTAAATAAGAGACGTGGCCAAGGATTAAATCATGCTGGGAATCCATTATAGGAGAGTATGAGAGTAGACCATTGACTAATAGAATGATCACAATTATACAAAACAAAAACAAAGTTGCTGGAAAAGCTCTGCAGGTCTGGCAGCATTTGTGAAGAGAAATCAGAACTAACATTTCGGGCCTGGTGACCCTTCCTTAGAAAGGACAGAGTGGATTAAAGTGGATTCAGGATGGACCTTGCTGTTTCGCAGTGACATAAATAATGCCAAGTGATGGACATATTTAAAGATATTAATAGTTGAATTTCAAACTTATTGTGCTACAGTGCTGTAAATTTTTTCAAAAAAGTTGGTCTCTAGTGGAATTTACTTGCATAAAAATTTTATTTGTTGATAGAAAATATGTATAAATTGTATTGAATTGTTACACTTAGCCAATTTACAGTTTGCATACCTATTGATTATGCTACGTTATTGAAATGCTGCACTCAGAGTAGAAGAACAGCTGGGTTGAAGTTTACAAGGTAGAGGAACAATCAAAAGATATTGATTGAGGAGATCATTAGCTTCAAGAGCAAAGCTAGGGTCATTTATGTGAGCAATCTAGGGATGAGATTATGCCACTGTCCATAACTCACATCTTTCCTATTTATTACACGTAATACAAGTGCCTAGGGCTAGGTTAAACATCGATTCATAGTCAACGGACAGAACATCTCAAACCATATAAATTATTAGTGACAGGTGTTTATAGTTCTGTTCAATCTGTCAGTTCTTGCAATAGGAGTCAGATGGGGCAAAATGCAGGATGAGAAGTGAAACAGTCACTGGAATGAAAATCATGAGCTTTATCAAATTATTCTTTAGTTCGCTGCCTGAGGCCAAGCCTACACCAATGGTAGGGTGAGGAGGTATATCTTGAATATGCCTCAGCTAAAACTTTGATCAAGCCCTGTGCTAACAAGGTGTAGAGGTGGATGAACACAGCAGGCCAAGCAGCATCATAGGAGCAGGAAGGCTGACTTTTCGGGCCTAGACCCAAGCCCTGTGCTGTTGACATTAATCTGATCCAGGCTGACTTCCTTTTGATAGATTGACCCCATCCTGCCTCAATCATCTTTTCAAATTCTTACATCCCTTCACTTTTGAGAATCACCTTTATTCATTTACTGCACCCATGACTATTTTCGTTATGTCAGTGAATGTATTCAGCAGATGTGGCATCATAGGTTCCAGCATAGATTAATTCAGCTGAATAAATATTTGAGGCAGGGATAGATATAAACTTAATAAAAACCAAAAGAACTGCAGATGCTGTAAATCAGGAACAAAAACGGAAATTGCTGGAAAAGCTCAGCAGATCTGGCAGCATCTGTGAAGAGAATCCAGTTAATGTTTCGGGTCCGGTGACCCTTCCTCAGAACCCTGATATAAACTTGTCAGGAGAGAAGAAGCAATAAGATTCTTTTTAGCACAAAGGCAAACTAATGCAGATTCTAGAAATATGACACAAAAGTAGCAACACACTGGAAGCATTCAGTAGATCTGGCACCATCTGTGGAGAGAGAAACAGAGTTTATTGAATTTACAGGGACCTGAACAAGATCAGGGATGGAGGTGAGGGGTTAAGGATAGTACAAGCACTAGCTGGCCTGTCAGTTTCCAGAAGGCAGGCAACTTTATTCATTGAAAGTTTTGTTTAAGGTAAATTTGGATTTTCCAGTTGCATCCAATATTCCAATGTGGGGCAGAGCAGGTCAACTGCCTGGAGGTGGGAAGCCAGTAGCAGTGGGTAGGGGCATAGCCACAGATCAATCATTCCCACTTTCCTAAAGGGTGGCCTGCCTGTCTTCTTGTTAAATTAGTGTAAAATGTTACTGAGACGGGCAACTTCTTGTTGGAGCACCCTTTCAGATGCTAACTTTGTATTGCTGATGGATGCTCTTTTGAAGTTGAAAGATTTCTAATTGGCTCTCCAGCTTTGACAGCCTGCCCCACAGCCCTTAGTTGCACAAAGAAACTACCACCATACTGACTAATGTGTGAAAATGTTACATTGAGTCAATTTCCAACAAAAGGCTGATTCCTGATCCAAAAACAAATCTGATTCCCGTTTCATGGCTCTATGACAAAAAGTCAAGCCGATGTTTTAGTCTGTTTTTTTCCCTTCCAAAACTTTTGATCTTAGGTTACTGAATCTTGGATAGTGTGTGGTTCAGAATAATGCCAAAGGAGGTAGATTTGACTGCAGATATGGCTAGGGATGTATTTCCTTGCCACTGAGATTGAAAGGCAATGGCAAAATCATCATTGACAAAAAAACACTGTCAGTATAAACAGCTCAGGATGAAGCATGAGCAGACCGTAAGCCAAGGACTTGCCTTTGGACAGAGCAGACATGAACAACTGAACTTGGGCAAGGAACCAATACCAGCAGCATTGGCTGAATGTCCTTCTTCTAGGTCCTAAACCACCACGGTTCTGTGGAGTGTTAACTTTTCAAGCTCTTTTCCCTACTGACCCCCAAAAAATGATATGGGAAAGCTACAAGTATAAAGGCACAAAAAGTCATTAGAAGGCTGATAGAATGATAGCTACCATCCCAAGTGAACTGAAGCAGAAAAGAGATTTGTACACTTATATAGAGATCTAGTCTAACCTCATATAGAACAGCATTCAGTTCTGATCAATACATCTCATTTGAGCCTTGGAGTGGGTACAACACACGACCACGAGGGTGATACCAGATCTTAAAGAGTTTAATTATGAAGATTAGATTTATATTTCCTTAAATATAGAAGATTAAGAGATGATCTAATTAAGGTGTTTCAGAGAATCAGTATCTAAATAGATGGATACAAGTAAGGTTATTTTAATCTTCCCAAAATTGTGGTTTTGGATCAGGTGCAAAGTAATATGTAAGTATTGTCAAATGGAAGTTCAACTTGCGTTGAATCCAACAATTTTAACAGAGATAGGATTGAAGGCAAGAGACCAATGACTTCCTGGAGGTGAATTTGTTGTTAACACCCATAGAGAAGGTTGGGTACCTTCCTGGTGTAATTTTTTTTTATATTTAACCGCTGGTTAAGTTGTTAGTCAGGTTTCCTATCACCTCCCGCCAACCACTCCCTACCTCCCGCACGACCCCACCAACCCCCACCACCAACACCAGTCAAGATGAGAATGAGACGTGCTCGATCCATTTAATAAGTGCCTTAACTGCGCTCTTTGTGGGCCAGGATGAGCATGAGTGTGTTCTCTCTTTACCCTGTAAATCTTCCCATGCTTAATTGTCCAGTCAAATTCTCACCCCCACAATCACTGTTGTGTTGCATGCAGCAAGACCCCAATATCCATCCTGTTCCCACTAATCGCTGACTTTCAGATCCATTCCTAATACCTTCGTCCTCCCCTCAGCTCCTGATCTGTGTGTGATCATCCTGAATTCTCCAAGCACTGGCCTTGTGTCACCATCTGCCCATCTTCATCATAATTTCTCTCCCATTGATCACAAAATTCCATGATAATGGGCCTGCAGTTTTTGTTGCTGCTTCCTGCACAGGACAAAGGATACTATCCATCAGTCTGGTTTCAAGCCACATTATGAACTTAATATTCTGCACTGGTTTTAGAAAATCGCAATTTTATGTTTCCTAATCAAGACCCCTCTCCTATCCCCTCCCTCCATCTGAAATGCCAACACAGTGAAAAATGTGTTCAAACTTTTGCTTCTCTTGTGTGAGCCAGAGCAAGTTGGCAAAATCTTAAAATCAGAACTGAGTCAGTAAGGGATATTAGAGCACACTCCTTATCACTTCTCAAGCTACATCAATATATTTCAAAACTCAAATTGATCGTTTTTGGTGATGTAAGTGTATAAAAGGGTATGAAGCCAAACAGCATTCATGAAATTCTGATATACATCACACTTGATTGAACAGAATGGCTGAATTTATCCTATCTTGCTCCTATGTGTAGAGATTTCTCATAACGTTAGAATTCTAAAGTGCTGAATGTATTAATTGCTGCATAATTGAATTCCTTAAGTAGCTCACTGAACAGATTGGCAAGACAAAACAAAAGAGTCGTAGTCTATTGCAAGGATTTATCTAACCTGGTTAGAGTGCTACATGTTAGATGTAGTCTCAGAAACTACCTGCTTATGATTACAAATGTCAAGACTCTTAGAAAAATGTGCAAACGTACACAACAAATGATGATGGAATTTTTTAAGGCAAAAGTAGGTAGATTTTTGAACAGTAAAGGAATTAAGGGTTATGGTGAGTGGGCAGGCAAATGGAGCTGAGTCCACAAGAAGATTAGCCATGATCTTATTGAAAGGTGGGGCAAGCTTGACAGGCCAGATGGCCTATTCCTGCTCCTATTTCTTATGTTCTTATGAACTGGTTTACATTCCTGCAGTCAGATATCCACCTGACTAATTTACAAATTCAGACATCCTGAATCATTGGAAATGTGTTGAGGTGTGACTTATTGCATTCAGATGAGACTAATGACTCAAACAAATGTGGAAACAAACTTTGGCATGATTTGAGAAGATAGCTAACTTATCACTGGCATTCGGATGTCAACAACTTGTAATTAAATAGATGCTTTTGATCAACCTATTCAAACATGTGGACACACCTTTGGAGAAGGTGGGACTTGGACTTGTCAAGAGGAAGTGACACTTTGGCTATGCCACAAGAGCCCTTTCTTTGCATATGTTTACATAGAGCTCAGTTTTGTCTTGATTGCATAATGGTGTGAACTTATCAGTGTAATTCAAGGTTGGTTTTGGTTGCACTCAATGTCAGTGCTTGCTGCTTGCTAGTTAAGTGTTTCCACTATCCATTTTTTTTCTCCATGATTGACATACTTGTCCCAACATTAGACAAAGTTTGATCAGTTTTTAGTAATGTACAATAGTCTTTCACAAGCCATGGATTATGCAGGTGTACAGCAAGCTAATCTTGTAGACTAATACCACTTTATACCTGACTCATTTAGTAAAATCCCATTGCAAAATAGTTGTGGCTAAGGGTAGTGCCCAACATTCTGACATATGTGTAAATAAATCTGTCTGCACTGGCGTCTTGAATGGACAATCGTGTACCAGGGTTCTTTCGTCCACAAAAGCTTTATTGATTCATAAGAAGCAACAAATGCTAAATGAGTTCTTTTCCTAACATTCAAAGCCACATCCTTTGTCTTCACAGTTGGCTTCACTGACTATTGTTTCAGAAGCGCTCTCTTCATATCTGAAGTAGACTGGCCGGGTTTGGAACATTTTCCATTGTTTAGCAGCTGGAAGAAACAAAACCTGCTTTGGATCAGTTAAATCAAACTATATACCCTGCAACACAATTTATTTGGAGCTATTGTTGTGTTGTCCTTAGCCAACATCGGTTTGTGTAAGATGCATGGGAGAAATGCCGGTAAACGACAGACTGAAACTCACAGTCGGTCAGTTAGACTCTGTAAAGAGAAAAGAAAGGTCATGATGTTCTCCATTCATCAGAACATGCTGGGGAGACTTCTAAAACATGAATTTGTCTTTCCTGATTACAGATGCTCACTGACCTTTCCGTGTGTTTCTGGCATCTTCTGCATTTGTTTCAAATCAGACGTGAACTAATAAAGATTTCCAGTATCTTTTATGCATGAGCTGAAACAGAAGTTTGATAGTGAAGTGGTAGCTGAATATTGACATTGGTTTAACATCCATTTCGTACAAATGCAGAAAAAAGTCAGAAGTTGAATGACATTGACACCTTCTGGTTAAACAAACTCTGAAAGGCCATTGTGCAAACATTCCTCGTGCATATAAAACCTTTAAACCCAAGGTCATGCCCTTACAGAAATCAAGGAATGGTTGCTGGAATACTATTACCTTGGCAAGAATTTCATGGAACTTTTTCTTTTGTTTGTGTGCGTAAAATGGGAAGTAAACCGAACAACTTGTGTGAAAAGATCAATAGGAGGCAGTAATGAAATGAGACAATTAAGACCACTGGGTTACAACTTTTATGGAAAAAGCACAGAATTGTTGATTGTAATCTGTAAAATACCTGTAAAAATCCCAGAATGCCAAAGAGCCAAAATAGAATTTAATTTACTATAGATTATATGAGTCATAGCCCTTTTGCATGTTACTGACAAAGCAAAATTGAATAGATTTGCGGCAAATGTCTGAATCTTTTTATTACTGATGACAGAATTTGGCTTTCTTCAGCAACATAATTAAAGATTTGGTGGTAATGACAGAGAGAGGATTGTCTATAACATTGTAAACTGATGCTTCCAGCCTGTTTTCTCTGATTTTTTATAAGTATATTTATGGCTATTCTTACCTGTTTCTTATTTTTTACTTCTGAAGAAGGATATACAGCCAAAGCATGGATTATTTCTACTAGGTTCCCAGGTGTTTCCAACATTCTTAGTGGTTAAATGTGTTCTGGTTTGAAAGGGAATATAAAAGTAAATAGGAAGATAGAGCACAAAAATCAACTGGAGATTCACTGATCTCTACACACACAGTCATCTGAGGGTGGAATTAAACATGGGTCCCTAGCCCTATGAGACAGCAGTGCTAACCACTATGCCACCATGCCACCTGCATCAATGTTAGTCCATATTTTCCTTCCTGTACCTCTACCTTCATTTCTTGTTCATTGATTTTCATCTATGCCCCTCTCTCTAAATGCATCTGTCTACTTCCATTTCTTCCTGTTCCTCTGTTACCATGTCTCAACGTGTATCTCTCACTCCATTTCTCTCTCTGTTGTATCTTTCCCTCTGTCTTTTCCCTTCGCTGTTCTGCTTCTTTCATCTCTCTTTCTCTCTCTCTGTCTTTTCTTTTGCCTTCCCTCCAAGCCGCTTTGCCTCTGCCAGCTTCTCTCTCACTTCATGTATCTCTTATTTCATCTCACTCTTTTCTTGTAATTCTCTTTCTCATCACACTCTCCCTGTCTGTCTCCCAAAATCCCCTTCTCCCTATATTTCTCTCAATATCTCTAGCTCCCTGCTTTTCTCTTATCTTTCTCTCCATATTTGTCTCCTTGCATATTCCTCTGATTAATTAGTCTCCCTTACATCTCTCTTCCTATTCCATTTCTGTCTCACTATCTTTCTATTTTCCTGTTCCTTTCTCCATTTCTCCTTATTTGTTCCTCAGCTCACCTACAAAATTGGGTGTACAGTCAGAGTCAGAGGGTGGTGGAGGTGGGTTGCTTTTCAGACTGGAGGCCTGTGACCAGCAGTGTTCCACAAGTATTGTCAATGGGTCCACTTTTGTTTGTCATTTATATAAATGATTTGGATGAGAATATAGAAGGCGTGGGTAGTATGTTTGTGGATGACACCAAAATTATTGATTTAGTGGATTGTGAAGAAGGTTATCGTAGATTACAAAGAGATCATGATCATTTAGGTCAATGGGCTGAGGAGTGGCAGATGGAGTTCAATTTGGATAAATATGAGGTAGTATATTTTGTTGAAACAGACAAAGGCAGGACTTATACAATTAATGATAGGGCCCTAGGTAGTGTTGTAGAACAGAGAGACCTAGAAGTCCAAGTACATAATTCTTTGAAATTCACATCACGGGTAGACAGGGTGGTTAAAAAGGCATTTAGCACACTTGCCTTCATTGCTCAGACCTTTGAGTATAGGAGTTGGGATGTCGTGTTGAGGTTCTGCATGATGTTGGTGAGGCCTGTTCTGGAGGTAGTGTGTGTAATTCTGATGGTCCTCTTATAAGAAGGATATTGTCAAACTGGAGAGGGTTCAGAAAAGATTTACCAGGATGTTGCAGGAAGGGAGGGTTTGAGTTATAAAAATAAGCTGGATAGAAGGTTGAGGGGTCATCTTATAAAAGCTAATAGAAACATGAGGGGCATAGATTATGTGAATAGCAAAGGTCCTTTCCCTAAGGTGGGGAAGTTCAAAACTAGGGGGCATATTTTTAAGGTCAGAGGAGAAAGATTTAAAAATAGACATGAGGAGCAACTTTTTTACACAGAGAATGGTTAGTGTGTAGAATGAACTGCCAGAGGAAGTGGTAGATGCAGGTATAGTTACAATGTTTAAAAGACATTTGGATAATTACATGAATAGGAAATGTTTGGTGGGATAGGAGCCAAATGCATGCAGGTGGGACTAGTTTAGTTTAGGAATAATGTCAGCAAGAACTGGTTGGACTGAAGGATCTGTTTGCATGCTGTTACGACTCTATGACTCTTTCTCTCTCCCTCTAGATCCAATGCATGTGCTTTCTGTATGTCTCCCCTTGCTTCTCTCTTTCCTTTTTCCCTCTCACTCCCCCAACTACTACTTGTATTTTCTCTCTGCCTGCATTTCTCCCTCCATCTCTCTCTTTATCTTGCTCCTTCATTATCCCTCTCCCTCGATCTGATTCCCTTTGCCTCACTTTCCTTTACTCTATCTCCACATGTATTCATTTCTCTGTTCTCATACTTTTCTCCCTATTTTTGTTTTTGTCCCTGGTCCTCCATTGATGTCTGTCCCATGTACTTCTCCCTTCATTACTTTGCCCTTGCACCTGTTTCTCCATTTCCCTCTGTCTCTCTTTTCTTCTGCTTCCATCTCCCTCATTGAATATAACTCTCTTTAATACTTTCTCTTTCCCCTCCTCTTTGTGCCCCTGCATTCAAAACCCTCCCTTCCTGTATTCTTCAGTTCATCCCCTGCTCCCTGTTTCCCTGGGGCATCTCTCTGTCTCAGCTTTCCCCTTTGTAGCTCTTCTTTCATCTGCCTTTCTCCATATATTTCTCACTTTACCTAGCCTTCCCTCAGTCGCTTATTACTGAAATGTGGGGAGATTTCATTTCAGAAGATTGTGAATATTTGGAAATTTTCTTCTTCAGAGACGAGTGGATGCTCCATTGTAGTGTACAAGATTGAAAAAAAATGCTGTTGATCTCTCAAGGACCCATGGGATATTTGGAGTGGACAAAAAAGGAGTCGAGAAAGAAGATCAGCTATGATCGTATAGAATGGGCGAGCAGGCGTGAGGGGCTGAGTGGCCGACTTCTCTTCCTATTTCTTCCCTTGATTTTGCAGGTTTTAAAAATATATATTAAAATAAACATTTGAATTTTCCAACTCATTACCACTCATCAGCACAGCAGGAAAAAAAATAAAGGCCCTCTTCTTAACCACAAGAGCTGAATTTTATTTCATAGGTTTAATTGATCAAAATTCAAAGCGTAAGGCCACATTCAGGTCTTTTTCTAATGCTCTATTCTCAGTTCCTTCTTTATTTGGAACAAACTGGAAATATTTCTATTTGGATTGTTTTCCAGCATGGTTGGTAGTATTTGGGCTTGTTGGAGCATGTCCGCTCCAGGTCAGCTGCATCATTTTCTCCATGTGCTTTTCATTTTTTCTCTTTTTCTTCTTCCTTTCTTCTTCATCTTCAAGTCCGGTGCTGTGTGAGCAGGGCAGTGTCTGCAGCTCTTGCGGTGCGGTTTGGGACTCCTGGCGGCCATGATGGGGCCTGGACCCTGGAATCCTGGTAGCAGTAGGCCCAAAGCCTGGATTCTTGGTGGTGGTGGTGCACGGACTAAGGACCCCCGGCGACAGTAGACCTGGAGTCTGGACTTTTGACAGTGTTGGCAAGGTGGCAGCAGTGGCAGCAAAGCCAGGGTCTCCTGGGCCATCACCGTCACCTTTGTTATTCCAGGAGTGGGACTCCTTGAGAACTGGAATACCTTGCAGAAGCACTGAAGCTATGCTTGAGACACCAATTTGAACAGAAAATGAACTCTTATTTCATTAATTTCTTTTTATCCTTATTGGAACTCAAAATTGTGCTGAATAATGATGACAAAACTCTTTTCCCTGTATCTTGAAGATATATGTGGCAACAAATCATTCATCCATCCATTCATTCATTCATTCAGTCATAATTCGGTTTCCTTGAAACTAGTGAGATTTTGTGTCTCTTATCCAGTGTAACATTTGTAAAATATTGACCAAACACTGGAGACTGAACGTCTGTGTGTATTTCATAATTAGGTTAGATTGGAAGGGAAAATATCATTGAAGGTAATGTTTTGCATCTCAGGTCTGTCACTGAACGCTAGTTCATGTCAAATGAAATAACGGTCAAGTATTGGACATCTGCTTGAGTTTTTCATGTTTTGTAATTTTAAAAGACCAAAAGAGAATACTGGAGTTAACCATATTTATAATTAATAAGTAATTATCACCATTTTGCTAAAGAGAAGTAAAATAAGCATTATTACACAAATTGTTTCCACATAGCATTTCTTTGCTGATTACAGACTTACTTGAAGTTAAACTATTCTGACAAAAGGTGTTGGACCCAAAATGTTAACTTTATTTAAAAAAAAATACTGACTGGCCTGTTGACTATTTCCACATGTTTAGTTCCAATTTCCAGCATCCGCTGTATTTTGTCTTCATGTACAGGGCTATTTGAATTAATGCAGCTCTTAATGTGAGGCATCAACAAATTCAATTTCATTCCAGGACACTGAAAGGTATACTCTCCCTACTGACACACATCTGATCTTCAGTAGGAAGCAAGCCATAAGATGCTAAACTATACTGTACTACTATCTCTAATATGCTGAGGCAAAACCTGCACACAGGAATTATTACACCTCAGGTGTCAGATACCAATATGATAAGTGCATTAAACTCCAACATTCTGAAACTCCCACCAGGTCCTGTTAGACAGTGATTTGTCATTGTACTGACTATAGTGTAACTTCACCCTTCCAAGAAGCCATACTTTAAAGTTTTTTACCTCTTTAAAAAGAAGTTATTTAAGACATGTGTAGACCATGGACAATTAAAAAAAGATTATATGAATATTTGGCACAGATTTGTGGCTTACTCCTAATATCATTACTGTCTTGGTTCAAACATGGTCAAAGGAGTTAAATTCCAGAGGTGAGGTGAGAGTGACAGCACTTGAAGTTAAGGCTACATTTGACTGAGTGTGGCATCAAGGAGCCCTGGCAAAACTGGAATCAATGGCTATCAGGCAGCAAATGCTCCACTGCTTGGAGTCATACTTGGCACATAGGAAGATGGATGTGGTTGTTGGAGGTCACTCAGCTCAGCTTCAGGACACCTCTGCAGGAGTTCCTCAGGTTAGTGTTCTAGGTCCAACCATCTTCAGCTGCTTCATCAATTCTTTCATCATAAGGTAAGAAGTAGGGACATTCGCCGATGATCGAATAATGTTCAGCACCATTCACTACTCCTTAGATTATGAAGTTGTCCATGGACAAATACAACAAGATAAGGACAATATCCAGGCTTGGGACTGATAAGTGACAATATTCATGTCACACACCAGGCAATGATTATCTCCAATAAGAGACAATTTAAGTACTGCCTCTTGATATTTAATGGAATTACCATCGCTGAGTGCCCCACTATCAACACCCTGGAGGTTACTATTAACCAGAAACTCAACTGGAATTGCCATACAAATATTGTGGCTACTAAAGCAGTCAGAGGCTAGGAATGCTGTGGTGAGTAACCCAACCCATGACTCCCTGAAACCTGTTCACAATCTATAAGGCACAAGTCAGGAGTGTGATAGAATGCTCCCCACTTGCCTGGATGGATGCAGCTCCAATAACACTCAAGAAGCTTGATACTATCCAGGACATAGTAACATGCTTGATGGGCACCACATCCACAAGCATCCACTCTCTCCACCACCGATGCTCAGTAGAAGTGGTATGTATTATCTACAAGATGCAGTGCAGAAACTCACCAAAGATCCTTAGACAGCACCTTCCAAACTGATGACCACTTCCATCTAGAAGGACAAGGGCAGCAGATACAGGGAAACACCACCACCTGTCTGCTCCAAGCCACTCACTCCTGACTTGGAAATATAACGCCATTCCTTTGGTGCTGCTGAATTAAAATTCTGGAATTCCCTTCCTAAGGACATTATGGGTCTGTCTGCAGCACGTGAACTGCAGCGGCAGCTCACCACCACCTTCTCAAGGGCAAATAGGAACAGGCAATAAATGCTGGCCAGCCAGCAGCACCCACACCCCATAAGTGAAGAAGAAGAAAAATTGTCAAATGGATTTTGATTCATTGAGCACTGGCATCAATACTGGGGAAAGTTGGAGCTGTACAACTGGGAATTTCTTTTTATCATATATTCTGGGACCAGTGCTTTGATGAGTCATGTAACTAGTGGCAGTGAGAGATCAAATGAAGGGAAGGTGTGCAGAATTCAATGAAAGAGTAGGGTGATAGAGCAGGATGGTGACATGAGTAACGGTAACTGAAGTGTGGCATGAAATGACAGAGTAAGTACACTCAAGCAGACTTCCAGAAGGCAGAAGGTAAAGTGCAATATCAAAGTACATTTCGATAAATAAAAGCTCATGGTGTAGGGCGTAGCAAACTGGCATAGATTGAAGATTGGCTGGCTAACAGGAAGCAGAGAGTAGACATTGCATCTTGTTCTGGTTGGAAAGCTGTAATCAGTAAAGTTCTGCAGGGCTGGGTGTTGGGACATTAACCACTTGCAATTTGTATAAATAATTTGAATGAAGGGACAATTGCCACATTTGCTGATAACACAAAAATAGGAAAGCAAATTACGAAGAGGTCATAAAGAGCTGCCAGAAGAATGTAGATAGGTTAGGTGAGAGGACAAAGATCTGGCAAAAGGAGTATAATGTGGGAAACTCTGAAATTGTCCATTTTGGCAAGAAGGGTTAAAAAAATTACATATTACCTAAATGGTAACAGCTTGCAGAGCTCTGAGATGCAGCGGGGAGGTGGTTTGGTGTGCTTGGTCATGAATCATAAAGGGTTAGAATGCAGATATAGCAAGTAATTAGAAAAAATAATAGAATGTTATCATTTATTGAAAGTGGAATTGAGTATAAAAGGAGGGAGATTATGCTTCAGCGATATAGAGAGTTGGTGATACCAAATCTGCAGTATAGTATGCAGTCTTGATGACCTGATTTAAGGAAGGATTTAAATGTATTGGAGGCAGTTCAGAGAATGTTCTTCTGGAATAATACCTGGAATGAATGCATTACTTGGATTGGATAAATCAGTTTGCAAAGATCCTGGAAGAAGAGTTTACAGAGTGTATTTGGGACAGCTTAGAACAGTACATTCTAGTGTTAACTAGGGAGCAGGCTATTTTAGACCTGGTAATGTGCAATGAGACAGGATTAATAAATGAATTAATAATAAAGAAGTTCTTTGCAGCTATGATCATAGTGTGATAGAATGTTCCGTTCATTTTGAAATTGAGGAGTGTGGGCTTAAGATTAGTGTCTTAAACTTAAGTAATGAGAATTGCAAGTGATCAGAACAGAACTGGTTAAATTAAACTGGGAAAGTTGTTTAAAATGTAGAACAGTGGAGGAACAGTGACAGGCATTTGAGGGGATATTCCATAACTCTCAGAAAAGATGTATTCAGCTGATAAAGAAAGACTTTATAAAAAGATTGAACCATCCTGGTTAGCTATGAACATTAAGGATAATATCAAACATGAAAGGAAAAGACATACGATATGGCAATAATTAGGGGGAGGTCAGAATATTGGTCAGATTTTAGAAGTCATCATATCAAAATAATTTTTCCATTTGCTGAGGTGGCCAAAAAAACATTTTATCTATATCAAGTTATAAGTAAATATAACTTTCAACCAGGTTTTTAATGAACACGATTATTGTTTCATTATAAAAATAAATATACATCATATTGTCAATAAACACCATTGGTAATATATTTGTACATGCTTATCCTTCTAAATAAACTCAAAACACACATAGTCATACTCTTCAGAAAAAGAAAAAATGTACTTCTCTGAAAAAGTTTGGCTTTTTGAAAATTTTTTTTGGCTAATTGGTTTTTCTTGAAGGCAAAAGGATAAAGTGTGGAGTGTTTTGAAGTCCAGAGCTCCAATGTTCTGGCATGTCTGAAAAAGCCACTAATCTCACATGATTGCGTCCAGAATCTTGCAAAAACACCTTAATCAGGAAAATAATACTGTGAAGTTCCTCCAAACATTCTCTGAGAAGAGCAAATAGGTTTCACCTTGAACTGAACAGGATTTGCTTCAATTTCATCCCATTTCAATTGATTGGGGGCTTGGTTAGACCGCACCTGGCGTACTGTGTGTAGTCTTGGGCTCCTTATCTCAAGAAAACTATTGTTTCGGTAAAGGGAGTAAAATGAATGATCACCAGACTTGCCCCTCGGAGGGAAAGACTGTCTTATGAAGAGAGATTGGACAAACTGGCCCTATCAAGTTTCAAGAATGAGATGTGATCCCATTGAAACTTACAAAATACTTAAAGATATAGACAGGGTATAGATGCAGGTAAGATGTTTCCCTGGTTGGGGAGTCTAGAACTGGGGTCTTTGGATAGTATGTTAAAACTTCTCACATCTGTGACAACTCCAGAAATAGTGGAAATCAACAGCTTGCTTTCCAGTGCACTGCCCCAGTCAGTTCATGACACAAATATCTATCTACGGTGCCAATTCAACATCTGACGATGGACTTTGGTTAGCCATTGTATGAGCCAAGAAAAGTTCCTGGAACTTTTTTCCGTGATTGATCTTGTCTCTTTGATCTATCTTGGCATCTTCATGACTAATGGAGAAGCTACTACTGTCATTCCTGCCAAATCATTTCTTAACAATAAGTCAACTTTGTCTACAGATAAACTGTGGACAACCCCTACAGTTACAGTAGTATATATTGTACTTTATATAATATATTCATGGATCAGCATTTGTTGCCAATCCCTAATTTCTCTTGAGAAGTTAATGGTGAGCTGCCTTCTTGAACTGCTCACTGTATTCCTTAATACACATCATAAATTCCATTTAGTAAAACTTCAATAATATTCACATCGCTTGCTGGGAGAAAGATCATGCCTTTCAACAACAAATAGTTTGAGTGGCTCCTATATTTCTACGTAAGACTTTAGGTTTACTTGCTTTGTTTGAGGAATGAGGATTCACTTTTCCTTTTAACAAGAATTCCCTGTAACTCTCAGGAGCCGTGTTTACTTTCCTGTCACTCACTGCAGCCTTAATACTTGTTCTCACAGCAGTATGCAGAGCTAGTCCTCTGTCTGGTGTACTCTCAGCAAGATCTCCTTTCTTACACATGCCCTGTGTATCTGGCCTCACAAACTTCCAGCAATCTGTGCAAAGGTATCCCACTTGTAATACTTTGGCCTTCAGACATCATTTCCTTCCTTAGCAGTTTCCTGCCTGAGGAGGGGATCCTGGGGCATTCCCAAATGTGAATGAATGGATGATTTATTGTCAAATGTATGTTACAGTGGAATACAATAAAATACAACAAAAAGCTTTTGTATGTCGCCAAAATCCAGTGCCATTTTGATAGTTTAAAGAATAAGACAAAGTGAAAAGATATGGTTGAAAGAGAAGTCTATCTATGTACGAGTTCTAAGCCGGCTTAGAATGACCACCACCTCACCAGATCCACCTAATTTTGGAGTCCCCGATCCTCAGGTACCATCTATTGCTGCTGGGCTGATTCCTCTTTACCACTGCTTGCACTGGACACACCAGAGTTGGAGACTATAGACGTAGTTAATGCTGCCGTGGTGCCCTTCCAGCACAGCTTCACTGCCGCCACCATTGGACCCAATCAACAACAATGTCGCTGATCCTCAGGCACCATCTTTCACTGCTGATCCCACCTCACTGACAGCACCTCCAGGCTAGCTGTCTTTTGTGCTGGGCTAGCTCTCCCCTCCATGCTGAGCTCACTTTCCCCTCCTTGCCTGCTTGTTCGGCCCTTCACGCTGGGCTCACCCTCCCGCACTGGGCTCGCTCTCCGTTCCCATGAGCCTCGCTGCCATGGAGGTGCCAACTGTGTTGCTGCTGCTGTCACACATGCTTGTAGGCCACGCTTGCTCTCGCCCTGCTGAAGATGCCAAAAAAGGCTTTTAAAGAGAGAAAAGAGAAAAGAAAAAGGTCTAGGACTAATTACCTCCTTTTACTCTTCTCACCTTCTATCCTTCTCGGGTTTGTAGGAGTTATGGAAGAAAGGGTTTGGATTTATGGGCCAGCTTGCAATCATTAGTCATTTCTGCTATTGCCTCACTGTTACAACCTTTCGGTTTTCTACGTGAGTTCTTACTAAAATTGGGAGTGAGTTTTTAAACACTTTCAAAAGAATTATTTCCTTAAGGATCTCATATATCATCTCCACCTCTATTGCTCATGTTATTATTTTGCTGTACCATCTCCAATTGTACATAAGTCTACCTGGGTTGCATTAGAATATTCTGAAATTTCTGCATGTAAATCTTCAGGACCAACTCGTTTGTTCTGAGGTTAACCTTTTTTGCCATCTCTTAATCTATAGGAATCTCCACAGAAAGAAAGGCAGAAATCTAATGTGCTGTTTGTGTGTGCTTGCTTTGCGTAGGTGGTGTCCTTGTTTTGGTTACTTCATCTGCTTTGCTATATTTTCAAAAGAAAAAGTGCCTCAGCAACTGTTTTGTCAAATGTTGGCAGGGATCACACAGATTTGGACAGCTCCCCGCAGGGTTTTGGCTGGATATATGTTCTCCCCCATCAGAATTTTCTAGGGAGTCATGGGGCTTTTTTTGGTTAAAAAAGTTCCAGCCTTTAATGTTAGTATTCCCTCTCTTGCTCTTCTTTCTCTTGCCTCTCTTCCTTTTCCCTTTGCAGTTCTATTGCCAACTTCTTTAAATGGTCTTTTCCTTTCTACTCTCTGACGTTCAAGTTTTCTTATTTCCATTTCCATTCTATTTCAGGGTGTTTCATTTGCAGTTGAATTCTTGACAACTGAATTGACTTACCATCTGCTTTGCATTGTTGTTCTTCCAATTTCAAACATTGTGCTATTATCTCAATTATGTCTTTCCTGGCCTTTCATTATAAAATTAATGCTAACTTCTCTATCCAATCAAATTATTTGCCTAACTTTGGTAACTCTCTGTAAATCATTCAGGGAAAAATTGAAGAAAAGCATATAATTGTGCAAAGGTGAGTAGCAAGTCAGATGACTGCACAGAATACAAAGGTTGGCAGGGAATGACTAGGGTCATAGAATCATAGTCATACAGCACAGAAACAGACCCTTCAGTCCAACTCATCTATGCCAACCAACCTTCCTAAACTAAATTAATCCCACTTGCCTGTGTTTGGCCCATATCCTTCTAAATCTTTCCTATTCAAGTACCTATCTAAATTTCTTCTCAGTGTTGTAACTGCGCCTGCATCTATCACTGCCTCTTGGCAGTTCATTCCACAAATGGACCACCCTCTGTGTGAAACAATTACCCCTCAGTTCTCTTTTAAACCTTTCCCCTCTCCTTAAAAATATACCTTCTGGTTTTGAACTCTGCTACCCTAGGGAAAAGACCATTGCTACTTCCCTTATCTATGCCCTTCATGATTTTATAAACCTCTATAAGGTCATCCCTCAACTTCCTACACTGTGGTGAAAAAGTCCTCTCCTAAAGGTTATTCAGGCCAAAAATTTTAGAGCATGAGAGGAAACTATCAGATCGCAAGAGCTCCGTCATCTGAATCTAAAGTGAACAGTGAGTTAATAACGGTCCGCAAGAGGGTGGGAATAGAGAGTTAATAATACATAAGAAGAAATAACGGATGAAAAGAATATATATCTGGCTTCTGTCTTCACTGCAGAAAATGCAAATACATCCAAGTAATACAGTGAATGAGGACATTGATGGAACTTGGTAAATTTATTATTACTACGGAAAGAGTACTGTGCAAGCCAATGGACGTGCAGGTTGACTAGCCTCCAGGTCCAGATAGACTTCATCCTCAGATCTTAAAAGAGGCTGTATAGACACTTTGAAAAGTTAGGAAGGATTTTGTGAAGGAAACGCCTGTTTAATCAATTTATTAGAGTCCCTTGAAGGAGTGACATACATTATGAATAAAGGGGAGTCCATTAATGTACTGTACGCTTTATTTTATCTCAGTGGGTTGTGTGACATTGTGAATTGCTGTGCCTCAGAAGGTGGTAGAGATAGGCTCATTTAATATTTTTAAGTAGGCAGAATCTTGTGAGGCAAATTAATCAAAAGCTATTGGAAATAGATGGGAATGTGGAATATGAACATAAACAGATCAGCCTTGATCTTATTATAAGGTGGAGTAGGCAAAATGGTTTATACTTTTGTTCCTAATTTCTATATTCTCACCTTTGTATATTCCACCTTCAGTAAAACCTTAGCAACTGCCAAAGGTATTTTCATATCTTAAATGTTGTTTGTATTGGGTATCCCACTAAACCCCTCCCTTTTGACCAAGGCGCGAGGAATGCATTCTTGTTTTAGATCCATGGATCACAGCAACAAAAGAAAGTTCGCTTTTCAAGTTACTGTGGTGGCCAATTCAATATCATCTATTTAACAGATTTAAAATTAACATTGTATTAGCCAGGTTTCTTAATAAACACAATTATTAGTTTGCTGTAAACAAAAGATTATTCAGTGCACATACAATAATAGGTTAACATACACAGATAATAGTTTAGAAGTATAAAAGCTTATCCCTTTAAGTAACTCTAAAACACACACAAAACAGATAAAGAAAACAGATATCTATTCAGAGACTGACTTCCTGAAGAAAATACTTTGGCCAATGGATTATTCTTTGAGTCAAATGGATAAAGTGCAGAATATCCAAAGTCTGTTGCTCTGATATACTGTCATATATGATCAAGGAACTAATCACTGCACAGTTGTCTTAGGAGCTTTTCAGACAGAGCTTGCTCAGAAATACAACTTTGAGAAGTTCTGTCAATCTTTCAGAAGAACAAATAAGTTTCACCTTGAACTCAACAGGAAAGTTTTCTTCTCAGAACTGGGATAGATCAGCTGAGCACTCTTTCTTTACAGGCTACTTGACCCCAACAGAAGAAAAGATTAAAAAAAAGCTTTCCAAGTCTGGTTAAAACTGGTTAAGACTGGTTTAAAACAACCCGACCAGACGTCTACAATGAAACAACCAGTCAGTGATTTTGGGTCAGAGATAACAAGCATGGGGCTAGATGAACACAGCAGGTCAAGCAGCATCATAGGAGCAGGAAAACTTGA
>JAHRHZ010000051.1:11388570-11414851 GCA_024137785.1 Ginglymostoma cirratum
GATTCTCCAGCATCTGCAGTACCTTTTATCTCTATCAGTGATTTTGGGTCAGCCTTATTAAAAAAACTCTGATGTCCACAGTGACTTTTCATTCACTCCTTTTGCTACACCAGAAACTTGAAATGATTACAACCACAATCATTCAAAACCTAAGTTCTCCAAGGAACATATGAAACATCTTATGACACTGTGTTTTATTTGAAAGAAGAAACTTTGGCAAACTCTACAAGCTAAAGGGTCTGAAGATCGTGACATACAAATCACAAAAAGTTAGTAGTAGGTAGCATGTAGAAAGTGATTAGGGAGGCAAAAAGAATAATAGAATGTTTTCTTTTATTGCAGGGGGAGTCAAGTATAAATGTAGTCTTGTTTTACTACAGCTGTAGTGAGTCTTGGTAAGACCACATCTGGAGTACTGTGTACATCTTTTGTTTCCTTACTTAAGAAAGGATATAGTTGCATTAGAAACAGTTTAGAGAAGATTCAATTGACTAATTCTGGCATGAAGGGATTATTCTAAGGAAAGGCTGAACAGGTTGGGCTTATACACATTAGAGTTTAGAATTATGAGAGGCGATCTTATTGAAAAATATAAGATCCTGAGGGGATTTGACAGGGTATCTACTGGGATGGTTTCCTCTTGAGGGGAATAGAACTGTAGAACACAGTTTAAAAATAGGGATCTCTCATTAAAGAGATAAAGAGAAGCAAGAAAGCACTGAAGGCTGGATAATTGAATATATTCATAATTCAGCGTTGTAATCAAGTAGCGAGACAAGGTTTATGGGTGGAGCAGATAGTAAAGTAGAGTTGAAGCCACAATGGCATTAGATGTAAAGTTATCGAATAGCAAAGCTGCTTTCAGGGGCCAAGTGGCCTACACTTGCTCCGACTGCTCATATTCTTGTGTTGTGTATGACAGGCAATTCTGCGCTGCTCTGTAATGTCATGTAGATTTAATTCAAGGCATCAACCCCAATATCGAAATTATATTTGCCTTAATTGCTCACTGCTTAAAACGTTATAGCTTACCAGGCACATGTTAAGTGATTTGAGAGTTTGGTCTCCCCATTTTTCATTAGGAATCGGTTCCAAAACTTTATATGAAGGCAAATGAATTGGATTAGAGTGACTGGACTGGCTATGGTTGAAGACATTTCTAGTTCAGCTCCTGCCAGATTTATAGTTGAAACATTCCACTGCTCAGAGACACATCTTATCTGTTATGCTTTATGTGACTTTTAATTTGCCGTAAAGAAGTTCTACTTCAGTCAACACAAAATAAATTTGCTGAGTAAAGCACCTCAATCCTGTCTGACCACTCAGAAATAGTTCAAACAAAACACTTTGAACTGCAAGTTCACCACAATTTTCTGATATTGATTTTTACTGGTCTTCAAATTGAATCCTTTGTAGAATTCCATTTAGAATTGCAAACATTTTATCCAGTAACGTTATCAAAGGACAGCCCATTGCTAAAATACAGGAGCTAATCAGTTCCATCATCTATCATATTTTTAATCCATGCCTTCGCTAGGTTTGCTAATGGAATTGAAAAATAAAGACTGTGCTTCATATTCGGATGCTTTTAATTGAGGGAGATGGGGCTAATTGCATGTTAGGGAGATGTCATTTACATAGAGCTGTATAAAAATGTCTGTGGTGTTATGAAACAAAATTTGATTCAATCCTTTTTAAAAATTTAGCTTCTACTGGCATACCGTAAGGAAGGCAACTCAATATTGATCAAATTTAGAAGTAATAAGGGCACAAAAGGTACAAGAAGAAATTGGAACATTTCTTGTTCTGCACTGATTATCTAGAAAGACATTTCCCATTTAATGATTTCTAAATTAAAGAGATTGTTATTTTCGTAAGGCACATTGTAAGATTCAATCTCATTGGGATTGAAAGCAAAAATTAATGTTAGGTCCTTGAATGGAATTTTACATTGAGATAAAGGAGCTATTTTTAAAAAAGGTAGATGGTAGCTGTTGGAAAACAGACCTGGAAAGAAAAGGATCAAATGCTGAATTATATTCAATGTGACATTGTGCATTTCCATTTAGAATACAATCATGGTACAAACAAGATGGTAATCTAATTGCTTAAGTAATAACACTAAAAAATCTACAAGGCTTTATAACTTCATTTTTACAACCCAATAATGCAACTCTTCCCTTGTGTGCTGATCCCACATTGGCTGTAGATAACCAGAATAACTCTCTGATTGTACAATTCACACAATATCCCTAAATTACAACCGTAAAAGCTTTCATTTATCTACACTGTATCTAATGCAGCAAAGTAATGTAGGTGCAAATTGTATCAATACTGCCACATGTATCTGAAAATAGATAATAAATGGAGCAAGAAAAATCTCTCTGAAGCTTTAGTTGGGAAATACGCCATGCAGAATAGAATTGGGTGGTTTTTGAAGTCAGATCAGTGTTGAGTTTACTAACTTCTGATGAGATTGTAAAAAGCATACTAGAATTGTGTATGAATATAGGCCATAAGTTAAATGAGAAGAATTAAGCCATTCAGCCCATCAAATCTTCTCTGCCATTTGATCATGGTTGATATGTGTCTCAACCCAATTCTCCTGCCTTCTGTCCATAATCTTTGATTTCCTTTACTAATATAAGGCTACAAATAGTTTCTCAGTCCTGTGACTCCTCATGCATTTTTGGTAACTGGCTTCGTTGTAGACACAGATGGGGATGTTCCTGTGCACAACTGTGCATGCCCCATCCCTGTTGTGTAGGATGTGCCGAAGGGCTAAAGGTTAATGATGATATTCAATAGCGACATGAGAAAATAGATAGTATAGGATAGGCTGAAGGACTAAAATTTTTGATGATACTTGACAGGCTGCATGACCTTAAATGAGTTCTGTGAACATTTCTTTATGAGCTGAAGAAAGAACCTGCAACTCGTTTTCCTGCAGCTGTGTTTTCTGTACCAGCCAGCAGTTTTGTCTTTCTGTATCTGCTTTCTTTGTGCTTGCTGTTTGTTACACTGTATAAGGGACAGAGAGAGTTTTGTTCCAAGTAGCTAGGCTTCCCCTCGGCTCAGAATCATGAACAGTGCTGGGAATGAACTGAAGCAGCCAGATCAGCCATCGATTGAGGGCTCCCTGATGGGCAGAAGGGTGTAAGACTTGTTGCATTATTTCTTTTCTTTTCCATTTACTGCTACCACTACAATCATTATTATTACTTAATAAACATTCATACTTAAGCAAATTGCTGTTGTCGAGCCTTCTCTTAACTACACTTAACCAAATCCAAAAGGAACTGTTTGGATACAACTATCTATACACTTGTATAGATACATCATCATGTAGAACATTTGTTGCCTCTCACATCTGAAGCACTCACAACATGAATACACATATATTGAGAGCAGTAAGTGGTGGTTGAAAAGTCTACTGGTACAGAGGCAGGGGTTCTGCCTGAGGCAAGGAGCAAATAGACTTTTTTTGGTAATATTTCTTTATGCTCCTTTTATTAAATTGTTAGTTATTATCTAGTTTCAGATCCATGTTAGTAATATTGATAAAATCTGCGCATATAATACTTTACAAGGACATTGTTTTTTATCTGACAATATTAATGACTTGGATGGGGAAACTGAATCTATGATCACCAAGTTTGTGAGTGTCACAAGGGTAGGTGGTAAGGCAAGTGGTGTGGATGACACTATTGCAGAGGAATATAGATAGGTTAAGCGAGTGGGTAAAAACTTGGCAAGTTGAATATAATGCGGAAATATGTGAGGTTATGCACTATGGCAGGAACAACAGAAAAGCTGAACAATACTTAGATGGAGAAAGATTGGAGGAAGCTACAGCACAGAGGAAACTGGGAGACCTTGTGCTTAAATCACAAAAAGTTAGCATCAAAAATAAACAGAATTAGCAATCATAAGAACATTGGAATGTAAGTAAACTTTAGCTCATTGAGCACCCATTCAATGCGATCATGGCTGATCATCCACTTCAATGCCTTTTTCCCCAAAACATCCTTTTAATTTGATTTATTCAGGGGGTGTGAACTTTGCCGACTAGACCAGCAGTTATTGCCTATCCCTAATGGCCATTGAGAAGGGGATGGTGAACTGCCTTCTTGAAGAACAGTCGTCCATTTGGTGTAGTTAGAACCAAAGGCTGTTAGGAAGAGTTCCAGGATCTTGACAGGACAACACTGAAGGAACAATGATGTATTTCCAAGTCAGAATGCTGAGTGGCTTAAACAGAAACTTGCAGTGTAGAGGTGTCCCCATGTATCTACTGCCCTTGACCTTCTAAATGATAATGGTCATGGGTTCAGAAAGCACTGTCAATGAAATTCTGGTGAATTTCTGCAGTGTATCTTGCAGATGTTAAATACTGCTGCCACTGTGCATCAGTATTGGAGGAAATGAATAATTCTGGATATTATCTCAATCAAGCAGGCTGCTTTCCCTTGGATGGTGACAAGCTTCTTGAGAGTTGTTGGAGCTGCTCTCGTCCAGGCAAGTGGAAAATGTTACATTACAATCCTGACTTGTACCTTGTAGATGTGGACAATTTTGGAGAGTCAGGAGGTGAGTTATTCACTGCAGGATTCCTAGCCTCTGATCTGTCCTAGTTTTTGTATGGCTAACCCAGTTCAAATTCTGTTTATTGTTATACCAGGATGTTTATACTGGAGGATTCTGCGACAGTGTTTTCAGTGAATGTTAGGTCTGATGGTTAGATTCTCACTTATTGGAGATGGTCATTACCTGACATTTGTTTGGTGAGAATATTACTTGTAGGTCTGGCTGGATAATAAGACCATAAGACATAGAAGCAGAATTAGGCCATTTGTCCCACTGAGTCTGATATGTTTTGAAACCCCATTCTCCTGCCTTCCCCTAATAGCCCTTGATCCTCTTGCTAATCAAGAACCTATCTCTGTCTTAAATATGGTCGGTGGCTTGGCCTCCACAGGCCTCTGTGGCAATGAGTTCCATAGATTAACAACCGTCTGCCTGAAGAAATTCCTTCTCAACTCAGTTCTAAGGGGTCATCCCTTCACTCTGAGGCTGCTCTTTGGATTCTTGCCTCTCCTATCAGTTGAAACATCTTCTCTATGTCCACTCTATCCAGGCCTCTCTGTATTCTGTAAGTTTCAATGCAATCCCCTCCCATCCTTCTAAGCTCCATCGAATATTGACCCAGAGTCCTCAGCCACTCCTCATATGAAAGCCCTTCATCCCTAGGATTATTCTTGTATACTTCTTTTAGACCCCTGCCAATGCCAGCGCATCCTGTTCACAACATTCCAAATATGGTCTGACCAGAGCCTTATACATTCTCAGCAGTATATCTCTGCTCTTGTATTGTAGCCCTCTTGAACTGAATGCTCACATTGCATTTGCCTTCCTAACTACCAACTGAACCTGCATGACTAACCAAGGTTCGAACAACCAAAGCAAGACTTCACTACTCCGGTACTCAAAATCTCTTGCAACTAAAGCTAACATACCATTAACCACCTAATTTTTTGATGAACTTGCATATTAGCTTTCAGTGACTTAACCATAAGGTCCATTCATACATCTACATTTCGTAACTCTTCCCACTTAAAAAAAACACCTTTTCTCCTACCAAAGTGGGTAACTTCACATGTTTCCATATTATATTCCATCTTCTATGTACTTCTATGTACTAAACCTATCTACATTCTCTTGAAACTGTTTTACAAATTCCTCTCAGAACCCTTTTCCACCAAGCTCTATGTCATGTAATTGAAAATAATACATTCGGTCCCCACATCGAAGTTAGTGATATTTATTTTATGAGCAGCTGTGGCCTTTGTACTGAACAAAAACAGAAGTTGCTGGAAAAGCTCACCAGGTATTGCAGCATCTGTGAAGAAAAAAATCAGAGTTAACATTTTGGGTCCAGTGACCCTTCTTTAGAACTCTGATGTGAGAGTTCTTGAGTGTCGTTTGAGTTGTATCCATCCAGGCTATTGTAGAATATTCTGTAACACTCCTGACTTGTGCCTCGTAGATGGTGGAAGGCTTTTGGAAGTCAATAGGTGAGTTAATCATCATAGAATTCCTAGAATTTGATCTGCTCTTGTAGGCACAGTGTTTACGTGCCTGATCCAGTTCACTTTCTACTGAAAGTAACCCTCAGAGTGTTGATGATGGGGAATTCAGTAATGGTGATGTCAGTGAGTGTAAAGGGAAGATTGTTAGATTCTGTCTCATTAGAGATTGTCATTGCCTGACACTTGTGTTCAAATGATTCTTGTCGTTTAGCAGTTCTAGTCTTACTTTAATTTCAACCTTTAAAAGAACTGCAGAACTATTGAGCTGTCAAAATGAGCAATAAGGACAGAGCTAGTGCAGAACTCTACAAGTAAACTTTTACTAAAAACCAAAGTCACAAAATTGCTGTGCATTTGAAAAATGTACATCATTCTAGAACCAGTTGTTGACTGAACATGCTTTTCCATTCTTAATTCTCTGCAGGGATTGTCTCAATTTGAACGGTTCCATTCGGGCAAGTTTTAAGTAGGGGTGGCAGAGGATGGAAGATCAAATATGAAGTTGTGTGAACTATGAGTCTTGATGCATCTACAAGCAGCTAGTTAATAACGGGCAAAGCAATGTTGTCTATCTGCCAGGAAATAGCCAGCAAGAATGTTAAAGAGGAGGAAGTGTGCCATAGGATTAAGTAAAGTTTTAATTTTGTTTTCAAAAAAATGCTAATTCACCAAGTTTGGCGATAAAGTTTAAATTTGTAAAATGATGCAAGATGTCATTTTTCATAAGTGATACTCAGCTTCAAGTGCTTGGCTAGTAACTGGGTTGAACTGAGTGTACCTTATTGTAAGGAACAGACATCTATGCCTACGTTGTTACCAAAATCTGGCACTACATCAATCATTTCAAGGCAAAAGGAGAACAAATGCTATCAAATGTCTTGGCACAATCAATGTAATTTATCTATCCTTCAGCTATTACAAAATCGTTTCAAAGTCTCCGACAGTGATGACATTGAGCAACAGTGTAAAACATTCTAAAAGGACACCCACACATTTTTTCTCACACCCAGTTCGTATCTATTCTATTGAATTGACAACAGTTTTGAGTTTGTCCAATTTTGTTTGCTTTTGCCTGGAGCTGCCCACATGCATAGTTTCTACATTCTTTTACTCCTTTCATACTTGTGTGAGACTTCTTCCTTGTTAGTGTACCTGAAAAAGAATCAATCAGCAAATGACAAAGTCCCATTGGAGAACAAAATTAAGACATTTCATATTCAAAGCAGAATAAGCTCAAAACACTGGGCTTTTCCAAGCTAGTTATTGTTGAGTATTCTGTCCCGGACCTATAGTAAACTCAAGGTAGAGTCAATTTATTTTTATTAATTTGAGAGGAAAGGATCCACAGCTGAATAATCCACAATAATAACAGTGATTTCTTTTAGTCTAAACGTCACTTTACTGAGGGAAAATTAAGGAATCGACCCTTTCAATTACCTGTTCAAAAAACTCCCTAACTCACTCCTTGCCTTATTTCACATATTTTCTGCAATTTAGGTTGAAGACTCTTCTAAATTTGGTGTTCCAGGAATTTCTTCCACACCAGGTTGATCCAGACACACCCGTCTCGACTTAATATCCTTCAATACATATTGTATAACTGAGTTTGTAACTTCAATTCACAAGATAATAAGTACAACAACATTACTTGAGCCAGTTTAACAATCCACAATTTCAAACTTTCCTCTTAAGCACTTGTGAGCCACCTTTACTCTGGTCGCCCATATATAGGAAGGATATTATTAAGCTGGACAGGGTTCAGAAGAGATTTACCAGGATGTTGTCAGGTATGGGATGTTTGAGTTATAAAAGAAGGCTGGATAGGCTGGGACCTTTTTTCACTGGAGTGTAGGAGGTAGAGAGATGACCTTATAGAGCTTTGATAAATAATGAGTATAGACAGGGTTAATGGTAGGTTCCTTTTTCCTAGAATGGGGGATTTCAAAATTAGGGGGCACATTTTTAAGGTGAAAGGAGAGAGATTTAAAAAAGACGTGAGGGGCAATTTTTCTTACACTGAGGGTGGTTCACTTGTGGAATGAACTTCCTGAGGAAGTGGTGGATGTGGGCACAATTACAACGTCTAAAAGACACTTGGATACGTACACGAATAGGAAAGTCTTGCAGGGATATGGGCCACGAGCAGGCAGGTGAAACTATATTAGTTTGGGATTATGTTCAGATGGACTTGTTGGACTAAAGGGTCTATTTCCATGCTGTATGACTCCGTGAATCTATGACTATGACTTACAGATGGTTAACGTGCCCAAATGGTATAGGTATAATGAAAGCATTACCGCTTAATCAAGAAGGCCTAACTTAAATGAGCGTTGTGTTCTACCTTAAATAATTTTTTTTCTCAGTAAAGCAAAAATGATGGGCTGCTTGCCTCTCCTAGTCCTTCCCTTCTATTGTAATCTACAGATTTCTAAAACTCAAACTTGGCATTATCTCTTTTATTTTTGTTAGACTCGGTACTTTCCTACTTCTTGGCTGTTAACCTTGTTTTATGAATAAAATGATTGACTTTAAAGATGATAAAATAATTTGCCAATCTGCAAGCAAATGTACGGTCAAGGACATTCTCAAATGTGGAACACTTTATTATTTAACATTTCAATTCTTAACAATTGACCATTGCTGACTTGAAATAAATTCTGGGATTTATATATTAATCAATCGAAACCTGCATATCCTTTCTAACTGATTAAAGATTTAACAGCCATCTTAGGTTTGTTCAATACATCCACATCATTTCTATGACCCTTTGATCTTTTACTTATAAATTCTGTGTCTGATGCTACCTCTCTCACTAACACTTGAGGAAAGCGTGAGACTCTGAAAGCTTGTGTTTTCAAATAAACCTGTTGGTCTGTAACCTGGTGTTGTGTGATTTTTGAAATTGTCCACCCCAGTTTAACACTGGCACTTCCATTCCATGTCATTTAGCACAGAGACTATGCCAGGAAGCTTGTCATTGTTGTTAACAGGTCTCAGTTAAGGCAAGGGGCTAACTTTTGGTCAGGGGTTTCAAGTACAGTAACTGCAGAGCAGACTCCAATACCAGTCCACTGGTTTGGATAAATTCAGGCAGTCACTCGGGTTGGTCAGAGTCAGACTGCTTTCTTCATAAAGGGTAAGAAGCTGAATGTCAGGTAGTTCACCATCTGTCTTTATTATTTCAGCCTTGCTGGGGCTGTTTTCTTCATAGAATAAGAGAGAGGCAGGTATTGCAGGAGATCAAAGTTGGTACTATGGATGCAGGTTGGAAGGCTTGTCGAGTGAGTGCATCGGCAGAGTGGAGGGCATGCATGGTTTGTGACATTAGGGGTTAGGAAGGATGCCATTGAGTGAGGGATGATGTTGCAGATAATAGTGAAAGTGAGAGAGCATGTGTCTTGGTAGTACCTGGGTACAGTACCAAAGAGAGAGTGTATAGGAGTGAAGATGGTGGCATTTTCCTTTTTCTGGTTCAGGAGAAAGAGGGAGTCCTACCTCTGTGCCACATAATTCAGCATGACCTTCGACTCCCTGCCCATCCAATCTCCTGTCTGTCTTTTCTAGGCAAATGTCAGAAACTGTGTAGGGCAGTACTGAACACTAAAAATGCTTGGAATGCTGATTAATTCTGGCATGCCTGCTGATGAACAACGTAGGGATGGGCTAGCTAAGCAAGTTTTGTCAGATATGGAGACAGAATTCACTGAGTTTTTTGTGGAAAAGTCTTCCAAAAATCTCAAAGCAACTTACAATTATCCAAGAAAACACAAGGACCAGCCCATTGCGATTATCTGTGATTACATTTTCAGTATTTTATTGAAGTATTCCTTTAAGCTTGTAAATACTTCTGCTTGAGATACCCAAATCTTCAGACTTTCATCCTTCCACATTCCTGGAATTATCTGTTCATAGTCTAAGAAGATGGTGATCAGAACTAGTCTCCAATTTATAATATTTCCCTTTCTCAGATTAAAAATAACCTTAACTTGGTGATTGAGAAATCTGTGAAGCTGGACTACGCAAACATTCACAGTCTGAAGATTGCTCTGTTTGCTCACTTGAAATTCAGAGATCAGTGAGTAATCTTTCCACTTGGAAGAAAAATACTACCTCACTAAAACTCTCATGCCCTCTAATTTTGCTTTAACTCATTTTTACTGTTCGACAGTAGCACAGAATATCATGGGTTTTATGTTGTTACTCACAAAATGGAGACTTCCTGAATACTTAACGATGTATAAATTATGCATCACAAAAGGTGCTCTCATACTTAGCACATAATAATTACTACTATTGACTTTATTGATGAGGACAACAATTTTTTTTACTGAGTATCAAATGTGCTTTTCCCACGTGAAATGTGAGAACTCCCCTGGCTTTGAGGAAACAATTAATCTTGTTCTGTTTCAGTTGTTTGAGGCAAAAGTAACCTAAATGGCCCTATTCATTCTGTGATGAATGCTATGCTATATTTAAGACACCCCACCGAGCATAGAGGAATCTGATGATCATCTGGATGGTGAGGACAATGAATTAGGTGCGATTTCTTCTAAAGGTCAAGAAGCATACCCTTGAGCTCACATGGACTTGTTTTTACTGGCCGGTTGTATTGCTAGTGGCGTGTCATGAAAAATGACCATAGCGTTCATAGTAATGGCTGGGACAACAGGTTCTCACTGTGTTAACAACTGACCGAATAAAAGGAGCAGCCTATCATTTCTGAAAATTGGGAGTCCTCCAAATAGATTACCACAGATAGGGAGCATGTGGACTAGCCATAATTTACACCTTGCTGTCATGCTTGTGGTCAGCAACAGCAAACAAACTCAATTGTCTCAACTCATCAGTTTTGAAGAGCTTTACACCTATATCAACCAAAATGCATTGTTTTCTAGAAAAAGTAACCAGCAGAAATTTTATTCTCTGTGTATCTGACAATGTACTAATGGCTATATATTTGATGTCACTGTAAAACATTGAAAGAAATGTTACTTTTACAGTGGGTTGGGCAAGATGCTGGGTTTGCCTGCTCCAACACATGGTTTTCCCACAACTGAAGACAGCCATAAGGTAAGCTGGATCTTATAACGCTAGGGTGATAGTATTAATTTTACCATCAGTAGGTAGTCTTAACACCTACCAACTCCAAAGCAAAACAAATGAGAACGCAGCAATTTTTAGGCCAGAGATAGAATGATTAAAGAAACAGGATGTAAAGTTCAGTTGAGTAGATAAATTACGTCATTTGCAAAAGGCAGTTTTCTTGTTTTGATCCCCCTCCTTGGTCAATACCATTTACAGACTTCAGTTTAGAAATTCTTGTTGATAACATTAGCCAACAGGATTTTAGCAGTTGCGTGAAATTCCTCACTCTGCTATCTTTGCAGAAGTATTAATCAATTAAAATGACTGGACTAGTGCTTCTGACACAATACTGAAATGTTGCACCAATGGATTAAGGGTTGACCCATCAACATAGGCAATTTCTAGCCTTCAGATGGAATGCTGGCCTATCAAAGCCATTATTTCAGGGACATTCAAGTGGAAACTGTATGTTTGTGAAGAGTTTTATTGTTGGTTGATGGGGCCTTATTTCCATCAGCAATTAAATTCCAGAGCTATAAATGCGTTTATCTTCTGGGATTATAATTTGCCTTTGGTTGAACGTGATTTAAGTTACAAACAAAGTAATTTTACCTATTGTTCATCCTTACAGTTAAGTTAAAGTCATGCAAATTAACAACTTACGAAAGGGAATAGCCAGACTCTGTCCTTACCAGCAAAGCCTTTCCAAATTTGGTCTGGAATTATGTTGAAGACAGGGCATCTCATTCACAGCCAATGAAGTGCCTGTTAAGTGTAGCTACTATTATAATAATGTAAATACAGTAATCAATTTGAACACAACAAGTTTCCTAAACTACAATGTGATGATGATCAGTCAACATAATCTTGAGGATGACCATTGGGATATAAATATATCCCATAAATATTTACATGACGCTGGGAATAACTCCCTCTTGCTTCTCAAAATATCATGTAAACTTCTATTTCCAGCTCAGAAAGCAGACTAGACACCTAGAATAGCCCAGCACTCCTTCAGTACTGCACTAGAGTGTCAGTCTGTATTTTCCACTTATGTTTAGAATGGGAATTGACACAAAATTGTGTTACCTAGCGGCAAGAATACAACTAATTAAGTTACAGAAAACATTTCTCCTTCTTCCACCTCTGTCCATGGGTGCTCAGTCACATCATTGTGAAAACAATGCGTTTTTGATGTAGTATTGTGAGTTCGGAACCGGAATCAAACTGAACAGCAACATCGCAAGTAGCAAAATAAGATTTTTACTCTCCAAAATGAGTTCTTTGGCCTTGGGCTTTCTGTCAGTGTAAACATAGGTCCCTAAATCCTGCACATGTTCTCCTGCTTCTACCTTAACACAAGGCTTTGCTAGATGGCCGGTCTGCATTCCACAGAATCCCTACAATATGGAAGCAATCCATACCAACCCTCTGGAGAACATTCCACCCAGACCCATTCCCCTACCCTATAACCCTACATTTACCATGGCCAATCCACCAAACCTGTACATCCCTAGACACTACGGGCAATTTAGCATGGCCAATTCTCCTAACCTGCGTATCCCTGGACTGTGGGAGAAAACCAGAGCACCCAGATAAAACCCACACAGATACACTTGTCTGTCATGTCACAGTGCTCTGTCAGGTTTCACACTTCTAAGCGTCAAAGAGTCATTGACAAAAAAATGTAATTGGCTGGAATATCAATCAAATATCTGACTGATGAACAAAATAGAATCAAAGAAAACATCGAGACGTGCAAAAAAGATTAAAGCTACCAGCAAAAAAGCCAACCAGCACCACAAAATCAATAAAATTTTTCAAATAATATTTTATTATTTCTCACATGCCATTTGCTTTCTGAACTCTCAGTGTGCATAGCTAGAAGTACCATTCACATCGGTTATGTTGACTTATTAATAATTATGCTACAATGGTATTTGAACATGCAGGTTGTGGACTGCTGATATTGTAAAGTAAGACGGTGAGTTGATAATTCAGGAGCAATCAAGCTACAGTTTTTCTTCCTTTCCTTCTGAGGCATGAGGAATAGAACAGCTCATTAAAGCCTCAAATGCAAAGTTTAGGCCTCTCATGCCCTGGGAGTTTGACAGTGATTTGCTTTCCGGTTACTTTCTAACCTTTTTGAGTGGGCTGCTGGTTGGCAAAGTATAGATGCGGCCCAAGTGTTAAAGTTGTACATATCCCATCATTCTCACGTTATTCACAGTCAGAATGCACCTTGTTAGAACTTCCTTAGGATCAGTTGTAATCCAGGTCCATTTATGGATCATGGTGGGGGAAGGATTTTACAATTAAATGTTTCTGTCCTTTTCTTGATGAGATTCACTGATTAAGGAGCCTCATGAGTTAATCAAAATAAAGGCCCTAATATAACAGCAGGACCTGATTGCAATTTACTCTGATATTTAGGTTTGAGCTATGAGTGTCTGTTGCTTTCCTGTCAAGAGGAGGAAGACTGACAGTTAACAGGAAGTGATCCTTTCCAGTTTTTGAGAAACTTTCTTTCATGGAATTCAACGGCTCCCACACGCCGCCTCACAGCATTCTCATTAAATGATCCAGAAACTCTTTACTGTTTGCTGGCAAGTTTTCCTTTTGGTGTCAGCTCCTGGCCTTCTTTTAACTCTGGGTGGCCATTCATCCATTTCGCTGCTGCTACTTCTTTCCTGTTTCTGTTGGGAAGTGGTAAAAATGTGATGTCTATCTGATTATTATGGGTTTGTACTATAAATTTTGTTCAAAAAGCGAAAATGGGAGCAGGAATAGGCTATTTGGCTCTTCAACCCTTCTGCACCATTCAATATGATTGTGGCTAATCATCCAACTCAGCACCCTGTTCCTGTTTTCATCCCACCATCCATTCCCTTTAGCCCTAAGAACTAAATCTAACTCAACGTTTTAGCCTTACAGCTTTCTATTGCAGAATTCAACAGACTCATCACTCTCTGGGTGAAGGAATGTCTCTTCATCTCAGTCCTAAATGGCCTACCCTGCATGTTTAGATTGTGAACCCTGGTCTGGATTCCCTCATTACCAGGAACACTCTCATTTAGTCCAGTTACAATTGTATCAGTTTCTGCAAGATCCCTCCTCATTATTCTAACCTCCATTGAACATAGCCTTAATCAATCCAGTCTACTTTTGTTAAACAGTCCTGCCGTCTCAGGAATTGATGTGGTAAACCTTTGTTGCACTCCCTCCATAGCCAGAACTTCCTTCCTCAGATAAGCAGTACAAAACTGTACTTAATATTCTAGGTGTGTGCAATTGCAGCGAGACGTCACTGCTCCTGCACTTGAATCGCCTGACTATGATGACCATTTGTCTTTTCACCAGCTGCTGCACCTGTATGCATACTTTCATCAAGGTTCAGCAAGCTACATTGAAACGTACATTATATGAAAGGAATCATGTGACTTATCTTGGAGTCTGTCTGACAGTAAACCTGGATGGCTTAATTATTAGATTAAAAGGAGAACCAACTGTTTTATTGAAAGGGAGATGCCAAACATGTGGACCATGACAGCTGTTTCTAAGTCCTCAATGGGAAGATCCTGAGCCTCCTAAAATCCAGAAAGATGTCATTTATATCAAGCTATAGATTGTTGTATTGGGACATATCCATTTGCTTTTAAGATGATAATCAGTGGTAGTTAAAGATAGCTGATTATCTGTGTACTTTCCTATAGGGCTAGTGTTTTGCCATAGAGAGGAGGGTAGAGGAAGACATTCTGGGATCTGATTACAGGTTTCCCTATAAATACAGAGATGTCACTACCCAAAGGGTAATTGCAGTTTTGTTTTTGGGTGATAGGCAGCTAATAGGGAGGGGCAGACAACAGTATAGAAATTGGCCAAGCATGCATCTTTAGTGGAGAAAATTATAAACAAAAACTGAAATTGCTGGAAAAGCTCAGCAGGTTTGGCAGTATCTGTGGAAAGAAATCAGAGTTAACATTTTGGTTCGAGTGACCCTTCCTCAGAACTGATGGTAGCTAGGAATGTTAGTTTATATGCAGAAGGAAGTGTGGGGTGGGGAGGGTTTAACGGGTAAACAATAGGTGGGGATAGAGCCCAAAGAGAGAAAACAGTTGGACAGACAAAGGAGTGAATAATGATCTGGCTAAGAGGCTGAATAGCAATTAATGGGGACTGTTAGTGGCTAACAATGGATTGTGTGTAATAGCAGATAAAGTAATAACAAAGCCTGGTGTGTGAGGGTTGGGGTAAGGACATGGGAGAACTCAAGCCCTAAAGTTATTGAACTTGATATTGAGTCCAGATGGCTGCAGGGTCCCCAAGCGGAAAGTGTTGTACTTCCTGCCTGCGCTGAGCTTTGCAAGAGCACTGCAGCAAGCTTGAGATAGAGATGTTGGACAGGGAACGGTGTGGTGTGTGGCAGGCAACTGGAAACTCAGGGCCTGTTTTGCAAACAGAACGTAGTTGACTGTACCATTCATCACATCAATTTCAGGTAGACCATGCATCCTGTTTGCAAAATGGTGTAGAACTGAATGAACACAGCAGGCCAAGCAGCATTAGAGGAGCAGGAAGGCTGACGTTTTTTGAAAATTTTCTGAAGAAGGCTCTAGGCCCGAAACGTCAGCCTTCCTGCTCCTCTGATGTTGATTGGCCTGCTGTGTTCATCCAGCTCTACTCCATGTTATCTCAGATTCTCCAGCATCTGCAGTTCCTACTATCCTGTTTGCAAACTTAGTTTGTAAGGAGTAAATACAAGATGATAGACTTGCTGAAAGCTACAGAGTCTCAATTTTAAAAAAAACTCTCACTGCGGAGAATAGTATTGGGAAATGGAAAGAACAGAAGAAAAACCCTTGGAAAGGGGATGTACTTTGAATTGGTTCCAGGCCCAATGAATGTCTATTTAAGAAAATTGAAAACCTAACAAAACCAGGGCTTTCAGTCATTGTCACAAGGAGAAAGGAGAAAATTCTGACCAGTTTTGTAAATTGTAAGCTTACAACAAAACAAAAATAATATTTCATTAACAGTATTTTTTCTTTAGTCATTGATATAGGAAAAGTTATTTTAAAATGTGAAATCTTTCAATGCCATCCTTTCAACTATTAACTGGAAGTTTGAATTTGTTTCTAAACCATTAGCACTGTCTATATATCAGACCTTTGTAGAAGCTGACTGACTGCCTTCAAAAAGAAAGCCTCCACAGTTAAAATAGCCCAAGTCACAAATATAGGTTTGTGAATGTGTTTAATGCTGGCTCCCATTGACCTGAAACATTCGGCCCTGCCATCCTGAAGCTCAATGGGAGTTAAAATGACCTCTACAGTTTGTAAAGTCCTAATCCAATTGATGGGCATATTGATGAATTAAATTTGTTCCAGCCATAATTTTATTTTCTGTCTGGCTGTGTGCTGGAAACCTTCCAACATATTTCGTATAGAACTTTCAGATGATCTTTTTAAAATGACAGTGAATAACCATCTAGATTCCACTTAAGAGATGATGAAAAAGGAAACATTTTTTGGCTCTGCATTAATCTTTTACTTGGTCAAATATTTCCAACCAGGTCCAAAATTCTTGCTGGAGTAAAATTATTGGTGCCATAGTTAACAGTTGTATTCATTGAATGATGTCTCACAGTAGTTCCACTTTGGCCATGAATGTCAAACAGGACTGTGTGCCCTTCTCCAGCAGACTCTCAGGGAACTGGACCTGGCTCTTCAAGGCATTTGCCAATCCAATCATGGAGGCAGCCAGACTCTTGCATGCCTGAGGCAGGAGGGTCCCAACCTTATTGCTGCAGTACTGCAGCCTTTGTGTTATGTTACCCAGTGCCCCTGCCTGCTGCTCCTGCGTCTGCTTATTCATTTCAATGAAGCTACAAATGGCTGACACCATGGGGTCTTCTCTTGCCTGGAGCTGAACTGGTGCCCAGTCTCTGGTAGTCTTTTGAGCTCCAGAGACTTGAGGCATATTTTCTTTGACCTGCCGTGGAGATATAGCACCAGCAAGAATTCCTGACTGTAATTTATTTAAAGTATGCACAGGGGTGTCACTGTCTGAGTTGAGAGAGGTGCAGGAGGCAGCCTTACTGGCACTTCAAGTGCGTGCTCTCTCCCTCCAAGGTGGAGGAGGTAAAGTCTTGTGGAGCAGCCCTCTTGGCCATGCAGGCTGCGCTAAAGTGCTTACAGGAGACCAAAAGAGAATGTGTTATAAACGAGGGTGCAACTTCCAGCATTTTTACAATACATTCATGGTGGGGGTAATGAGAGTAGTACAACAATGCTTCTTACTTAGTTGCCAGGACATGGGCACTTCCACAGGACTGGTCCCTCTTTGTAGGGATTGTGGAGCTTAATTTCAGGCACCCCACTGCCCATCCTGGCTCTTTCAGCTCTTTCCTCCTGGAATTAGACTAAGGGAGGGATTGAGTGGGATAAAAGTGGCTGTCACACCTTTTAATGCTGGGGCAGGTGGGGGAAAGGCCACAATGAGGCCGTGCTGAAATAGTGGTCTGGAGAGTTGGAATGGGTCAGAGCAAGTGAGAGAAGATGCTGCATGCAAAAGGGAGAGTGGTAGATGAAATGAATGGATTTGCCCCCCTGGACCCCAATTCCCCCCCTGCCCCCACCCGTAGAGTTTACACTGCTGGATATTTCTAGGGGCACTGGAAACTGCAATTACCTGGAGCATTGGACAAGCAGGGCATTGAAGGCTCGTGGTTCATTATTAATGAGCTAAGTTTGGGGCAATTGCACCAAAACATCAGGAGGTCTCACACTGAGCAACCTTCTATGAAACTAGCCAAAATTGACAGCCAATTTCTGGTAAGACTCAACGTATAATTTGTCTCAATCTTGTATCCTTCATCAGACATTGTGACAAAATCAATAAAAAGAGAACTATAAAAGAAGGATTGACTAGTTTTTCGATGAGATGTGGGCCAAGAAGCAACAGATTTGTGCTCTTGTGAAAACCCTGTTAAAAGCAGCTCATGAATTGTCTAGTACTGTATATAGAATATAACATCAATTACAGTAAAGAAACACATTAGTAGCACATGACCAATATTATTGCAGGGTTGGTAAATTCAATAAATATAATACATCATAAGGTTTCTATGTCTTTTTAATGCAGATGATTTTTATTACTACTGAAATCTGAATACCATAAATCCACCTCATTTCTTGCAAACACTACCACTGACAGATGCCCGAGCTTTAATCACTTACCATCTGTCATTGGGTAGCGATCAATGAAGTGATACATCATCCTTTTAGAGAGAGCCATACATAATCTCAGTTTACAAAATACACTGAAATAGAATATGTGAAAGATAACCATCAACAGGAAGGTCTGCAGACAAATTAGCCCAGAAAAAAAAAATGAGCCCACACAACTTCAGATCGAGTTCAGTTAAAGCTTTCTGGACAGGTCAAGGGGCATCGGTGGATGTAAAGTAGTTTTAAAGAAACATAATCATAAACCCAAAAGCCAAATTTCCAACAAATAAACCTATTTCTGTTTTTGACCTAAAAAGTGGAAAACAGAATTTCATTTTTGATCGTGAGTTCATTTCCTTTAAAAAAGACTACAACATTGATAGGAGTAGCAGTTTCTTAAATTTGTCTTTTATTGATTTACACATATCCTGAATAAGCTGTGAATCTGAAAAATGTACAATCAGGTAACATTACCTGTATAGATCTATAAAAGCCCTATTGTGTAGGTTAATTCTTCTTTCGGAGTAAAGTGCAGTGATAATCCCAATTAAGTACCAATTTTTAATTTTTTTTCGATGAGGGCATCACTGCAAGAGCAGTGCTTGTTGCCCAGTCATAACTGCCCTCAGACTTAGCTGGAAGGGTTGAATGACTATGCCACTTTTCTGCATCTTATTGACCATCAGTGTGACTACAGGCTATGGTTTTTGAGATAGGTTTTCTCTGACTTATGGAGCTACCTTTAACTGGACATGCTACCGAAGCTCAGGAGGACAGGCTTTGTTGGTGTCTGTCAAGGTCACCACTGCCTTTGTCTTTTTTGTCCTCCCGGGCTGTTACCCATGGGGGTTTGCGGGGGGTGGGGGGTGCTGTGAATGTCTCTTCCATCTTCCAGTCTGTCAAGCAGATCAACAGTGACTTATTTGCTGGGGCCAGCCATTATGTCAACTTTGCTGTGGATGTCAACACAAGAGTAAGGATGCTCTGAGATTTGGGGCCGTAGTTGGCGTACTCACATCTGGAGATAAGTATGTGAAATGTGCCTATTTGGTGTCCTGTAAAAGTCTTAGGGCTGAAATTTCCCAGTCCCTGAATGACATGAGCAATTGAAACACACTTGGGAAACTACAGTGAGAGTCAAAAACTGAGATTCTTGAAAAACAAGCCCAAATTTTCTCTTAATATTTTACTGGCTGTTGACAATCTTGACAGTGACCAGTATAAGCCTTTGTGCGTGCATTAACTTTGCATTATTGCTGGTGGTATAGTGATAACATCATTGGCTTGGAATCCAAATGCCACACTGTAATGTCCTCACTACATGGATCTGAATCCCACTGTGGAAGGTGGTGACAGTGAATTCAATAAAAATCTGGAACATAGATCTAGCCTAATGGTGATCATGAAACTACAGTTGATTGTACTAAAAACCCATCGGTGCACTAACGTCTATTAAGAAAGGAAATTTTCCATCCTGGTCTGGTCTACATATGACTCCAGACCCACAGCAATTTGGTTGAGAATGTCACTCAGTCACCAGTAACTTAAGGATGGGTGATAAATGCTGGCCAGCTGTACTCACATCCCATAAACCAAAGAATTTTAAGAAAATCTTGACACATGTATGTGATGTGTGAAGTTTGATAGTCTCCCAGGTACTGGTAAGAAACTAGGCAGTGCGAATTCCAGACACAAAAGTCAAAATGGGTACCTGGCACCTACAACTCACTGGCATTATCTCTGGCTATTCAGTTTGGTTAGCATCATACTCCACGGCAGTGACCACCTTTGCCCTCCTTTCATCGAGGTTGGCATTGGCAAAGGAGCACATCATCAGGCAATATCTTGGACTCTTCTTCTTCATTAGATTATGATTTTCCATATGACTTTCTCATTGATTCAGCTCCACTTACCCACCTGCTTACCATACCTCTTAATTCTTTTATTGTTCAAAAATCTACCTTGTGAGTTGTGAGTCTTTGGAACACCTTGCCACAGAGAACAGTGGGACAGAGTCCTTGTGTATATATAAGGCTGAGGTGGATAAAGTCACCTCTCATTTTTCTTTATTGTGCAAGCCCAAACTATTCAACCTCTACTCATAATACAGTCCCTTCGTACATAGCATTAGCCTAATTAACCTTCTCTGGTCTGCCTCCAATCTTTCCCTAAATAAGAAGAGCAATGTTCCATTGCCTTCCCTATTACTCAGTTGAAGTTGGATGCCAGTTTGTTGTAGCTGCTAAGTGCAAGATAGAGCAAGAACATCATCATAGACATGCAGTGTCTACTTAAGGAGCAGTGTAAAATTATGTGAGAAAAGTCTCCAAGGCTCACAAAGCAAACCCCAATGAATCTCCTGAAATTGATACTTAGCCAAATTTTGGGAAAATCCAGTCCTTGGGAATTGCCTCAAAAGCATGACATACAATCAATGAAAACTAGCATTTGTGAGTAACTCAATCCAGGGACCTGCTTCTAGTGCAGTTCTGGATTTGTACTGTAAATAAATTCCAACTGAAATTCTCCAACTGTTTAGTGCTGGTTGAGACAATTTTGGGCAAGCTGTGATGGAAAAAGGAGTACAATTTAGTGAAAACTCCTGCAGTATGTTTCTGAATGTCTTTTGTTAACTTTTGCATTGTATTTGGTCAGTTTTGAAAAAAAAACTTCTAAGATGTCCAATGAACCTACATAATCCCACTTACTTCTGGCTGAATAGCTCCACTTTCTAATAATTGGCAACATTGGTGGATTTGCAATTGTGCTGGGCAATTTTAGAAACATTGGATAGGAACTTAGGAGCAGAAGTAGGTTATTTGGAACTTTGAGCTTGCTCTGCCATTCAGTAAGCTCATGGAGTTGGCTCTCTCTCGACAGTACTCTTCTCTCTGCTCCAATCTTTGATCTGTACATCCTTGCTTACTATGATCTGCTTGTACTGTTCATAAAGAAAAGTTTTCACTATACTCCGGTAGACATGACACTAAATCAATCATTGAAACAACTCTTGATTCCTTACATGTTAAAAAAAAAATCTATCTAACTCAGCTTTGAATACAGTCAGTAACATAGCCTCTAATGCTTTCTGGGGGTGAAAATTTCATAGACTAAGAACCCACTGAGAGAGAAAAAAATCCTCATCTGTCTTAAATGGGAGATGTCTTACTCTTAAACTGTGTCCCCTATTGCCAGTCTCTTCCACAGTGGGATCTACATTCCCAAACACAGATGACTGACATTGCTGGCAATGCCGTTAACGCCCAGATTTCTGTCAATTATTCAGTCCCCTGGAATTCATTCACTAACATTTCAATGCATTTTCTGCTCATCCCAGAATCTTATCCACTTTGACTGTTTTTGTTCTTTGATGTTGAAGAACATTCTCTTCTTACAAATGAAAATGTACTTTCAAATGATAAATTTGGTATAAAGCTAGTCTCAGTGGTGGGTGTCATGACATTTATCATCAAATGTCATTTAAAACCCATCAGGCTCACGAATGTCTCTTACACAGTAAAACTTACCCAGTCTCATCATGTAGCTCTAGATTCAAGGCAACTGGTTGACTCGTAACTGTCCTTTGGAATGGTATATCAAAGTACTCAGCTCAAGGGCAATTAGGGATAGGCAACAATCCTGACCTTCCCAGCACCATGGAAGAATAAAGAAAAAAAAAGATTTTTACAAATGCATTTCCTGCCTATTGTGTGTAATTTTGACTTTCATGACTAAGTGAAAAAAATGTAACAACAAATGAAGACGATTACCCACTTTGTCCCTCCTGGAGGAATGCAAAATCCTGAGAATCAGATTGAACCTTAATGTGGCTTTCTATGCATTTGGGGCAATTCCACCCTATGACACATAAGGGAAGAAGGGTCCAGACCCAAAAAGTCAGCTTTCCTGCTCCTCTGATGCTGCCTGGCCTGCTGTGTTCCTCCAGCTCCACACCTTGTTATCTCAGACTCCAGCATCGGCAGCTCCTACTATCCCAGGGGTATATTTTAACTTTGTCTGATCCTGTAAATAGGGGAATAGTGGAAATTTCACGGAGATAAAACTTGGGAGGGATGTAAAACAAGTTGCTGATTTGCTATCACCTATATCCAACCTTTGCACGAAGTAAGCACTTCTCTAAAAAAAACTGTAACAAAACAAACAGCTGCTGATGGTGGGGATCTGAAAGGGAAACAGAAATTGCTGGAGCAACTCAGCAGGCCTGGCAGTATCTGCTGGAAGAAAACAGTTAATGTTTTGAGTCTGGTATCTCTTCATCCAAACTGATGGCAGCTTGGAAAAGTGATATTTATGCTGTAGATGACATGGATGGAGTGAGGGAGAGGTGACCAGATAGGTGGAGATGGAGCCAAGGTAGAGACAGAGAGATAATAAAAGCGATAGGCAGACAAGAGCATTATCTGATAGTCGGCCAGGACAGAAGGGACACTGAAAAGGTGATAATCAGAGATAAGAGCGGGAGAGAATGAGTTGGCTATGCTGAAAGCAACCCATGTCGTGACAGGACCAGGGTGTGGGTGTGGGTAAAAAATATGGAAGGACATAATCTGGCTCTAAAGTTATTGAACTTGACATTGTGTCTTAGATGCTGCAGGGTCCCTCAGTGAAAGGTGATATGCTATTCTTCAAGTCTGCGCTGAGCCTCGTTAGAACACTTCAGCAGGCCTAAGAGAGAAATGTGGGAACACAGTGGTGTGTTGAAATGGCAAGCAAAGGGAAGCTCAGGTCATTTTTACCAAGAGAATATAGGTGCCCTGCAAATCAGTCACCCAGTCTATGCTTTGACTGCCCAAAAAATGATATTCAGGATACAGGATGCAATTGTTTTCAGATATTCCTGTTATCCTATGTGACAGTCTCTGTGCTTCTTTTTGTCTTTCCCTTCCTCGCTCTGTGCCGTGCTCCTTATCTTTTCTGATCTTCTTTATCTGTGTTATCATTCATACCCCTGTGCATCTTTTACTGATTGTTACTGATTACTTCATTTCTATTCAAGTTGTGGCATTTTCCCTGATGACCACTCCTGGTACTTTGTGGTACTTGCGACCTCTACCAGTATGTGCTACTAGGTAAGGGTTGATTGAGATAATGAACTGCCAGGATTTCCTCCTTTGTTTTGGCTTTGTCTCAGGCCTATCTGGTGATTAGTTGTAGATATGTTACCATAGAGAATCTATAAAAGAGGACTTGCTCTTAGGAAACAAGAAAATTTAGTCCATGATAGCAATAACTATAATTACATTTGGTTAGGCATAATCATGAGACTTCTGAGGAACTGACATAGACATATCTGCTCCCTCAGAAATCTGGAGTAGGTCTTGATTTTACCCACAAACTTTGTGGCATAGGTAGAATGGGTGAAGTTAATGTAATATGAGCATTAACTCCTTTAGAACCATTACCTTACACAAAACAAGAAATTACTGTTATCTCTTTCAATCTCACTGCAATATATTGCTTGCCTTATTTTCTACATTTGGTTCAGTCAGCAATGCCTATTGTTTCTCAAAGGATCAAGCCCTTAGTTTAACAGATTTCCATAGAGCTCCCAGTTTCAAATTTTTCTTCCTTCCTATACTTGGGCAGTGAAATTTGGCTTGTCCTGAGCCCGAGTTACTGTTTTATTTAATAATCAGATTTCCACTCTAGAAAAGATACTTTCAGCCGTGGCTCTAATATAAATGATTAATACTTGATGCAAATACTCATACTAGTGTTTGTGTCAAAGTGAAATAAAATCTTGAATCAGCTCTGGGCTGAAATTGATACTTTGTTTTCGAATCATGAATGCAAGCATTCCAGAAATAGGAAATGATGGGAGAGAAATATAGCAGAATGTGATTGGAATAATTCCACCCTAATGATATCACATATATGGTTTGTGAGTTGCACAAATGTGGCTGAATTTCCTCAACTTTTTTCAGAGATGATATTATTTTTATGCCACAGCATCAAGGAAACTGGCATTTAGTCATTCTGTGCCACTTAAGCATTAACCATAAACTTGAATGATTTTTTTCAGCGTGTTAACATTATCCTCATCGTAACAACTCTCCAGTACCAGCTTGGATGGATTTGGAGCCACAGAATTAGAGGACTGTTTTTAGTCTAATTGCCATGGACAATGCAGTGGGAGTATGCAAATCCTTGTGACAAATTTTTCTATTTCTCATTTTTCATTTCCATTTTTCGTCCAGACGCTTGATCGTCATCGGATGTGCATCTGTTCAGAAGGGTCCCGCTCAGACTGCATGCACCTTATGGAGAGTCATACCTGTGGACCTTTTGTCGTCCACAGCGCTGTCTGACTCCTGTGATCTGGATATGCAGCTACTGCAATGTCCCCTCCAGTAAGGCAATATAAAGTGGTATTCCTATGGGAAAAGGTGGCCCTTGTGCTTTTAAATTTGGGTTTCAGGAGGGGAATATGGGGGGCCCTAAAATGTATGGGAAGAGAGCAGTAAAGTGAAGTCCGTAAAACCATAAGAAATAGGAACAGGAGTAGGCCATTCGGCTCTCGAGCCTAGTCCACCATTCAACAGGATCATGGCTGATCTGACATTCCTCACGTCCACTTTCCTGTCCTTTCCCCATAACCTTTGATTCTGCTCCTGATCAAGAATCTATCTCAGTCTTAAATATACTTAAGGACTCTGCCTCCACAGCTCTCTGTAGCAAGGAGTTCCAAAGACTCTCAATCCTCCGAGAGAATAAATCCCTCCTCAACTCAGTTTTAATTGGCGTCCTTTTATTCTGAGACTATGTCCTTTGATTCTGGACTATCTCATGAGAGGAAACATCCTCTGAGCCCTTTAAGAATCCCATATGTTTCAATGAGATTTCCTCTTGTTCTTCTAAACTCCAGTGAATGGAATCCTAACCAAGCCTTTGCTCATAAGACAATCCCTCCATACCAGGGAACATCCTAGTGAAACTTCTCTGAACTGCCTCCAATGAAATAATATCTTTCCTTAAATAAGGGGACAAAAACTGCTCACAGTACTCCAGATGTGGGTCTCACCAGCACCTTGTACAGTTTCAGTATGACTTCCCTACTCTTACACTCTAACTCTCTTGAAATGAAGGCCAACATTCCATTACTGATTACTCGCTGCACACGTGTACTAGCCTTCTGTATTTTGTGCATAAGTGCCCCAAGTCTCTTTGTATTGTGGCTTACTGTGGTTTTTCTCCATTTGAGTGGCATAGTGGCTCAGTGGTTAGCACTGCTGCCTCACAGTGCCAGGGTCCTGGCTTTAATTCCAGCCTGGGACAACTGTGCGGAGCTTGCACATTCTCCCATATTTGTTTAGGTTTGCCCCAGTTTCCTCCCACAATCCAAAAATGTGCAGGTTAGTTGGATTAGCCATGCTAAAATGCCCATAGTGTGCAGGCTAGGTGAATTAGCCATTGGGATGCAGGGTTAAAGGGAGGGAGTGGGTCTGGGTGAAATCGTCTTCAGAGCACTAGTGCAGACTTGATGGGCCAAATGGCTTGCTTCCACACCTTAGGGATTCTATGATTTAATAAATATTCTGTTACTTTGTTCTCTCTTCCAAAATGAACAACTTTGCATCTTCCCACATTATACTCCATTTCCCATTTTTTTGCCCACTTATTTATGTTATCAATATCTTTCTTTGTAAACGGTTTGTAGCCCTCTCACAATCTGCCTACATTGTCTGTCATTTGGAAAAATGATGAAGGGTTTTATTCGAGATAAAAGGTACTGCAGATGCTAGAGAATCCGAGATAACAAGCATGGGGCTGGATGAACACAGCAGGTCAAGCAGCATCATAGGAGCAGGAATATGCTGCTTGACCTGCTGCGTTCATCCAGCCCCATGCTTGTTATCT
>JAHRHZ010000051.1:11415251-11443461 GCA_024137785.1 Ginglymostoma cirratum
AGATAACAAGCATGGGGCTGGATGAACGCAGCAGGTCAAGCAGCATATTCCTGCTCCTATGATGCTGCTTGACCTGCTGTGTTCATCCAGCCCCATGCTTGTTATCAAGGGTTTTATTCGTATACATTTTCACAGGAAATCTGTGATCTGTAAGAAAATTTAATTGTTGACATCAACTTACCAACTGTTCACCTACATTGGTCGAACAAAGAGGGTAACTGGGTTTCACTTATACAAATTATTATTGTCTTCTAAATCCAGGAAACTTCCACCCATTAGAACAGTAAAGCAAATGAGCCCCAATAGGCTTGATGAACAAATTGTTAAAAAGCGTTTTAAAATATGTGTTTAAAAAATGTAAATGATGTACAATGTACTGAACCACATGCACAGCACAATCCAATACAACCTAGTTGTACAATGCAACTGCTGAAATTAGCAAGTAAATTCAGCCCCATACACCTAACTCATGTATGATTTTTTAACACTGAAGGAAGTTGTAAGATTGCACTATATCCACCAACAAAACTTTAGATGTGCATCCACTTCTTTGTTGAGATGCAGATCAAATAATTTCTTTGACTTTCAGAAGCAGAGCCTGAGTTAATAATTAGTTATGCACATTAAGAAATGACAAACAGATAAGCTATCATTCACAAAAAAAAATTGTCATCAAAGTATGCATATCAAAATATCAACAAGTTGCTGCAAAGATGAAAGACTTGTTTATCTATCCCAACAGGAAAGCAGAATGACTGTCACACTGTTTCTTATCAAGCGTACCAGAAATGACTATGAATGATTTACAAGATATTGAAGATAATTATTTTAATCAGTAATGTGATGGTTTCGGTGCTTCACATGTGGGTGACGAGTCGGCTTGTTTGATGATTTTTACTGTAAGTTGTCTTCATTGAAAGGAAACATTTCCTGTTGACTAACACAATGCTATTGATTGAGCTACCCTAATTGTCTTTATGTCTTGTATTAATGCACAATTTAGTGTAATGCTTCAAACTCTCAACCAGGCATCATGGATGAAGTGTTCTTTAACCATATATTTAACTTGTTTTCAAAGTATAAACATTAAATGCATATTTTTAGAGGGCCCTTTTCTCTTGTTTACTCTAAAGGAGAAGTATGTCTGTTGTGGATGACAAATCTGAAGCTTCAGTGCCAGATTTATCAGATATGAACAAAAAAACGCTTCCAGTACTCTGCTCTAACACAGAAACAGAAGTTGCTGGAAAAGCTCAACAGTCTGGCAGTATCTGTGAAGAAAAGATCAGAGTTAACATTTCGGGCCTGGTGACCCTTCCTCAGAATGGACTGATACAGGCTTTCTTCAACCCAGTCTCAGAACACCACTTCCTCCCGCTCCTCTGCCAACATTTGGCAGAGCACATCCATCCATGGAATGGGTCCTCCACGTGGCCTGAGATCTACTTCAAAATCCAAGGTGCTACCATGCAATACCAAGTTATATGACAGAACATACCAGAAACCACAGTCAATATCATAGAACCAGACTATTTCCCACTAAGCCAAATGTAGCCTTTTTCTTCAAGTATGACTGACAGTTTGATGTAAAGTTATGCTAAATTGGGGAGGTTCTTGCATTGAAATCTAATCTGATAGAGTCTGCTTACTGAGATTAACCCTAACTCATACCTGGGATGTGGGTGTAGCTGGCTGGCCAGCATTTACTGCCTGCACCAGTGTTTCTTGAGAAGGTAGTGTGAATTGCTTTCCTGAGCTGCAGTAGTCCATGTGCTGTAGGTTGACCCACAATGCCATGAGGGACTGAGTTTTGGGATTTTAACACAGCAGTACTGACAAAACAGAGATATATTTCCAAGTCAGGATGGTTAGTGTTTTGGAGGGAATTTGCAGAAGGTGGTATTCAATGACCTGCTCTTCTTTTCCTTTGTCCCTGGCTCACTATGGATTTGAAAATGAAATCACCTCATTAATTGGGCACATGCAGCTAAAGTTCCTTGATACTAATAAATGTGTGCTAGAAATGATAAATTGGTATATCAATTATTTGTGATCCATCACACTCATTTTGAATGTGAGTCATATTTGTAGCAAAAACCAGATCAGTGCAGTCCCAGATAACAAGGTGTAGAGCTGGATGAACACAGCAGGCCAGGCAGCATTAGAGGAGCAGGAAAGCTGACGTTTTGAGTCTGCACCCTTCTTTAGAATGGTATCAATATAGACTTCACAAGCTTCAAAATCTCCTCACCCCCGACCTCATCCCAAAACCAGCCCAGCTCATCCCTGCCTCCTTGACCTGTCTGTCTTTTCTCCCACCTATCCGCTCGTCTCCCCTCAACCCCCACCCTCACCTCCTACCTACCAGCCTCATCCCCGCCTCTTTGACCTGTCCGTCTTCCCTTGACTGACCAAACCCTATCCTAACTCCCCACCTACACTCACCTTTACTGGCTCCATCTCCGCCTCCTTAACCTGTCCGTATCCTCTCCACCTATCTGCTCCTTTATCCACCTTCCATCTGCCTCCCCATCTCTCCTTATTTATTTCAGAATCCCCTTCCCCTCCCCCATTTCTGAAGAAGGGTCTAGACCCGAAACGTCAGCCTTCCTGTTCCTCTGATTCTGCTTGGCCTGCTGTGTTCATCCAGCTCTACACCTTGTTATCTCAGATTCTCCAGCATCTGCAGTTCCTATTATCTCTGAATCAGTGCAGTCCTAGCTGTCTGAAGGAAGACCCAGCAGTGTAGGAAGGTTAACAACCTCCTTTGTTTTGCTAGGGTAAATGCCACCATCTTCTTTGCCGCCTCATGCTTACTGTATGTGTGCTACTATACCCATCTTCCACCTAGGCTCGTGCTCTACAGCTCTTATTATTTCTTGCAACACCTTCCTGCACTTGCTCTCAACCACTCAATCACCCCTCAATCACTTAATCCCACCAGACTAATAACCTCTGACCCTCCTGTTCACTAACTCACGTGTGACATCTCACCACCTTTCTATCACCTGCATCAACAATGACAGCTGTGCTATCCACTTTCATCTCACTCAATCCCTCCCTTTCTCTCATTCGAGGGGAAAACAGCCCACAATAGGACAGACGTGTTGGAGCGCCTGACATTCAGTTCTTTATCCCTTACAAGGAGAGGATCCTGACCTGACCTGGCCTGACTATGCCAAGCCTCTGGCTGATTTTGAACGCTGCCCTTGACTTGCCGTGCTGGGACCCCCTGACCAAAGACCCTCCCCAACTGACATGATGGTACACTACTAGCCTCCTACTTCAAGACACGGTAATTTGGTTGAAGCACTTGCAGTATGCTTCCCACATCAACTGCTGACATGTGGTGCAGACGGAATACTGACACAGCACAGTGAGGTGCAGCAACATGTTTACCCTCTTGTGTGGTGACTGTTGATGACAACGACTAGCTTCCTGGTTTTGTGTCCGTGCGAAATGTCAAGGCATGACAAATCAAGACAGGGCAAGGCAAAGATGCTGTGAAAATCTAAGTAAGCGTAAGGTGAGTGAGCACTAGGAGAGCAAGCAAGCAGTCCTGAGATGCAGAGATAGTAAGAACTGCCGATGCTGGAGTCAGGAATAACACAGTGTGGAGCTGGAGGAGCACAACAGGCCAGGCAGCACCAGAGGAACAGGAAAGTCGACATTTCATGTCGGGACCCTTCTTCTGAAAAGGCCTGAGATGCAGCCCGATCCAGTCTGTGAACTGGGTGTCTGAGCCTGTGCACAAAGTGTCCTTGCAGAGGCAGTGCCTTAAGAGATGCTAGTGTTCTCCAAGTATAGCTTTAAAGTGGAGAACCATACTGTGTGTGCATTGGTGATACATTATGATGGCACGGAGAGCCTGCCATCTGATGCCACCACCTGTCAATTGGGGGAGGGTGGGTGGAGTTGGGGAGTGGTGCTGCGTGTGTGGCGCATCTCTTGCCCTGAGATGTTGGTGCAGAGGAGAAGGTGATGCACTGGAGTTGTTGGGTCGCAGCTCTGACTTTCATGTGAGGAATTCTTGCCATCCAGTTTCTATGTGGTGTGTGGTAGAAGGGAAGTTGCATATTAATGAGGCAGGATTTGGTGTTAATGAGGATGCTAATAAGCAATAGAACCTGTTAATAGGTTTCTCGCTGTTTTCCACTGAGAATCTTGCTTTGAAGTTAGGAATGCTCTTGAAAAATGAAACTTGCTGCTCCTGACATTGAGAAATGTTTTACTTGGCTTCTCAGCGAGTCTCGCAGATTTTTTCCCGTAGCCATATCATTGAGGATATGGGAAGATTCTGATCAACGTTTCAAAATGACTTCGTTGCTTGTAATGTAGTTTGAGTTCTTATTTCTTTGTACACTTAACCAGGTGCTTAACTTCCACTCAGATGTGAAAAATTGCCAGTATTCCCATTCCTCTGATCACATCACTGCACGCAACTTTGCTCTGAAAAATAGACTTGTGCAAAAAAAATCAAAGAATTGTGGATGTTTGAAATCAGAAACAAAAACAGGAATTTCTGGGAAAACTCAGCAGGGCGGTTGCACTTGTGGAGTGAAAGCAGTGTTAACATTTCTTCAGTTTTGAAGAAGGCTCACTGGACCCAAAACATTAACTCTACTTTTTCTCCACAGATGCTGCCAGAGCTGTTGAATTTTCCCAACTAGGAACAAATGAGTATGATTTATGGATACATCTGTGTTACCTTGTTGAGGGATATGTCCATATGACATTAGTGAAAACTGAAAGAACTGCAGATGCTGTAAATCAGGAACAAAAACAGAAGTTGCTGGAAAAGCTCAGCAGGTCTGGCAGCATCTGTGAAGAAAAAATCAGAATTAACATTTCAGGTGCGGTGACCCTTCCTCAGAGCCCGAGTTGCTAAATGATTCAAACTGCTTCCTTAGAAAATATGTTAAAGTAAAATAACTTCACATGAAATGGAAAAGTTCGATTTTTGTGTTGCATTTTCAGAAGTTGAAGGGGGCATTTTGGTGAAGGTGCTAGATGCAGATTATTGGTCTAATGCATGAAAATCTTCTTCCCAGCTCACTACACATATTTTGAAATGAACCTCTCTATTAGAATTCCTGTGAAGCTCAGTCACTAGCATTTTTTTCAAGGTAATTGTCCTCTGGAGAATGTGACAAAAGAAGGATGAAACAGTTGTTACTGTAGACCTGTTCAACATGAGGCCTGTTCAGTACAGATAATCGCCATATGTTGATCAATGTACTTGCTGGGATGGCGCTTTATGACTAAAATAGGCAATAGAACGCATTGCAATAAGTTAACTAGTGAAGTTTGGGGTTCTAATAAATGTATCAACATGCTTAATGATCCAAAAGGGAATCCCACGCTAAGACAGCATTTTGTGCATCAGGCTTTAATGAAGTGTCACCTATTCTGTCACAAAAGAAAAAAGTGATATTAATTAAGATGTATAATTTATTATTCGGAAGCAAAGGTACAGTTGTATGGAATTCAGAATGTTGCAATTCAATTTGATTTCCATGAAAAATCATTTCTGTATTTTTTTCCTTTATTCCAGGGAATTTCAGAGATGCTGTTGTGGAATGGCAAGGCCAAGTGAACTGCTTGGGCATCCAAGGTGAGAGTGGCATTTTGCTCAGAAAGCTACAATAATTAGTTTTTACCTGGTAATGTCTGAGGTGATCACATTATATACATTTGAAGTGATAGTTAATTAATCATAGGTCCCAGTATTCCATTCAGGTGCAATTTATTCTCCTGAAATGTGCTATGGTTAATTATTTATAGGATTATTTGTATACTGCTATCCACAAGCACACAAGAAATAGGAGCAGGAGTAGGCCATTTGGTCTCTTGACCTTGCTCCGCTATTCAAAGAGATCATGGATGATCTCGTACTTTAACACTATTTTCCTGTGTTATCCCTGTAGTCCTGGTTGCTTTTAATATGTACAAATTTATAAATCTCAGACTAGAACATCCTCAATGACTGAGCCTCTGCAGGTACCCAGGGGTTGAGAATTCCAAAGATTCACGGGCCTCTGAATGAAGAAAATTTTTTATCATCTCAGATGTGAATGTCTGACCTCTTGTTCTGAGACTATCTCCTGATTGTGGAACCAACCCACCCCCCCCCACCCCCACCATACACACACACACACACACACACACACACACACACACACACACGAATGTAATGTGTTTGAATGAGTGTACCTTGTGTTCTTCTACAATGCAGAGGCTAAGGACCTACTATATGTAAAATCCAGTCTATTTTGAACTCCACAGAATGTGAGACCATAGAACAAAGAGACCTAGGGATCCAGGTGTGTAGAATGTGGATTCGCAGGTAGGCGAAGGTGTTTGGCACACCTATCTTCATCGGTCAGTGCATTGGGTATAAGAGTTGAGACATCATGTTGTAACTGTACAGGATGTTGGCGAGGTCACGTTTAAAATACTGCATACAGTTCTGGTCTCCTTGCTTTAGGAAAGAAGTTACACTTGAAAGGGCTCAGAAAAGACTTACAATGATGTTGCTGGGATTGGATGGTTTGAGCTAAAGGGAGAGGCTGAATAGACTGGACAATTGGAGGCTGAGAGGTGACCTTGTAGAGGTAAATGATCAAGATCTTTATCCCAGGGTATGGAAGTCCTAAACTGGAGGGCATAGGTTTAAGGTGAAAGGGGAAAGATTTAAAAGAGATCTAATTGGCACCCTTTTCATGCAGAGGGTGGTGCGTGTATGGAATGAGCTGCCAGAGGAGCTGCTGGATGTGGGTACAATTACAACATTTAAAAGCTACCTGGATGGGTAGATGAATAGGAAGGGTTTAGAGGGATATGGGTCAAATACTGGCAAATGGGACTAGATCTGTTTAGAATACCTGGTCAGCATGAACAAGTTGGTCCAAAGGGTCTGTTTCTGTGCTATATAACTGCATGACTCTATAATTAGGAGAAAGAGTAGGAAATTCAGCCCCTTGAGCCTGCTTTTCCAATTAATATGATCAAAGCTGATCTCATCTCCATCTTCGTTCCCCAATCCCTATAACCCTTTAACCTATTATTAATTTAAAATCTTTTATCTCCTCCTTAAACTTACTCAATGTCCCAGTATCCACCATTTTCAGGGATAGTGAATTCCACAGATTCCTATTGAAAGCAGTCATTTCTCCTCAAATCTGTTTTAAATGCGCAACTCCTTATCCTAAAACTGCAAGCTACTGTTTGGATTGCCTAACATGAAGAGACATCTTCTCTACATCTACTTTGCTAATCCCTGCAGCATCCTATATACCTTAATTAGATCAACTCATTGAGATCAACTCAATTTATCTCAAGAGGGTTGGAATATAAAAGCAGCGATGTGCTTCTGAGACTTTATAAAGCTCTAGTTAGGCCCCATTTAGAGTACTGTGTCCAATTTTGGGCCCCACACCTCAGGAAGGACATACTGGCACTGGAGCGTGTCCAGCGGAGATTCACACGGATGATCCCTGGAATGGTAGGCCTAACATACGATGAACGGCTGAGGATCCTGGGATTGTATTCATTAGAGTTCAGAAGGTTGAGGGGAGATCTAATAGAAACTTACAAGATAATGCATGGCTTAGAAAGGGTGGACGCTGGGAAGTTGTTTCCGTTAGGTGGGGATACTAGGACCCGTGGGCACAGCCTTAGAATTAGAGGGGGTCAATTTAGAACGGAAATGAGGAGACATTTCTTCAGCCAGAGAGTGGTGGGCCTGTGGAATTCATTGCCACGGAGCGCAGTGGAGGCCGGGACGTTGAATGCCTTCAAGGCAGAGATTGATAAATTCTTGATCTCGCAAGGAATCAAGGGCTACGGGGAGAGTCCGGGTAAGTGGAGTTGAAATGCCCATCAGCCGTGATTAAATGGCAGTGTGGACTCGATGGGCCGAATGGCCTTACTTCCACTCCTATGTCTTATGGTGTTATGGTCTAACTCTTGTTCTTCAAACATCAAAGAGTATTAGCCTATACAGCTCAACCTCTCTTCGTAAAACAAAGCCCTCCTCTCTGGAATCAATCTAGTGAACCTTCTCTGAACTGCCTCCAAGACAACTACATCCTTCTTCAACATCTCCTCTACATTGGGGAAATGAAGTGTAGATGGGGTGGTTACTTCGTAGAACATCCATCTTCTGTCTGCAAAAAAGACCCTGAGCTTCCAGTTGCCTGCCACTTCAACACCCCACCCTGCTGCCTGGCCAACATCGCTGTCTCAGACTTGCTGCAGTGCTCCAGCACAGCTCAGTGTAAGCTGGAAGAACAACACCTCATTTTCTGCCTGTGAACTCTACAGCCTTTTGGACTCAATATTGAGTTGAATAATTTTAGGGCTTGAGGTATCTTCACATGTGCTTATCCCAACCCCCACACACTAAGCCTTTTTATTTCCATTGCACACAACCAATTATTAGCCATTAATATTCCCGTTAGCAGCTATTCATTCTCCCAGGCTGATCCCCATTCCTTTGTCTGTACGTTTGTTCTTCTCTTTCTCTTTGGGGTCTATCTCCACCTATCGTTTACTCCTTACTCCCTCCCACCACCCTATCTCCTGCATAAAAGCCAACCACTTCCTAGCGACCAACAGTTCTCAGGAAGGGTCACCAAACCCGAAATGTTAACTCTGATTTCTTTCAGATGCTGCCAGATCTGTTGAGCCCCTTCCGCAATTTCCCTTTTTGTTCCTTCCTGAAGTAAGGGGACCAAAACTGTATTCAACATTCCAGATGTTGTCTCACTAATGTGTTGTACAGTAGCAGTAATACTTCCCTCCTTTTATAGTCTATTCCTTCAGCAATAAATGACAAAAGTCCATTTGCCTTTCTTATTACCTGCTATATCTATACTCTAGTTTTTTGAGATACATGTACGAGGACACCCAGATCCCTCTGCACTGAAGCGCTCTAAAGTTTCTTTCCAATTAGGTGATAAGTTGCCTTTCTATTCCTCCAACCAAAATGGACAACCTCACACTTAACCCACATTAAAATTCATCGGCCAGATTTTATAGAATCCATAGAATCCCTATAGTGTGGAAGCCTATATATTGAATATAGGCCCAGATTATGGTTCCTGTCCAGAGAAAAATTAAAATCCAATTAGTGATGGTCCTTTATCAGTCCTGCAATGATTAGAATTCTCTGAAAGCACCATTGTTTAGAATGTAAAACCCAAGAGAAGAATTCTTCGTCATTTTTTCCATTACCATACTGTGTAGACTTTGAAGCCTCTGGTATTGATCAAAGAAGACTACAGACAGATTCCTATTGGGATGTGAGTGAACATGGGATATTGTGAGGTGTGTGGTAGAATTAGACAAAAACTGGTGAGGCCCATCTCAATGTGAGGAAAAATTTGTGCCACCTCTTATGCTTTTCACAAGCAACATGGTAAGATTTTTGCTAGTCAGTGGCAAGATGCCAATTGATAGTTCTTATTGCTTGTTAAACACCTTGTAAATGGCAGAGTTCACCTCATTAATATTCATCTTCCTATTTTATCAAAGTTAGCAGATAAGATTAATGTCACGAAAAGTCAACATGGAAACTAGAGCAATACCTGGTAGATTCCATGTTGCCTATGATGAAACCTTGGCTCAGGGCACAATTGACTGACACTAGCCAAATGCACCCTTCTTCCATGGACATTCATAACCTTCCTGGCACCTGTCTGATTTATTAGCAATGCGCTCTGGAAGCACACATCTTCATCGCAGTACACAGCACCAGCATTGAAAGGCTACTGCAAGGACAAACACCCAGTTCGTAGATTGGACCAAGCTGCCTCTCAAGACTACTCACATGCTGTCTTAGCCCTTGTCTATTTAGTGCCTATCTACATGCACACAGCATCCATGCATTGTTTTGTCTTGCCACTTGACAGGACATGGATGGCTCTGCAGCCCTGCCAAGTGGTCCCGGTCAGGGTTCAAGGGATACGGTTCTTTCAGCAGATATCTGCTGAGTGGTGAGTTGTTTCAACAGTGAGTCTGTGGAAAAGTGGAACAAAAATTGGAAAGACTGGTAGTATAAGGGCCTTGTCTCTTTCCAAGTATTTAGTTTGTCTTCCAAAGCTGAACATTTCACTTTCCTCGCAGGTGGTTAGTTTTTCCCTGGACTCAGTGGCATTAGATGCTGTGAAAACCCTGTTCTTCCCAGAACCATTTTCCCTACCCCTCATCAATAGAATGCTTTATCTGTTTCAAAACTGATTGGTACGGGTGCCAAAGAGTGCTACATAATGAGGGCAAATGGATGCAGTTTTTGTAGTTGCACATTACATTCACAGTATTCATGTGGGTCATCATGTTGACGTAAGGAACTCTGATTCTCTCCCATGACCAATGATCCATGCATTGATGTAAGGAGCTCTGATTCTCTCCCAGGACCAATGATCCATGCATTGGAAACAGCTGATGTGGTTTTCCACAAGAAAGGTGATGGAAGAGCTGTCCTTTACAAACATAGTGATTACCACTTCCCTCTTACATGCGTGCAGTACAGATTGTATCATATGGCAGGATGTCTTCAGGATGGAAGGATGTGGTAACATGAAAGTCTCCTGCAGGGGAGAACTTGACTTTGACAGGAACAGTCGCCCCTGCTCCAGATGCCTTGTGTGCATCACTTGTGCAGCAGATGGCAAAGCTCTGTGGTGGCCCATCTTGTGCAACCAAAGGCTGCACAATTCTGACACATCTCGATGCAAGTCCTGGGGGTGGGGGGTGGGGGGAGGGGAGGGGGTAATCCAGAATGAAGCAAAATACAGCAAAGGGGGTTATGAAACCACAAATTAAAATTTATAAGATCTCCTTCAAATAATTCTGTACCATTCAGTTCGAAGATTGTCATGACCACTATGCAGGGCCATCATGTGGTCAGTGAACTGTAGATTAATATCGCTTATGTAACCCTCCCCCCTTTTCAGCTGTAATAATTCATATCAAAAGAGACCAGCAGTCATGCTTTAGTTTAAATTGGTTAAAGTAATTTTAATAAAACTTACTACTGGCAGTTTCTTAGCGATAATATTATTAATGATAAATCATAGGTATTAATCTATAAAACAACCACTTATAAAACAAAGTTGATAAGACAAAAGCATACACGTGACGAGGAGGAATGTTCTGTCTCTGGACAGAGCACGTGGAAGGTTAACTAAACCGATTCCTGGGACCGTAAGACTGACATATGAAGAGAAACTGGATCAGTTAGGACTATATTCAAGGAGTTTAGAAGAATGGGGTGGGGTGTGGGAATCTTATAGAAACCCATAAAATTCTAACAGGACTAGACAGGCTAAAAGCAGGAAGCACGTTCCTGATGACCTAGGAGCCCAGAACCGAGGATTGCAGCCTAAGGATATGGAGCAGGCGATTTAGGATTGAGAGGGGGAGAAATTTATTCACCCTGAATGGTGAACCTTTGGAATTCTCTGAGACAGAAAGTGTTTGAAGTCAAAACATGGAATGGTTTCAAGAAGGAAATGGATATAGTTCTTAGGGCTAAAGAGATAAAATTGTGTGGGAAGATAGCAGGAGCAACTACTGAGTTGGACGATTAGCCATGATCATATTGGATGATGGACCAGACTCAGAGGACTGAATAGCCTACTCCTGTTCCTATTTTCAAAGCTTCTATGTTTGTATATTTTTTCTGAGTTCTTTGCTGCTGAAGGGAAGAGGCTAACACTTGAAGTCAGCTGCAACAGCTACAGGTTTCAGTAGTTTGATAATTGGTGTCTTCTTATACATATGGACCAGAGTTTCAGCAGATTTTAATAAGGACAGAAAGTTCCTTGTTCCCTGCTGGTTCATGGATTTCATTTTCACGCTGACTTTCCTTCAACAGAATGGTAGTTAGTTTCTGTAGCCTTTCTCTTTGTCCAACCCTTGATCAAAACTCACCCCTAGGTGTGGTTTAACAGCTTTTTTTAAATTAAGCATTATCAGACCATACTACCCAATTGTCACAAAGACCCTTACTTTACCAGACGAGTTCCTGTGTCAGCAGTTGCATTTGTCTTAGTGAGTGAGGTTCGTGCTATGGGAAGCCCTTGCTCAAACTTGTAAAATTTATCAGTCCATTTTTAAATGTAGCTACATGTGCCGGTATTGTGGCCTCATCATTTGTCAACAAGCTGTTCCTCATAAAATTGTTTGCTTAAATCAGGCACGTCTGCAATTATCTTCAAGTCTCAGATATTTAATGTTTCCTTTTACAGGACAGAAACACTTTGACAAAACATGACTCAGACACAGCTGAGTCTGTTCTCAAAAGCCTGGATTTTATACAGTTGAGAGGTTAATCTTTATGGCTGCTGCTTTGTCTATTTTCCTCTTCTTACAGCCAGTATGCTCATGGAGCATTCTAGCAACTGCTGAGCATTATCTTAACCGTTTAAACCAGACTTTATATTATGTCCTTCATGGTATGCAATGTGGGAGGGTTGCACCAAGAAGAAACATGGTCTATGAAATGTAGCTTTAAGAGATCAAAAATGTGATATTAATTTAAAGTTGAATGGTAATCTTTTACTCCGCAAAGTGGAGGACTTGGGTTAGATGTTGCAATGTGATACTGTGTTGGCTGATATACTAATGCATGAAAGAGGAGCAAGAGTAGATTATTTGGCCAGTGGAGCTCACATTACTTTAAGATCATAGAATCCCTACAGTGTGGAAGCAGGCCATTCTGCCCCTCTAAAGAGCATCCCACCCACAGCCACACCATCCCTGGAACACTGCATTTCCCATGGATAATACACCTAACCTGCATATCCCTGGACTGTGGGAGAAAACCAGAACACCCAGAAGAAACCCACACAGACAGTTGCCCAAGGCTGGAATTGAGCCCTTATCTCTGGTGCTGTGAGATAGCAGCGCTAACCATTGAGCCACTTTACCAACCTAATCAGAGCTAAGCTGATTGCGGCCTCTTTCCTGCTTGCTCCCCATAAGTCTTGACTCCTCTGTCAATCAAAAATGCATCTAATTCAGCTTTGAATATATTCAGTAACACAGCATCCACTGTTTGCTGAAGGAAAGAATTCCAAACGCTGACGCCCCTCCAAGACAAGACACTCTTCTTCATCTCTGTCTTAAATAAGAGACATTTTTATAAAATGTGACACCTAGTTCTAGATTTCCCCAGAAGAATAAACACAGTCTCTGAGCATCTGTCCTGTCAAGGCTGTTCAGAATCCTTTATGTGTCAATAGGATCACTCTCATTCTTCAGATCACTACTGGTTGGAGACCCAACCTGTGTAACATGTTCTCACAAGACAAACCCACTCCCCTCCCAGGAATTAGCCTAGTGAACCTCCTGTAAACTAGCTCCAATGTCAGTATATCTCTTGTTAAGTTTGTGGCAAAAATTGAACAGAGTACTTCAGGTGTAACCTTAATAACCCAATACAGTTGTGGCAAGACTTCCCTACTGTTATGCTTCATTCTTGTTAAGAACATTAAAAGTTAATATAAAGAATATACATAATTAATATATATATAGAAAAAAGATAAAGTCACCACAGTTCTAGCAGACCATAGGGCTGCTGTCATCATAGACTGCAAAACATTTAATGACCTCAATGCATCTGTACTTCCATCTCACAACCACTTCTCACACTCTTCAATGCACCAGTTCTCATTACTCACCCAGCGCTGGAACTCAGATGTCATGTCTGGCATTCTTACATTTGCAACTCACTAACACAAACTCATGTCGAACACAGACTCACATCTGTCACATCATTCCAAATCTGCACTTACTCACTTCGGCAAATATATAGCCCAAACACACTAACACACAGTCATTGGCTTCTCTTTCAAGAGAAGAGGCGCACAGCTGGAAGGAAGGCCAGAACAAAAGCAGAGGACCATTTTTCCGCAGTGTGTCCCAGGAGATGATGTACTAAATGTTGAGGCCATCATGGATAAGGTGCTGCCTTATGCTCTTTCTCCAGTCCCTATTTATACTTAACCTTCAAGTTGTCATAGAATAAAGCCTGTGTGCTCCTGCTTTCCTGCACATCCCAACGTGATCCTTATGGTTTTGTGCCTTCAAATAGTCAAGAAGCGGTGTCTATTCAGAATGTAAAGCGTCACATGGGAAAGAGCAAGAGCAACACCAGGAGATTGAAGGACATGCCAATCATTTGACCTTGCATTTCTGGCCATCCATCAGTGTTTGAGGCTAGAGTGGAATTATGATCACCATGTGGAGAGTCACTGGGCATGAGGGCCTGTAGCTAGGCCAGGAGAACGGAACAAGTTTGACTGGACCAGTTCAGATAAGAAGCTTGCTGGGTTGGACTAGAGTAAAACGCTGGTGGTGGTACAAACCAAGACATTTGATGCAATGGAAGACCTGCCAGATAGCCTTTGCCTCCAGACAAGAAGGAGTCTGTTCTAGTGTGACAACAGGCATCATGTAGAGCATGGAACCCATTCATTTTTTCTGGGGAAGGGGCACCATGGCATCACGGGCAAGGTGCAGTTTTTGCTTCTCCATTGCAGGACAAGCAGAGACCTCTAAACATCTTGCTGCCATTATGAAAACGCAAATTGAGGTCGTGATATACATGGTCATCTAGACTGCTGCTGTCATGGGTGTGCATCTGTGCAATCATTGCACTTAAACAGTCACACCAATTTGGCAAAGAGATTAAAAAACAACACGATTAGTGGTGACCAATAGTTAGCTAACAGTTGAACAATTCACATTTAATTGCTTCCCCTGTCCTCTTGCCGGTTCCATTATTTCTTCTATATTCTGTTTCCTTCTTCTGTTTTCATGAAGGGTGCTTCCCAGCACTACACAAGAAGATTAATTAATTAGCACAAACTTCCCCAGAATGGTAAGGTGCCTTTTGCTGCATACTGCACTGAAAATAGATTAATTTCTTCCCATTGTTGCTCATTATAAGGACTGCTATCTCTTATCTTTCAATATTTGCGTTTAGGACAATTGCTAAAAGCAGTGACAGGTTTGCAAATATAATTTATAATTTCCTTTAACACTATTATATCCTCACTGAATCCTGGCATTTCTCCTGCTTGCATGGTTTGGCTGCAACTTGGGTGTAATTGCTGCTTTGAATGTGTTTACAGGCAGTGAGCTAGTGCGGGTCAGATCAGGTATGAAATCCTCTACTCATTGCTGAGTGATTGTTCCACCATAAAGCAGCCAGGAAGTGGGTAGAGACAATGAATCCAGGAGAACTGGATTCTCAATTATTGTCTGATTTTCAGCAGGTGAGCTTTGCTATCAGGTGAAACCTTAACAGCTATTGCACAAAAAGACTTGGTAATTTTGGCCCAGAAATTGGAACCCCCCACCTTCCTCCAAATCTAGGTACAATTCTGGTGTATCACATGCAGTGACTACCTAATGAAGCAGACAACAGCAAACTGGATCTGCTGGCCTCAGTTGCTTATTTCTAGCTAAGCGCACACAGAAGTTTTACACTCAAAGTCAGCTCATTGATACTGAATCCATTTGAAAAGAACCGATTTAGTGGCTTAGTGCCAGAAGGTAACAGAACCATCCAATATGCAACCACTTGCATTCAATGTCTGATTCTTAGAAAAGAGTACAATACCTCATGCATGCTCTGAATGTGTACTGAGCAGCCTGATTCAGTAAGTGCACGCTTGCATTGCGGGAGCAAGACAGATGTATCGCCCACCATGTTAGACTCCTCTATACCTAAATACATCTCCAAAATGGCTGCACCACTATTTTTAGACCTGAACTTCATTGAATGTGACTGCAAATTTGGTCAAGGTCCAAACAAACCTGGCCATGCGCAAATTAATGTAACCTGATTATGGCTGTGTACGACATGTCTGAAAAACTTTATGGTAGTGTTCAATTTGCAACTGAATAATTATTGGTTACACGTGATTTATTTTTGCAACACGTTATGTAGTATATCTTGGTTAAGAACCATTTGTGGAGTCTTAACCTCTGCGGCCACACACTCTGAAAACAGTAGCAATTTACTTAACGGCATGTAATAAATGCACAATGAGGCAGTAAAGCAAGTCAAGATGGTATTGGGCCAGTGCCATTTCAATTAACTTAACACACTGTACACATGATTAACCGCAAGCTGTAAAGGTTCACTTCAGTTATCATGTGTCTCAATCTATTTGGCGTAAATATGAATGAATCAAAGTGAGAATGAGTTCTGTGCTCAAAATCAGTCAAATCTTAAATAGCATTGTGAAAAGTATGGTTGTTTCTATAGAATTGATGCTAGATTAATTTGACAATTTTGCTTGGTTTTGGGCAATTATTTGCCTTTACAAATACTGATACACAACAACTGAATTTGTACAGCAATATCATGCTAATTTATGACTAGGTTCCTTAAAAGGTAAAGAAAAATGGATACCATGTTTTAGAAGGATCTTAATGTGCTTTAGTAGAAATACTTACTTTTGCATTGCTGAATCACAACGATGCAACTTACTTGCAATTTGACTGAAGACTGGGCTATACTTTAATGTTTGAGTGAACGTTACCACTGGCAATCTTTCCTATTATCTCTGGGCAATAGCTGTCTAAACGAAACACTTTTTGAGGCTGTTGCCTTTTATCTAGAGTACCATTCTTAGTCGACAGCGTTCCTAGTTCATCCTTAACCGAGAGTAAGGCTGTCTCATTTTCTACAGTAATATAACACTTTTTATTCTTTATATCTTTTATATATTAACAGGTTACTGAATACAATTCTCTAGTGTGGTGTCTAAGACCTTTCTCTTTTCACATGCTTCTGTCTTCTGCTTTATTATAATCTTTGCTGGTTAATGTGGTTGCAACTTCATTATATACATATTCCATTATACTATAGAATGCAATATGGATCCTCCAGCACAAAGGTGAAAACCACAGTTCCCATCAGACTGTTAAGTCTGGATTTAGTCATAAATGCCATATCATTTTCTTGATAATGTTGAATCATGCAGCTGCCAGCAGACACCAGCTGGATGTTGAAAAAAATACCATTCATTTACAGAATCGGAATTTAGACACAAAAGGAGGCCATTTGCTCCATTGTGTCTGCAGCAGCATTTCAAATGAACTCATGACTTAGTTTCATTCTCCTTCCTTTTCCCCCTATCCTTGGACAATATTTCCGTCCAGGTAATCATCAATGCTCACTTGCATGCCTCAATTGAACTTATCTCCACCACACTTCCCGGCAATGCATTCCAACTCCTTACCACTGGTTTTCTCACCTCGTATTTGCGTCTTTTGTATAGCACTTTATATCTGTGCCTTCTTGTTCTTGATCTTTTTCTCAGAAGGAACTGTTTCTCCCTATCCATTTTATACAGCTAGCTCATGATTTTGAAAACTTCGATCAAATCTCCTCTCAGACCCAAGGAGAGCAGTCCCAACCTCTCCAATCTATCCTCATGATTGAAGATTTTCATCCTGAGAAGCATTCTTGAAAACCTCATCTGCACTCTCTCCCATTTGTTCACATCTTTCCTTTGTGCGGCACCTAGAACTGTATGCAATAATTGGGCTGATGTCTAACAAGTTCAACATCACCTTCTTGCACTTTATGCCCCCGTCGTATATCAATTATACTTCATTAATTGCTCTTCCCACCTGCATTGCTGCCTTCAACGAACTGTGCACACGAACCCAGGTCTGTTCGCTCCTGCTCCCACTTAATGGTACTCGCTATTTCATATTGTCTGTCTGCATTCTGCCGACCAAAATATACCACCCTGTACTTCTCCGCATTGAACTTTATCAGCCATGTATCCACCCACTCCACCAACTTGTCTATGTCCTATTGGAATTCCAAACTGTCCTCCTCACAGTTTACAATTCTTTCACATTTTATATCATCTGCAAACTAGCTCAACAAAATTCAGATTAGTAACGCACACATCAAGAAAAATATAGGTCTAAATACTGGTCCTTGAATGATAAACTCTACTACAAACATTCTTCCAGCTCCAAAAAGTATCCATGGATCATTATTGTATTTCTGATCACTCAGCTAACTTTGAGACACATTCCTAATATCCCTTTTACTCTATGAGCCATAACTTTACTTGGTCTATTGAAAGGCTGTATCCACCAAAATAGCAGTATTATCCTCATTGATCTTTTCTGCTACCTCTTCAAAAAATCTCCAGTTGTTATACACTGGGCAGTAATTATATTTGGACAGAGTCAAACCCACACTTTTAGAGAGAACTTTATTTCAGTTAATCAAAACCATAAAAATCACCACACACTCATTAGTAGTTCCTGATATCTATATGTTAAATTCTCACACAATTAACCTTTAGTTAATATAACCATCACCTGTTCCCTTGTTCCATTATGACTCAGCCATTCAGACCATACCAGATGTTAATAGTTTCCGTTCCTTGATAATGATAATAAAAACAAACAAAATGTACAACATGATAAAGTTTTTGAGAAGATTTGTAGCTCAGGCTGTGGATGAGGTTGTGGACTTGCTCGCCGAGCCGGTAGGTTTGATTACAGACATTTTGTCACCCTGCTAGGTAACATGGTCAGTGCACCTCCAGTGATGCGTTGGTGTTCTGTCCTGTTTGTTATTTATATGCCTTGGTTTGCTGGGGTGGTTGGTATTACTTCCGGTTCTGTTTTTCAGTGGTTTGTATATCAGGTCCAGTTCAATGTGTTCGTTAACAGAGTTCCGGTTGGAATGCCAGACCTCCAGGAATTCCCTGGCATGTCTCTGGCTTGTGCTATTATGGATGTGTTGTCCCAGTCGAATTTGTGTCCTTCTCTGTTCATGTATATTGAGACCAGTGAGAATTGGTTGTGTCTCTTGGTGGCTTGTTGGTGTTCGTGTATCTGTATCGTCAGTTTTCTTCCATTTTGGCCTATGTAATGTTTCTCACAATCCCTGCATGGTATTTTGTAAATTACATTAGTTTTATTGGTTGTGGGTATGGGGTCCTTGACTTTCATTAGTAGCTGTTGCAGGGTGGTTGTTGGTTTGTGGGCTACCCTGATACCTAGGGGTCTGAGTAGTCTTGTGGTCATCTTTGATATGTCTCTGATGTACGGTAGGGTGACTAGTGTGTCTGGCCATTTTGTGTCTTCTTGTTGTGGTCTGTCACAGAGGTAACGGCCAAAGAGCACAATCTGCTGTTATGTCCACATCTAGCATATATAGAAAGACCACACATATGGACCAAATACTCAATTACACTAGAAGCCACCCCAACACCCATAAACGGAGCTGCATCAGGACACTATTTAAATGAGCCACAACACATTGCAGCAACCCAGAGCTACGCAAAGCAGAACAGGAGCACCTATCTGGAGTCTTCAAATGGAATGGATAACCGAAAAGCACAATCCGCCCTTACCTCTGAGACAGACCACAACAGGAAGACACAACACGACCAGACTCACTAATCACCCTACCGTACATCAAGGACATTTCAGAGATGACCACAAGACTACTCAGACCCCTAGGTATCAGAGTAGCCCACAAACCAACAACCACCCTACGACAGCTACTGATGAACGTAAAGGATCCCATACCCCAAAACCAGCAAAACTGGGGCAATATACAAAATATACATGCAGGGACTGTGAGAAACATTACATAGGCCAAACCAGAAGAAAATTGACTATATAGATACATGAACACCAACTAGCCACCAAGAGACATGACCAATTCTCACTTGTCTCACTACACACTGACAACGATGTATTCGACTGGGACAACACATCAATAATCACACAAGCCAAACAGAGACACGCCAGGGAATTCCTGGAGGCCTGTTATTCCAACTGGAACCCCATCAACAAACACATTAAATTAGACCCTGTGCACAAACCACTGAAAAACAGAACTGGCAGTAATACCATCCACCCCAGCAAACCAAGGCATATAAATAACAAGTGGGACAAAACACCGACGCTTCACCGAAGGCGCACTGACGATGTTACTTAGCAGGTGACAAAACGTTTGCAACCAAATTCACCAGCTCGACAAGCATGAGGTCTACAACCTCATCCACGATCTGAGCTACAAATCTTTTCGAAATCTATGAACAGAGTGATGGGTGAACAACCCGCCCTCTTTGTCTCCCAGCCTGCCACTGGGGGGTAGCATTACATTCTACTTAAAGTGAGGTAGAACTTTGGAACTCATTTCTAGAAATGTTAATAATTGCTGCAAGATGAATTGTTAATTTTAAACAGGAATTGCTAGATATTTCTATCCAAACTCATTAAGGAAAATGGAGCATTAGCAATATGGAGTAAGGTTGTACGTCAGTCATAATTTTATTCAATGGCAGAAGAGCTCAAGGATATATATTCCTAACATTTGTGGGTGAAATGAATGGTAGAGGCCACTTGATATATAGTGCAGCTACTCTGTCCTGTATGCATGCATGATAGATCCACAGCAGAGCCCTTACAGTCAGACAGTGCCATCCAAACCGTGTTAGGAGTGGTCTGACAAAAGTTTGAACTTTTTAGACAGCTAATTAGAGGTGAACCAATACATATCCAAACGTAAAACCAGTTCCTGGACAATGAGAGCAATTGTTCAATTTTGCAATAGTAACTAAGAATACTGACACATAGCGATGTTTGATTCCATTTTCCGTAAAGATTTAATTAAATATTTCCCATTAGGTTTATTACTGCCTTAACATGAATGATAAATTGGTTCCTGTTGTCCCCAAGGAAATCAAATTGACACAGTATATTAGTGAGGTATTTAGTGAAATATTACTTAAAGGCTTTTTCTATGAGGCAGAGACATTAACCTTCCTGATTAGTATGAAACAAACTATTAAAAATGTTCAAAGATTCTGCTGCCACCTCTTTTTCAAGAAGGGAGTTCCAAAAATGCATGACACTGAGCGAAAAAGAACATTGTTTCAGTTTTAAATCAACAACAGTTCTCGATTCTCCACATCCACCTTATGAAGATTCCTCCAACTTTTATGTTTTGATCAAGGTGCTTCTTACTCTTTTCAGCCTCAGCAGATACAAATCCCAACCTGTCCAACATTTCCTCAAATGGCAGCCCTGCCCATTCCCAGAATTAGTCTGGTAAACCTGCTCTGAATTGCCAATATAATACCGTAATATACTAGGAATCTAAGTAAGCATATAATCCAAACTGGATAAGTACATACTGATGTACAGTTGCTAGTTGTTAATCAACTTCTTATCATGATATTGATCTGACTGTTCTGTGATATTTGTTATGTGGTTAACATATAGAAAACCACAATCACATAATGTTTAAAATCAATGCTTCCGAACTTAGGGCAAGATAACGTGTATGGACCTCTTTGCAAAATCCCTTCAAACGGACCGACAAGGAAATGTCGGTGAAGATAAGGTAAGCACCAAAGATAAAAAACTTTGACACATAAATTGAGTTTCAAAAAGTGTGAGCAGCCACTTAGCTGGGCTAAATTCCTAGACCTGATCACATCACAGGATCACAGGATGCTCAGGATTTTTTTTGCTCTTAGATAAATAAACAATTTCTTTTTGTATTAAAGCAGTCCACTGAATTTTAATTCATGCTATCTTTGAACCAATAAATAAAGTCAGCTAGAGATGACAGGGCAGGCTGTGATGTTCTAACAGTATTAAATGGGAGTTACTGGAAATTGATACTCTCTGGGGTTCTGAGATCTGCAGGAAATGTTTTTGCCTATATATTATCCAGAGTGTGACTAGATCCTAGAGGAGTGCACAGTTCCAAGAAGGGAACCATGTGATTGGAGCCACGGACATGTTAGAGCTACAGGAGGTTAAGAAAGTGGTCACATGTAAAATAATTCCATACAGGCAGGTATCCCATCACCAAGTCACCCTTTATTTACACATGGAGAATCCTTAACACTGAGCCAGCTCTCAGAGTGCCAGACATTCTGTTTATATCTGTCATCCAGGACTCCCTAATTGGACCAGGTTAACAGCCCCAATCAGAAAACTCATATTCTCTGAGGTCCACCTAGCACACCACATTACAATCACTACGTCCCTCCCCCTCTGAGTCTGAGGACCTGGCTGTTTTCTTTTCTAGCTCCACCTGGGGTGTTTTGGCATTGGGTCAGGTTCCTCCGACTCTGCATTGGATATGGGCAGTGAGTAACACACAGGAGCTCACCTCTTGCATCTGGAGCATCTTGGAAGAAATTCATTCTCTCCTTCCCTGGCGAAGTTGTCGATCCACAATGGCCATCTCACATTCAGAGGTCTCTTCAACGCTTGATAGAGAATGAGAACCCATGGACCCTGACAGCCTTTCTGACTGTTCTGAGGAGCAAGGCACATTTTGCTCCTGCACTCTTTGCAAATTTGTGGCTTTCATATGGTCCATGTGCTTGTTCATGACCATCACCCCTACCCGAACTTTATACATCACTGGTCCTGACCTTGCGTTGACCATGTCTCTTACCTAGACAGGGCCATTTTTGTGGTTCCCACACCAAACTTTGTCCTCTGTGTAAAACTATCTTTCTCGCTTGGCAGAGTCTGGCATCCAGCACTTCCTGATGCTGTCTCAAACTTCTCCCCTCCCATCCCTGCCATGTCTGGAAAGATCAAATTTAATCTGGTGTGAAGTCTTCGCCGCATTAATAACTCCTCAAGGAGTTACTATCCCTATAGTTTTATGAGGGGTGATCTTATAATCAAATAGGAACTTGGACAGTTTGGTATCGAGCAAAGGTGTAGGCTGTTCCTTCAAGACTGCCTCTAAAGTCTGGACTGCTCTTTCGGCCAGGCCATTGGATGATGGATGGTATGGAGCAGTCCTTATATGTTGAATCCCATTCGACTTTAGGAAATACTCAAATTCCCTACTGGTAACTGATGGCTTATTATCTGTTACCAACACTGCCCGGGAGTTTGTGCATTGCAAAAGATGCATGCAGTTTTTCTGTTGTCATCTCCATGTTTAACTCTAAGCACGTCTAACAATATTGAGTGGGTGTCCACAATGACTAAAAACGTACAGCTCATGAAAGGACCTGCATAGTTGATAGGTAACCAAGTCCAGGATTTACCTAGCCATTCCCACGAATGTGGCAGAACTGCTGGCAATAAGTTTTGGCCTTGTTGGTACTCTGGGCACTGTCCCACGAACACAGCTATGTCTGCATCCACGCCTGGCCACCAGACACAATTTTTCACCAACAGCTTCATTTTGGAGATCCCTGGAATGAACCTGCTGGAGTTCAGCCAGTATCTGGCAGTGACCTTTGCTCCGGACAATTGCTCTTCTTCCCTGTAATAATATGCCATCCAGAATGTCTGTCACTCTTTGTATCTGTCAGCCAGGCTCCCTGATTGGACCAGAATAACAACTCCAATTGGGTAACTCATATTCTATGAAGTCCACCTGGCTGACCTCATTACAATCACTACACCATGAGTACTCTTCCTAAAAGACTAATGCTGTGTACTAGCTACCTATGAGGATAAGGGGAAAGCCTGGGGGCAAGTCAAGCAAAATTCAGTTCAAGGTACCATGACATTGTGGTGAAACAGCAGAGTGGAAATGCAGTAATGTTGGGGATTTAAGGGAATGGATTGTAATAAATGCTTCCTTAAGCGCCTCAATTGGCAATGGAGTGTGAAGGCTCTCCATTGGTCTTAATTGCAGTGGAGCTGGAAAGGTGGTGAGCTTCCCATCCACCACTGTCTATTTTATTAACCACCCTCCTTGCTTGAGGGGAGGATATTAATTTCCACCCTCCAATTTGGAGAAAAGTTAAAAAGAACTCAGAGAACAAAGAGAAATCACAAAACTAAATTATCAGGAAACATGAAACTTTACAGTAAAACATTCCACAGGTAGATAATTTAAAAAAAAGGAAAGTTGGGTTGAAAATAAGGTCACAAAGGAATGGATGAGATAAAACCACAGGCAGAGGTAGACAAACGACAAAAGTAGTAATTAATTATTTTACTTCAGTACTTACCATGGAACAGCCATCTGGACATGATATTAGCAGATGAGATTATAAATGATATATCAAATAAATTTATCAAATTCAAAGTGAATGAAACTTCTGGTCTGGGCTGATTCCATTTATACATTTTAATAAAACTGAGGATGAAATATAGCACAGGAAATATGACGGAAACATAATAATTTGTTATATAAAACGATAGTGCCAGATAAAATTCAGATAGTTAATGTTATACTTAAGAAGAGAGATATAGGTTATCTAAAGATTCATAACCTTAACTTTATTGGTAGGAAAAATAAAGGAATCTCTACTAATGGAGAGAATAGCAAATCATCTACAAATCAAGAAGATGACAATGAATTGTTTTGGATTTCAGGAGGCATGTTGCAAGCACAACCTCATTGATTTCTTTGAAGAAACGACAAAGAAGGTGGACAATAGTAATGGAATAGATGAAACTTACCTAGCTCTCTAAAAGGCCTTTGACAAGGTGCCACCAGAGTCTCCAGATGGAACAAGTTGAAGAATGGGTAACTAGCCGGCTGCATGAGAGACGGTAAACAGTAGCTATTCAGAATTGCAAGATGTGGAATTTGGAGTGTAAAGGGAAGATGGAAGCCTGAGGGAGAACGGAAACAAGGGCTACAGCATCAATCTTTTTAACGGTTACACTACAGAAGCTACTTATCCCACTGTGTCTAAAACAGTTCTGAGCAAGATGTTATAATGTTAGATGAGGAAGAATGGGAGGAAGCTTAAGTGGAGCACAAATGAATTGGTTGGGTCAAATGTCTCATTTTTGTACAATATATGCTTTGTGATTCTGTGTAAGTTAGTGTGTTAGGCTGGCACATGTTAATAAGGCAGTTGAAGCTTGTCCTAGAACCAATATTTTATTTTAATGAATCACAGAATGGTTACAGCTCAGAATGATGCCAGATAGCCTGCCATGTCAGTGCCATCTCAAGAAAGGACCAACTCCCTCAAGCCACTCCTCCACTTTCTCCCTGCACATTCTTTCTTTTAAGACAGCTATCTGATTCCCTCCTGAAAGCTGCACCATGAAAATTGTGCCTCTTCAGCACAAGTAGTAAACCTGCAAGTGTCAGAGATAGTAAGAACTGCAGGTGCTGGAGTCAGAGATAACACAGTATGGAGCTGGAGGGGCACAGCAGGCCAGGCAGCATCAGAGGAACAGGAAAATTGACATTTCTGGTCGGGGCCCTTCTTTTTTTTTTCTGAAGAAGGGTCCCGACCCGAAATGTCAACTTTCCTGCTCCTCCAATGCTGCTTGGCCTGATCTGCTCTTTCAGCTCCACGCTGTGTTAACTTGCAAGTGTCTCTGTTTTAGCCTCTCTGAGTTCAAGCTGAAATGATGGTAAAACAGCAAATAGTGTGTGCTAAAACCTGGCTTTGATGCAGGTACACCACCGATTTAGTGACTCCTTTCACCTTTTCATAAAACAAGGTGACTGGAGCATAAAAACCTGCAGGAACTGGTGGGGGTGAATGGCCTGTTTCTGTGCGGTATATCTTTTGTAATTCTTTGGAAGTGCCTCAATCTTTAAAAGGTTGCAAATTATGTGTTTAATTGTAGTGTTAGCTAAGTATCAGGGCTCAAAGCAATAAGCATCGGGCAAATGTTAAGAGTGACCTTTCTGAACTAATTACTAATGACAGGGTGTCAGCTTGGTGCTATGATAGTGTAGAATCAGAAAACTGTGAGCTCAGTTTCCACACCAAAGACTTGAATGCATAATACAGGCTGACACTTCAATGTAGTACATTGTCAGAGGTGCAGCATTTTAGATAAAAAGTTGAACTGAGAGTTTCTTTGCATTTTCAAGTATGATGTGAATTTACCTGCAACAGAATATTTTACTGATGTGACAATGCTTATATCATGTCCTGTGACATAAGAAACTAGGCATGGATATAGTGGTTGTGAAAGATCCAACAGGCATTTATTACAACTAACTTTTAAGTACAAACATAACGTTCACAGCCACAAAAGTGTCTGGGCTAACGTTAGGTTAGTACATTACAAAAAAGGAGCATGTTTTCAGGAATGTGTCATGTTTCAACTGATCCCTGGTGTAAAATGGAATATGGGATCTTTATACCCCCCAACTCACACACTGATGTTGAGATGATATCATGAGGATATTTCTTAAACATATCCTGACATATGGCCTGTGAGGCATAAGGCAACAAAGTGGGCATAAAAAGTCTTAACACCATTTTAAAGAAGAGATGGGAAGATTTCCTTGGATGTTGGCCAAGTTTTATCTCTCAACTCATATCACAAAAGAGTAAAAGATTAGTCCATTGTCCCTTGCTCTTTCTGTGACCTTGCTTTGCACTAACTGGCTGCAGAACTCCCCATATTACAACAGGGACTCCAAAAATACTTTGTTGGCTGTACAAAACTATGGGATGCTCTTGAGATCATGAGCTGTAACATGTAGATGTAAGTTCTTTCTTTCAGAGGTTTAAAAAAAATCATGAAATGTATGTAGATATGGTTACTGAGGTTATAGGCATCAAACTATACTTCTAGCTGTGTGCCACTTGATAGATTGAAATGATTAATCTTTCAGAACAGTGTCTATGCAAGCCTTTAATAGATGGAGCTTGAGAAAACACCTGTCTCCTAAGGCAGCCTAGAGATGTAAATTTTCCAAACCACTTTTTGTTTTATAACAAAAGAAAAAATATTTAAAATGCCTAAAGCAGCTATCTTATTCATCCCTAATCGTGCAGTGAACAAAACTTCACTTTGAATTGAACCCGTGAGAAACAATTAAAACTGTGACTCAATCACAAGTAGTATTTCTTGCCAATTTTTGGCTAACACACTAATGAGGAAATGAGTCATGTTTGACTTGCAAAATTGAACCTTTCATGTGAATGTGAAGGTGGGTATTATCCATGATTCTTAGCTTCTCAGCAAGATAAAGGCACAACTTTTGACTATGGCCTTCACTCCACTTTTTTTGTCATTCCCTCATAACTGTTGACTCTCTTGTCCATTTATCTCTCTTAACTCAGCCTTGAATATGTTCAACATCCCAGCCTCCACTGCTTTCTGGGAATAGAGAATTCCAAATACAAGTGACATTTGTGAGATGTAATCCCTTTTCACCTCAGTCTTAAATGGAAGATTTTTTCTTTAAATTGTGCTTCCTTGCTTTAGATTTCCTATAAGTTAACATCCTCCCATACCCACGTTGCCTCAGAATGTATCAGAGATATCAAAAACCACCCCAAGGCCTCCTACCCTCCCTCGACCTCTTCATCTCCAACTGCCGTCGAGACATCAAAAAGGACCGCAACTTCCCCCCCACAGTGGTCGAGAATGCCCTCGACCGTGTCTCCCGCATTTCCCGGAACACATCCCTCACGCCCCGTCCCCGCAACAATAACCAAAAAAGAATCCCCCTCGTCCTCACATACCACCCCACCAACCTCCGGATCCAACGCATCATCCTCCGACACTTCCGCCATCTGCAATCAGACCCCACCACCAAAGACATTTTTCCCTCCCCACCCTTATCTGCCTTCCGGAGGGACCACTCCCTCCACGACTCCCTTGTCCGCTCCACACTCCCCTCCAGCCCCACCACACCCAGCACTTTTCCTTGTCACCGCAGGAAGTGCTACACCTGCCCCCACACCTCCTCCCTCACCCCAATCCCAGGCCCCAAGAAGACTTTCCACATCAGGCAGAGGTTCACCTGCACATCTGCCAATGTGGTATACTGCATCCGCTGTACCCGTTGTGGCTTCCTCTACATCGGGGAAACCAAGCGGAGGCTTGGGGACCGCTTTGCAGAACACCTGTGCTCAGTTCGCAACAAACAACTGCACCTCCCAGTCGCGAACCATTTCAACTCCCCCTCCCATTCCTCAGATGACATGTCCATCCTTGGCCTCCTGCAATGCCACAGTGATGCCACCCGAAGGCTGCAGGAACAGCAAATCATATTCAGCCTGGGAACCCTGCAGCCCAATGGCATCAATGTGGATTTCACAAGCTTCAAAATCTCCCCTCCCCCAACCGCATCCCAAAACCAGCCCAGCTCATCTCCACCTCCCTAACCTGTTTTTCCTCTCACCTCAAGCCACACCCCCATCTCCCATCTACTAACATCATCCCGCCCCCTTGACCTGTCCGTCCTCCCTGGACTGACCTATCACCCCCC
>JAHRHZ010000051.1:11443561-11519441 GCA_024137785.1 Ginglymostoma cirratum
TATCCACCTCCCCCTCTCTCCCTATTTATTTCAGAACCCTCTTCCCCCCCCCCATTTCTGATGAAGGGTTTAGGCCCGAAACGTCAAGTTTTCCTGCTCCTATGATGCTGCTTGACCTGCTGTGTTCATCCAGCCCCATGCTTGTTATCTTGCCTCAGAATGTTATGTATCAGGTTTAAGATAACCTCTCATTCTTCTAAACTCCAATGAGTCTGGGCCCAATCTGCTGAAGATTTCTTCACAAGACATGCAGATATATCGGGAAATCCAGTGAACCTAGATTTGTATAAGAATTGTTGCCGTAGGGGTAAGCCTTGGGTGATTTTTCTCCTATCTAGTAACCTTTACAGGGCAAATAGCTATAAATCTTGAGGAATAAATGGCATTTATTGGAACTAAATTTCATATAAAAGTGCAGGTCAAATGAATCATTGAAATTCATATGACAGCTGCAAGATGTGAGAGCGGTGACTTGAGAGATACATGTCATTTTGTAATTGGAGCTTGTGGAACAAACGGCCCTTCACTTTCTTGAAAGCAGTGTTAGTTCACTATACTGTCACTTCTACCATCATAAACTGGGAACTTGACGTCCAGTCATCTGTGACCGGAAAGACTGCTAGAAGTCGTCGTTAACGTATGGCAACATAACAGAAATATCCCAATGAATAGAGTAGCTACAGGGTAAAACATGTCTAATACTTCCTGGACATTTCACTTGTGTCGCAGAGCAAAAGGGACATTTTGACTGAAATGAATCTCAATATTGCTGCGTCTAACAATCTTGTACAAAACCTCTCCTGTAAATATACATGCAATCCCAACTCAGACTTTTACCATTGTCCCTTAAGAATACCCAGGATCAGGAGTCCACTGCTCAACATCCTCTTTCTCTTAGCAGTCCTCGTGGTCAAGAATGGCTTGCTTCCACACTAGCAATGAATTCTCAGGTAACTGAGGAGTCTAATGCATGATGTACAGTCTCAGGTGGGACAGACAGAGGTTGGAGAACTGAGAGTATGGGGTGCCCAGATCACCCTGCTCACCTTTCTGTCAATGCTTGACTTCAGCTTGTTGTCACCAATGTACCTCGGGTAATCAGATCCTTCCTGAATGCTCTTTCTCTCCACTTGAGGCAGTCTTGGGCAGGGGTTTTCTCAGTGTCAATAAGCATGTTGCATTGTTTCAAGGATATTCTTGCGGTGTTTTCTCTACCCCTTTGGGACTCACTTATTGAGCAGAAGCTCTGAGAAGAATGCTTGTTTCAGGACAATGGCTAAAGTCAGGAATATAAAACCATCCAGGCAAATGGATTTGGCAAGGTGATAGAATAATGGAGCGGAGTTACATAGAAAGGAGGAGACAGAAATATTGAAAACAGAGGAACAAAGGGATGCAGAGAGAAAAAGAATTGAGAAAAAGAGAGAGAAGGGGAGAAAGGGTGAGATAGGGGCAAACAGAGGGTCATAGAGATATTCAGAGAGAGACAGCAAGTAAAGCAGGAGAGACAGAAGACCTGAAATTTAAAGGGAGAAACTGAGATGTAGAAAGAAGCGTGAATGAGACCATAAAATGAAGAGGGAGAGCAGAGAGAAAGATAAAAAATGAAAAGAACACTACTTTACGCGGCCTTTCACAGCTCTGGGTAAGCTAGATTTCTGTCCATACAACAATTTATTGTTAAGTGTTGTCACTGCTGTAATGAAAGGAATGTGGAGGCCAATTTGTGCAGATTCTAAAAATATCAATGAGGTAATGACTAGAAAATTTGATTTGGTGATGCTGCTCAATGGATATCTGCCAAAAGGGTCTTGGGGTAATTTTCAAGGTTAGAAATTCAGAAACCAGTAGAAGCATATTGAGCGTAACAGGCAAAAGAAAAAGAAGGATAATGAGGAGAATTTCCATTTACATTACAAGTTGCTGTGATCTTGGACATATCACCAAGAAGGATAATGGAAGCAGATTAAGTAACAACTTTCAAAAAGGGGAATAGCTGCCGTAGTTGAAGGGGAAATGAAAGCCAGAGCTATGGAGAAAGAGATGAGATTGAATTCAGCAGCCTTTAGAAACTTTAGGCATCAGAAGGACAACTGGTCAAGTGGCCCCTTCCCTTCAGAATGGTTCTTACTTTAAAAAGGTGAAATTCAGTTAGTGTTTGATTCATGTTCCTATTGGCCTCGATTAGTGAACTGTCCCTTTAATATGTCCAAGACAGAGCCAATCCTCATCATGTGTGTGTAATTATTAACTGCAAAATACTTTCTCTGTTCATGTAAAAAAAAAATCCATGCTGTACACTCAAGCTCACTAATTGAGATCAGTGGAGAATGAGGAACACACTGCTGTTGCAACATGGGTCTGGTGCCAGTAAAGCCAAACATATCTTTTTCTTCATTCAAGAGATGTGGGCATCACTGGCCAGACCAATGTTTATTAACGAACCTGATTGTCCTGAAAAGGAAGTGGCGAGCTGCCTCCGAGAACTGTTGCAGTCCTTTGGGTGAGACCACCCACAGTGCTGTTAAACAGTTTGAGGGTTTTGGCCCTGCAACACTGAAGGGACAGTGATATATTATCAAATCAGATGGCAAAGGGCTTGGAGGGGAACATGCAGGCAACAGTGTTCCAATATATGCGCTGCCCTTGTCCTTCTCGATGGTAGTGGTTGTGGGTTTGCAAGCTGCTGTCTAAGGACACTTGGTGAATTTCTGCAGTGCATCTTATAGATGTTAGACACTAATGCTGCTGCTGAATGTCAGTGGTGGAGGCAGTGAATGTTGTAGATGAGATTACAATCATACGGGCTGCTTTGTAAGTGGACAGTATTGCATTACACTCTTGATTTGTTCATTATAGATGGTGGACAGGGTCTGGGAGTTGAGACTTGAGTTATAAACTGGAGCCTGTGATTTGCTGTAGTAGCCACAGCATTAATATGGTCAGTCCAGCTCAGTTATTGGTAAATACTACCCTCAGGATGCAGGTATTGGGAAGTTAAACAATGGTAATGCTGTTGAGTTTCAACGGGCGATGGTTAGATTCACTCTTGCTGGAAATGCTCATTGTTTGACATTTGTGTGGTGTGTATGTTATTTGCCACTTGCTTGTGCAAGCTTGGATATTTTCCGGGTCATGCCGCATTTGAATACGGACTGTTTCAGTGTCTGAGGAGTCACAAATGGTGCTGAACATTGTGCAATCATCAATAAATATCTCTACTTCTGACCTAATGATGAAGGTAAAGTCATTGACGAAGCAGCTGAAGATGTTTGGGTCTAGGACACTACCGTGAGGACTCCTGCAGAGATGTCCTGGAGTTCAGATGACTGACCTCCATCACTCGCAACCATCTTCCTTTGGTATGATTCCAACCAGTGGAGAGTTTTCTCCATATTCTAACCAATTCTAGTTTTACCAGAGATCTTCGATGCCATACTTTGTTGAAAACTGCATTGATATCAGAGCAGTCACTCTCACCTCACCTCTGGAATTCAGATCTCTTGTCCTGTTTTGATCAAGGCTATACGGAGGTTAGCAGCTGAATGATCCTAGTGGAACCCAAACTAGATAACTGTGAGTGGGTTATAGCTGAGCATATGCTGCATGATAGATTTGATTTTACTTTTGATTTTACTAATGATCGAAAGTAGCTGATGGTAATTGGCTGGATTGGATTTATCCAGCTTTTTGTGTACAGTGTACCTGGGTAATTTTCTACTTTGTCAGGTAGATACCAATGTTGTTAGCTGCATTGGAATAGCTTGACTACGGGGGCGGAAAGTTCTGGAGCACATTTTCTGATCTTCTTAAAGGGTCTCCAAATTTCCATGCATAATGCATGGCCTACATATTGTACGAGCATTTCTCCCTACTTATTTGATTCCTATTTTTTATAACAAATGAGGGGGTTATTTGAAAGAAAGGGAAGGGTTTCACCTGGTTTATGCAAAGTAACCTATTTCAGTCCTTGTTGCCATAACCTTGGGACGGCACTGAAATTGTGCTGCTAATGCAGTGAGACTATTGCAATCATCTTATTTTGTTTAGAATCATTGCCATATCTGTATTACAGCTACTGAGAAGGAAATTGATTCCATTTGATGTTTAATGCCCTTATAAATGACGATAGATTTAAAGAATGGAGTTGAATTGATGTGAATTGAATTGCATTAGCTTTATTGTCACATGTACTTAGATGAATACAGTGAAAAGTTTACAGTCACCGCATTACTGCCCCATCTTAGGTGAAAAAGTATGTAGGTACAGATTCTTAAGATCAAATTCTTAGGAAACAAAAAAAAAGTGAAGAAATAAATAGTCCGGCATTATAGGTCATAAGAATACATTTGAAAAATGAAGAATTAGAAGTTCAGAATATCAGTCTTTCCAACCCAGTCCATGTTGGCACCTAACCGCAAAGGAGACCTCTACCATCTCATTGCCACCTGCGCTGGACACACCAAAGTAGGAGATGCCCCACTTTAGTCACCATCTCTTCACCACTGGGCCCATTTTGCAGAGGCTGTGGAACCCACACTTGTCCCGTAACCTAGGGACTTTAGCTCTGCTGCCAGGTCAGGCCGCCGCTGGGCCATGAGTCTCGTTTTGGCTGCAGATGTCACATTCCCAACTCGACCATTTTGAAGAGTACGCTGCTGCCAGCGCTGCCGTCTCCAATTGTTGGAGGAGCTTTGCTGCCACTGCGGCCAGCCTTGAACACCGGGAGAACGACCTCACTGCTGCTGCTGCTGCCGCCACCTCCAATCCCTGGGAAAATGTCCTCACTGTCACTTCCACTGTGTCCAATCGCCAGGAGAACATCCTCACTGTAGCTACCACCTCCTTCTATCACCGGGAAAAGCCACGTCTTCCATTCCACAGGTAGCCCACTCTCACTGCTGCACAGGTGCTGCCAACCAACCCGCCACAGAAAATAAAGAAGGACCAAAAGGAAAGGAAAATAAAGTGAAAGAAAAGAGCAGAGCAAAAGTAAAACAAAGAAGGAAAGCAGATTGGGAGTGGATGGGCCTCAGGCAAGAGCTGCCCTATTACTCCATCGCTATCTTGCACTGAAAGTTGAGTCCTCAGCAGAGTTGGAATCGAGTGATGTGAAGTTACAGTGTAATAACAATTATATAGTTTCACTTTCCAGATTGAAGTCATTCAGGAAGATGTAAGTTTTCTATTTACGGCATTCAATATTTCAACTTTGGAATTGCTGAACAGCTAAAGAAATGAACACGTTTTAACTTGTCAGGAACAAACTTCTGCAGAAGTTGTAAGCCTGAAATATGAAGAGAAAATGCTGGAAATATGAAGCAGGCCAGAATAAGGAACAGAGCTAAAGGACTGGATTTGAAGTTTACAACAAATTGGAAGCAACTCACGGCCAATTAATTACCTTTTGTGAAGTGTGGTCTTGAACAGTTTACTGTGTTAAATATACAATACGAATGCAACTACTCCCACATCCAGACCTGAATGCAAACTCTACACAGACAGTCACCCAAGGGTGGAACTGAACCCAGATCCCTAGCATTGTGAGGCAGCAGTGCTAGGCACTGAGCCACCATGCTGCCCCAAAGTGTTCTCACAAAAGTGTCTGTGTTTGAGAATGTTGGGGCACAGGCAGCACATGGTGAAGATGCTGGCTGTATCTGCAGGACACAAGAAAGAAGATGTAGTGGCCATTAGTTAGAAGTGGTGTGTAATGACTGACAGAGTTACAGTGAAATAAAGAGTGGTACTTACTCGGTTGTTGGGACACGAATATCTCAGCACCCCCCCAGAACGAGTCCCAGTGTTCTCCTGCAAGGACCAGATTCTCTCCTCCCATTGTGTGAGAAGTCTAATATCAGGTGCCTCTCTATCCGTATGGACTGGCTGTGCCATATAACTGCCTTTCTTCTCCTGGACTGAGAGAAAAGGAGGAACTGAGTGAGATGAAAATAAGTGGCACACCCATTGCTGCTAGTGCAGGTGGGCATAAGGTGGTGAGGCATTCCAAAGGAGGGAGTGGGCAATGCAGAGGCCATGCAGGGTTAGTGGTGTGGGATAGAAACAGGAACAAAAACAAAGTTGCTAGAAAAGCTCAGCAGGTCTGGCAGCATCTGTGAAGGAGAAAACAGAGTTAACGTTTTGGGTCCGGTGACCCTTCCTCAGAACTGATGGTGCTGGGAAAACGTCAGTCTATATGCAGAAAATAGGGAAGTGGGTGGGGTAGGGAGTAAGCGATAGGATAGAGCCTTAAGAGAGAGAAAGACAGTTGGACAGACAAGGGAACTGATAACGATCAGGCTGGGAGGGTGAATAGTTGTTAATGGGGACTGTTAGTGACCAACAACAGGGTGTGTGTGATGGCCTGGTGTGTGGGTTAGGGGGCTGGGACGTGGGAGAGTTTAGCCCCGAAAATTATTGAACTCAATATTGAGTCTGGAGGGCTGTAGGGTCCCCAAGTGCAAAATGAGGTGTTGTTCTAGCTTGCATTGAGCTTTGCTGGAACACTGCAGCAAGCCAGAGACAGAGATGTTGGCCAGGGAGCAGGGTGGTGCATTAAGGTGGCAGGCAACAGGTAGTTCAGGGTCTTTTTTGTGAGCAAAATATAGATGTTCTGCAAAGCGGTCACCCATTTTATGCTTTGTTTCCCCAGTGTAGAGGAGACCACATGTTGTGAGCAGCGAATGCAGTAGACGAGGTTCTGGGAAGTGCAGGTGAAGTGATGCTTCACCTGGAAGGTATGTTTGGGCCCTTGGATACTGGGGAGGGAGGAGGTAAATGGGCAGGTGTTGCACTTCACCGGTTACAGGGAAAGGTGCCGTAGGGCTGTGGGGAGGTGTTGGGGGTGAAGGAAGTGTGGACCAGGGTGTCCCAGAGGGAACAGTCCCTGCGGAAGGTGGACGAGGGAGGGGAGGGGAATATGTGTCTGGTGTGGGATGTTAGGAGAAAAAACAAGAAGGTGAGCAATGAAATTGCAGGCATAGTGAGAGTGGAAGAGAATGAGCTTTGGTAGGAGGTAGGTGTCTTAGAGAAATAGAGGGAGAGAAGAATGTGGCACTTACTCTGTTGCAGTGGAGAAAGTGATTGACCTTCTGAAGGCTTTGCAGACCATTTCTCCTCATCGTTGAGATGACACTGATCTGGATGGTGACATTGGACCAGGTTGCCAGGTTGCATAACCTCCTCTGCTGATCCTCCTCTGGACCATCCTGTCTACCAGGACCTCCAGGTCTTTTGTGTAGAATAGCAGTGCTACTGTCCTACTTTCTGACATGTTCTCAGTCTGTCCTTGAGCAAGCAGGTCATTCTCAGAATGCCAGTGCCCTTCCAGGAGCATGGAGGTTTTTTAAAGATGATGCAGACACAGGGATGCTGATCTTTTAGCAGGTATTCACTGAGTGGCAAGTTGTTCTGTGAATGGTGTATGGTAGGAAGGAATGGGAATCGGACCTGAGGGGTAATAGGGCTGGGGTAAGTGGCTAAAGTGGAGACTTTGGTAAGATACATTGATAAAACCTGGTTGGCCTCATGGCAGAAGTCTGTCTAGAAAAATCAGACTTAGTCAAAAATTCAGTTCAATACATCTGTATGTAGCCTTCCATTGGAAATGGATTCCCATTCTTTAAAAGGAAAAACACGAATGTTGTATTCTGGCATAAGTTTCTGTCCAGGTAGGACTCTAAGATATGAAATCATGACATGTGATATTCCAATATAAAGGTGTCCATCTTGCCTTCAGTCACTGCCTTGGTGTAACAGAATCAGTGTGATGTCTTTACTCAGTCAGCTATGTGTAATAAATGGACAATAACATCAATATTCTCATCCACCATCTTTTGTCAGGCAGATGCTTGAAGTTTGAATACATTTATGAACTGATTCAAGAACTGATTCTTCCCTGCTGTTATCAAATTTTTGAATGGGCCTCTTTAATGTTAATGTTGATCTCTTTCTCTGCACCTTCTCTACCGCTGTAACATGATTCTGCACTCTGTTCAGCTACCCTGATGCACTCTGTATGGTATGATTTGCCTTAGAGCACGCAAAACAATACTTTTCACTGTATCTCGGTATATGCGACAACAATAAATCAAATCAAATAAGCACATAACTTAGTCTAAGTGTGTTTGTATATGATATAGTAGCTGTATAAATAGCTAAGATTGTTTATATACTTCAAGACATCTGTCTCAGCAAGAATTCGACTCTCTGTGGTAAATGTTACATGTGTTAATATACAGAAAACCTCACGGTGTGTTAATTAACCATCAGTTTTCCTGCTAAATTCTGCCAGCCACTATCTAGTTCCATTGTTATTAACCAGCAACATTGTCTCAGAGACAGAAGTCACTGAATTTGGGGTGGTCCATTGTCACCGTCTTCACAATTTTATCACACACGTGTTATCAGAAGGACACATTTGTGTCCTTCAAATCAAAAATATTTCACTACGGTTACAATGTTTGGTTACAGCACGGTCTTCAGGCTCTGTAAATACTTTTCAATAGAACTTTAATAATCAGAAACAGTGGCCAAATTTGAACTGGATTGTTGGCTCCTAAGGTCTTGATTTCTACGTTCTCTCTTCCATTTTCCCATCTAATAGCCAAAATGAGAACTATACCCTGTGCTTTTCATGGAATGTGTTGAAAGCTGAATCCAACAGCGAGCTGTGACTAAATTGACTGGAAACAAAGGCAAGATGTCGAAGGGATCTAGAGAATCGTACAGCTACCTGTATGCAAATGAAATGAAAGAATGATGAATGGCTCATGTGGGTTTTCCAGCCAGCACGCTAAATCCAATAAAATGTTTAGGGTCAAGATGATTACACTTCCATACAGAAAGGAAGGGCCCTTCAGCGCTGTAGCTGATACACACGCACACAAATGACAGCTGACTCCAGGCACCCCAGATCTATGAAGGAACAGCTGAGGCCAGCGCAGGAAGCAGCTGTTAGGAGTCAAGGATTAACTGTACTTACGACCAGCAGGAATAGTTGGTTACAGCAGAGTCCAAAATCAGGGCACGTGCTCCTCCATTTCTTAAAGCAATGTGTCCAATTGATGTGGAAATTGGAGGAAAAAGATTAACTCTTTCACTGCATTGCCATAATTTTTCTTAAAGCAATATCATAAACAGCAGTAGTTTGCATTAACTTTGATTGTGCTACAATTATCCAGAAGTTTGGGTCTTGCTTGATCCTATGTGAAACACTAGATTGAAACTGAATGCATTCAGTGCTTCAGATCAGGGTGATTTACAATTGCACAGACAGGCAGTATGATTTTAATTGTACAAAGCCAGGTTTCCTTCAACTTGTGGGACACCCTTGTGATGAACAGCTTCCAGAATGATGACTACCATTATGCTTTCTTCAACACTAAGTAGGGGATTCATCTATGCAACTGCCCCCAACCAATCCACAGTTGCTGCTTTGTGTTGCATGCCGACATCTTGGTGAGAAGATAAACAAATGTGCTTTAAGTGAACGGATACTTTGTTTTAGGCATCTGGAGTGTTATCTTACATGCAATTTGGGAAAATACATTTTGCCAACAAGAGGTCCAAGAATATGCTGAATGTAATATTGTTTCCAAACACACATTGGGAATAGTGCTGGCCAGTTTGGAATCTTTCTTAAAAACCGAAAGAACTACGGATGATGTAAACCAGAATCAAAAACAGAAATTGCTGAAAAAGCTCAACATTCTGGCAACATCTGTAGAGAGAAATCAAAATTAACATTTCAGGTCAACTGACGCTTCCTCAGAACTGTTCTGAGGAAGGGTCACTCGATCCGAAATGTTAACTCTGAATTCTCTCTACAGATAGTACTAAACCTGCTGATCTTTTCCAGCGATTTCTGTTGAAACCTTTCTTTGTGGTTTTTCTTTAAATTATAAGTTATAGTTTTCTATGCTTTATATTGCAGCGAGTGAATAGATTTATTTGGATATAAATATACAGAGACGCTCATATTGATTTGGCATGAATCTAACCCATACATATTTAGCAGCCTCCATATCCTAATATCATAAGGGTCATGTGGTGTGCTAATGGTCTCCTAACCTGTTTGCCAGAAGGTCTGGGTTCAACCCCTACCTGCCCCAGATATGTGCCACAGTATGCCTGAGTAGGATGATTAATTAGCTAATTTAGTGTTCCTGTTGTTGGCTATTTAGTATATCGCCACAGTCCTGTATCCATGATACCTTGCTCAAGTTTTACAATTTTGGTGCTAGCATCAAATTAATGTGACATGCCAATTGATGTTGTTTAAGGTATTGGTTCTGAAAGGTTTAATGTTTATGTTACATTAGCTTTACTCATTCCACTTATATCATATACAGTCTGTGTGAGGGAAGACCAGCTTTCAGAGTAAGTTGATGTATCTGTAACTCCCTAAGATCTTTGAAATTATATCTGATCAAATGTACTTGTACTCATTGAGTCATAGAGTCATAAAGCGCGGAAACAAACACTTCAGTCCAACTCACCCATGCTGAATAGACATCCCAATTTTACCTAGTCCCATTTGCTAGAATTTGGCCCATATCCCTCTAAACTCTTCCTATTCAAATATCCATCCAGATTCCTCTTAAATGTTGTAATTATACCTGCCTCTACCACTTCCCTTGGTAGCTCATTCCATACACGCACCACACTCCGGGTGAAAATGTTAAAATCTTTCTCCTCTCACCTTAAACCTATGCCCTCTAGTTTTGGACTCCCCCACTGTAGGAAAAAGGCCTTGGCTATTCACCTTTTCCATGCCCATCATGATTTTATAAACCTCTATAAGGTCACCCTTCAGCCTCCAGAGCTCCAGGGGAAAAAGCCTCAGCCTATTCACCTTTTCCCTATAACTCAAGCACCCAGTACTTACTGTTACTGAAGCCACAGCTGACATCACCATCTGTGTGGTCAGCTTATTTGTAGTGGACTCTCACTGTGTGAAGTAACCACCTCACTAATGGCATCTGGTGCAACTCGCACCAGAAGCCGGGAGCACTGGTCACTGCTGAGGCAGGCAGGCACCTTACGTCTACCACAGATCAACAAAACAGTGTCTGTCCAAAAATTACAGGGCCTGGTGCTGAAGAGGGAACCCATCTGGGGAAATAGCTGTGTCTGCCTGTGCCCAGAGTCTGCCTTTTGTCTTCTTCCCCAGGGTTGCCAGAGATAGGCTGCTTCCATGTTGTTGCTAACCCTGTCACACAGTGCACATTGACCTGTCATCAGCAAGTTGCTGAAGGCACTTTAAAATGCTGCATGATGGGGCCTTGCATTACAAACTTTAGCCATAGGATGGGCACCGTGTTGGCGAGTCCATTTGACGCAGCTCCCTGTGATTTTACTGGACCACACGCCTTGCCTCCTCAGGGCTGGTAAAATTCCCATTCTGAAAGAGTTCCTCAAGCTTGACGAGCTCAACATATGATAAAATAACATACACACGACACAAGCGCCAGACAACGACTATTTCTAACATGAGAGAATTTAACTATGGTTTCTTGACATTCAGTGGTGTTACTTCACTGAATCCCCCGCTATCAATTTCCTGAGGGTTACCATTGACCAGAAAATGAATTGCACTCGCCATATAAATACAATGGCTACAAGTACAAGTAAGAGGCTAGGAAACTTGCAGTGGGGAGCTCACCTCCTGACTCCGCAAAGCCTGTCACCATTTACAAGGCACAAGTGAGGAGTGTGATGGAATAGTCCCCAGTTGCCTGGATGAGAGCAACTCAAGAAACTTGACACCATCCCAGGACAAAGCAGCCCACTTGATTGGCACCACATCTGCAAACATCCACTCGATCACCGATGCTCAGTAGATGTGGTGTGTACTATCTACAAGAAGCACCAGAAATTCACCAAAGGTTACTTAGATAGCAGCTTCCAAACTCATGACCACTTCCATAAAGAAGGACAAGGACAGCAAACACATTGGAAGACCATGACCTGCAAGTACCCCTCGAAACCAATCACCATCCTGACTTGGAAATATATTGCCATTCCTTCAGTGTGGCTAAAATCACTCCCCAGTGGCATTATAGTTCTACCTACAGCAAATGGATTGCAGCAGTTCAAGAAGGCAACTCACCACAACCTTCATAAAGCCAACTAGGAATGAAAGATAAACATTGGCCCAACCAACATTCTTTTAATAAATCCAGCTCCTGTATTATACTTCTGTACTCTAATTTTGTTATAAGGAGGGTAATTTTTCTGCATGTAATAAAATGAAATGCTCAAAACTAACTTCAATGGAAGTAGAATTCAGGGGAGATGTAAAACAGGCTACCGACTCCTCAAGATCGCTCAATATCAAAGTGACTTAGTTTGGAATTCAAGGTGTTAAACAACAACAATGTAGTGCCAAATAATCACTGATGGTAAAACTTCTTGAATACTTGTTGACAAACGTTTGGCAGAGACGTCAGTCCCAAGTCACAAAATGCTTGTAGGTCTGCAGAATACCAGTTTTGGAAACTTGTCTGTATGAGGCTGAATTTATCTGCCAGACAGTGTTCCCTATTTTCAGATGGTCTTGGAGTGAATGGCTGAGATTGCTCTCAGGTGATGTCCTTTACAATGCACAGAAGGGAGGGCCAGCTGAGACTGTAAGTTCAGCCATACCCCACAGAGTGGTGAGGTCAACGCCGGACAATAACTTCCAAAACAGAGTGAATGTAAAAATATCACATCATTTCTTCTACAATAAAGGAGATGTCCCCAACTTTCCTGCCAACCATGAAGCACGTAAGGATCATGGATAGAGGATCAGTTAAGCTAAAAGAAAATAGACAGAGGGTATAAATGGGTGAATTTTAGATTGGCAAGATGTACTGAGTGGAGTGGCACAGGGATCAGAGCTGTGGCCTCATTTATTGTAAACCTTTACTAATGACTTAGATGAAGGGACTGAATGTAAGATTACTTTATTAGCAGATGACACCATACATGTAGTAAAGTAGGCTGTGAGGACACCATAAGGGGCAGAATTCTCCAAGCCCACCTGGACCTTTTAGAAGGGTAGATGGGAGACCTTAATGGGGCAGGAGGTAAAAAGAATTCAGCTTCTTATCAAACTTTTAAGGAGGATTGGCTTTTGGTTGGAAACCTTTGATTAATTCGCATGACATGACTGCTTTGTAACAGCCAGCTCACTTGGATTACATTCACAGGCACAATTGTGTTTGCCAAAAACAGCAACCTATTGTACATACATTAGATGTGCACCCAATGGGGCAGGTGACTTTCTCCAAACACCACTGAATAAAAACGCCTGTTACTTGGCTCACTCACAAACAAACCATTACCTTACATAAACCCTAACAGTGTTAAGACTGAAGCACCTCTGTGTTTATTTGCCCATGGAAGATCACAGTCATATGTGGTCTGGGTTCTTGTCATTAAACGTTTCTACTCTAAACGTTGAAACCTGACTAGGACATCGAGCCTACCCTTGCGAAGCAGCTACACTGCCAACACCAACAAACCGCAATGGGTCAAACAAGCAGGAATGACATCAGGAAAAGGCAAGAAAAGAGAAGGTGCATGTGATGTACAGTTCCAGTTACAATGTCAGGAATAGCACACCGTTAACAAAATCCAGCTACTGATGTGGAGGCCAATTGAAAGTCACAAAAAAAAACTGTGAGCTGTGAACACACTAAATTCTGATCTGAGCAAGTTAACATTAGGAAAAGAGATTGACATTGAGAACCATTAGTTCACAAACAGCGCTGAATGTAGGAAAGAAAAGACTTGCAGCAGATAGACTGATTGCAGATAATAGACTATGACAGAGATCTATGATGAACCGGAGAGCTGGAGTCCAGAATGTGGAGCAGGACCAAACACCTTGTGACAAGGAGCATACCCGCAGGTAAACCTGAGTACAGGCAGACATTTTGCAGACAGCTGTCCAGATCAGGGTTCCTGCAAGCTGTCACAGACAGAGAAAGAGAAAGCCTTTTGAACAGCTTTATCACGGAGAATGATCTAGTATGAAACAAAGGAAACCAGGATGAACAATCTTGTAAGATAACAAGGTGTGGAGCTGGATGAACACAGCAGGCCAAACAGCACCATAGAAGCAGGAAAGCTTGACCTTTCGGGCCTAGACCCTTCATCAGAAATGGGTGAGGGGAAGAGGGTTCTGAAATAAATAGGGAGAGAGGGGGAGGTGGATAGAAGATAGATAGAGGAGAAGATAGGTGGAGAGGAGACAGACAAGTCAAAGAGGCGGGGATGGAGCCAGTAAAGGTGAGTGTAGGTGGGGAGGTAGGGAGGAGATAGGTCAATCCAGGGAGGACGGACAGGTCAAGGGGGCGGGATGGGGTTAGTAGGTAGGGGATGGGGGTGCGGCTTGAGGTGGGAGGAGGGGATAGGTGAGAGGAAGCACAGGTTAGGGAAGCGGAGACGAGCTGGGCTGGTTTTGGGATGCGGTTGGGGGAGGGGAGATATTGAAGCTTGTGAAATCCACACTGATACCATTGGGCTTCAGGGTTCCCAGGCTGAATATGAGTTGCTGTTCCTGCAGCCTTCGGGTGGCATCATTGTGGCACTGCAGGATGGACATGTCGCCTGAGGAATGGGAGGGGGAGTTGAAATGGTTTGCGACTGGGAGGTGCAATTGTTTGTTGCGAACCGAGCACAGGTGTTCTGCAAAGCAGTCCCCAAGCCTCCGTTTGGTTTCCCCGATGTAGAGGAGGCCACAACGGGTACAGCAGATGCAGTATACCACGTTGGCAGATGTGCAGGTGAACATCTGCTTGATGTGGAAAGTCTTCTTGGGGCCTGGGATGGGGGTGAGGGGGCAGGTGTAGCAATTCCTGCGGTTACAAGGAAAAGTGCCGGGTGTGGTGGGGCTGGAGGGGAGTGTGGAGCGGACAAGGGAGTCACGGAGAGAATGGTCCCTCCGGAAAGCAGACAAGGGTGGGGAGGGAAAAATGTCTTTGGTGGTGGGATCTGATTGCAGATGGCGGAAGTGTCGGAGGATGATGCGTTGGATCCGGAGGTTGGTGGGGTGGTACGTGAGGACGATGGGGATTCTTTTTTGGTCGTTATTGCGGGGACAGGGTGTGAGGGATGAGTTGCAATCTTGTGACAACTTGTTTGATTTAGAGGAGAATGCTGACAGCCAGTCTAATTATTGCAGCATTTGATTTCAGGAGCAACCTCTTATTTCAAACCGGCTGCCATAAAGAGAAACTAGTTCAGGTCAGGAAATAAAATCTGTGAGGACATTAAATTATGTAAAGTGTAAGCATGTGTGATATGCTTTGAAACTCAAGCAGCAAACTCTCAACTTGCAAAGGTAAGGTAATCCAGACTGACTTGCAGACCAGCTGTTATTCAAGGTCAATCTTCGATTTCACACTTCTAGCAATGGGTCAGAAAATCACAGGCACTGCATCCAAATTTCTGACTTCTTGGTAAGCCAAGTGTCACCAAGAGCACAGAGTCAAAAGGTTATCCATTTATAGTGCAATGCCTTAGTGATGTTCTGAACTAACAGGACAATGAGCAGCTATAAGTCTTTAAAAACGCAAAGCAAAAAGAATAGTATGAAAGCACTGTATTTTGTATACATTAACAAAGAACTTGGCATGAGTATTGACTAAAACTAAGTCAAGTGTCTTGTTGGAATTGATTTCCCTTCAGGAACTACTCAGCAGCTCTGTAGGGAGCTGTAGTCAGGCCTGAATATCAGGGGTTGCCGCTTCAGGAATGCCCTTATGGAAATCCTGGCGGTGTAAAATAACCGATGAGAGACCCTGGCTTGTGACAGACCAATCTGGAGATGGTTCATTCGGGAAGTCACTGAACACGTGGAAGGGCTTCGCTGGGAGCAGCAGAGACGAAGTCAAGGTATGGAAGGAGAGTACACAAAGCTCCCAACAGCCCCACCTACCTGACCCTTTAAATAACACCTGCACTCTACATGTGGTAGAGTCTGCAGATTGCACATTGAACTTATCAGCCAATTCCAGAACCTATTGAGTTGGAGTGGAAAACAGATCATGCTCAACTCTGAGGTACTGCCCTAGAAAAAATAATTACATGTGGGAAGCGCCTTCTCCTACCTCCCAGGTCAGAAAGCATGAGGTCACTTCCACTTATCAGTCCTGAAAAAAGGATGACTACTGATCAAGAGAAAGAACTTGCACTTATATAACACATTGCAAGTCATCAGTGTGTTCTGAAATGCTCGGTCAATGAAATCCATTTGAAGTGTGATAGCCCTTATTATTTAACAAGTTTAGCAAAATCTCAAACCACAGAGAGAAATGATCAGTGAATAGATCTTACACTGTGTTGATCAAAGGATAAATGACACTTGGCGGTGCATTTTGCACTTCTTCAAATTGTGAAATGGGATCTTTAGCATGGACCTGAGAGGCCATCAAATTAATATGTCATCAGAAAGATTGCACCTCTGATACTGTAATGGCCCCTTTGCAGCTGCATTAATTATGGATGATGGAGTGGCACTGGAAGCCATCTCTCCGTTGACTTAGAAACAGTTCTTGTCCAGATACGCTCTCACAACTGCCGGATGGCCTTGAACATGTGAATGACCTTGACCTCACACTTTGGGTTGGAAGTCTATGGTGGGTTCCACAAATGATCTGGTACACTTTGGCCTGTAGAGAGGGCCTCTTGACTAAGGGTATTGGTTATGGGTATTGACCAATGGAATTGGATATGTAATATTCATATCAGTGCAGTCAAAGGACCTGGTACTCCGGCATTGTATGATTTTCATGCTTTTTCTATTTAGCATGGTAGAAGGAGATCACAAAAGTGGAATGAATTATCTTTTTACATTGAATACCAATTGCCAAATTCAGATTTTCATGTATAACTGGGAATTATAGAAATTTACAGCACATAAGGTGATCATTTGGCACATTGTGTCCTTGCTAATCTATAGCCTTATGAGCTCCAGCGGTAAAAGTGCATATCCAAATATTTTTAAAATGTTATGGGGATTTCTGCCTCTACTATTTCAGGCAGTGAGTTGCAGAACTCCTCTCCTCACATCCACCAATCTCCTGCACAACCCCTTTTCCATGTCTGAGTGGAAAATATTCTTCATTTAACCCCCTTCTAATCCTTCTACCAACGATGTTAAGCCTGCATCTCCTTCTTATTGTTTGCTCTTTTCATGAAAACGGGCTCTTCCTTTCATAATCTCATACATTACAGTTAGTTTTTCTGTCCCAAAGCAAACTATCCTAGCCTATCCAATCTACCGTCAGAGCTGAAATTCTCCAATCTGGGCAACATCCTCATTCTGTACCCTACCCCAACAATCTGCTTAACCTAAGAATTATCATGCCTTGCACAACAGTATCCGGTCAGCCTCACAGTCGCATTGCCTCAGACTACTCTTGCAAATGATTCTTGAGCGTTTATTGGAAGATGGCCCTGTACAGCTGTACACTTTCAGGAAAACTCTTCAACGGTGCATATGAAAATATCAAAATATCCAGTGTCTGCTGTTTTGAGGAATAGTAATTAATGATAAATTCTGCATTCTGCCTGCAAAGCTTTAGGAAATAGGACTGAAAGACGGATTTCAAAGCTGTAAGTTTAATGTCCTATTGTCTCTTAAGAAGGCTTTGTTTGTTCATGTAACTCTTTTAGAAGTTGACATTACGTTCAGTGTGAAATATTTATGTTACCCAACAGGCCACCCACAACAACAGTTCAGATTTTCTGCCAGTGAAGTGGTGTGTTGGGATCGCATAGATATTCCAGCTTAGCTGACTCTGCAGGAATTGCCTGGAAAGTTGGAATTTCCTTGGGATAATTTCCTGATGATGCTAGTGAATTATTAGTCCAAGTGACAACAGCCATATCTATTGTAATAAATGCACTGGCAACTACATAAACCATGTACATATCAGCGGCTGTCATTCATATCTTAAACATTGGAACAGCTTGTGAAGACTAGCCTGGATTATCTGACAGTTTCAGCCACTGTTCTTCAGTACAGTTCTGAAGAAAAGTCATCCTGGATTTGAAACGTTAATTTTGTTTCTCTTTCGGCAGGTGCTGAATTTCTCCAGTATTGTGTGTTTGCTTCAATACTGTAAGTGGCTACGACCATTTCACATCTCTTAAAAAAGTCTCTTTATTCATAAATGCTTTAAACTCAACACTTTCAATTGTGACATCACACCTCTGCCCATATCCACAAAGTATTAATGAAACTGTTTATTTTATTCAAGGCCACATTTAAAAGTGTAGTGTCACAGTTCAGATCTAAACCAACTGATCTCAGTTACACGGATATTGTTATTGCAAATATGTGTTTAAATGTAGATTAATGAACATATAAATTGAGAGCAGTAGAGTACTCAGCCCCTTGAGCCTGCTCCACAATTCATCAATATTATGGCTGATCTGACTTTAACCTCAACTCCACATTTCCGACCAACCTTAATAAACATTCAATCCCTGGTTTAACAAGAATTTAGCTCTGCCGTAAAAATATTCAAGACTCTGCTTTCACCATGTTTTGAGGAAGAGAGTTTGAAAAATTCACAACTCTCTGAAACAAAAAGAAACAATCTCCACATCTCTGATAATCAGGGCAAGCCCTTATTTTTATATAGTGACAAGTGTTCTCGATATTTTTATAAGGTAAATGACCCCTACACATCCACCCTATCAAGACCCCTAAGGATCTTACCTTTTTCGATCAAGTCAGTCCTGAATCTCCTAAACTCCCATGAATACAAGCCCGGTCTGTTCAGCATTTCACCTTTAGGCAACCCATCTGTTCAATGTGTCAATCTAGTATTTCTTCTCTGAAGTACCTCCAATGAGTTTACAACCTTCTTTAAATAGGGAGACCAGTACCATACATGGGACTCCACGTGAGGTCTCACCAATTCCCTGTATAACTAAAGCACATCTCCTAACTTTTGCATTCAATTCCTCGCATAATAAATGATCGTATTTTATTTGTTTTAGCAATTACTTGTACCTGTGTACTTCTGTGATTTATGCACCTGAACACCCAGAATCCACGGCATCTGAGAGTTTTGTAAGTTCATATCATGTTGATAATTTTGTTCTTTTAGATTCTTCCCACCAAACTGGACAATTTCACATTTTCTCACATTATATCTCATTTGCCAGATATTTACTACTCACTTGAACTACCTTTATCCTTTTATAGCCTCCTTATGTCCTTTTCACAACTTACCCTCTTACCTTTAACGATACCTTCTGTTCCTTGATCCAAATCATTTACATAAACTGTAAATAATTGAGGCCCTGGCACTGATCCCTGTGGCACAGCACTCATTACATCGTGCCAACTAAAAAAAACCCCATTTATGCCTACTCATGGCTTACTGTTAACCTGTCAATTCTCCATCATGCCAATACATCACCCTTTAAATAAAGAACTTCCATGTTCCACAATAACATTTAAAATGGCACTTTATCAAATGCCTACTTAAAATGTAAGTACAGTACTTACAGTACTTATAACTTGTACTTACTGATTCTCTTTTATCCACAGTACATATTAGTTCTTCAAAGAATTTCAATAAATTGGCTAAACATGATTTCCTTCTCACAGCACCATGTTAACTCTGCCTGATTACATGAATTTATCCATGTGCCCTGTTATGATTTCTATATAACAGCTTCTAGCATCTCCTCTATGAAAATGTTGAACTAACTCGTCTAAACTTTCTTGATTTCTGTTTTCCCTTCGTTTTTGAATAAAAGTGGAAATGACTCTCTAGAGGGAAGATGAAAATGAATCTCTCCTTCCTAAGATCTGCCTCCCATAAGTTCATCTGGGATTTAAATTGGTACCAAACATAAAGAGTTCTGTATTCATGGATCTGTGGCAATGCTCTTGCCTCTGAATCTGAAGTTTGTCAGTCTATGTCCTACTCCAGTAACTTTAGTAAATAACAGCTGACATTACAGTGCACTCCTGCATTGAGATGTTTAATCAAGGTCCCTTGCTTCTTCACAAGTACATTTACAAAATACCATGATGCTACAGCATTCAAACAAAGGCATGGGAGTTCTCCTGCTGTTCTGACCAACATTTACCTCTCAATAACTGAAACAGGTCATCTGATCAAAGTCTTTTAGTTGTGGGACCTCGCTGTGTGCAAATTGGCTGCTGCATTTCTCACATGACAGTGATTACTTCACTAATGCACTTTATTGGCTGTAAAATGCTTTGGGGTCATCCTCAGATCGTGAAAAGCACTATATAAATGCAAATCTGACAAGCATAATGAATGTGACATTCACTATTTTTTCAGTGAAACAGTAATGCTGTTACAGACACTGGATTTCACTTCCTTTAATATCTGTAGCTTAAGTACTTTGTAGGAACAGAAACAGCTGGAACTAGTGATGTACCACACATGCCATTTTCATAAGCCAGTTCCGGAGCCTAAAAGCCAAAGCTGCCATTTGTGTGATGGTTTAATCCAGGTCAATTTTGCTTCCTGCTTCTGTGAAAAATGGGAAGCTTTTCTTTCTTATACCCACCAAAAAATCTAAACCTGGAAATAGTTTTTGTTTTAACTGCAGCTGATCCAAGTTTCACTTCCACCATGACCTGTGAATCCATGGTGTGAGTGGCTGAGATCTGGATTCCTGTTCTATGGGCTGGTGGTAAATGAGCATATCGGACTTGCTCATTGCTCGAATGGATGGGAGTACGTGGTGTTTTCTTATTTTGAAATACAAATAGAAGGAAGCCAACAAAAATAGATACTGCCTATCTAATTGGATAATCCTGAACCACATAACTCACCCAAATGCTTTACAACAGCAACCTCAGTTGCAGTTACATGGTAATTGTAACCACAGCTGTGGTGTTGTGTGTGGTTTATTGCAAAGGATAAAAATTCCAACACAATCTCACATGTAAGGCTTTGGATTGATGTGTATGTTCAGCTGAAATAATAGTCTAATAAAATGTCATGATAGAAATTTGTCAAAACAGTAAAGCTTACAGATGTCATGTACCTGGGAGAAATTAACGTTGAGAAGCTAATTGAGCTGACTGGTACTCACTGCAACTTCTTTTGAACTTATATCGTCAAAGCCACCATCAATATCTCTCAAACTATGCTAGTCCCAAATATAATTTCTCAGAGTTTCAACAGATAGTACATACACTACTGTGGGGTGAGTTGAGAACGTAAGAAATAGGTGCAGGAGTGGACTATACAGTTTGGCAAACCTGCTCTCCCATTCAATATCATCATGAAAACTCATGCTCCCCATATCCCAGGATCGCTGACAGATCAGAAACAAGCCTCAGCTTATAACATAGGATGGAGAATTCACAACCCTTAGAGTAAAAATGTAAATGATTTGTCGGAAGCATTTCTTCTTGTCTCAGCTCTATACATTTTGCCGGTCATTCTGAGACAATATCCCAGTGTTTCAGATTCTCCAGCCAGATCTGCTCTTAGTGTTTACTCTGTCAAGATTTCTTTCTGTTCATCATATACAACAGCAGCAATTCATTCACCCGAAATTGTGTCACTTCGCTTCTGTACCAGTGTGGAGTGCAATCTCAGAGGAGAAGGGAGCTCACAAGATCATTTGCAGTTTCTGTGACCCAAATTAAATTTGTGACCCACAGTTTCAGAATCACTGTTGTATGTTATGGTTGAAAACAGAATGGCCAGATAGAGTTATGCTGCGTTTGCGCTTTTCAAAATGATATCAAAAGCCTATTGCATTTAAATTATGAAAGATATTCCTTTGTATTCACACAGTTTGTTATATAAGTGTGTTGATTTTGATTTAAAGCCTAAAATTGAATTGAATATTTGATTGTGGAGCTTGAAATTTTAAGAATATTTGCTTTATAGTCACTTTCTTTACTTTTGCAGATTTGTATTATTTTTTGTCTTATAGGTTAACAAAACTTCCTAAAACTCTTAAAAATTTAGTTTAACTTTTTCAGCAAGCAGAGCTAATGAGACAACAATAATAATTGGGTTCAGCTCTGGAGAACATCATATTTTGAACCCAGAATGCTGAAAGTTTGTATTCCAGCCCCAAATGACATTCATCTGTTGACAAAAGTCTCTGCCCGGCTGAATTTCTTCTTTATTCATGGATTACAGATTGAGTTGTCCAAAGTTAAAAAGCCTCTGGATACGAAAACTAGATTTTACATGTTGATTGCTGAGTATGAAGAAACTACATTGAACTACTAGAAACTTGAGCTGGAATTTTCCCAGGTGGCTGGACGCCAGTTTGGATACGCATGGGGAGTTAAATCCCTTCAAAGTGATATCAGGTCAGGATCCTAACATCATCCCATGAAATTCTAGGCTGTCCCTGGGCTGGCATTGAAGGTAGGTGGGGAATTCCCGGATGAGTGATTAAAATACACAAATATATTATCGTTATGTTTTAACCAAGGATTCTAGCTTTAACTGCCAAGGGACATATTTCCCAGCCTGTCAGTAAATTTTCTGGGTTGCTGAGGTGAGTGCAAGGATATTGCAGAGAAGTCATCTTTTGGATGCAGGGCTAAAGTCTGAGCTTTTTAAGTGGGTCAGTTGTAGGAAATTATGGAGAATATATGAATGCATTGGAGAGAGTGCAGAAGTGATTTACAAGAATGCTTCTGAAATGAGAATCTTCCATTTATGAGGATAGATCGGAGCAGTTGGGACTATTTTCTTTGGGAAGAAGGTGGTTGAGAAAAGGTTTGATGGAAGTTTTCAAAATCATGAATAGGCTGGAAAGACTAGATGAGGAGAAGCTGTTCCTGCTCATAGAAGGAACAGGAAGGAGAGGGCATAGACTTAAAGTGATGTACGAAAGAAGCAAGGGTGGTATGAGAAAAAGCAAAATGAAAATCTACATAATGAGTAGTCAGAGTGTGGGAATGCACTGCCTGGAAATGTAATGGAGGCTGGTTCAATTGAGGTATCCAACAGGACATTGGATGATTATCTGGATAGAAATACTATGGGGGAAAAGGAGGTGATTGGCACGAGGTAGTGATGCTCATTTGACATCAAGAAGGATAGAGTTGGGTTTGGAAGTCACAGTGGAGGGAAGTAGCTAGGGAGAGGTAATGGATGTGTGCTTGATGTGCACTTGATATGCACAACAGGGCATCACAAGATCTCTTCCTACCTATTTTTGCACCTGAACTGGTGATAAAAGCTAGCCACCTTGCTTCACCTTCCATGGCCCTGTTGTGATGGGCGAAAATGAATTGAGGCCATAACATACACTTAGTAGACCAGTTAATAGCATCAACTGGCCTAAGGGTGGATGAGCCATAGAATGCTCCTACATTTTCTTAAATACCTTTCCAGCTCAGGCTGAGAATGCTATAATGCATGTGTATGACAGATTCACTAACTTCCTATTTAATCATATACTGTGAAAATCAAATTTAGAACAGTGGGCATCCATTTCTCTGAGCAGCATCCTGTATGTGGTCAGTGCTGGGAGCTGAGATTTTGTTAAAAGTAATGGCTTTTGTGACTAATTTGAACACTGTTTCTGATTTCAATTTCCTAGATATCTTGGTGGCAAAAAAGTCAAAAATCATTTTTCATAGAATTTACCAACACCTGAAATAGTTATTTTCTCACCTCACAGCTATTTTATATAACGTGTTCAGGTTGTTACCTCTGGGAAAAATGAGACTTGAACCCAGACCTACTGACACTAACGCTGCACCATAAGACCCTTTCTCATCATTTATATACCTAGCTTGGTGTGCGTTTTTTTTTTGCCAAGACAGGTATCAACTAGTTACTCAATTATGAAAGCAGATGCAAATAAATGGGTCGTTTTCTGGGTAGTAAGTAGTGACTAGTGGGGTATCGCAAGGATCAGTGCTTGTGCTCCAACTATTCATACATATATATATATATGTACATACATGAAAGTCCAATGCAATATTTCCAAATTTGCTGATGATGCAAAACTGGACAGGATTTAGAGTTGTGAGCAGGATGCAACGAAACGTCAAGGTAATTTAGACAAGTTGAATGATTGGGCCGATCAGTAGAATGTCGCTAAATGTGAAGTTGTACAATTCAGTGTGAAAAACAGAAAGGAAGAGGATTATCCAGACGTGATATAGTGGGAAGCATGGGATCACAAAAGGATCCAGTTAATGAAAGTACAGACAAGCACAGCAAGTAATTAGAAAGGCAAATGTGTATATTGGCCTTCATTGCAAGAACACTTGAATACAGAAGGAGAGATGACTTATTGCAATTATGCAAGTTCTTTGGAGACCTGGAATATTGCTGTTTTAACAAAAGCAGCAGCACAGCGGCTCAGTGGTTAGCATCTCTGCCTCACAATGCCAGGGACCTGTGTTTGATTCTAGCCTTGGGTGAATGGTCTCCCCGTGTCTGTGTGGGTTTCCTCCCCCAGTCCAAAGGTGTGCAGGTTAGATGGATTGGTTCTGCTAAATTGTCCATCGTGTCTTGGGATTTGCAGGCCACTTGGACTTGCCATGGGAAATGCAGGGTCACAGGGATAGAGTAGGAGTGTGAATCTGGATGGGATGCTCTTCAGAGCAACAGTGTAGACTTGATGGGCCAAATAGCCTGCTTTCACATTGTACGGACTCTATGATAGTGTGCAGTTTTGGTTTCCCTACCTAAGAAAGGATATACTAGCCATAGAGACAGTGGAATGAATGTTCATAGTTTGACACTGGGGGTGGCAGGACTGTCCTATGAGGAGAGATTGGTTGTGCCCGTGTTCACTAGAGTTAGAAGGATTGGAGGGGATCTGATTGAAATGTTTAAAATTTTAATCGGGCTGTACAGTTTATATGCAGGGAGGATATATCCCTAGTTTGAGAAACTAGAATCAAGTGTCACAGTCTCAGGATACAGGGTAAGATTGAGATGAAGAAAATGTTCTTTACTGAGATGGTAACAAAGCTGTGGAATTCTCTACCACAGAAGGCTATGGAGGTCAAGTTGCTGAATCTATTCAAGAAAGACATAGTTGCATTTTTAGATTTCAGAGGCATCAGGGAGCATGGGGAGAAAGTGATAATATATCATTAAGACAGAGGCTCAGTCATGATCACATTGTATATTGGAAGAAGCTTGAAGGACCAACTGGCCTCCTCCTGCTCCTAGTGGTGATGATTCTATGTTAGTAACCTCACAATGTCGTGTCTACAAATTCTTGTGCAAAACTGTCTGACAGTGGTTCTGAAAGAAATATAAAACACTGGTCACTTTTCCCTGTGGAAAAACAAAATTGGCAACTATCCAAGTTATAAATTTCGCAAAAAATAAAAGCAAATCAGAGATATATGGGGTATTTTTCAAACCAAGTTATTACTAAAATATGAGAACTAAAAATAGAGAAATACTTGAAATTATGTACGGCCTGATTATATGATACTTCAAAGGGATCTAAATGCTGCCTTGGAATGTCTAGTAAGGGAGTTGCAGGCGTTAAAGAAACCATGTCCTAGCTGGCCTGTTCTAGGACAAATGATTACTTGATCCTTGAGTTTCATAAATGGAAAGAAAAGTTCTAGTCTCCTTTTGCTATGAGCCTCCAGCAGAACTTTTGCTTATATTGAGCAAATAGAATGTTTAGGAATAAAGAAGATTCACACCAAAACGTGAACTCTGTTTCTGTCTTCGCAGACGCTGTCTCCAAACCCACTGAATTTCTCCAGAATTCTCTGTTTTTGTTTCAGAATGTTTAGGATTCTTGATCAAATATGAAGAGCTTCAAATATGTTCTGACGTCACCTGTAGCCTGCTGGCTTGAGATCAGATTTCAGCTGTAAGATCATACAGGACCTGTGGAACAGGAGTAAGCCAAAGGCTTTTGAGCCTGATCCACCATCAGTAAGATCATTGCTGATCAGATTGTGGTCTCAAACTTTGCCAATCTGATTCTCTAATTTCCATGCAGATTAAAGTCACCTTTTTTTTATAAACTCACTGCCAAAATGGACAGTCTCACATTTTCTTTCACATTATACTCCACTTGCAAGATCTTTGCCGACTCATCTAACCCATATACAGCAAACTTTTTATGAATGGCACCAATGGGACCCAGAGTGTGTCAGTTGTTCAAATATTCTGGTTGATCCACATAATCAATGTAAAAGCACACACTAAGTAATAGAAATGTAATGCAGGGGCTGTACACATCACTGCTATACTTCATTTGTAGCATAAATCACTCAAATAACAATGCACCTTTGCCATAGATAAAACTTAGCAACATAGAGCCTTCTCACTCGAACCCTCAACTGACTACGCGGATACTGTGGTGATTACCAATATACAGTAAATAACCAGTATTTCAGTACATAATTTTTGCTGGTTTTATGAGGATGCTGGTTCATAATGTGCTGGGGAAAACAAAGTTTGCTGTAGGTTCCTTTATAGCCTCCTTATACCTCTTCCCAACTTACTTTCCAGTCTATCTTCATAAATTCAGCCAATTTAGCAACCATAAACTTTTCAGCCCCTCATCCAGTTGTTTTTATAAATTGTAAGTACATCGTGTCCATCATTGATCCCTTTGGCACACCACTTGTTACATCTTGTCAATGAGTAAATGACCCATTTATGTTTACTGACTGTTTTCTGTTAGCTAGCCAATCTTCTATTCATGCCAGTATTTTATCCCCTACACCATCAGCTTTTATGTTCTGCAATAACCTTTGATGTGGTGCCTTAACAAATGTCTTCAAGAAATCTAGGTACAGTACATCCAGCAGTTGCCTTTTGTTCACAGCAGCTGTTCCTGCTTCAAAGAATTTCAATAAATTGGTTAAACATTATTTTCTTTTCACAAAACGAGGTTTATTCTGCCTGGTTGCTTTGATCTTTTTCTAAATGCCCTGTTGTAATCTCTTAGTAGTGTATTAACTTGTTGACAAATGTTAGGTCAACTGGCCTGTAGTTTCCTCCTTTCTGCAATTTTCCCTTTTCGAATTAAAAAAAACTAGAATTCCTAAAGAAAATTCGGGGAAAATTAGACTTTTGAATACAGCAGTTGGGACATTATGTTGAGGTCATGCAGAACATTGATGATGCCTCTTCTAGAGTACCATGTCCAGTTCTGGTCGCTCTGTTACAGGGAAGATATTACTGAGTTGGAGAGGGTTCAGAAGAGATTTACCAGGAGGTTGCCATGAATGGAGGGTTTGAGTTATAAAGAGAGGGTGGATAAGCTGGATCTTTCTTCATTGGAGCATAGGTGGTTGAGAGGTGACCTGATAGAGGTAATAAAATAATGAGGGGTATAGATAAGATGAATGGCAGGTGTCTTTTCCCTAGGGTGGGGGTTTCAAGGCGAGGGGGCATATTTTTAAGGTGAGGGGAGAAAAATTTAAAAAAAGACATGAGAGGCAACTTTTTACACAGGGAATTTTTTGTGTGTGGGAATGAGCTTCCAGAAGAAGTGATGGATGCGGCTATAGTTACAATGTGTAAAAGACATTTAGGTAGGTATATGAATAAGAAATATTTAGACGGATATTAGCCAAATGCAGGCAGGTGGGACTAGTTTCGTTTGGAATTATGGTTGGCATGGACTGGTTGGACTGAAAGGTCTATTTCCATGCTGTATGATTCTGTAACTCTTTGTGTGACACTTGCTATTTTCCAATCTAAAAGAACATTCCCTAAATCTTCTGAATTTTGGAAAATTAAAACCAATGCTTCAACTATCTCATAAGACCATAAGAAAAGGAACAACAGTAGGCCAGTCAGCCCATCAAGTGCTCCGCAATTCAATAGGATCATGGCTGATGCTACATTCCTCACTTTCCTGCATTTTCCCTAGAACCCTTGATTTCCCTACTGATCAAGATATTATCTAGCTTAGCATTGAACATACACAAGGACTCTGCCTCCACAGCTCTATGTGGCAAGGAGTTCCAAAGACTCATAACCCTCTGAAAGAAGAAATTCCTCTTCATCTCAGTCTTAAATTGCATCCCTTTATTCTGAGTCTATCCCCTCTGGTCCTAGACTCTTCAGTGAGGGGAAATATCCTCTCAGCCTAACAAGCCACTTAAGAATCCTATATGATTTAATGAGACCACATCTCATTCTTGTAAACTCCAGTGAGTAGAGTCCCAACCCATTTAGCCATTGCTCATAAGACAATCTCTCCTCACCAGGGATGATGCTAGTGAACTTTCTCTGAACTACCTCCAATAAGATGATATCTTTCCTTAAATAAGGGGACCAAAACTGCTCACAGAATCCAGATGTGGACTCATCAGTGCCTTGTATCGCTGCAGTAAGGTTTCCCTTACTGTTTACCTGCTGCATCCGTGTGCTTGCTTTCTGCATTTCATGTAAACTCGACCTTTTACTCCTTTTAAGATCCTCGGATGACATCCACTAGGACCTAGGGACCTGTCAGCCCCTGATCTAACAATTTGTTTAGTACCCTTTCGAAGATGATTGTAATTTTCTTGAGGTCTTCCCTCCCTTCATTTTTCTGATGGACAGTTATTTCTGGAATGTTCTTTGTCTTATTTGTGGCAAAAAATTGCTCAAGTCATCTATTATCCCCTTATTTTCTAGTATTAATACCCCAAACTCATTTTTTTGAGGGCAAACACTCAATCTGCTATTTTTTTAAATAGCTATGGGAATTCTCACTATTTTTATAAATATTTCTAGCTAGCTCTATCTCATATTCTAATTTGCCCCTGATTTTCTTCAACCATTCTATGAATTGTTTAATATTCTGTCCAATCTTCTGATCTCTCCACTATTGCTGCATAATGGTTGGCTGGACAGCCAGTTTGTGATACAGGGTGATGACAACAGAAGGGGTTCAGTTCTCACGCTGGTTGACATTATCTTGCCTGAGGCTTGGTGACCTTCAGGGTTAAGCCACCGCCAATTGTTTCTCTGTAATGAGAGACAGGCCCTATGATCTGGCAAGACCACAGCGACTTTACCTCTATCTCGACTCTTTGATAGAACACATCTTCCCAAATGTGATCCTTTGCCCTGCTATTTAGATTAAAATCCTTTTTACTTACTTAGTTACACAAGTCAGAAGGATACTGACCTCAGAATGGTTCAGGCACAGATCATCCCAATAGTACAACCTCCGTGTTCTCCAGGACTGGTGCCAATGCCACACAAACTGGAATCACCCTTGCTACTGGGCCAGTCTTTGGGTCACACGTTCATTTCTCTAATATTACTCGCCTTACACCAATTTTCATGTGGCTCAGGTAATGATTCAGAGATTATTACCATTACCAAATCCTCATACAGACTATGCTGTACTTCCTTCATTGTTTTCTGCGTCTGTTGTTCATATCTTCATGGACATAATGACTGGGCCCTCCAAACAAGTGATCTTGCTTGCTCTTAAATGCTTACAGTGCGCGATGTGAAGCCTGTTTGGGGTCATTAAACCTACCTTACTGAGACAGCAATGCTGGCTGCCACCAGCAATGCAGAATGGAGCAGGCATGTGAGGCCTTTCTCAAAAGGAATCTTAAATCAGAGGTTTCTGTGAGTTACATAGAAAGGAATGATAGTGAAGAAACATAACTCGTCCACGGCTCTGGACATTGTCCCAGACAGCCTCCAGAGAAGCGTTGTATGGCGCTGCTGTTTGCCTGGTCTCAGGCCTCTCCAGGAGTTGATGAAGGTGATGAGCAGAGGTTATATAATGCTTCTGGTATGCAGCGAGTGAAGTGCTGTCAAGATGCCCAGCTGACAAGAAAATTTGGCACTTTTTCTGTGCATTTCTTTGTCATAAGCTGAGAAGGATGGAATCACGTGAGGAAACCTAACTCAAACCCTATTGGCAGAACCTCCTATGTTTAGTCCAGACTTCATGCTTAGTCTTAAAAAAGTTTAAATACTGCTCTATGCTCCACTCATGTCATCCTTTCCCCTCCATCACTTGATTTTAAAACCTTTTCAACCATCCTTTTATAGGGTTCTTCCAAGCACTTGTCCCTGCACAGTTCAACCGAAGACCATTCCAATGGATAGCTGCCACTTTCCCAAAGAATCCAAACCCATTTTCCCCACACCAATCTTTGAGCTTGGCATCCCATTTACTCTTTGCCTATATGCTCATGGCTCAAATAGTAATCCAGAGATGATTATCTTTGAAGTTCTTTAAATTTGTCTCTTAGATGCTTATACTCTCTCAGCAGAACCTCTTTCCCTGTGCTACCTATGTGGTGGTATCTACGTGGACCATGGCAACTGGATTCTCACCCTCCCGCTGTAAGTTTCTTTCCAGCCCTGAGCAAATGTCCTTTAAACATGGGCTTGCTGGGTGATGCATGGAATTATAACTCGTAGGTTTGGCACATTATTCCCACAAACCAAACCTTTGACACTGGCAGAATTAAGAGATGGGATGAGTGCAAGTCTTCAGCTTTTTAGTGAGATGAAAGGAAAAATGAGCAGAGAATTACTTTGGATCTCTCTTAAATTCCTATGAGTTTTTGGTTAAGAAGCCGGAACCTGACATCTCCCTTCCGTGAGAAATAATTGAGATAACTTTTAAGTTTGATGCAGGTGTAAAACTGGCAGGAGTAGCTTTGTTGCCCAGTGTACACCCAGCAAAAGAAAATTAGGTGTAACACAGAGGGCAGGGGGAAATGTGCAGCTAATCTGGTACCACTGACCCTTTGTGAATTTGGTTTATCTCAACACATTAGAGAGAAAGTAATGGGAAACCTAATGTTAAAGAAACAAAGACAAACATAATAAAAATATTTTTTAAAAAAAACAAGCATGTAACATTCCTACTTTTCATCAAACTATGAAGCAGGAAGCACTTGGTAAACAAGTATGTTTGAAACCTGGTATTAACATCTCATGAATGATGAACTGCTAATAAATCTACTGTTGCTGCTTCCATAGTCCATTCGCTCATAATATTTCTAACCTTGCCTCTCCATTATCACTTCAAACAATAGCAAACAGAAAATCAGACTCGGGAGGCAGATATCTATGGCAAACACAAAAATTAAAATTGTTACTGGCTGTAAATGATGTCTAAATTCAGAAGTAGGATCCTGCCCTTGGAATGCTGTGAAACTGAGCTAAAAAGTAATGGTGAACAGTTTTCCTGTAAGATAGTGACAACAGAAGGAAATGAATAACTATTTCTTTTAATTTCCAAACATGAAATACAGACATAAACATCATTTAATTGCCCGAAAATTTCAGTCAAGTATGAAATATCATCAGTTTCAGATCCCACTCCGACTAACAGACCCAATAGAACATATTTTAAAAGTCATTAACTGGGCTTTTATCCTCCTTTCAATCTCTGAGAATGCTTCCATTCCCCTTTGTATCCTGCATTATTTTAGGTTACGTCATCTGTTTATGCAAATATTTGTGAAGAGGAGGTGTATAACTTAACCTTAAGCATTTAGAGACCACCATCTGACTGGCAAATCCACTGGAAGTTTGCAGCAGGAAATGCAGTTACAGTTTGTTCAGCAGGATCTGTTCCAGCTCCCAGCCAGCTGGCAGGCTCAAAATCTCTTGTGGTAATCCTCGCAGCCTCCTTTGGCAGACATGTTCCAATAACACATGAGCTAACTTAATACGTTTACAGCTATGCTGGACAACAATACCAAGAAATTAATAATTAAATAAATTCAATACATTTAACAGGGAGGATAGCAATAGTGCCTCTCCTTTCCATCACTCTTAATTTTCTGGTGACTCAAATCAACAACAGAACAATTTGGTGTCCCATGAACCAGAGACACTGACCTCCATGCCTGATTATGATTTGTGGTTACATCAAGCTAGGCTCTTCACAAGGGCTAAAGCCTCAGCATGTAAAAGTTACCCTTGCAGATTTTCCTTTTGTTACTCAAATGTCGTGTTCTTTTGTCCTCCACTGCTTGCACCGATAGCGATATGATGATCGACTGCCAACCTCACAAGATTTTGCACCACCTGCTTTGTGGATTAGAAGAGAAAGATGGGGCTATCAGTTTTAGTCACAAGCAAAAGCTTTGAGGTTGACAAATTGTGGACTTCTGTGCTCTATAATCAATTTACCATGGTGACATCAATCTCCTGGCGCGAGGTCCTTTGTTTCCCAATGTGCTTGGAATCAGACACCACCATTGTAAAATAATTTCATGGTGAGTACTAGTGCTGGTGTTCTGCTTCCCAACCAATGAATTACCCTGCTCTGAAAAATTGATTAAGTACATTAAAAATGAAAAGGCTTTGAATATTTGGAAGGTAGATTTTCAAAGCACCAGGAATTGATTTTGAGGCAGAATGTCTTTTAGGGCACTTACTATCACAGTTTGTGGTAGATTTTCAATTCATAACCTATTCATTTACACAGGGTTAAAATTGTGTCCTTTATGTTGTTGCACCTAAAGAAAGACATATCTTTACTGTATAATGTGTTCAAAAGGGTTTAACATGGTCTTCTTGTGAGGAATTAAAAGATAATATTTTCAGAAGGTACACAAAGGTATCATTTTGTGAAATCCTTGATGTTTCCACAGAGTCAGAAAAATCCTTATCAATTTTGGCACCCATCTCGCCACAGCAATTTGCTTAGACCTCAAAATTCCGCACTTGAATTTTCTTCTCCCAAATTATTATGAGGCTGGATGAATGCTGCATTTTATAGACCCTTGATAGGGAATGCTACTAAGACATGTGGACCAAAGGCTGGTAAATAGAATTGAGATCAATCCCTAATCTAGAATGTCAAGAAGCAGAGGAGTGAATGACCCTCTGCTAAATTCTAATGGAACACTGTATTTTGCAAGTAGAAACACAATGGCACATTATATTAAAGATAGAATACACTTTAATAAAGATGTGTTACACTAACTTAATCTTTGAAATCAAAGTGTACTTTTTCCAGATAAACAACAGCAACAATGAATGAATACAATGAAGAATAACTGTGAAACTACAAAGCCATTGTTTATTAAAAGAAAAACTCAATCATAATCACTTGAACAAAAGTTCCTTCCAACTTTCGTTGTTCGTTTTCTTCTCTGCTCCATGTTCAGTGCAGTTTTGGATTCTGCATTTCAGGGAGAACATTATGGCAATCCAAACTATAGCCTTAACATCGTATTTCTAACAAGATGTCATTAGCACAATGTGCATTTGAAGGAAACCATGAGCAAATCTGCACCTTTTTCTTTTACTTAGTGTTTAATAAGCCCTTAATAAATCAAAAACCCATTAATGTTGACTTCATGCATTACTGTGAGCTAGTCCAGATTATTGCCAGCGAAGTTTCAGGAACGTGGGCAATAGAATGTATTAATGCTTCACCAATGCTGACATCTCATAAATGAAATGTGCAGATGAATTTCATCTTTACATGGAAAATGAGGAGAAACTGTTCTCACTGTCAAGAGGTCCATGGTAAAACTGTAGTAATGTTCCAAGAGATTTTTTAATGTGTCCCACGTACCAGATGCTTGTATTGGCATACTGCATATATTAACCTGGGATTTTCCAGAATGCACTGAAGAAAGCTCATGGATTAGGGGGTGTGCAAGTCAATGAACATGCTCTCCCAATGTGTGATGGGAGCAGGAAAGCAAACAATCATTGCTATTAATTTACACAAAATTACTTCAGCATAGGTTTTTTTGAAGAAAGGATACTGCTATTTCAAACAATAACACTGTGGTAAAATTGTTAACATTAATGAAACATTACATCCTCTGTTCTAAAATAACTCTGGAGAGTAATTTGTCTTCATGATTGATGAATTTCACATCTGCCAAATAATTCCCTACTTGTAAGTTACCTGAATTTATTTAAAATTTGATTTCAAACCTGCAGAAAGTGTTTTCCCCATAGATGCATATCTATTATAGGACTATTAATTTATCAGCAAAAATTTCCACTGCCGTCTGTTCTTTTAGGTCCTAATAATACTGAACGTTTACCAAAGTGCTCATCCAAGGCTATTTGTAAGAATTGCTTGTTGAAATCGATGTGTGAAAAGAAAGGTACTATTGCAAAATGTTTAGTTTTTAGCTTCTGTTGGTTAGAATTGCTTCAAGATGTAATTTTGCAGTTGTAGAATCATCTTTTCAAAGTGATACTCCTAGTCCTTATTAAATTACCTTTTCTTATGTGACAGGAGAATAAATATTTAAAATTCAAGCTGTTTGCGGTAATTTGACAATGTTTAAGCGATAACCTAATGATTATATAAATCTGTTTGATCCACAGGCTAATAAAGATTAACTCCAGCCAACTTCCATCTACGGTTAAATCTTATTGTGTCTGCCTCAAATTATATTCTAATGTGCTGTTTTATCTTAGCAGTGGGTATGATCTCTGATAAATTGGCTTAATCATCGTATCAAAAGGCTCAAGTGTCTGTATTCTATTTTACCACTAATTATTTGTTATATTCTAATTGTCTGGAATGAGATTTAACAACGTTAAGTGAATGGCTTTAAGCAATAAAATTTATTACAAGTGCGAATGGGAAAAGGAAGGTAGGGAGTATTTGATCTATTTTTAAGATAGAAAAAATTAACTCAGTGAGTAAAACACCAAGTTGTGCATGTCACCGTAGGAAAACACTTAGATATTGAGGCTTCCATGTTGTTTTGGAAAAGCTCATTAATCCTCCTTATTAGCTATTACCTATGCATGCACTTTTACCAACAAAGGCCGAACTCTAAACACACTAAATAGGACTCGACCCTTGAAACCAAAGATCACGTAGAGTTGCTGCATGGCAGAACAATGAACCAGTTGCGGTGCTGATGGCTTGTGTTGCACCAATACTTAGTCCCTTGGTCAAGTTGTTACAACGTTGTTGGGCAGGTGCCAGTGTTACAGCAATGTGGAAGAATGCTCAGATATGTACTATCCATGAAAAAGCAGGATAAATCTTAACTCACTTGACTAATGGCCTCCTTCAAAATGTCAGTGGATTGATGGGATGATTTACCAACGATGCCATCAAGTGATATTAATTATTGCTCATCAACACTCAGTTTCCATTCCACCAAAGCCAATGAGCTCTTGTAGACATAACGTGGCCCTGTTCTAGATTTCAAAAGGAGCTGAAAGTCAGCAGAGAGGGGAGAACAGTTTTGAATGTGACTGAAATATTTAGCTACATACATCCATTACCTTCAGTAGAGGGCACTTTGTAGGCTTCTTATCTTGCCATAATAAAAAGAAAATAAATACTTCCGTTTGTACAGCGTTTTCGTGGCCACCAACTATTTCAAAGCACTTTACAGATGATGAAGTACTTTGAATGATGTAATGCAGGAAACACAGCAGCTAATTGACATACAGCAAGTTTCCACAAATAGCAAAATTATAATAACCAACTGATCTGATTCTCTGATATGGATTGAGGGATAGATATTGGCTAGGACACCTTGGAGAACTTCCTGCCCTTCTTCAGTACAGTGCCATGGAATCATTTAAAACTACAAGGCCACAGTTTGACATATTCAAGAAGATGGCACCTTCAGCATTGTGGCACTGGAATGTCGGTGTGTATCAAGTGTGGCTTGAACCTCAAACTTTATCATTCAGACCAGATGCTACAAACTGAGCCGCAAGTGACATAAATGCCAGTATCCCTTAAACTATGATAATTTGAATCCTCACCATATTAAGGAATTGGCACTATTCTGTTTTTAAACTTCCAATCTTCCTTTTTTCAAACATCATCAGGATCTTTGGCCGGGATATTGCCCTCCCCGTAGTGGTGGGACGGGGTAAATAATCAGGCGGGTTGGCAGTTTATGTCATAATAAAATATCCCCCATCATTCCACCTCAGGAATGACATTATGGGTAGGGAGGCCTTTCTGATGATTAAGGCCCTCAACTGGTCAATTACTGATCCCTTAACAGCCTCAGCCTTCCATTGGCCTGATTAACTTTGTTTCCAGCAGTCAAAGAAAGTGGCTAAGAAGCTTATGGTGCCATCGCTGACTGGCACTTGATGTGCTGGGCTTTCACACTGGGTTTGGGAGGAGTGGTGGGGTATGTCTTGTGCTTAAAAGGTGCTCACTCCCACAATTAGAAGAAAAGAGGGAAAATCCAAGTCTACATTCCAAAACTAAACAAATGGCTCTAAGCCAATCAATATTGTGTTGTCAAAAATATCTGGCTTGAATGATAGTGTTGAACAGTGCACGCTGGCAGCTGAAATTCTAGGGAAAATATTGAAAATGCTCAAAGCACATGAAGACTATTGACTAAAGAAAATAAATTAGTTGTAACTTATTTTAAAACAAACAAAATTGAATGGCCCAATCAATTGATGCTATACTTGCATAAAGTGTTAAGTAATAAAGATATAAAATACTTAACCAAGGGAATGACATTTGTTTGAATCTGTTATAAACTAGACTTTCTTCTGAAATTCTGTTTTAGTCTGTTTCTATAAACATCTTAAATGAATGAAATGTCAATGACTGCCACCTGTTCAGCTCTTTCTTTATAAAAGACCATCAAAACTGCAGATTGGGAGGGCTTGTCAAAACATCCAGTCCCTTTAACCCAACTTTAACAGGCTTCATTGAAGATTGTCATTGACCTCTCCCATGTGAAAACACCATTAGGTCCTAAAGTACTGAAATTACAAAACTACTACATGCTGCCTTAAGCAGAAATCAAATATTTGGAAGCCTTTCTTAAAGAGGAGGAGTCACCAAAGTACTTCACTGCAAAAGTAGTGTTTACGTACATCTTAACACTGCACTGACACATTGGATTTCCTACCTGTGATTCACTCTGTTTGCGTTTGTTACGTTTCTCAAATAAAACTTCATTAACCTCCTTGATACCTCAGCCTTTAAACCCCTGTAATACTAAACATAGACATAGCAGTACTTTTAAATTCTAATTGAGGCTTGGCATTTTAAGCTGTGAATCAGAGTTATACCAAATTTGGAATTATGCTAGGGTATGAGACCTTGTAAATTCTTATAGGATTGTATAGATAAGAACGAAATAAATGTACTGAGGGGCAGATGTCTAATATACAGTATTTTCAATATGTGATCTGTCTCTGCCCCAACCTTCCTGGTCTTAATTCTATTTTATTACTCTCCTGAAAAGATCTCCCTGATTGATTCCAATTTCTGAGCGTACCGTCCTACACATTTCAAATGCTTTTTTAGTTCTTTGGTGTATTGAAATATGGTCTTACCACATCACCTGATTCTGATCTGGAAACTGTGAATTTTTTTTCTCATTTTTGTCTTCCTACTGCAATCACAAATTTGATGTTACTTTAACTAGATCTTTTAAAATATAATTATGCCATCGTTTTCTCTGACAGTTTTCAACAATAAAATTGCACATGACAGATATCCACAGTTAGTAGGCTGTTCAGGTTGGATACTGTATAACTTTCTAAGGTAAAACCTCTAATACACAGTAAGAAATAACTAAAATTTTAGCCATTGTGTTATAGATGGAATTCCTACAGTGTGGAAATAGGCCATTTGGCCCAATGAATCCTCTGAGAGCGTCCCACCCAGACTCATTCCCCTAAGCTAGAACCTTGCATTCTCTATGGCTAACATAGCAACTGACACATTGCTGAACGCTATGGGTAATTTAGCATGGACAATCCACCTAAGTTGCACATCTTTGGAATGGGGGGGGTTACCAGAGCACCCAGCAGAAATGGGGAGAACATGCAAACTCTACACAGAGAGCCACCTGAGTGTGGAATTGAATGTGGGTCCCTGTGAGGTAGCAGTGCTAACCACTTAGCCACCACGCCTAAATGTAAACACATGAAAATCATATGATAGCTTGTAAACTCAAGTAAACCTTTGTTGCCGTAAATAATAAGAAATGTTCGTATTTTATACTGTACACTTATTATTGTATATTTGTGTATCTCAATGACAATTCATCATTTTTAAAATGCATTAACACTGGCAAGTGTAAACTTGTGAAAATAGCATGTTCAGTTGATTATATAACTTGTCAAATTTCCAGCTATAAAACACTGTTTTTATATTTGCTTATTTATGGGTCACCAATATTCTTTGCATATTACACCTTACTTGGTGAGTGAGTGGTCTTGGAAAGGCTTTTGCAAAGCTTTTTATAGGAAGCTTCATTTGACAATGTTATGAAATTTGATTCAATGGCAATGACATTTCTTCTTGATGGATATGCTGATTGCAAAAGTCCATTGAGATGTTTCCTTCTTAGACATTTAGTTGAATTTTCGTTACCTCTCACTTGCTGGGAATGGAAAGGGTTTTGGTAGGTCTAAAGGGCTGGATTTTGTCAAATTGATGGGTATCAGGGGTTGAGAAAGTTCCCATCCCCAGATCCCAGATAGTTAAGGAGACCCACTCTAGCCCTATTTTCGTGTTGGCATGTTGGATGCGGGATAGTCATCCCATCCCACCTCTGGACAACATAGGGCGCGGAGGAACCAAACAACCACGGAGGTAGCAAGGAGATCCAGGCTTCAAAGAAAACAAAGAGAAAAGACTTTTGAAGACCTGAGCAGTTATTAGAGCAGGCTGTAAAGGAGAAAATATCTGTACAAACAAAAGGATCAAGCTTTTATAGGATTAGAAGAATCCTGGATGTAAAACCAGAAGCTTCAAATGAGCTGGAAGCTCTTAAGAAACAAAACAACAAATGACAAGATGATTTGAATCACTCAAAATTGGTTACTCTGGAACAAAACCTGGCTGTAATGTGTCATGATAAACAAATTCTGGAAAGGTTACTGCACTCCATGACAACACCCACAGACAATATCATTGGTTACTGTAGAAATCCACTGCAATTCCAGACACTGTCACCATGAAGAAGCCTGGATGTATTAGCAAATTACCTGACATTGTAGAGACTCATAGACTCATTTCCATTGTACATTGTCATACTTTCTTTTGGTAAGGAGGATGCTCTATGTGTAACTTGCCTTTAAGGTCTCCATAGCCTGTGTGAATACATTGTTGCAACTTTGCCTTCTCATTGTTCTGCTGTGAGTTTGTAATGTGTTTTATTGCTTTTAAATAATGTGACCTATGGAGTTAATTAATCCCTCATAAGTAAATATTAGACTATTATCATGAACATAATGGTCTCCAGCATTACCCTTTTGGGAACCATTACCTTGCACAACAGAGAACACAGAAAGACAAGTTGAACTTGAATGAATGGATGTCACAGAACGGTTGCAGACAAGCTACAGTGGAAATGTGAGCGAGTTCCACAAGGCAGACAAGTGTGACATATCATCTCAGCCGATCTGATAAGAATAATTCCAAGCAGCAGCTATACCCAATTGAAATGTCAAATCCCATTCCACACTGCTTTTGTAACATAACAATTTATAATTTGTAATGCCTGCCCTGGCTTCTTAGAGATGAGATCAATGGGAGGCATCCTTGCTAATTGCTACTGTATTTGTGAGCAAGTAATTGGATTGTACATTAAGAATAACACACTGTGACATTTGTGACAAGCACAGTATGACTTGTGACTCTCAGTTCTCTCAACAAGATGCGTTATAATTCAACTGATTATTAAAAAATGTGTACATTATCTTTTGTCATTTTTCTGGCATTGGCAGAGATGTGGTTGATTAACTGCTTCAGGTAGATCCTTGGCTACTTGGAGAATTGGATTTTGATTTTGTTTTAAAGAAAGTTACTTTGGCACACTGACAAATATGCAAGAATAAAAGAAATATGTTATTTCTTCTAATTTTAAAGCTCTACCTCTTTTCAAGCAATGTGCCTAAATTTAAAATTGCTTTATCTATTGTTGGAGGAAAAGAATATTCTTGATTTATCACCTTGTTGCTTCACAACGTAAAGCTCATCCATTATTCCAATGATTAACAATAACAGATCGAGTTTAAGGCCCTTCTCACCCTCCCTCCCATCGCTGGAAGCCAACTCTGGTGGAATAGCCACTCAGCTGAATTGGGTATGTGTGAGGTGGTGACAATGCCTCTTTCCTGGCTGCCCCAATCAAGCTCAGAGTGGGAATTGTAAAGTGTGGTCTTCCCACTTTGGATAGGTGTGAAGTCCCTAAGTAGCCTCTTCATCAGCAAAGGGTGTGAACTCATTGTCTGAGATGATCACTCAACAGACCGTGTTGGATTTTCCTGCGGCCTAATTCGGATTCCCTCACTCTCAGGCAGTCTGTAGTCAATACAGTGACCTTACTTTGGAGAGGAAAGGGTCTGCTGAAATGTATTCCCTTGCTTTTGATTCAGATCTTTCTTTCCCAACCTACCACTAACCGCCCTTATTTTGGTGACCCCCATCCCACTCAAACTCAATTCTAAGTGCGGATCCAACAATAATCCTCGATGGACACCTGTGTATATTACTGGAATTGCCCTGATAGTGCTGCCAGGACTACAAAACTACCATAGTCATGGCGTCATGCAGCATGGAAACAGACCCTTTGGTCCAACTCATCTGTGCTGACCAGACATCACAATCTGAGCTAGTCTCATCTGTTAGCATTTGGCCCATATTCTTCTAAACGCTTCCTGTTCATATATATCAGATGCTGTTTAAATGTTGTAATTGTACCTGATTCCACCACTTCCTCTGGCAGATCATTCCTTACACACACCATCCTTTGTGTGAAAAAGTTGCCTAGTAAGTCCTATTTAAATCTTTCCCTTCTCACTTTAAACCTATGCCCTCTAGTTTTGGACTCCCCCACCCCGGGAAAAAGACTTTGGCTATTCACCCAATCCATGGTCCTCATGATTTTATAAACCTCTATAAAGTCACCCCTCAGCCTCCAACGCTCCATGGGGAAAGGCCCTAGTTCATTACAACTCTGTCTACCCATGGCTCCACTTTCAAGGAACTATGCACCTGCGCCCCTAGGTCTCTTTGTTTGGCAACAGACCCAGCGCCCTACCATTAAATGTATAAGTCTTGCCTTGATTTGCTCTACCAAAATGCAGCACCTTACATTTATCTAAATTAAACTCCATCTGCTAATCCTTGGCCCATTGGCCCGTCTGATCAAGGTCCCGTTGTACTCTGAGATATTGTTCTTCACTGTCCACTACACCACCTATTTTGGTCTCATCTGCAACCTTACTAACCATACCTCCTATATTCGCATCCAAATAATTTATATTAATTTATTTATAATTTATATACTAGATTTTGATTGGCTGACAGCTCTCAGGGCAAGTTTGCACTCCCTTTGGGGTTAATTGCTTGGGAAGCTGGAAGTTGTCCAGGCAGGTGCCTGATTGCCTGGTGGTTGGATCCTAGAGAAACACAATACAGTGTTCCTACTGGGTCTCCAAACAGTTATTGGGATCCTCATCACACACATTAAATTTCAGCAATTATCTTATATTCGTTTAGCACTTTTAAAGTAATAAAATATGCCAAGATGCTTCACAGAAGAATTACAACACAAATTGCAACACCACACCACATAAAAAAAATGTGATGCCAGTTGATCAAAAGCTTGATCAAAGAAATAGATTTTAAGAAGGTTTTAAAAGAGGAAAGTGAGAGAAAGAAACAGAAAGATGTTGGAAGGGAATCCCAAAGTTTGGGGCCTAGACAATAGAAGATAAGCCCACCAATGGGTGATTAGAATGAATGAGAGCAATTATTATCTGGGATGTTTAAGAGTGATAGCTCAGTGAGTTGAATGATCTCAACTTTATGGAGAGAAGAATATGCAAGACCAACCATACCTGTGTTGAAATTGTCAAGTCTAGAACCAACTAAGGAGGAATAAGGCTTTCAGCAACAAATAAGCTGAGACCAGGGTGAAATCAGGTGATGTTATGTGCTTTGTAGGTCTTAATGACTCATAAAATTGAAGTTGGAGGCTCATCTTGAGTTCAAATATTAAACCATGATTGGCCACGGACATAGTCTCAGATTGTTATCAGAGAGGGACAGCGATGGATTCAGAAAGTGGGGAATAAAGCTTGGAGACAGGTGAAAACAACAGTTTCTGTATTTGCAATATTTCATTGGAGGAATGTTCTGCTCCTCTAGTCCCATATGTTGGATAAACGATTTGACAATTGGGCAACAGTGGGAGAGTTAATAAAGTGTGTGTGATATCGAACTGAATGTATTGATCTGCACGTTTTCCAAATGTGTCACATGCGACATTTTCCTCGCTTGCTCAGAGGCACTTCTCAAACATTTTTGAATTCACACTTTTACTGTTTTCAGGATTGTGGCATTGGTAGCATTAAAAAAAAAATTGTCACCTTCAACATTCATGTAGTAATCAATTCTGTACTTGTGTCCCACTTGATGCCAAAGCATTGAATTTATTCAAGAGGCAACTAGGTATAGCACTTGGTGTGAATGGCATCAAAAGACATTGGGAGAAAGCAGGATTGGGCTATTGAGTTGGACAATCAGCCATGATCGTGAAAAATGGTGGAGCAGGCTTGAAGGGCCAAATGGCGTGCTCCTATCTCCTATGTTTCAATATTTACACATTGAATAAAAAACCATACTTTACCACATTTTAACTGGAAAATGTACAAGTAGGTCAGAAGACTCCTCAGCCTGAATTTGCTCATTAACTCATTCGGACAAAAACACTTTCTTGTGAAGTATTCTGAATTCTCAGCTATCTCACCCAGCTTAATAAATGCTGGCTGTGGTAGTTCAGGAGGACCTACCCCTTTACCTTCCTTCATGACATGGAATGGTGCCCCTCGAATTCTATAACCACCATCTCTCTCTGACAGGTTCAGAGATACCTACAGCCCTTTGGGGACTATGGATAACTACCTAACTCAATTACCTTACTTTTAATAAAAGTTCAATGTTGGATAGACTTGAATGAAGTACATGGGCTAGCTACTCTATTATATTCTCTCTTGGCCAAGGAAGTGGCGAATTATTAACAACTTATTTAGATTGTGCAAATTTTGTGCTGTACTGGAAAAGCTTCAGCAGAAAGTAGGTTGCTATAACACACTTCAGTAAATTTAATGTTACATTACTTGTACAATATATGATTAATTCTGTTTAATAAATTGCTACAAAAATACAAAGAAAGAGATCTAAAGAGTGACTTTGATAAAATAGAATATGCCAAAAGAAAAATTGCTCTTCACTTAAGTTGATTTATTCTGTGATTTGATCATTATTCAGAACCACATATGATAGTTAATTTGTACTGTCATTGTAATTTTGACTTGCAAACCTAGTATTAAGATTAGCTTGACTCAGGCCTTCTGGAGCTATCATTATTTCTCTGTTTGGATGTGCATTCTAATATGATGTGGTTAAAAAAAGACATAATAGTGAGAAGTAAGTCATAGTTTATGAAGCCATTTCTATTTGCCAGCTGTAATGGATACAGGTTCCAGCTGCCAGTCCCTCAGCACTGTTTAACAAAATGGTCTCAGAGCCTATTTGGTTCCTCTCAACGGTGGGTGGCAATCCCGTACTGACTGCTCGACAGCCTTTGAGCTGCAATAGAGAAACAAAATCTGCTTAAGAAAGCACTATTTTAAAAAATGTGTTGAATGAAAGCTAGATTCAAATGGAGCACCGTATTTACTTTCATATGAGCATTGATCTTTGAACTTTACTTTGGGAAATGTACAACTTTGAGAAGCTTATATTGGTTGATTAGTTGAACAATCTAGGGCCCATAAAGAAATTCAACCACTCTTATAATCCTGAATAATAGTTTTAAAACTATAAATCTAAACACGTGCTATCTGGTCCAACCCTGAGTTGACACCACATCAACTGCACCACATTATCAGTTATATCCCCTCATTAGCTAGAGACTTAAATTAGCCAGGCATTTCAACATGATAGATACAAAGCTATGATGAAACCAACCAGTTTTATAAAAGATGGGACATTTCAATGGCTGATATAGTTAGGAGATGAGAAGAAACGTTTTTACTTAGTGAGTTATAATCTGGACAAAAAAACCAAGATAACTGTCGATGCTGAAAATCTGAAACAGAAACAGAAATTGCTGGAAAATCTTAGCAGGGGAAATATTTAACTCTGATTTCTCTCCACAGAAACTGATAGATCTGCTGAGCTTTTCCAGCAATTTCTGTTTTTATGTCAGTTATAGTCTTGGATACAATGCCATAAGGGCTGGTACAAGCAGACTTAATCAAGACTCTCAAGCATATATATTGAACATAGAATTATTTCCAGGACTGTAGGGTAGAAGAAAGGAATGGGACAAATTTTCTAACTCTGTCAAAGAGGTTGACCACATTTGTTCTGAGTTGTAGAATTCTACAGACCTATGCGAGTTAAGAGTTTTTAAGATAGGATCCTCTACCTGCTTATCTTTGGAAAGTGAGATCGCAATGTGTTCTCTTTGTTTGCACACAGAGTGTCAGCGATCTCTCTTATAGAACTGTATAATACAAAGTGTGATATTTTGAAGGTGTTACCTGGTTAGGCCTGAAAGGATCCCAACATAAAGAGTTTCATGGCCACAACTGTCTTTATAGTTAGTGCCAATGCTGCTCACACTCTGTTTTAAGGCTGCAGCATCTGCCTGCAACTGGTGGTAAATTTCTGTGAGCATCTCCCAAGTGAAATGGAGATGACACATACACACTGTTCCTTACCAAGACAGAAATAGGAGCATTGCTCTCTCAAGTTTCTAGGTAGCTATGGCCTCGAGGTTAATACCTATATTCCTCTCCTCTTCCCGGATCTTTGAGTTATTTGCCCTCCTCTGCACATCTGTTTTATGCCTCAGGCTGAAGCAAATAGAAAATATAGCACTCATCTCTGGGAGCAAGTGGTAGCAATGAAATCCTTGAAGTCAGAACCAAGGCCATCACCACGTTCCACAACAGACATCACTGACATTGACAGAAAGGACAAATCACAAAACGCTACTATTAGCTCAGCGATAAATAACAGACATCAATCAGAACTAACATAGAAATGAGGGGGTAGGGTGTGAGTCTTTTAATTAATGCTGGTGAGGGATCTTTCCTGGTGTTAGAGGTATGTTCAGCTGTACGAGATTAAGAGCGGGTGCTGAGTGAAGTGTTGTGGTTTAAGATAGCACTGCTACTGTCAACCCAGCATTATAATCTGTGTCCTCTTCATATTTCTGGCCCAGGCTTCCAGTAACACTTTAATAACCTCACCAAAATGGCCTCTAGCACAGCAAGCATCTAAAATACAAGTGCTTCACAACCACATTTTGTACACAAATAACATTGAAAAAGTAGGTGATTAAACCTGTCTTTTTGTTTCATCTGGTTATATTTTTAAATCAGCACTGCAAATCATTTTCTAGTGCACTAGTGAGAGTGCTGAAAGGATATGATTTCTCCATTTATAAAATAAATGCAGGTGACATCTAAAACAAAATGAATGATGGAAACTATCTGTAAATTGTATTTCACAAGCATTAAGGTCAAATAATTGTGATCAGTTTGTGCACAAGGAAAGTTTGTTCAACTCATTTAAACATCTCCCAGCACTTGTCTAAATCCATTCAGTTGGAGCTGCATTATGTGGAGAGTCTGTCTGCCTCAGGGAGTGATCTGTAATAAATAACAAAGTGAAGCATTACACAAAATATTCCTTTTAAGCAGAACGTTTAGAGTATTAAGCTTCCTCGGTGTAGTGAATGGCTTTGTCTGTAGATGACACCTCATTAAGCCAAATATGGCCTGTTGAGCCTGCAGAAATCCAAGCCAATACAGCCTATGTGAATCATTGCTGGCAACAACTGACAATCTCCCACTTGCAGTCCCATCTGGGCTGTTAGAACAACTGGACAAAGCACTTGTAATCTTTTCCAAAAGTAGGGGGGAGAGAGAGAGAGAGAGAGACACACACACACACAATTACTTACCAAATGCAACATCAGTTGATTGACTGATGTTATGGAAGGAGGACATACCTCTGATGCAGAGTGTCAAATATATTTTCTGCAGTAAATTTAAAGTCCAGGCTGTGTTGAAATTTGACCAGTGGGTTTTGCCAATGGACTCTTCTTTTAACATAGTTTCTAAATCAACCTCACAGAGACAGATGTAGAGGTGGGAACAGCAGAAACATCTGATAAGCATCTCTGACCAGCTCCAAGACAGTAGGAACTGCCGATGCTGGAATCAGAGATAACACAGTGTGGAGCTGGAGGAACACAGCAGGTCAGGCAGCATCAGAGGAGCAGGAAAGTTGATGCTTCTCTTCCCTCTTCCGCAGCTACACTGGCGCTATCCCCTGCCTTTTTCTCCGCTACATCAATGACTGTATTGGCGCTGCCTTGTGCTCCCACGAGGAGCTTGAACAGTTCATCAGCTTTACTAACACCTTTCACCTAAACCTCAAATTCACCTGGACCATCTCTGATATCTCTCTCTACTTCCTAGACCTCTCCGTCTCCATCTCTGGTGACCGCCTCAAAACCGACATCTATTTCAAACCCACCGACTCCCACAGCTACAGAGGTCACTTTGTAGAGCACGTGCGCTCTGTTCGCGACAAACGACAGCACCTTCCAGTCGTCAACCATTTCGACTCCCCCACCCACCCCCTGGGTGACATGTCCATCCTGGGCCTCCTCCGGGGTCACAATGACGCCACCCGGAAACTGGAGGAGCAGCACCTCATATTCCTCCTTGGGAGCCTACATCCCAATGGTCTCAATGTGGACTTTACCAGTTTCAAAATCTCCCCAGCCCCCAGCCTCATGACCAACACTCCCTGTCATCCCCACCTCCGTGACCTGATACAACCTGTCCAACTTCTCTCCCACCTATCCACTTCTCCCATTTCACTAACCAATCCCCACCACTGCCTACCTGCACTCACCTATTACCATCCCACCCACACACCCCCAGCCCCACCCCTCCTCTGTCTATTTATTTCAGAGCTCCCTTCCCTCTCCCCCATTTTTGAAGAAGGGTCCCAACCCGAAATGTCGACTTTCCTGCTCCTCTGATGCTGCCTGACCTGCTGTGTTTTTCCGTCTCCACACAGTGTTATTACTGACCAGCTTCTCTGCACTGGTGCCTCTGAACAATCTTGCTAGAGGCACGTTTGACACGGCAGCGTCTACCAACCCAACCTCTGCTGAAGAGAATGCATACAAATCAATATTCAAATTCCATTGTCTGATTTTAATACCTGAGATCTCAGGGAATAAGGTCACTTTTAAAAAAGAGAAGTACCAACATAAAATGGTTACCATGATCACCTGACTACAGATCGATTTCACAAAGCTCGACACAATGTGCAATATACAAAACTCGTCACTGCTGAAATTGCCATTTCTTCTAAACCAGTTAATTAAGTCAGCATCAAGAAATCAACATCCGGTTTAATTCACACTTGTGATTAATTTCACATATTACAAGATGAAAAGCTTGCCTGCCAGTTAACCAGCTTGGAAAGACAGTGAGCAGACTCAGGGATAAATAAATAGATCTATGTCAACAGCAGCTTGGGGCAGCAGAGGATGGACAAGGAAAAATGGATTGTCAAGCAAGAATTGGAAGACTCTGTCTCTGTCTTGCACCTATAAAGTCAGTGGCAGTGAAAAACTGCCATTGGAACAACCATCATTCATTGGTAACTCAAGGTGGAGAAATGTTCGCACTGCTGAAGAAAGAAGGCAATGATTAAAACAGTCAGGACTCAGGTTTAAAACCTAACTCCTCAACACTTTAAACCACAGCTGCCTTTAAATTCCCATCTACAAAGACACCGTCCTCCCTTCTTTTTAAGCTTAATACCTGTGTTTGTGTATGTGTTTGATATTGTGTTTTTATTATTTTTCTTGGGGTTGTAGGTAATAAAATTAGTCTTTTTTTAATTCAAGAGATTGTTATATTTTGGTTCTTTATTTTAATTCAGTTAATTACATTTTAACTGAAGTGTGATATAACTGTGATAAAAATGAAATAAAAATATTTGTTGTGATTGAATGAGAAGAATTTAAAAAGAATAGAGCTGATCACTCCTGCTTGCCTGTTTATAGCAAGCACAAAATCTACACTGACACTCCGGTGAACCTTGAAAAAAATAGTAGCAAGCATGAATAGAGGCCATAAATTAATTACTCATATCACAATTGAGATGTTTGCTTGAAGAACATGGAATTGAGGAACCCCAGTACTATGGATCAGCACACTACAACAGGAGCAAAATGAAATGCCTTGTTACTACTGTTTCACTCCTCAAACCATATCCACCATGATGGTAAAAGTCAGGTAGGCTACACACACACATACATGCTCAAACTCACTTACATTTCACTGACTCTGCAGAAGCAGAAAAATGCCTGACACAATTCCATGATGCATTCTCTGATACATACTCTTACTAGGGTATGCTGTTGGTTTCATTTGTGTGGTTCTTTGTAAATATCACTGAACCGCTGGTTGGTATTCTCGTAATAAAAACTGCATGTAAAACGCATTCTAGTAACTCTCTGATTTGACAAAGCCATGAGAAAGCATGAAATTGCCATGCAACATGACAGTGTCATCCTTACAAAGGTCATGGGCAGTCCGGCTTCATTACACATACTATCCAGTATGATTAATTTCAGAAAAAGTTGTTTCTCCTTAAAAGGTATCTGAAGTCAGCTACCAGACGGATTACCTAATTTTATATCCTGCAACACATTGCCAATATCTTGTTTCGGGTTTAGGAGGCTGTGGGTTAAAGCTCCACTCGAGGATGAGAATACATGGTCTAGACTGATACTTCTTTGCAATGTTGGTGATGATATCCATGAGTGCAGGCTTCAAACGAAGCCCTTGTCTGCTTCTTCATGTGGATATAGAAAATCTCATCGTGCTATTGAGAGAAGTGCAAGGAATTCTTCCAGTGCCCTGGCCAGCATTCTTCCTTTAATCAGCATCACCAAAACCTAGCCATTTATCTCAATGTTAATGATGGCATTTTGCTATGTATCTAAATAACTGTGGTGACTAAATGTTGAATGCTTTTCGTTAGCTGCAAATAGCTTGAGATGACCTAAGGCTCTGAAATATGTTAAATAAATGCAACCTCTTGCTTTCTTTCCCCATTAAGCGCTGACCTAATGGTATTCTTGCTGGGCTAGCAATCTTGAGACCCAGGAAATGTTCTGGGGACCTGGGTTTGAATCCCATCACGGCGGATGGTGGAATTTAATTCAATAACATCTGGAATTAAAAGTCTAATGATGGCCATGAAACCATTTTTGATTGCCAGGAAAAATACCCATCTGGTTCACTAATGTCCTTTAGGGAAGGAAACTGCTATCCTTACCTCTTCTGGCCCACAAGTGACTTCAGACCCTCAGCAATGTGGTTGACTCTCAACTGTCCTCTGGCCACTCAGGGATGTGCAATAAATGCTGGCTTGGCCAGTGATGCCCTCATCCTCTGAACAAATTAAAAATAAAGAAATTCCTGCATAACACTTCAGTCTGTTTATTGGATGTCTCATGAATTTCTAAGGTTTTTGTTTTCTGGTGATATCCATCCTTAGTGAGAGCACCACTCTCCTTAATAAGGTTTTGTGAGACTGAAAGAAGAATTTTGTTCTGTTCCTAAAACTGAGACATTGGGTCATCCCTCTTTACCTAGAGGAGAACATTTTCCTCAGATAAAAATTCGCAGAGCTCCTGGAGGTCTTAACATTTTTGTGAGAGGGATTCTTCCCTTGCCATCAATGGATCTCATTGTTGTGTCAATTGTGTGACCTAGTGGCTTTCTGTGTGGGAATCTTTGGACCTCTGCTGTAAGATTTTCATTTTCAGTCTCTAGGGCTTGACTGTGTTGAATGGCTTCTACTAACTGGGATTTTAGGTTCACTATCACTCAAAGGTAGTTAGAGTTCTGCAAATCTTGTTGATGTTTGGATTAGAGTTGGTTCAGATGAGGTTGACTTGATTGATAACTTGGAATTAATAGATTGTCTTATGAGGGCAGGTTGCATTCTGACCAGTCCCTAGATGAGGTTCCCAAAGTTATTCCGGTGACAGATGGGATATTCCAAATTGCCAAGCTCTTGGGTGAGAAGGGATGAACTGGCTACCCTTCCTTCTTTATTCATCAGCTGATTGCAACAAAAATAAGAGTAATTTACTTAAGGATCCCTGTTTTTGTGTATATCTTTCTCCCAGATCAAGTGAATTTGTGTTTTAAAAGGAGCCAGTTTAACCAGGTTTGCATCATCATCTTTAACATAGTCATTCCCCAATCTACTATATGTTCAAAATTATCATACACTTTGAAAAAGTTTTCAGTACAATGTTATAATAAAACAACAATCAGCTCTTAAGTCAGCCATTATACGTAAAGTGAAGAAAGTCCATAAAGCGAGAAAGCAGTCATTAACAGCTAAGTAAAACAATGTCAGAGATCACTTTGAAAGCCATATTTCAGCAAGCAAATGAGTGAGGTTTCCAGGCAGCTGTGAAATGTGGCTTTCTTTCTGTTGGCTTTTCAATTGTATCTGAATCCAACTTTTCCACAATCCACTATTGCTGCCTTCATGTCAATCGTAGCTGTGAAAAATCCCAGGCGGCGGTGGTATAACCCAGGATCCCCAGAGGAGCACTGCATGTGCTTTTCTCAAAGCCTTGTGAATAAGAGAATTGTGACAGTCTGAATTCACGCTGCTTAACAAAAAGCGCCAACTGCAGCCGCTGAAAACTGAGAGCTTTCTCAAACCACTTGGTCTTTGTAACCCAGTACTGAATGTATTGTGCCAATCAGATAACGATTAATAGAGTGAGTATAGCAGGTGGAGCACAACTCAGGAGAAGCATAAATGGCACATATGGGAAATATTTGTTGGAAATCTCAGCTACTGACAATAAAACAAAACTACAAATTAAAGCATGGAAAAAATCTGGTCTTAAAAACAGCAGACCATTTCCTCTAGTTTAATGCACTCTCCTTTGTGGTTCTTACTTATTGCTATTTATTAGAAAAGATAAAATTATTATCTGTTATTGAAGCTGAAATTATACCCAATATATCCCAACAGGTTTGCGAAAAGTAAACTTAAATATTACCTCTGGAAAAAAAGTACCTTTCTAAAAATTTCTTTGAGGAATTTCTTCACAAATTATTTCTTAAATATGTTGAGGAGAAGCAAAATGTGCCTTTGTAATTTAACTTGCTTCTATCAACTCTGATTTTAGATTTAATATTAATGTTTGCAAATTACCGCAGCATTTTTTGATAGATTGTTGAAGACTTTTCCTAAATGATAATGTCGTGGAGTGACAATTTTATTTTTATTTGTTCATTCTTGTCGTGTTTAGTGGGCAGAAATCATCTATTCTTTGCTACTTTTCTGAAAGGACAGCCTGATTCTTTGAGGTGCTTCTAAGAAAGGAACATCCAGGATTTTGGATCAGTAGCAATGAGGCACTGGCCATGGTATGACGTGGAGGTGATGGTGGTCCCATGCACCTGCTGTCCTTGTCAGAGGTAGAGCCTTCAGGTTTGGGAGGTACTGGAGTCTAGGTGAGTTGCTGCAGGGAAACGTGTAGATGGTAAACACTATCAGACACAGTGGAGGGAGTGAACCTTTAAGCTGATCAATGAAGTGCTGATCAAACTGACTGTTTTTGTCCAGACCAGCGTGAGTGTTGTTGCAGCAATCTTGGTGATTGCAGTGCATTCTAATGCACTCTAACTCCTCATATGTTCCTTGTAGGTGGCGGAAACACAAAATTTTCTTTTTGTTCATTCATAGGATGATGCATCAGTGGCTGGGCCAAGGTCAACCAAATTGCTATGGGTCTAGACTCACATGTTCCTGTCTTAAAAGGCATTAGCGAATCAGATGGGTCTTTACAACAATTGTCATTGGTTTCATGGTCGCCGTTATCACCCTTTATTTTGGTTGAAATTGAATTCAAATTTCATCCCTCTGCCATGGTGGGAATCAAACCAATTGTGTTCAGGATTACTGGTCCAGTTAGTTAAGCATTACATCACTGCCTGTCCTGTGATCCAGTCCATGGGATAAATAAGTAAAGCTAACGTATTTCTATTGACAATTTATAAGAGATATTTAACAAGACCTTGGACTAATAGTAGGAGTTTTAAATTCCAGCGACCTGAATTGGTAGGGAATGTCAACAGTGAGTGGCCAATTAACATCACTTGATTCACTCCATCACTGAAAGACTGAATTATTGCCCAAAGAGAGAGGAAAAGTATGTTTACTTATAAATCTCAAAAGTACATTAGTGCATGAGATGTTAAAATACTTGCCTGTTCAGCTAAATGTTAAATTCTATGCTGCTATTTGAAAAACAGTAATAAGGAGCTTTGCAGTGAGTGGAGGATATGTGATCCCAGATGGTAATGGTTAGGTCTATTTCCTTGGCCCTGGTGAGCCACCATTTAACAACTTTGGTGGACCCTTTTGGGTCTATCACCCACTGAACTGGTTGGCAATGTACAGGGTTTGACCCAGTTCTCACTTAATATGCCAAATGAAGTCTTGTTTACATCCAAGGCTCTCATGTCTATAGTGAAGGAAGCATATTACCTGAAATAGGTCGTGTGTTTTGGATAACCAGCAGTGGTGGTCTCCTTTGAACGTGGAACCAATGGTGTGGTTGAAGTTAATATGGCAGTAAGGTTACTAACCTCCTTCTGAGGCTGTCCCTAACCCATTAAATCTGGGTAAGTGTACTCAATGTCAGCTGTAGAATAGAATAAAATAGCCTTTACTGTCACATGCACTCGAATGAGTGCAGTGAAAAGTTTGTCATGTCGCTGTTTTGGCACCGTCTTAGGTACGGGGAACTTAAGTACAGAATACTTAAGTGTTTGTTATAGACTTGTACAGAGAATCATAAATAAAGTTCTATACGCCAAGTCCTTGACACCTGCCTGGACTTGCCACCCCCATGCCAGCCTGCCCTGGGGCTCACTTCTAGAACTCACCTGGACTCTCCCCTCCACCTGACTTGGGACTCGCCTCCGGGACATTCCTGGTCTGTCCACTCCACTAGTGATTAAATGTTTGCAACAGCTTATAATAGGAGACTGAGGAGCAAGGATAACGCAGCCTTCTAAAGCAGCCAGGGAACTAGAGATAAACCTGGGTAACAGAAATGGGCAAACAATGGCTAATAAATTGAAGCCTAGTAACTACTTGCCAGGTTTTACACATCTGAAGACAAAATATGCTTAAAGATTGGTATTGATCTTGTTAGGAGAGGGAAGGCAAAATGTTTTTGGAGTGATCATCACTTTAATACTGCACTGGGGGAGTCTTAACTTTGGATTATTTGTATTTGCATCAGATGCCTGCAAGACATCTCTTCTGGTTGTGCATTTTATCCAAGGGCCATCTACATAGTTTTCAGCAAGCAACAAAATGATAAAGTCACAACTGCTATGGCTAAAAACAGCCTGTTCATTATTGAATAAGAATGCCTTTCCATTTAGGAAGGCTGAGGTGTTCTGACTGATATGTAAATATCATCAATGATGCACTGCAATTTGGGGTGAGGTGTGTCATCTCTTCTTGCGCATTATAGATGATTAAATTTAGAATACTTCTCCAGTGGCTGTTTAAAAGTATCCACCAGCGCAAAGATTCAAGGATATCAGACACCTTTAAAAAAACAGAAGTTGCTGGAAGAGCTCAGCTGGTCTGGCAGCATCTGTGAAGAAAATATCAGGGCTAACATTTCAGGTCCGGTGACCCTTCCTCAGAACAGGAACCACCTTGACTGGGACACCCTGATTGCTTCTTTCCTTTTCTACAACATACTTTGTGAAATGTATGATGAAGCAAGGTCTAGTCACAAATAAAAACCAAAAGAACTGCAGATGCTGTAAATCAGAGACAAAAATAGAAATTGCTGGAAAAGCTCAGGGCTGGCAGCATCTGTGGAGAGAAATCAGAATTAACGTTTCGGGTCCAGTAAGTCTTCCTCAGAACTGATGGTAGCTAGGAAAATGTCAATTTATATGCAGAAGATAGGGTGGGGGAGTGGGTAAGGAGTAAACGATAGTTGGGGATAGAGCCCAATGAGACAGAAGCACAGTTAGAGAGACAAAGGAGTTGATAACAATCTGGCTAAGAGGGTAAATAGCTGTTAACGGACACTGTCAATGACTAACAATGGATGGTGTGTAATAGCAGATTATGTGATAACAAGATCTGGTTTGTGGAGGTTGGGGTAAGGGCATAGGAGAGCTCAAGACCCAAAGTTATTGAACTTGGTATTGAGCCTGGAAGGCTGCGAGGTCCCCAAGTGGAAAATGAAGTGTTGTGCCTTAAGCTTGCCCTGACCTTCGCTGGAGCACAGGAGCAAGCCTGAGACAGAGATGTTGGCCAGGGAACAGGGTTATGTGTTAAAGTGGCAGGCAATGGAAACTCTGGGCAGAACGTAGGTGTTCTGTGAAGCCATCACTCAGTCGACACTTCGTTTCCCCAATGTAGAGGAGACTATATTGTGAGCAGCGAATGCAATAGACTAGATTGAGTGAAGTGCAGGTAAAGTGCTTCTTCACCTGAAGGTATGTTTAGGCCCTTGGATACTGGGCAGGGAGGAAGTGATGGATGCGTGTTGCACCTTTTGTGGTTGCAGGGGAAGGTGCCACAGAGGTGTGAAGTTTGTGGGGAGTGAAGGAAGGTGTCCCGAAGGGAACCTCCCTGTGGAAGGCTGATAAGGGAAGGGAGGGGAATATGTGTCTGGTGGTGGCATCTCGCTGGAGGTGGCAGAAATGAGGGCTAATGATCCTCTGGATGTGGATGCTGGTGGGATGGTAGGTGAGGGCTAAAGGGGAACAGTACTGCTGTTGTGGGAGGGAAGAGAGTGGGTGAGGGCTGAAGTGCGGATGATCAGTTGGACCTGGTTAACCACAGAGCTGGGGAATCCTTGGTTGAGGAAGAAGGTTGACATTTTGGAGGCTCCTTTAACAAGGTTGACACCATCGGAACAAATACAATGGAGATGGAGGAATTGGGAAAATGGAATAGAATCTTTACAGGAAGCAAGGTATGAGGATATATAGTCAAGCTAACTGTGGGCATCAGCGGGTTTGTAGTGGATATTGGTAGCCAGTCTATCACCAGAAATGGAAATACAGATTTTGAGGAAGGGAAGGGAGGAGTCAGCAATGGACCAAGTGAAGGTGAGAGCAGGGTGGAAATTGGAAGCAAAATCAATAAAATTTTTCAATTCTGGACAAGAGAGGGGGGGCTACATTGATGATATTATTGATATATTGGAAAAGAGGTGTGGGTGGGTTCCAGAATAGGACTGGAACAAGGAATGTTCCACGTACCCCACAAACAGACAGGCATACCTATGGCCCATGTGTGTTCCCATGGCCACCCCTCTGACCTGAAGAAAATTAGAGGAATTAAAAGAAAAGTTGTTCAAGGTGAGAACGAGCTCGGCCAAGCAGAGGAGGGTGGTGTTAGATGGGGAAGGTTCGGGTCTTTGTTCCAGGAGGAAGTGGAGAGTCCTGAGACCATCCTGGTGGGGAATGGATGTGTAAAGGGATTGCATATCCATGGTGAAGAGGAGGTGGCTGGATCCTGCAAACTGGAAATTCTGGAAGTGGTGTAAAGCTTCAGAGGAATCACGGATGTAAGTGGGCAGGGACTGGACTAGCAGAAAAAAGACTGAGTTGAGGCAGGAAGAGATGAGTTCTGTGGGGTAGGAACAGGTAGAAACAATGGGTCTGCCCGGGTAGTCCTGTTTGTGAATTTTGGGAAGGAGGTAAAAGCGAGTTGTGCGGGGTTGGGAGACTATCAGCTTGGAGGCAGTTGGGGTGAGATCACCAGAGGAAGTGAGGTTGGTGACTGTAGTTAACACAATAGCCTGATGTTCCATGGTGGGGTCATGGTTCAGGGGGTGATAGGAGGTGTCTGAGAGCCGGTGTCAGCCTCTGCAATGTAGAGGTCGGTCCACCAGACTATAACAGCACCACCCTTATCAGCAGTCTTTCTCTCCACAGAAGCTGCCAGGCCTGCTGAGCTTTTCCAGTAATTTCTATTTTTGTCTATCAGCAAACATCCTTTGAATCAAGGAATTGGAAACACAGGCAGTCTTCTACTAAAATAAAACAGACAGCTGTGATGCTGAAGATCTGAAACAAAAACAGAAATTTCTGGAAAAACTGAGCAGGTCTGGCAGCATCTGTGGAGAGAGAAACAGAGTTATTATTTCGAGTTCAATATGACTGTTCATGAAAGGGAAATAGTGCTGGTTTACTCTTAACTGCAAAGTACATACTGCAGCTAGGAAATGCAAACTAAAAAATATGATAGGATAATTTGATTATATGTATTAGTTCGAATGTGATTTGATAATGTGTACTAACTTGGAATGTGACGTACATGAACATGATGGGTTGAGAAAGGGTTATGCTTTTAACTGGAAATATTATCTGCAGGAATAGTTAACTCGGTGTTTGTCAACTGCAGAAGTCATATAAAACCTTTGTTGTTGTAATAGAGATTTGAGCTGTACGTCATCCTATTGATGCGTACATCTCTCATGCATGCATGAATAAACATTTAAACAAAGATACCTGAGTCCCATCTGGTCTAAGAGAAAAGAAAAGGGTTAAACTCAACCTTTTAGTTCAGAACTCCTATTGAAATGTAAGTGGCATATGAAGACCTTCTCTCAGACATGTCTAATTCGATAGGACATGGTTAAGGTACATGTACTAAAGATAATGCAGTTAAGATTCTTTCAGATCCCTGACGTCCCACCTCCAAAACAAAGAAATTCCAGTGGATCTTGTGACTGTAGCAGCGTAAATCATAGCTTTCCAAAAGCCACACTTGGAAAATGGAACCAGTTAAAAATTCTTCCCCCACACCCACTGCCCTAAAATATCGGCTCTAATCCAAACGTGGACAATGCCAAACTACACTAACGTGACATGAAAAATGTAGACTGAAGTTTAAAAGCTAATAAAAGCTTCAAGATTGCTATGCTCGAAATACCTTTAAAGCTGTGACTATTTTATATGGGCACTGAATGACTTCAACCAAGGAACTGCCAACACTGAATATGCTGCCAGCACCTCTCTTATATTCATGAAAGAGCTTCAGCAGCTATATGACGGACTCTTACAAGAAGTGTAATTGCCCATGGGCCTTAAATCATGGTCTGTGCCATGGAATGGTGCTTGGTATGCTTTCACAGAAAAACAGAGCTAACTCTCTCACTTGATAATAGGCCACAGCTCCTTTGATCAGCACCATACTAACAGAACACTCAGTCATACAATTAACCTCATAGAATCACTGCTCCAGTTCACTGGAGTAGGCAATAAATCAACAGAGAACGGAGGATGAGTTCACTCAGGATTGCATGTGAAGTGCAGAGATTTTCAAAACCCCTGAATGATGTTGGTGCTCATTGTCTTAATGATCTCTCAATAATCTAAATTGCTTTTATTGATAAAGTGGGTATCTGTGACTAGTAGCCTGCTGTCCTATGCTTGCTGTTATTTGCAAATTGGAAAGCATGTTATGCTTCACTTCTGAAAATCCATAGTGTGCTAGATTTGCACCATTAATGTGTTATTCTCAACGTGTTGAAATGGTGCATTTTTGCTGCTATGTCCATTTTGGGAAAAACAGCTGTTGTGCAAATCCAACCAGCCAGGATAACTCACACAAAGAGTTATTTGGAGGAAACTGTCCTAGCAGAAAATGGAAAAAGGCTGGTAAAGTTTTACTCAGTGTGAAATGAGTTTTCTTTAAAACTGTGACACAAAAAAATGGGAAGTAAGTTTTGGGTGTATTGTCAATTTGCTGGCCAGTGCTGTCCAGCTCCTTTAAGAGCCAGACAGCATTTCACTGAGACAAAAACAGAAGTTGCTGGAAAAGCTCAACAGGTCTGGCAGCATCTCTGCAGAAAAATCAGAGTTAACGTTTTGGGTCTGGTGACCCTTCCTCAAAACTGATGGTAGCTAGGAAAATGTTGATTTATATGCAGAAGATAGGGTGGGAGTAGGAAGTAAGGTTTAAAAGTAGGTGGAGGTAGAGCCCAAAGAGAGACAAAAAGAATTGGAAAGGTCACCGGACCTGAAATGTTAACTCTGATTTTTCTTTGCAGACCTGTTGCCAGACCTGCTGAGCTATTCCAGCAAATTCTGTTTTAGTTTCTGATCCACAATTCTCTCAGTTTTTGTTTAACATTTCATGTGGCTTGGGAAATGTTTGCTGGCTGTGGAGACAGACAGTGGTGGTGGAGGGTTGCTTTTCAGACTGAAAGCCCATCGTCAGCAATGTTCCACAGGGATCGGCCCTGGGTTCTCTTTGGTTTGTCATTTATATTAATGACTTGGATGAGAATATAGAAGGCATGGCCATTAAGTTTGCAGACTACACCAAAACTGGTGGTATACTAGACAGTGAAGGAGGTGTTCCAGGAGTACAAAGGGATCTTGATGAAATGGATAAAATGGACTGAAAAATGACAGATGGAGTTCAATCTGGATAAACGCAAGGTATTGCATTTTGGTACAACAAACAAAGGTAGGGCTTATACCATTAATAGTAGGTCCTTGTGTAGTATAGTAGAACAGAGGGACTTAGGGGTTCAGGTGCATAATTCTTTGAGGTTTGCATCACATTGAGACAAGTTGGTTAAAAAGGCATTTGGGATGCTTGTTGTCATTGATCAGTCCGTTGAGTCCTTGGAGTCCTGACTCCAATGCTCCTGCTTGTCAAATAACTAACATTTGGCATTATCCAGTCTGAGAGATAAAAGCCCCCCTTTCTTACTCATGGGGAGGCAAGGATGGAGCGCAAGCACATTTATAGCCAGGAAATCCAGAATTACACAGGCGTTTTGCTGAATTTACCAGCAGGACCTCTCAGAATGGTTTTCCTCCAGTGCCTGTTCAGCAGTTGTTCAGTTTGAGAGTCGGACTGGAAGCCAGTAGTAAAACAATAACTGGAGATCATTGAGTACAGTGCCCGGCACATTTGGTGAAGATTAATACTTGTTGTGGGTGTTGGGTTTTTTTTTTTAGTGTGATGATAGTATGGGAGAGTTTTGCAAAGGTCGTGGCTAATTGCAATGGACTCTGAAACTTGCAGAGAAATGATCTTTTACATTTGTCACATTTGGACCTTGGACCAAAAAAAAAGTACTGCTTTTAACCAAGGAAACTGTACGCAGAGATGGTGCAGTTTTTAAAATCATGTTTACCGGAACAGACTGTGAGTTGTATACATTGTTGCTTTACTTTAGAACAGTGTAGTAAAAGTAGGTGTCATGGAGCTTGTTGATTCTAGGTTAAGGGGGAGTAAGTGCTTGACAACAAAAGTTCTGATTTGTCCCTGACCAGGTGACCATGGCTTGTGTGGGGCCAGTATAGTAGAGAACCACAGTCTGCAAAGGAAAGCATTAAATAAATCTCTCACGGTCTCACAGTTCTGCGTGCAGGTGCCAGAAAGTCTCCAATAACAGTTGTCTTCTACTCACCGTTCTCTGCAAATCCCCTGTTGAAGGAGGAATAACCCACTTGTAAAAACAGGAAAATGGTCAATTCTCAAGCAACAAATGAAAGAGAACAACAGTGTGCAAATAACTTTGTGTCACTCGCAAAAACAAAGAATTCAAAGGAAAAAACCGAAAGAAACAATGTGTGATGTGATGTGATACGTATCGAATCTCATGGTTATGCTGATGTCATTGAATGTAATTTCGCTAATTTTTTTTTCCTTTGCCCTTAATGAACATGTCTTGTCTGTCTTTATTTGTTGCTCTATAAATGTAAGGGGGAATTTAAGAAGAGGTAATGGTTAAGGTCTAGGGTTATAAGTCAACAATTCCTACTTTTGTTTTGTTATTCGTTAAAGACTATTCGTTCAGAATAAACAGTTATTTTCTTGTAGAGCACAGAAACCTGAGTCTTTTCTTTTAACATGATTCGGAGGGGATTTAGGAAAAAGAAAATTCACTCAATGGATGGTTGGAATTTGGAATGCACTGCCTGGGAAGGCGGTGCAAACCATAAACCTTACAACCTTTAAATAATATTTGGATGAGTACTTCAATATCATAACAATCAAGGATATGGGCCAAGTGCAGGAAATTGGGATTAGAGCACTTTTAGTGGTAGTTACGTTGGTGCAGACTTGATGGGCCAAAGGGCCTTTTATGCGCTTAATGAATCTATGAATGAGTTGATCAGTTGGGCAAACTGGGGGATTTGGATATTTTGGCTAATTCTTTTCTTATTTGTGACGATTCTGGGAATAATGGAGTTTGACTTCCAGCACACTATCCCCAGTGATTTGAGACATCAGAAGAGGAGGGATTGTTAAGGGGGAAAGTTTAAACATTTCTGGATTTGGCACCTCCTGTCTTCCTTTACCTGCCATGTTTTCCATCCTCAAGAAACAAAGCCTGCAGCTATTCAATTCAATTGGCAAACAAATCTGAAGAATGGAGTCTCATTTATATGTTATAACGGCTTTCCAAAACAGATTACTCAAACATTACCAAGCTAGCCCTTTCAACACTGCAAGTGTATTGTACTGGACATTTTCTGAACACTCAGTCCAGAGACGTTATTAAATTCCTCTGGAGCAGGGAGGTACTTGAACCTATGTTTCCCAGCTCAGAGTCTGGGACTCTACCACTGCACCTCAAAGGTAGTATTCAACCTATTTTTCTGCCTAATCAGCCTTTTCAGAAATGTTATTACACATGTCTAGAAAGGGTGGGACTTGAACCCAGGTTTCCTGGTCCAAGGGTAGGGACTCTATCTCTGCAGCACAAGATGGCTCTTAGTGTAGTTCAGTTGTTCTGTGTTTGATCATGTGAATCTGTTTGCAATCGATTCTGACGGCTTGATTTGTGAAGCCTGAGTATCAACACGGAGTAAAGAAAACAAAGCTAATACAAAGACCTAGAAGTCTGAGCTCTAAGTATGAACCTAGATAATGTTGATTGTAGAGATAATTTAAAGCAATGAAAATTAAGTTCTTACATTCATAGAAAGTAGTGCTACCTCCCCTTTGCTCTGAATTATATAAAACGTACAACTTCAAATACACAGGTTAAGGCTGGGCTGGTGTCATGTTTCACATATGTGAAATGACTTTCAGTACCTCAACGAAGGCCTCTGGTAAAATTTTAAACCCCCTTATTTTACAATGGACTGGAAATGAACGAGGTAGAAGCTTGATGTTAAAATTCCACTGAAAGACCATGCTTTATTGAGTTGTTGGAACGCCCATGGAACCAACATTTAGTCACCAGCTTCAGAAAAGAAACATAGGAATAAGCATGACAACCAAACAACAACTAAACCAGTGACAGAAATGCCCCCACAGAAACACATTGCCTTAACTGAACAGTATATTTAATCTTACAGAAAAGAAATATCTCCATGCCAGGTGAAGCTCACAAATCAAGGGCAAATGTGTGCAAACAGCGTTTAAATTGGTATTGATTCCACCTCCTGGTCTCAAACACAGCAATTGAAAAATTGTTAAATGTTTTACTGCCATCTATTCCTTACATTTCTTTTGAACTTCAGACATTTCTCGGTGGCAGGAAGATTCTGATTTAGTGGTGGACTGTAGAATGTCAATCTTCTATATGTTTAAAAATAGCAGAGTGCAGTTTTCAGGTCAAGAGTAGGACAAATCTTACTGATTGCCACCATGTTGTAGTTGTCAAAGTCTAAAGAGGTCATGTATGTCTAAAAATTACAATGGATGATTTTGGGCAGAGAAACGATTAACTCTGGATGTGGTATTTATTTGTCCACTGCCAAGCGAGAAGCATTGAATCTTATAAAATAAAGTGACCTATATTAAATTGGAGGATGAATTACGCTGTGTGAGTTTTCTAACAGAAAATTCTGGACTTCAGTTTTTGCTTTGGTGACAATAATTTCAGTTGTGGCCTGCCTTATCTTTAACAGGCATCTTCTAACGTTGAAATGCAGCAGCAATTTATCTTTCCACTATGACCTTAACTGCAGGATCCCTGCAGGTTGGCGATCATGACAAGATGTAATTTCTCTGCTTGATCATTATACATGGCCAAACCCAGTTAGCGACATGGGAATAGATGAGCTGCAGATACCTTTTTCCCAAATACTTCTTCTCTTTTTGTGTAACCCTGCCGGGCTCACAAATATTTTCTTCTAATTACTCTAATTTCTTGTTTACCTTTTGTTCACCTCAGGGATGAAACTCCACAGAAAAGGGTAGTTCATTGGCTACAAGGTGTTTTGGGATGTGTGGTGGTCATGAAAAGTGCTATGTCAATGCAACTTCTTTTTTAATGGGCTCCATGCTTCTCAGACCTTTCTGAATGATTCTTTTTCTCTGATGATTGAGGAGCATTTGAAACATACTGCTGAAATTTTGGTCCAGGGTGGGAGAACTACATCTGATTTGTCAGATTTGACTTGGAATGGTCAGAAGAGAAATGAAAGGGAGTCATGTATCATATGGTGTTTGAAAGTGTTACCTGAAGCATAAAAAGAGTCTGCTGCTGTCATCAACTATGATCCAGAACCTAAGTATTTTTAATATTGGTGATGGAAATGAGAACAGACTTTTATTTCTCAGTTATACTTTCCATGTGGGGCCAGGGCCCTGACATCCAAATTAGATAAGAGAGTTGACTACATACCCTCAAGTATGTCACCAGACTGAATTATTGGAGGATAGGCTAATTATTGGCCAGAGGCCTGCTCACCATCCAATTCGGGACAATGGACTGGCGTGTGATATGGAAGAGCCGATTGGATTTTCTGTAGCTCTGCAAAAGTGGCTGCCAACTGTTGCAGGTAAGGGAGGGACAAGGAACATCAAATTGGAGATGTCCTCTTTTCTATTTGATAAATGTAGAAAATTGCCACAGATATCAGTAACCCCTTCCATTTACGGCAGGCTATAGCCTTTTGTCATTAGCGATTGTAGGATGGGGAGCTGGTGGGAGACTTGGAAGGAGGGGAGGTTTTATAAAAAATGGTTAGAAATCTAGAGAGAGTTTTAGTCTCTTTGGAAACTGAGGGCATGGGAACAGGGTGCAAAAATAGATTGACTATGATCATATTGAATGGTGAAGCAGGCTTGAAGGGTGATATTGTCTACTCCTACTTCTACTTCCTAAAGTCTTTTGAATTTAAATTGGAGGATGTGGCAAACACTGAGAAGAATGGAATAAAATATAAGAAGACTATCAAAAATGCGAAGACTAGGCAACTAAGAGATGAATGAATATGTATAAATGTAAGGTTGAGGCAGTTTGCTAAGAAAATTGGTAACATATGTACATCCTAGAAAATGAAAACAAGCAACTGAATATGGTTGAAGAACAAAGGGATCTATCGTTATAGTGGAAAAACTATTAAAGGCAGAATCTTAGATCAGCAACAGTATGAAAAATTAACTAAGCATAGAGATTTATTTCTGGGACCATAGAGATTAAAAGTAGTGAAGCTGCTAAACCTGTGTAGCACATTGTGTAGTTAGGCCATGCCTGGCATAATGTTAAAACTGCAGAAAGGACATGGAAACACTGGAGGAAAAGCAAAGAAAAATTTACAAACCTGTAGACACTGAGCGATTACTACTGACAGGAAAGATTGAACAGTTTAGAGATTTCTTTTTAGGAAAAAAGATCTAAAGGTGATCTGGTGGAAGCGTTTAAAACTATGCACAGTTGAGATAGGGTAGCTGTAGAGAGGATGTTTCGCTGTAAGACTATGGGCCAATGTAAAACGAAGGGCCATAAATACAAGATAGTTACAAATAAATAATTCCAACAGGAATGTCTTTATTTGGAAAATGGTTTAATGTGGCTCTATAAAACACTGGGAAATAACTTGGATGACGATGTTAAATGGAGATTAGACACATACATGAGAAAAGTGCGGGTATAAAGATCAGCTGAAAGGTTGAGGCATTAAAGTAAATGGTTTGACAATGTATTCATTTTGACTGCAACTGCCAACAAATTTTACTCTTTGATGGAATCATATTTTGACACAGCTGTACTTGTGGTAACTTGGTATATATAATATTTTCGAAGGACAGAACCTTTAGACCAGGGAAGGGATTGTGTATTATCCTATTGCTAACGTGGGACTATATTTCATTAAGATCTGCAGACTTCAAAATTCTAGGGGTTCCTGTTTTTTCATTCATTCATCCGATGTGGGCATCACTGGCTGAGCCAAGATTTATTGCCTGTCCCTAACTACCTTTGTGAAAGTGGTGGTGAATTGCTTCCTTGAACCACTGCATTGCCATTAAATGAAGTTCCAGGATTTTGATCCAGTAATGCTGTAGGAGCAGCGATGTATTTCCAAGTCAGATTGGTGAGTCACTTGGAGGGGAACCTGTAGATAGTGATATTCCCATGTATCTGCTGCCCTTATCCTTCTGGATGAAAGTGGTTGGAGGTTTGGAAGGTGCTGTCTAAGGAGTTCTGATGAATTTCTGCAGTGTACCTGCAGTGATGCTACTGAGTGTCAGTGATGGAGGCAATAGATTTTTGCGGACATGGTGCTAATCAGGCAGGTTTCTTTGTCATATATATTGTCAATGTTCTTGAAAGTTGTTGGAGCTGCACTCATCCAGGCAAATGGGGAACGTGCCATTACACTCCTGACTTGTGTCCTATCGATGGCAGACAGGTTTTGGAGAGTCGACGATGAGTTGCTCACTGTATGATTCCTGGCCTGTTCTTGTAGCCATCTAAACTTATATGGCTAGTTTAGTTCAGTTTCTAATGAATGGTAACCCCCAGGGTTTTGATAATGGAGGATTCAGTGATGGTAACACCATTGAATGTCATTGGACAATGGTTAAGTTCTCTCTTGTTGGTTGTTGCCTGCCATTTGGCATGAAGCAAACACAGACAATGCTGGAGAATTGAGGAAGAGTTATATTGGACTCAAAACACTATCTCTGTGTCACTCACCACAGTGTTGCCAGAATTGCTGAGTATCTTCATTTTTGAGTTGGGTTTCAGATTTCCAGCATCTACAGTTGTTTGCTTTTATTTGTGTTGTGAATGTTTTTTGCAGGTGAGAATGCAGCTTGACTAGGATCTAGCCAAGCCTTGATATTGTACAAGTTTTGCTGTATTTGGGTATGGACTACTTCTGTGCCTGAACAGTGGTGACTTATTCTGAATCAAAGATGTCCATTTCTGACACAAAAACAGAAGTGCTGGAGAAACTCAACAGCTTTGGCAGCATCTGTACAGAAAGAAACATCTCCACTTCAGACGTTATGATAGAGAGAAGATTATTGATGGAGAAGCTGGAGATGGCTTGGGAAATGACCCAGATATCAATAAGGGAAGGACTCCAGCAAAATCCATTGGGAAGCATCTGTGTCTTTCCCCTTTCTGCGAAAATCTGGGCAGCTTTTTTAATAGTGAAGCTGTAACTTGCCCTCTTAATAAGGCAAATGGTGACTAAGTTTCAGGGGCAGGAGTCCTATCGGCCCAGATGTCACCAAATTTCCTGGATTACTTTGGACTGGAAGTGGATGGAGGTCATTTTGCACAGCTGAAGTGAGTTTCGTGAGGAGGGATTGATAGGGAGTGGGGTAAGAAGCGGAACTGGACTCCATTAAAGCATGGTCAAATATGTTAAGCTCTTTACATTGAGCCCAGTTCCCTAAGGCTGCAGGCTGGTGACTTTGGTGGAATAGAGGGAGGAAGATAAAGCAACACTCACCAATTACCACCAGGTATTATGTATTCCAGATGTGATTGTTGAGTCAGAGATCTTTGCAGATTGTAAGGTGTTTGAGAATTTTCAACTGTAGGCCAAAAGAACACTCCTAAAAATCTTGCTTTGAGTTTCCAACAACACATTGTTTGGATTGCAATAGACATACGTTTCGTGTGAGGCATTTAGGTGCAGAGGGAAATACATCTTGACACATTTATTCCCCACACAGACATATCCCTTACCTACACATGTAGTTACACTTTACTATATAAATGCTGGCAGCCTTTATTCCAAAACAAGCTACATGTCAAAAACACAATTTTAAACAATCCAGTGAGGTTGGTAGTGGAGAAGGCTGATCACAGGATTTAGAAAGACTTCACATTACATGGGTTTGCCCACTCACCAGGTAATCAAGGGATCACAGTTGATCATAAGTTGTTTTCAGGAACAATATGCCTGCAGGCTAACTCTTCACATCCAAAATGTATTCCATGCTAATTTAGTGAATGCTCCCATCCACACAGAGGACTGGTCAATGGAATTGCTGCTCTACTTCAGCGCTGTTGTTAGTGAGATTGGCTAGATCCTAGTCAAGCAGCATTCTCACCTAAAAGAGAACAGGCTTGGGGTACAAAATTGAACTGAGGGAGGAAAGAAAGAGATAAGAGGAATGAGGGAGGAGGAATGGAGGAAGCAAGGAGAGAAGAACATTGCAGAAATGAGAAGACAAAAACAATGAAGGTGGATGACTGAAGGAAGAACAACAAGCAACATGGTAAGGGGGTTATGTGGCTGAAAGGCAAAGGAAGTGTAATAGAGGAAGGAAGAGTGATGAAGGAGATTGGATGAATGTTAAAAGACAAGGTGAGAGACAGGTACCAGGGACTTGGAAGAAGGGATGAGAAACGTGCCTTGTCCAAAATAGTCTGTGGTGTATGTTAATGGGGTAGTCCACCAACTTGAATTGTTGATTAACAGAAAAAAAAGTTCATTTCTATAGCAGCCTACCATGGAATGCCAATTCAATAGTCCTAGGCCAAGTCAAGAGTATTGCTTCTGAATGCTCAGGAAGCTGCTGTACAAGTTTCCAGTCCATACAATTCTGCTTTGCTTGATTTTCATATTCTAGGGAATGCAAGGAGAGATTGATACAATACCTCACAGGTATCTTTGTTGCCTTTAGGACTGATCTCACACAGATCAACGGACAATACTGAGAACAGATTCAGAGTAAATTCAGATACTTGTCATGATATTGCCACAGCTGACATATTCTGTACACAACTGGGAATGAATGTATCTGTAGTATAATCAGAGAATGGAAGTGAGTTCTATATTTATGTAGAAATGGCTTAGAAATTAAATAGCACTACTTGAAGAATTAGAAGAGGCCTATAAAATCTCTATTGGAGGGATAAGGGTGTAAATGGTTAGGTCAGCATTTATTGTCCATCCCTAACATTCCAGAGGGCAGTTAAGAGTCAACGACATTGCTGTGGGTATGGAGTCGTCTGTAAGCTTGTGTATAGTTTAAATATGATGCGGGAGTTCTGTTTGTATTCAGTAATTTGCTGATTTTAAGTGGTTTCAGTCACCCCGAGATCCCTTGGTTCTAAACACTGAACTTATCTAGGGAATGTGAAATGAAAAGGCAGTAGACAGGTGTTTCAGGGCAAAAGGATCTCTGTGTTTATTTAAATACAAAAGGTAAGTACAATACAAGAAATACAGGTGAAAGCACTAAACAGTGAAATTGACACTATCGATTATACAGAGGACAGTAATTAAATACGCTGTTAAATTAAACACAGACTAAGCACTGCTAGAACCTAAACAGCAGTTTTAATCACAAACTTTAATCAGGCTTCCTACCCTTGCAGTCCCATGCTCTGTCATCATCCGCATTCCCCTCCATGCTAGTTGGGTTGGAAACTTTGGGGTCTCAGGAGTTTCAGCTCACAGATGAAGAAAACAGTTTTAAAGTGCTCCCGGTTGCTGAGATTCTTGTTGTCAGTTCTCTTGGTTTGGAGCAGGCCTGTGTCTGCAAGCTCTTGTTCGGACAGCACTTGCTTGGCTGTTCCCCTCTCAGATGTCCTTTGTTACGATGATGCCCTTGATTTGGCTCCCAACTCGGCTTCTCTGTTCAGCCTCTGTGCTTCTTGGTTCCGAAGCAGCCTGTTGGGGCTGGGAGCCTGAGGGGAAGCTGTTTGAGTAGAAGCTTGTTGTTGAAAAGGCTGTCTCCTCAGTTCAGATCAGGGCTAGCAGTTACATAGACTGCGCACACAGTTATCTCCCCTAAAATCTGTGTTGTCCATTGTGTTTTTCTGGTGTTTCCTTCTGAAGTCAATTGGCTCGAGTATGTGCAAATGGATTTTAATTGAGGTTGAATGGCCAATATCTCTGTAAGCTCCATGCTGTCTGTGCTGGGTAGCCCAAGGTGTAAAGGTTAGTTTTAATCGAGAGTGTTAGATTTGGTGGATTGTTCTCTTAGAGTGGAAATGTAAATTGGATTCGCAGGCTGAGCAATAGTCCCAGACTGAAATTGTTCTGGCTCTGTGTGCGTTTATTGCTGCCTGAGCTCAGGATTTTGTCAAGTGTTTTTAGATATTAGAAAAGTCCAGGTCTTGCCCAGTATTTTAGATGATGGGGATTTTTGCTCTATCCTACAATAGTTTGAATGCGAATGCACAAAAGGCAAAAACATTCAGAAGGACTGTAATACTGACATTTTATTTATTTATTTTTTCTAATTTATTCTAAGATTTTTTACCTCAGTACCTTGTCCCTAAGGTGGCACTGGAAGTGGCAACTTTGTAAACTTTTCACTGCACTCATATGTGTACATGTGACAATAAATTTCTAATACTAATTTCCTGTTTGCATCAGAAAGCTCGACCATAAATAAAAGATTTGTGGAAGAAAATAGAGTCATTTGAAATGTGGGTGCTGAAACATAAGCTAAAAATTCCATGAGTGGTCGATGACAAAAATGAAGAGATGCTTGAAATTGTAAGAAAAGTAAATGCTGGTATTTCAGCCATTTGATCAGAGTTGAAAAGCTACAGAGGTCTATTCTGGAGGGCAAAATGGAGATCAGTAGAAAGAGGGGTCAACCAAGATGGAGAGTGGTCACAGAGGAGTTGCAGTAGGTATGTGAACATAAGGACATAAGAACTAGGAGCAGGAGCAGGAGCAGGCCGTCTGGCCCTTCGAGCCTGCTCCGCCATTCAATAAAATCATGGCTGATCTTTTTGTGAACTCAGATCCACTTACCCGCGCTCTCACTGTATCCCTTAATTCCTTTATTGTTCAAAAAAGTATCTACGTTAGCTTTAAAAACGTTTACTGAAATAATGTCAACTACTTCACTGGGCAAGGAATTCCATAGATTAACAACTCTCTGGGTGAAGAAGTTCCTTCTCAATTCAGTGCTAAATCTGCTCCCTCCAGTCTTGAGGCTATGCCCTCTTGTCCTGGCTTCACCTGCCAGTGGAAACATCCTCTCTACTTCTATCTTATCTATTCCCTTCATAATTTTATATGTTTCTATAAGATCCCCCCTCAATCTTCTGAATTCCAATGAATATAATCCCAATCTACTCAGTCTCTCCTCATAAACCAACCCCCTCAACTCCGGAATCAACCTGGTGAACCTCCTCTGCACCCCTTCCAGTGCCAGTATATCCTTTTTCAAGTAAGGAGACCAAAACTGCACACAGTACTCCAGGTGTGGCCTCACCAGCACCTTGTACAGCTGCAACATAACCTCTCTGCTTTTAAACTCAATCCCTTTAGCAATGAAGGACAAAATTCCATTTGCCTTCCTAATTACTTGTTGTACCTGCAGACCAACCTTCTGTGATTCATGCACAAGGACACCCAGGTCCCTCTGCATAGCAGCATGCTGCAACTTTTTACCATTCAAGTAATAATCCTTTTTACTATTAATCCTACCAAAATGTATGACTTCACATTTATTTACATTGTATTCCATCTGCCAGACCTTTGCCCACTCACTCAATGTATCTATGTTGCTCTGTAAGGTTTCACAGTCCTCTGCACACTTTGCTCTGCCACTCATCTTAGTGTCATTTGCAAACTTTGACACCCTACATGTGGTCCCCAACTCCAAATCATCTATATAAATTGTAAATAATTGCGGTCCCAACACCGATCCCTGAGGCACACCACTAGCCACTGATTGCCAGCCAGAATAGCACTAATTTATCCCCACTCTTTGCTTCCTGTTAGTTAACCAATCCTCTATCCATGCTAATACTTTACCCCTAACGCCATGCATCTTTATCTTATGCAGCAGCCTCTTGTGCAGCACCTTGTCGAAGGCCTTTTGGAAATCCAGGTACACCATATCCACTGGGTCCCCATTGCCCACCTTGCTTGTAATGTCTTCATAGAATTCCAAAAGATTTGTCAAGCATGACCTGCCCTTCATGAACCCATTCTGCCCAACGGGACAATTTCTATCGAGATGCCTTGCTATTTCTTCCTTGATAATAGACTCGAGCATCTTCCCCACTACAGAGGTTAAGCTAACTGGTCTATAATTCCCCATCTTTTGTCTACCCCCTTTTTTAAATGGTGGCGTCACATTTGCTTTTTTCCAATCTGCTGGGACCGCCCCAGAGTCGAGCGAATTTTGGAAAATTACCGCCAGTGCACCTGCTATTTCTCCCACCATCTCTTTTAGTACATTGGGATGCATTCCATCAGGGCTAGGAGGCTTATCAATCTTTAGCTCCATGAGCTTGCCTAACACTGTCTCTTCCGTAATAATGATTGTTTCCAGGTCCTCACCTACCTTTGTCTCTTTGTCAATTACTGGCATGTTATTAGTGTCCTCAACTGTGAAGACAGATACAAAATACCTGTTCAATGCCTTGGCCATTTCATCATATTCCATGACTAAATTCCCCTTCTCAACCTCTAAAGGGCGAACGTTTACTTTAGCCACTCTTTTTCGTTTTATATATTTATAGCAACTTATGCTATCTGTCTTTATATTCTGCGCTAGTTTTTTCTCATGTTCTATCTTACTTTCCTTTATAGCTCTTTTTGTGGCTTTCTGTTGACCTTTAAAGTTTTCCCAATCTTCTAGTTTCATGCTGTTTTTGGCCACTTTTTATGCCTTCTCTTTCAATTTGATAGCCTCCCTTATTTCCTTAGACACCCATGGCAGATTACCCCTTTTCTTGCAGTCCTTCCTTTTTACTGGAAAATACTTTTGCTGAGCACTTTGAAAAATTGCTTTGGAAGTCCTCCACTGCTCATCAACTGTCCCACCATAAAATCTTTGTTTCCAGTCTACTTTAGCCAAGTCCTCCCACATTCTATTGTAGTCCCCCTTGTTCAAGCGCAGGACCCTGGTATTGGATTTTATCTTTACACTCTCCATCTATATTCTAAATTCAACCATACTGTGATCACTCCCTAACTATGAGGTCATTAATTATTCCTGTCTCATTACACAGGACCAGATCCAGGATCGCTTGCTCCCTCGTCGGCTCCGTTACGTACTGTTCAAGAAAACTATCACGTATACACTCAACGAACTCCTCCTCAAGGCTACCCTGACTGAGCTGGTTCGACCAATCTACATGTAGAGTAAAATCCCCCATGATAATTGCCATACCATTTTTACAGGCATTAGTTATTTCTTCGTTTATTGCCCACCCCAATGTGATGTTATTATTTGGTGGCCTATAGACTACGCCTATCAGTGACTTTTTCCTCTTAGAATTTCTAATTTCCACTCCACCCAAATCGATTCAACCTCATTTTCCATAGAACCTATATCATCTCTCAGTACCGCCCTGATGTCATCCTTGAATATCAGAGCTACACCACCTCCCTTACCTTCCTGTATGTCCTTCTGAATAGTCTGGTACCCCTGGATATTTAACTCCCAGTCGTGACCATCCTGTAACCATGTCTCCATGGTTACTTAATGGCTACCAAATCATATTCATTCGCAGTGATTTGTGCCGTTAACTCATCAACCTTGTTACGAATGCTGCGAGCAAGGTGCCTTTATGCTAGCTTTCTTACCCTCATGATTTCCAACATCTCTAATAATATCCCCTGAGTTATCCTTCCTTTTTTGCTTCTTTCATAGTCTGCCTTGAACTTAAATCCTCCTGCACACATGCTAACCTGCTGCTTACCTTTTTATTTACCATCATACTCCGTGTCGTTTTCCCTTTCCCTTCCCCCTGACCCACTAGTTTAAAGTCCTAGTGACCACCCTATTTATCCTCTTCACTAGAACACTGGTTCCAGATCTGTTCAGGTGGAGACCGTCCCATCGGTACAGACCCTGCCCGGTTCCAAAACTGATGCCAATGCCCCATGAAATGGAACCCGTCTTTCCCACACCACTCCCTTAGCCACGTATTTACTTCCCTAATTTTCTTATCCCTAAGCCAATTTGCACGTGGCTCGGGCAGTAATCCGGAGATTATGACCCTCGAGGACCTGTTCCTTAATTTCGTTCTTAGTGCTTGATAAGCCCCAAACAGGGCCTCCATCCTAGCCTTGCCTATGTTGCTAGTCCCAACATGGACCACAACAACTGGATCCTCCCCCTCCCGCTCCAATATCCCTTCAAGCCGGTCAGAGATGTCCTGCACCCTGGCACTGGGTAGGCAACACACCATGCGGGACTCCCGATCCGGCTTGCAAAGGATACTACCTATCCCCCTAACTATAGAATCCCCTATAACTACCACTTGTCTTTTTGCTCCCCCCTCTTGAATAGCCTTCTGCACCATGGTGCCGTGGTGAGCTGGCTTATCCTCCCCGCAGCCCTTTTCCTCATCTGCAAAGGGAGCAAGTAGCTCGTACCTGTTGGATATGGTTAAAAGCTGCACTCCTGAACTCAGGATCCCCCTGCCTCATTTTCAGTCACACCCTGTTGTCCCTGATCATTGTGAATTACTTAACCTACCAGGTGTGACTGCCTCCTGAAACAAAGCGTCCAGGTAACTCTCCCCCTCCCGGATGTGCCGCGGTGTTTGAAGCTCAGATTCCAGATCTTCAACTCTGAGCCGGAGTTCTTCCAGCAACCAACACTTGCTGCAGATGTGGTCACTGCCGTTCACAATGGGATCAGCCAGCTCCCACCTCATACAGCTACAGCACGTCACCTGCCCAGCCATCTCTACTTAGTTAATTACTTTATTACTTTAAATAAATTTATGCGTTAAATACTTTCTAATACTTCTCTGCTATGGTCTTTTTCAAATAACCAATTAATAGGTAAATAAAAAAAAAAGAAAGTAAATTTTTAACCAATTACACGATACAGAAGAAATAGAACACAAAAATAGAAAAACCTTACCTTACCAACACACTACAGAGTCCTTTTTTTTCGGTTAGAGGAGGAGGGTGGGTGGGGGACAGTACATGCTGCCCAAATATCTTCCCGACAGCCCCCTGGTCCTCGCTGTCGCCTCTCCCTGTGCTGCTGCAAATGAAGGCCGCTGACGCTCGAGGTAAGCCCTTCAAGAGGGAAACTTACCTTCCCGACAGCCCCCTGGTCCTCGCTGTTGCCTCTCCCTGTGCTGCTGCAAATGAAGGCCGCTGACGCTCGGGGTAAGTGAAGATAAGTCCATAAGTCACAGATGCAGAAGTAGACCATTCAGCCCATCAAATCTGCTCCACTATTCAATGAGCTCATGACTGATCTGATAATAAGACAAAAGAATATTACTTATCATGACAGCAGGTCTATCCTGGTAGTTGCTACATAGGCAGAGGACTTTGATGCTGTTGAATGTGGGCATCACACCTCATCTGACATTACCACACACAAACAAACAGTATTGCTAAACATCCACAGAGAAATCCCTGCTTTAAATTTACTGGTCTAATCACGTCTTCGGTCTTATTAAGAATTATCCAAGAGATTTAATACATGCATTGCGATACCCTGAGTTTGGTTTAATTTGGTACTTTCCTTGTGTTGATTGTTATAGGCTGCAATGCGAACCAGAAGACTATGCTTGGAAATAGTTAAGATAGACAAACTGCAGTAAATAAGGATCAGACGAAGCATTGGGAACTGTTTGAGAATTCAAAGATAACAGAGTCTGCTGCCAGAAGATGAATTGCTATTTTTAGGGAAATGTGGAACACAGGGATAATTCTGGGCCAAATTGTTTCTTCTTCATGGCTATGTCATCTTCTCTTAAAAAGTGAAATACTCACTTTGGTAAACTTTTTATGTTCTTAAGGTGAGACATAGTCAGCCTGAAGACTAGAATCATTTTTCACTTTTAGTACAAAAGATTAGAATCAGACTATTCAAGAAATTGCCAGATGAGTAATTCTACAGTATCCTCTTCCAACTGTGTTCCTTAGACAAAACCACAGAAAAGTATTCCCTGTGCTTCATGTTCGTTTTTTTTTCTGTTTCCCACAAGTCTGTAATCTCTCTGACTGAGATTGTTGGTTTGGTGCCAATTGGTGCTGGATTATACAGACTCTGAGACTTGAAACTTCCCAAATTTGTTTATTTAAATGCTTTGCAACAAAAGTTTTGTGATTCTCATTGAAAGAATTATTACAGAATGCAATATTCAAAAGACAAGCAATAATTCCAAAATCCAAGTTATTATTATTTGGTTGCCATAAAATGGCTCTGCTAATAAATAGATTTTGAGTGAATGCTTTCTTCATTTTCTGAATTCAATTCAAACTCCATTAGTGAGAGTGAAAGGTGAGTGCTCCAAATTATTCTCCCATCCCGTCCCTGCATCGCCATTCTTCAAGATATTAGAGCAATGCTTCCCAAACCTTTTCCCACCGTGACTTCATTTTGAGGCTTGAAAATTGCCCTGGCCACTCAGTGAAACCTTGAGAGCGAAGCCCTGTTTGAGAATAACTGTTCAAATTTGGTCAGAGCTCCATGGCAGCCATTACTGCCTTGGATCTTGTGACCCCAAAATTTTAGCTTGCCCCCCTACTTGAGGGAAGATCTTTATTAGAATGTCAATTGACACCAATGTGTTGAGAGTCGGATAGATACTTGAGTAAGAACCCGAAGGTACAGTGAGTACTTTATGGAAGGTTAGATAACGCATGGAACAGCAGTAAGAAATAACCATCTATTAAGGTGAATTTAGTCATCATTAAAGTTAAAGATAAATTGGTGACTTCAAGAATAGTGTCTCAGCCTGTGATGTGATATTGGCAATGAAACAAAAAAAAAGGAAAGGAAGAAAAATAAAGTGGTAAATACGAAGATGATTAGGATTGTGCCATGGTATTTGCTGGAGGTGATATGTCCACATTCCAGATTTAATCCAGGGAATTAAACCATTTGATCTGCCTGGTAGTGCCGGTGCCATCAATGTGAAATGGGGAATGTGGCTGGCAGAGTTTAATGTGCATAAGTGACAGTCCTGGTCTGGTTTTGGATGGGATAATGGAACACAGCGATGGGTTATTGATGTTCAGTGTGAATGCTTCAGTGAGGGAGAGTTTCAAGATATTGCCTGACACTGGAGAAAAGGCGGATTATGATTGGTCTATGAAGGTTTTGGAGGATCATTGTGCTGTTGCAAAATTCTACATTCCAAAGGCATGGCTTCTTTCAATTGAGGCAGAAAGAAAGGAAAACTGTATGTCAGTTTATGACTTGTCTGAGGCAGGCATGGGATAAATACAGTTACGTTGTGATGGATCTGAACAACCAGATCAAACGTAAGGTGGTCCAACATCACAAGTCAGATCAACTGAGACATAAGCTGTGGTTAAAAGAGGTATCGTGATGTTGGAGGGAAATTTGAAAACATATTGAAAACAGCGGTGGATAACTTCACAGCAGGAAACTTTGACCCATTTTGCCATGAGCAAAGCTGAGATTAACAGAGTGCCAAGAAGGAATCTAGGTCCATGTAAATATCAACAGCAGAAATCTGAGACAGCAGGTTTCAGATATGGCAACTTGGACACTATGGAAGAGATGCCAGCTGCCCTGCCAAGGGAAAGGTATACAGAAAATGTGGGAGGAAGGTCCATTTTACCAGGAAACAGAACAGACAGGGAAGCCTGGTAAGCCATGTAAATGAAAGATGAGATAACACGGTGTAGAGCTGGATGAACGCAGCAGGCCAAACAGCATCAGAGGAGCAGGAAAGCTGATG
>JAHRHZ010000051.1:11528677-11546531 GCA_024137785.1 Ginglymostoma cirratum
CCTGGGCGGTGCAGTTATTTAGCAAGACCCGAGTGTCGGTGTTCCGCAAAGCGGCCCCCACGCCGCCGCTGGGTTTCCAGGCTTGGGGACCGCTTTGCGGAACACCTACGCTCGGTTCTCACTAAACAACTGCATCTCCCAGTCGCAGACCATTTCAACTCCCCCTCCCATTCCTCAGACGACATGTCCATCCTGGGCCTCCTGCAGTGTCACAACGATGCTACCTGAAGGTTGCAGGAACAACACCTCATATTTCGCTTGGGAACCCTGCAGCCCAATGGTATCAATGTGGACTTCACAAGCTTCAAAATCTCCCCTCCCCCTACCGCATCCCAAAACCAGCCCAGCTCATCCCCGCCTCCCTTACCTGTCCTTCATCCCACCTATCCCCTCCTCCCACCTCAAGCCCCACCCCCATCTCCTACCTACTAGCCTCATCCTGCCCCCTTGACCTGTCCATCCTCCCTGGACTGACCTATCTCCTCCCTAACTCCTCACCTACACTCACATTTACTGGCTCCATCCCCGCCTTTTTGACCTGTCTGTCTCCTCTTCACCTATCTTTTCCTCTATCCATCTTCTGTCCACCTCCCCCTCACTCCCTATTTATTTCAGAACCCCCTTCCCCTCCCCCATTTCTGAAGAAGGGTCTACGCCTGAAACATCAGCCTTCCTGCTCCTCTGATGCTGCTTGGCCTGCTGTGTTCATCCAGCTCTACACCTTGTCATCTCAGATTCTCCAGCATCTGCAGTTCCTACTATCTCTGAAACAATTTTTAACCCTGCTGTCAATATCATTCATTGAACCTCACTTCTACCCAATGGCTGCAACATCTTCGCTCCTCTGTGCCTTGCAGATACTGTCAGTGTCTTCACACACCCCTGTGGAGAAAAAGGCTGCTCCTTCATCTGAACCTCTGAGGACAAAAGTATTGAGGCTTTAGAGGAAGTATGGGCTAGGATGTGCACTGCTGCCATCAGATCAGACACCGACACCTTGGCAGGAACATCAGGCTTTGAGAGTGTGGGACCACAAGCTGGTGAGCACCTCACATCAACTGCTCTATTGCTGGCAGAGGGAGAATCAGCCCAGGCTGCTGGCGCGTGGAAGTCTGCCAGAAATCCCCAGGCAGGAGAGGACCCTGTGGTGTCAGCAATCTGGGACGTTATCCTCATACAAAGGGAAGAGCAGTACTGACAGACAAGGATGTGTGATGCAATGGCCCTCGTTGCCCAGAAGCTGCAGCAGTGTAATGGTGATTTGTGATTCCCTGAAAAAGTTAACACTTAGGACACAGCCGACCTTCCACCTCCATCCTGCCTGGCCTCAGCATGCCTGGATCATCCAGACACAAATGACACCTGGCTCATCCAACCACACATCCAGACCAACAGTGTCCACTGCTGAGTAGCTCCCTGCAACTCAGCAGTAGAACCGAAGAGTACACTGAGATACGGTGGAAGGGAGAGGAAGAGGAAAACTTATTGAGAGCACTTTAGTGGCACGGGTGACAATCCACTGTACATGATCTGGGGCCACTTTGACCTTCTAGCTGGGCATTTGTCTCTCTATGTAGCCCCAAATATAACTGTGCCAGCATGAAGCATAACTTCATGTCCATACAAGATATACCTTGGACCAAAATCTGTTTTGACACCCCGTTACAGAATGTAGAAACAGTGGAACAAGTTGTCCTGTTGACACTATTCCCCTTGTTCTACAACATTCCATCCTTTCTCTGGCTTCTGAGGTGCTCATGTGACTGAGTTGATCAGCGATGCCTGGTGTAGGGAGGTGTGCAGCAAACAGGGAGCCAATGCATTTAGATGGCCAGGCATTAGGGAGCCCACAGGTTCCTGTGCTGTACAGTACATGGCTCTGTGGGAAGTGTTGCATCCCTTTAGATGCCTCACATTGCAGATCCTGCTATTATAGATTGAGACATGGGGGATTGCTGGCATAGTAATCTAGAAACCCAGGCTAAATCTCTGGGGATATGGGTTTGAATTGTACCATGGCCAAAGGCGAAATTTGAATTCAACAAAATCTGAAAATAAAAGCTGACCTACTGATGACCATTGTTGATTTCTATTTTTTTTAAAAAGTGATCTATTTCACTGATGTCCTTCAGGGAAGGAAATCTGGAATCATTACCTGGTCTAGACTTCATGTGACTCTAGACCCACAGCAATGTGGTGACTCTTAGCTGCCTACTGGGCAAGTATGAATGATCAATAAATGCTGGCCTAGCTAGTAACATCCACATTTTGTGACTAAAAAATAAAGTAATTAGGCCATCCACTCCGAGTTGGTTATAGCCATTCTCTTCCCCATTGCGTACTTTCTATTCCCAGCACAATGGAAAATGACAGTGAGTGCTTCATGGTTTGTGACTTCCAGCCTCAGCCTTTATATTGCAGTAAGGCCTCAAACATCCAGATCCCCTTCCTAGCAGCCCTTTCCCATAAACCCCATAGGGTCTGCACCTCTCCAGGGTCCCAGCCAATTGCTCCCACTCACATTTCCCCAGTTCTGGGCGTATGAGGTGACCGTGTCAAGTGTGGTCTTACAGTGTGCCCCCCACCTCGAGTCCGAGTGTTTCTGACTGTTGATGAGGTTCCCACTCTTGCCTGAGCCCCTTTTCCATGATATTCCCCCCGCCATTGATGATGCAGTTCACAAGCATCATTTCCCCAACCCTCTGGCCTGCACACCCACATCCCGAAGGATTTCTTGCAGAATCTCCTTCCTGCAACAGACTCCTTTTCTCCAAAACTCCCAACTTCTCTCAGCCTTTGTGGATGGCCCTGATGACTGACCGCAGCCTACCCCTTGAGTAATCTAAACGGATAGCCTCTGGTGAGAAGTGACCAGGCACCTGACTGGTGGTTGTACCTTTCCCCATGTTAGCCTTATCCCCTGAATTGCCCACTATGGACGCATAGGACTGACTGTGGCTCACTCCCCAGACTGAACAGATAAGGGCATCCTGATCAGAGCACTCAAGCCAGAAGCCGAACTGCTGCCAATCCCCCGATCCCCCTGGATCGGATTGGGAGGCTGCCCTTGACTGGGATTCCCTGATTGATGGGCACTTCCATGGACTTCTGTAAGAATCGCTCCCCTCAGGCTTTGCTCCTTGCTCGCTGTGTGTGCAGTGTGCTTGCTGTGAAAGCTGCTGGTACATTGTTCAAGTGTGAGACTGAAGTAGCATATTGTCGTACAGTAAAATGAGTGCCCCTTGATGGAGGGCTGCTGACCAGTAAGGCAAACTATATAGTCTGTGACTGCATTAATAGGCACTGCACAGCAAGGCAAGGCCAATCAGAGATACTGTGAGCATGTTGGTAGGCACTAAGTGAGCGAGTGGTCAGTGCGTAAGCAAGCCCAGCTAAAAAACTTGTGAGGTGGGTGCATGTCTGTGCATGGAAAATATCTCTACTGCAGGGTTTCAATGCTAGTCATGGGGGCAAATTTGTACTTTTTGAGTGGCCTAGCAGACACCATAATTTTCAAGCAGAGGATCAGAAAATGTTAGATGCCAGGTTGGTGTGGTTGGTGCCCACGGATCATGCAACAAGGTGCAGTTTGTTCCTAAGCAACATGGAGCTAATTCAGAGCAAGTGGCGAGCTGAAGTTGCCAGGTACATGATCTGATTTCCATGCACCTTAACTTTAAATAATCTTGTGACATTTTGCAGAAACAACAGTAATCTAGACATTCTAAATAGAGCAGTTTTTTTTTAGATACTTACCCAGACATCAATATAACAATCACCAGTTGTGAGAAATAGACTGTATAGATGGAATGTTACAGAAGTCTGAGTGACATGGGCTATGACGAGGCTTATGGCAGAATTGTATGAGAAGTCTGGGGACGTCAGGAGCATCTCTCTCATGCATTAGACAACAGTGTGGCAAGTTTCTTACTGGGCAGCAACAAGTCGCCTGTTAAGTACGATTAGCATTTGTTAGGTAAAGGTAAAGTCATCATATTCCCAGAGGACCATAGGGCTGCTCTCTCGTGAGAGCGTCCCCAACACCTCAAGGGAGGGAAGAAGTTGTGAAGGAGAGTTTTCACGGTAACCTTTGCCAAGGCAGGATTTTAACCCATTCTGTTGACATCACTCTGCATCACAAACCAGCCATCCAGCTAAGCGAGGAAAATGTCTTATTAAAGGCCCAACTGGCCTCATTGATATTCAGTTTCCTATTTTACCAGACACATCTAACAAACTCAAAGTCAAGAAAACTGCCCAGTAAGAAACTTGCCACACTATCATCAAATGCGTGATAGAGATGCTCCCAATGTCTGCAGATACCATGTCCAATTCTGCCATAAGCTTTGTTATAGCCCATGTTACTCAGACTCCTGTAACATTCTACCCATACAGTCTATTTCTCACAACTGGTGATTGTTACATTGATGTTTAGTTAAGAATCCAAAATAAACTGCTCTATTTAGAATATCTAGATTACTGTTGTTTCTGTAAAATATCACAGGATTATTTAAAGTTGTGTACAGAAGTTTGCCAAATACCTGTCAGTGATGTGATTCCCAGCTGGAGCTTTGACAGTAGCAGTGAGTGGAGTGAGATGTTTTCTTACAGGGACAAACGAAGAACTGATTTTAGTTACCGTCACACTGCTCCTAGGGACTTCCAAAAGACCAGCTAAAGAATAAGAATAACATTTAGCACAAGTGACTCAAGATCGTTTTCACTGGTTGCAGATTCTAGGACTAAGCAACAGAGTTTAAAACTTAGAAACATAGAGACATAGAAGATAGGAGCAAGAGGAGGCCATTTGGCCCTTCGAGCCCGATCCGCCATTCTTCATGATCATGGCTGATCGTCCAACTAAATAGCCTAACCCTGCTTTCTCCCCATAACCTTTGACCCCAAGCACCCCAAGTGCTATATCTATTCGCCTCTTGAATACATCCAATGTTTTGGCATCAACTACTTCCTGTGGTAATGAATTCCACAGGCTCACCACTCTTTGGACAAAGAAATGTCTCCCCACCTCCGTCCTACATCATCTACCCAAAATCCTCACACTGTGACCCCTGCTTCTGGATACACCCACCATTGAGAACATCAGCCCTGCATCTATCCTGTCCAGTTCTGTTAGAATTTTATAAGTCTCTATGAGATTCCCCCTAATTCATCTGAACTCTAGTGAAAACAATCCCAACCTAGTCAATCTCTCCTCATGCGTTAGACCTGCTATCCCTGAAATCAGCCTGGTAATCCTTCGCTGCACTCCCTCAAGAGCAAGAGCATCCTTCCTCAGAAAAGGAGGCCAAAACTGCAAACAATATTCTTGGTGTGGTCTCACCAAGGCTCTGAATAACTGTAACAACACATCCCTGCTCCTGTACTCAAAACCTCTCACAATGAAGGCCAATATACTATTTACCTTCTTTACCACTTGCTGCACCTGCATGCTTCCCTTCAGCAACTGGTGCACAAGGACACCCAGGTCCCTCTGCACACGCCCCTCTCCCAATTTACAGCCATTCTGGTAGTAAACTGACTTCTTGTTTTTGCTTCCAAAGTGAATAACCTCACATTTATCCAAATCATACTGCATCTGCCATTGATTTGCCCACTCACCCAACCTTTCAAGATCATTCTGAAGGATCTCCGCATCTTCATCACAGTTCACACAACCGCACCCCCATCTATCTCAATACACTTCTCCCAATCCCATGCGCTTTAATCTTGCACATTAACCTCTTATGTGGGACTTTGTCAAATGCTTTCTGAAAGTCCAGATATACCACACGGTCTGACACCCCCTTGTCAACTCGACAGGAAACATCTTCATAGAATTCGAACAGATTTGTCAAGCATGATTTCCCCTTCATAAATCCATGCTGACTCTGTCTAATCCTACCACTGCTTTCTAAATACTCTGCTATAAAATCATTGAAAGTGGGTTAGAGAATTTTCCTCACTACTGATGTTAGGCCAGGTCTGTCAGGAGTGAAATTTAGTAAACACTCATCAACAAGAGTGATGGTAGATGTGGGGAACTCTTTGCGAATAGTTTTTGAAGTTGGACTGAATTGTATTTTTTTGGCAAAGTGCAAGTCACCTTGAGTAATTTTTAGTGATTCCTGCTCTGAAGCTCAACAACCTTTATCCCATATTTATCCCATTAGTCTTATTAGCTATCTAACCCCCCATAAGATCTCTTGCACCCAATTCTGTCCTGATTTCATGTGCCATTCCTGTAACAACTGACCACTCACTAGATATTCACTGAAAGATTGGCATTCCTTGTGCCCATGACAAACACTGTCAGTCTGGAGTTGCCCTGCTTGGCTCCAACATTTGCCCTGGTTGTGGCAGGTAGGGAGAAATAGTGACCCCCGATTGTGGATGGGGACCTGAAGACCTGTGGAACAGGGTGATACAGACATGTGACTACCTCCTCTCCCAGGACCAGCAATGGTGGCCATGCCAAACTAATCCAAAATTGCTGCACAGGTCAGTACAGACTCAGTTGTCTGGAAGAATGCCCAGCAAAGTCAATGGCCAGGTCCACTCCACCAGCATAAGCCCACCATCTTCTCTCAAGTATCGCCCGTTCACTGTATCTCTGCAACATCCCACCAATGCTTGTGCTCTATTACTCTCACTATTGTCTGCAATAGTTTCTCTTACTCACTGTCATTCACCCTAACACCTGACACCATTAACCCTTCATGCCCTCTGCACTGCCTACTCGTTGCTGACCCTTGTCCGCGAAGCCAGTGACTGACCACGTCCAAGCTGCTGGACTGGTATCAGAGGCTGCCCTTGACTTATTTTGCTGGGATCCCTTGAGTGCAAACTATCTCTGCTGACTTGACTGAGGCCTGCTGCCAACCATGACAGGCTTCCTGGCTTTGCACTAAACAGCAAGGCAAGGCATAAGTGTAATGAGGTTGGTATCTCTGGCTGAGAGGTAAAGCACAAAAAGGCAAGGCAAACCAAGGAAATGCAAGTTAGAGATGCTGTGAGCAGGTAGGCTCGAGTTAGTGAGTGACTGAATGCTGTGACAACAAAGAGGACAGAGTTTCCAGCTGTTCCATTCTGTGCACTGGGTGTATGTCTGTGAGTGCACAGTGTTTTTGCTAAAACACTGCAATCATAGATATTAGTCCTGCCCAAGTTACTACATTGAAGTGCCCAAGCATTCTGGAGTTATTCAGAGATATGATTGTTCTTCAAGGCTGGCATACATTGGATGCCAATATCGATGTATGTAGAATGTATGTGGCTGGTGTCCACGGAGTGTGTTCCGTGGGTTTGGTGCCCGGTGTCCAATAGGTGGAGGCCAGTAGCAGCTGTTGGAGGGTTGATGTCACCGGGTACGCATTCTGACGCCCATGTTGAGGATCTACAATGTGTGGCTTGTTCTGCTGATAGCTGAATATTATTGAAGTGAGTTGTGGTGTTAATAAGACATTTAACAAGCTATAATCCCCTTCAGTTGGCAACTTGTCACTGCCCAGCCAGAATCTCAACTCGCCACTTGGCAAAAATACAAAGGTTGCAGGAAGACACTCCCAATGCTGAGACAGGTCTCAGTGAACTTCTCATCTGATTCTACCACAAATTGCAGGATAGCCCTTGTTGCTCAGGCCCCTGTAAGATTTCGCTTGTTGGATCAGTTGCTGATTTTAAATCTGTGATTGAAAGACGTCTGTTAACAAAATGTGTTAAGGGGAAAAAGTGGGTCTATGGAGTCATATTGCAAATCAGCCATGATTTCATTGAATGGCGTAACAGGTTCAAGAGGTCAAATAGTCTAATTCTGTTCCCTTGTTCATATTTTCCTGCCTAATTGTGAAATGGTGCATGTAGCACTGTAGGAATTAGTGAAGAGAAAATAACGTTATCAAGGTGATTTCATTGTCATTGAGAAACGTGTACTTTATCAGTACCACAGAGTCAAAAAAAAGGCCTGTACAATCATTCACGCTGCACAGTTCAGATACTAAATTGCTTCCTCAATGTGTAAAATGACTGGCAAGAAGACTGGCAGACAATTCCAGCTGGCAGCACAGTGCCCAACATATGTTAATCAGCTTTCCTCATTAGTGTCAGGAGCACATTGGAAGTTTCTAAAATAATGAATATCAAGTATAAATTAATATCATGCAATAGTACAGAACGTTTTTCCAATGTTGGGTTGCACCATTGGCTGAACTTGCCCAGCAATGGCAGTAGCCAGCAGGAAGGCACCTGATCAGGGATCTTGTGGAGTTTATAGGCTTAATTGCAGCTCTGCCAATCCAGATTGTTTGAGATGCTTGAGTCAATACTAACAGATAGGCAGCATTCCATTTCCAGGCCCTTTGAATGAGTTGGATTTTGTGATTCATTGGAACATATTCTTGTGAATGTCATTCTTTCCATTCCATTCACTTTTTCTACTCCATCCTATTGTCTTCTGTTCTATTGCATTTATATTCGATTGGCTTGGATTGGATTTTAATCTGATTCATTCCTTTCTGTTCTGTTCTTTCTGTTGTATTTTATTCTATAAAATACCGTCAATGGCAATGAACAAACAAAGGATTTTTTAAAAAGTATTTAAAGACAGCAGTGATTGAGTGAAACAAAACATTACTTTTCTGTTAGGTCAGATACTAATCTGAATGTAAGATGACACTCCTTTTTTTCCCCAGCAAAAAAAGTCCTTTGATTTTGTTTGGATAAAATTTCTTTTTCTTCTCAACGTTTTTGTTGAAATTAAATTTTATTAGTAAAGGATACAATTACAATGTTAAAGCTTGGAAATATTTCCCATGAGAGATTTAATTTCACCCACTTCTTCTTCGAAAAAAAGCCAAAGCAAACCAAATCAAAAATTCAATAAAATGGCAATATTTCAGCTTGTCTCTGACACTGGCTAAAGGTTGTTATTTAATAAAAATGTAAATATGGTAAATTAAAGCATAATGTCTCCTTTCAGCTTCATTAGACTGATTCAGGGCAGCCCAGTGTATAGCTTCTGAAGTTGTGGTGGGTCACCATGACCTGAAACTGCTTGATATCCCTCAAAAGATCTGCTGAAGCCTAAGCAGCACCAGCTCAAGCACCAGGGGCCATTAAATTATTTGCTTTCTTTAGAGTCCAATTGCAATCACCCAAGAGGTACTGACTCAGTAATGTCCAAAGGATAGGCTGGGAAATTGTTAATCCCATGGCCTGATCATTCCAAGTACTTGTACATGGGTCATTTATCGGGAATATGCTGAATACAACAAGGATTGGTATTCATGACCAAGTGATTAAATTGATGGACTTGAAGTTTGTTCGGGTCTTCCGAAGCAGTGTTGGTGTTCCTACCTCTGGGCCAGAGTTCAAGTGCCAGCTGCTCGGAGTATGTCACAACATGTCTGAATGGATTGATTACCAATAGTTTTAAAGTGCTCCGGCGAAGCTCAACGCAAGCTGGAAGAACAGCAGTTCATCTTGCACTTGGGAACTCTACAGCCTTCTGGACTCAATATTGAGTTCAACAATTTTAGAGCTTGAGGCATCTTTGCATGTGCTTAACCCAATCTCCACACACCAGGCCTTTTTATTATATGGTCTGTTATTACACCCACCCATCGTTAGCCACTAATTGTCCTCTAATAGCTATTCATCCTCCCAGGCCGATCATTATCCACTCCTTTGTCCAACTGTTCTTTTTCTTCGGGCTCTATCTCCACCTATCATTTACTCCCTAGCTCCTCCCCCCACCTTTTCTTCTGAATAAAAACCAACTTTTTCCTGGCTAACATCAGTTGTAAGGAAGGGTCACTTGACCAGAAATATTAACTCTGATTTCTCTCCGTCGTTGCTGCCAGAGCTGCTGAGCCTTTCCATCAATTTCTGTTTTGTTTCTGATTTCCAGCATCTGCAGTGCTTTGGGTTTTTTTTATTTTAAAGTGATAATTTGTATGGCATGCTGATATATGTCTCTTGAAGATTTCATGCATTGTGCTGAAGATTCAAAGTCTGACCCTTTGAAATTTGTACTCTGTACTTGCGATGTGACTTGGTGCAGATTCAAAAAGATGTGGGAAATGTAAACGTCAAGAAACATTTGAAAATCGGGTGTTTATTTAATTAAAACAATGCATGTTATGGAATAATTTGCTGAAAATATTTTGCATGATTAAAATTCGAAACACTGTAGATACAGCAGGCTGTTTCCAGTAGTTGGGAAGTCCAGTAATAATACATCATCGATACAAGATTAACTGCGAGAAATTTAGAACAAAGAGCAAGATAAACTTGTTCATTCAAAGAGTTATTACACTGTGGAATTGATTTCCAGGCTCAGTGACTGAAATAGAAACTCTGTCAATTTTCAAGATTAGCCAGGATCAATGGATGTGGAAAATGGATAAAGGGATATGAAAACAGCTGGAGAAGGGTAATTGCAGTTATTTGCTCCTATAGAATGCCACTTTAATTTCAGGTGAGTTAAGCTGAATTGTTTGACCACAGAGGGCTGTTTCCTGTTCTATTGCTCTTGTTACAACTGGGTGAGCTCACAGAACACCAATGTAGGCCTTTTACCTCCAGTTAACACCAGCCACAACATACATCAAATCAGCAGGCACACTTCCTCTCGAATCAGGATAGTGGCATCGGGAAATTTCACACAACTCAGCAGCCAAAGGTCAGTCCTAAGCACTCAAAGACATTTTGTAGTCTTCAGACAGCGGGTGATTGGCCCTGTTTAAGGATAGGGGGCAAGGGAACTGTCATCGCACAACACAAAGTGCTTTTCTCAAATTCTGAAATTAAGGTTGAATTTCCAACTGAACTTTACTGGATGGTTCACAACCCTGGAGCTTTATTGTAAACTGATTGGTTAAGTAATGAACATAATAAATTTAAAATAGGATCAAAAACAGAAGTTGCAGGAAAAGCTCAGCAGGCCTGGCAGCATCTGTGAAGAAAAATCAGAGTTAACATTTGGGGTCCGGTGACTCTTCTTCAGAACTGTAGTTGCTGTGGATATCATAAATTTAAAATAATTGACAAAAGAAGAAAGGAATCTTGGAGAATATTTTTCACATTGATGGTTATTAAGATCTGGAACAGATGACAGGGAACGGTGGAGGAATCTTTTTCAAGAGTTAATTGGACATGTTCCTGAAGAGGATGAATTAGTAGGACTATGGGGAAATGCCGGAGTGTGGAAATAATGTGAGAAGCTCTTGTGACTTCTCAGTAGATGCAGGATGGGCCAAATAGCCTCCTTTGTGCTGTAAGATTCTGTAATTCTGTGGCTTACATCAGTGTTCGACTCTGTCAGGGCCATTACCAGTGTCACAGACAGCTCACCTTGCTACAGGTGGAATCCAGTAACCACTTGATGCTGGCTCAATTGACTGTATGGTGATGAAGGCCTGTACCAGCAATTTGGCATGAGTCTCCTTCCAGCACCATATTTTGCCAGTTTCTCTATCCTTGTGACTGATGCAACACTGAATGTAAACAGCTTGGAAACCAATTATTAATAAGGAACTGTTTTCATCAGGGCTAACCTGTCATCAGGTTACAACAATGTGTGTTCACAGCTTACAAATTTTCACGGAACCCACATCCTGAAATGCACCCACTGTATTAAAAAGAGTCTCACTGATTGTTTTGCGACTACGTGCTGACTGAATTCAGTTTCCTGCTTTCTTTCCGCTGAGTATCATCAACAGGACTTTTGTCCTGACTTCTGTTTCAATTGCAGCACAAATAAATTCCCTCAGGCCCCAAGAGTCTTCTTAGGCTTGGTCATTTGATTCTAACGTTTGATTCTAACATTGTTTCTATCAAACAAGTCTAATTGCACACAAGCAGAACTAATGCAGGCTTCAGTTTATCCATAGTTAGTTATGGGTATCTTTTAGATAGAATTAAGACAATAGGAAGCTTTGATCTGTTTAATGTTTGACATTATCACCAGTTTATACCGTATCCATCACCTACCCCATCAAACATACACTCTGTTGTATCATGGTATCAGGAAACATTAATATTCCAGATCACATTTTCTCATGTTATTGTATCTTCAATAATATTTGTTCCTGTCATGAAGAAATGATTGAAACCTGCTTGCAGATGGTTACTGATTTGGATCAAATCCTGTTCAACGGCCTGCAACAGGAAGGTTTGAAGTGATATGATTTTGATCAGTTCGCAATGAATTACAAGGATAAGCTAGTGGGAGCTAGATTTAATTCAAGTTGATTTTGAAAATAAATTCAAAGCAATATGCTACTGGATTTCAATTCAATGGAGGTACTCAGCATGCATCAGGTACATTTCCTGTCCAACCATCAAGACTTGAAACATGATGAGTCATTTAGCTTGGCTGTAGCAAATATTGGCACAAGGTGATGAACAAAATCTCTTTTCTTTATTAGTTCTTATTATACAGGAGGCAACTTAATGGAGGGATAACATGAATTTTTAAACAACATGAAAATAAATGGTAGGGGAGGAGAAAGAACTTGTATTTCTAAGTATAGTACCTTGTGGTGTTACAAACTGTTCTCCGGTGAGGTTCCCAATTAGTTACAATTGCAGACAGAACGCCTTGAACCGTTAAGTTTTCAGATGGGGGGGGTGGTGAACTGGCACTCTTTGGTTACTAAGCCACCCTCTCGGTATTTTTGCAGGGATATTAATTTTAAAAGAATCCTTTCTCTTGTGGATGCCTTCTCCCCCAGAACCAAATGAACTTATGTTTAAAAGAAGCCAATTTAGGTGGTGTTTCTTGAATTAACAAAAAGAGTGAGTTTGCTCATTGCTAAATGTGAAGAAAAAGCAATGTGACACATATATACACATTAGAAATACGAAGTCAGTTCAGAAAAAATATTCAGATCAGGCTCAGAACTGTTTGTGAAGAATGGGTAGTTGAATGTTGCAGCCACTGCAATGAATGTTGCTGATAGTGTTGGAAAGTTGAACAGTTTATTTTAAGATTGATTTTAAGATTTGTAGTTTGACTGAAACTCTTTTGCCCTGATTCCTTTTGGCAGTGGCTAACTGGCAGCGCTCAGTTTGGGAGGAAGTATTTGCCTTGATTTTTACCTGCACTGCAAGAGTATTTAAATGGCTGTTCTCCAAGCACTCTAATCCACACTCTAAGACATCAAGCCACTAATACACTCAGACCAGGGCTGGAGCTTACTTTTAACCCCAGTTCCCTGTGGATTCTTGAAAGGGGAGAAAATGCAAATATGTCTCTTGCCTGGACTGCTCTCTTATTTTTTAAATATTGTGATGTTAACAATCTGAGATATTCAGAGGAGATTACATGTTCAGTTTGTCGTGCATTTTCTGTCTTTGAAGTTTTCTTTGACACCTCATCAGATGTGACATGCCAGAGACTATCCCCAAGTAGTCACCGAATTTAGTCAATTTTTGCCTGTATCTCCTTTGGTTAAAACAGACATTGTAATTAAACTTTAATAGTTCCGTAGGTTTCGGGAGTCATGATCTATGGTCATGACAACAGCCTGTAGTAGTTTTTTTCAGAATACAGACAGTATAACTGTCAATTTTCTTAAAACAAGCTCTCACAAAAAGCATTGAAATCAATACGTGGTTAAGCTGTTGGAAAGACACATTTTGACCTGTACACCAGGAGAATTCCCATGCTCTTCACTGGCAAAGTCTTGGGAACTTCTATATTTGACTGTGCAATCAGACAGAGCCTCCTACTCTCAACCAGTTTCTGTCTGTTGGGGAAATTAAAGTCATCCCATCAGTTTAATATCTATTCTGAATTGTAGAACTTTCAGTAGTCTCTCAATGCTGCACTGAAGTGTCAGTCTAAATTAACATTCGCCCGACTCACATATCATTGCATTTACGTACATTAAGTATCATTTATCAGACACTGGCTCATTTCTCCAACCCATCCAGATGCAATTGTAATCTTTTTGTCTAATCCACTGCTCTGACACTGGTACAGATGTGTGTATATCATTCATGAACTCACACATCATACCCAATGTTTTCACAAGTAAGAATATAAAAACCACAGAAATAGGTGGAGTCGTCGGTCATCTGGCACCTTGAACCTGGTGCAGTATTCTAGCTGATATGTTTCTACTTTCTTGCCTGCTGTCTCATTATTCATGATTCCCTTGTCTACCAAAATTCTGTCTAACCCAACCTCGAACATGCTCAATGACGCAGACTTCCTCTGGATAAGAAAATTCCAAAGAATAACCATGCTCGACAAGAAGAGTGAGGTGAAATGGTGGCTCAGTTTTTAGCACTGCTGCCTCGCAGTGTCAAGGACCTGGGTTTGATTTCACCCTTGTGTGGAGTTTGGACATTCTCCCCGTGTCTGTATGGGTATCCTCTGGCTGCTCTGGTTTCCTCCCACAGTCCAAAGATGCCCAGGCTAGGTGGATTTGCCATGGGAAATGCAGGGTTATGGTAGACAGATGGGTCTGAGTGGGATGCTGTTTGGAGGGTCGGTGTGGACGCGATAGGCCAAATGGCCTACTTCCACACTATAGGGATTCTATAAGAAGTAAGTCTTCCCCATCTCCTTCTTACATTGGATGTGCCTTATTTTTAAACTAGTACTGAATTCTCCCACAAGAGGAAACATGAGAAAGCATCTCCCCTGACAAGGTACCTCAAATATGTTTCAATAGGATCATGTCTCATTCTATCAGAACTCCAAAGAGTGTAGGCCCAACTTATTCGACCTTTCCTCATTACAGGCATCAGTGTAGTGAACCTTCATAGAATGCCTATAGTGTAGAAAACAAGTCCACACCAACCCACAGACCTTTCCACCCAGATGCATCCCTGTGTAACCCATTTAATCCACACAGCCCTGAACACTACGGGCAATTTCCCATGGCTAATCCACCTAGCCTGCACATCTTTGGACTGTGGGAGGAAACCGCTGCACCCAGAGGAAACCAATGCAGACACGGGGAGAACGTACAAACTCCACACAGACAGTCACCTGAGGGTAGAATCAAACCCTGGTCCCTGGTGCTGACCACTGTGCCACCGTGCTGCCCGCACAATACTCAACCCCCAAGTCCTTCTTGATGGCAGTAGTCACGGGTTTGGAAAGTGCTGTCTCAGGATCCTTGTTGAATTTTTTCATTGAATCTTGTAGATGGTGTACATTGCTGCGAGAGAGCATTGGTGGTGGAGGGAGTGAATGTTTAGGGATGTGATGTCAATCAGCTAGGCTGCTTTATCATGGATGGTGTCAAGCTTCCTGAATGTTGTTGGAGCTGAACTCATCCGGGCAAGTGGGGAGTATTTCATCCTTCTCTGGTCTGCTTCTAATACAAGGATATCCCCCCTTAAATAGGCAAAACAAAATTGTACATAGTACTCTATAAGGGATCTCCACAATGTCCTGTAAAGTTATAATAAGACTTTTCTACTTTTATGGTCTATACCCCTTACTACAGAGGATTCATTCCATTTGCCTTCCCAATTCATTGCAACATGCACATGCTGATATTTTGTGACTAATGTACAAGGGTACGTAAACCGGGGACCAAAATAATATCATTCTTGGAGAAATTTGAGAAGGTAAAGCTACTTAACTTAATTTTGCCAAGAGCTACATTTTTATTTTGGGAGATATTTTAGTTGTCAGGTTTGTTTATTTCATTCCACTGACTCCTTTATTGTGTGATGCAGTAATGTGGAGGTAGTGCCTGATGAAAAGTATCAAATTCAGGTTCAAGAAGTAAGAAAGTTTATTTCACTATATCATTCTACCTTGACTTATACATTTCAGATCATTTTAATTGTTAATTAGGTTTTAATTCCATATAGAAAATATTTACCATAAGTCATCAGTTTAATTGCAGAACAGATATAAAAGTAACTGACGTGTATGATTCAAGATTTTGTTTGGTAGAATTATAATTTATAAATTATGTGAAACTATCAATACCAAACTATTACTTGTTGGTCAATGGAAAAACAGAAATATTTATTTTTAATGATGAATTAGCAAATTAAATTTTCATTGTATATTGTTTTGCCAAATTTTCATTTCACTTGTAATGCAACACTCTATAGATTGTGATGTACGGGAAATGATTGAAGTATAAAATAATGGGTTTTTCACAAAATCATAGCAGTGTTACAGTGCAGAAGGAGGCCATTTGGCCCATTGTATTTACATCAGTTCTTCAAATGAACGTCATTACTAGTGCCAACATCCTGCTTTTTCCCCATACTCTTTCATGTTATTTATGGAATCAACCCATGTTCCTTTGAATGCCTCAATTGAACCTGTGTTCAACACATTTCCATGCAGTGTATTTCATAGCTTAACTACAAGTTGTCTGAAAGAGATTTTTCTCAAGTCAAATTTGTGCCTTTTGCAAATCACCTTAAGTTTGTATATTCTGGTTCTTGTTCCATTTTATGAACAGAAACATTATCTCCCTATGCACTCTAACTAAAAAGCCCATGATTTTGAAAACCTCTATGAGATCTCCTCTGAACCTTCTCTGTGAGGCAAATCCCAACTTCTTCAATCTATCCTCATAGTTGAAGTTCCACATCCCTAGAACCATTCTTACAAACTGCTTCTGCACTCTCTCCAAAGCAGTCACATCTTTCCTATAATATGATGCCCAGAACTGTACATAGTACTCTAGCTGAAGTCTAAAAAGTGTTTTTTACATGTTCAATATCACCTCCTTGGTCTGTATTCTTTGTCCCTATTAATAAAACCAAAGAAACTGAGTGCTTTTTAGTTGCTCTCTCAATGTCCTGCCACCTATTTGTAATGGGTATTAATATTTTTAAAAGGCTGGTATGCTGAGCTCAGAACTGTAACAGTTTTGAGTTCCTAAGCAATGAATGCCACGTGAAGACATAATTTTGTACATTTTAATTACATATTAAAGTACTATTGTGTGCACTAAGTATTCAAAAGCATTTTACATCTTACTCCCATATTCATAGAATGTTATTGACATCATTGCAGTCATAATGGCTTTTATTCTTTAAATGAAAAAGTGCTTCATTTATTCATTCTGATGAATTCTACCTTTACCCTTCAATTTTAATGCCCCCGGTCATATGAAGTTTTGATAATCAAAAGTCTACATGGTTTAATTTTGATGTAGATCCAAGAATCTACCAATCAGATTGACATCCAGCTTTTGTGCATACGTATAATGGACATATTCTAATTTAACTGGATTCAGAAAATCATTTTAAGGGAGAATAGGCAACAATTTCAATTCTCATTTTAAATCCCATTTGAAGGGCAAGATGTGTTGGTGCAGGCTTGGTGGGCTGAAGGGCCTGTTCCTGCGCTGTGTTGTTCTTTGTTCATGCTCTCACATTGATGCTCCAAAATTCAGACACACTTCTCCCTTTCACAGTAACTGACCCTCTTTACTTTTCCACCTTACTTAGACTGTCACACCAATGCAGCATTAGGTAGCCTTAAACTCACTTTCAACACTGACACCATTAAGTTTGTTCTGCAACCATTGCTGTTCTTGGTGGACTCAACCTCACCCTCCATGAACAACATGGCAGGATTCCACCAGTGATAATAGGTACTGCAGATGCTGGACAATCCGAGATAACAAGGTGTGGAGCTGGATGAACACAGCAGGCCAAGCAGCATCATAGGAGCAGGAAAGCTTGACGTTTCGGGCCTAGACCTTTCATCAGAAATGGGGGAGGGGAAGAGGGTTCTGAAATAAATAGGGAGAGAGGGGGAGGCGGATAGAAGATGGATAGAGGAGAGGATAGGTGGAGAGGAGACAGACAAGTCAAAGAGGCAGGGATGGAGTCAGTAAAGGTGAGTGTAGGTGGGGGG